>CM076680.1:81509154-82109154 GCA_038501925.1 Xenopus petersii
TCGTCTAAATAGTACTGTTGTCCCCAGAGAGCAGGCTCTGTTAAACTTCACCTCCAGTGGGGAAAATCTTTAATTTCAGAAAGGGGAACTTATCTTAGTAGTCTGTCCTTATAATACTTGCAAGGTTAGTATTGCAGACTAAAAAACTCAAGTTTCCTGAATTGGTTTAGCCAGAAGTAGTTTTATCACAATCTGAGTTAGGAATTAATACTAAAACTTATGGCAACCTAGGGGGTCAATAAATACATTTTTACATGCTGATGAATACGGATAATAGCAAAAGTAAACTTTAACCCATTTATAAATACCTTAACCGCACCGACACGCTCATCAAAATGAATAAAAGCATAGTCCTTCAGCTTCTTCACTCGCTCCAATTTACCAAACTGACCAAATGCCTTTTCTAAAATTTCTTCTGTAACAGTATTTGCAAGATTGCGAACAAATAAAACTTTAACCTAAGTGGGACATATGAAAATCAGTAACAATGTTTGACAGTATTTAAAAAGTCAGGTCAATTATACGTTATTGTATGTTAAAGTGATACAGACACTAAAAAACTACTTTTCAAAATACTGATGTACATTAAAAGTAGGGATTCACGGAATCTAGATTTCGCTTCGGGATTCGGCCTTTTGCAGCAGGATTCGGCAGAATCCTTCTGCCCGGCCGAACAGAATCCTAATGTGCATATGCAAATTAGAGGCAGGGAGGGAAATCGCATCACTGTCATAAAACAAGTAAAAAATGGGTTCCCATGCCCACCCCTAATTTGCATATGCAAATTAGGATTCAGTATACAGCCGACTTTCACAAAGGTTTGGCTGAATCTGCAATCGTGGATTACCTATAGGTCATGATGATCATTTGCAGATAGGGCTGCTTTCGTAAGTAATTGTTATTTGAAGTTCCTAAACCTGTTTTGCCAACCTGAATGTCCCTTCTCAATGGGTCAGTTAGAGTTTCTAATGCATGGTAGCCCTCTCAAACAAAATGGGGATCAGATAGAGAATATAAAAGAATCCTTCCGCCCGAATCCTAATTTGCATATGCAAATTAGGGGCGGGAGGGAAATTGCGTGACTTTTTGTCACAAAGGGTAGTAAAAAGTGTTTTCCCTTTGAACCCCTAATTTACATATGCAGATTCAGTTCGGTATTCGGCCGAAACTTTCGAGAAGGATTCGGGGGTTCAGCCGAATCCAAAATAGTAGTTTCAGTGCATCCCTAGGATGTCTAGCCCTAGGCCAGATTTCAAAATTAAATCTTAAAAAATCAGTTTGCTCTTTTTAAAAATGGGTTTTAGTGCAGAATTCTGCTGGAGCAGTATCCCTTTAAAGACTCTAGTGAGATTTTGCCTTTATACAGTGGAAATTTATGGTTTACTTTTTAAAGAGGTACTTAACCTAAAGTGAATCTTAAAATTTACCTTTTAGTATGCAAACAGGGCATATTTTTGACAATGTACCCTTGGCTTTCAGGTTTTTTTTTTAATTATAACAAAAACCAAAATCACATTTGGGTTGCGGGACCCTAGAAACAAACAATGCAGACATTTGCATGTCATATTGGAATAGATAACTGAAATTCCCCAGAGCAGAGATCCCCAACAAGTGGTTCATGAGCAACATGTTGTACAGCAATGCCTTTTGATGTTGCTACCAGAGGTCTCAAAATGCTAATTTTTGGATTTCTGACTTGAAGGCAGGCAGACATAGGGACTACCAAATATCCAATTACAGACGTTATTGAGCACCACATAGGAACTTTTTTAATGCTTGTGTTGCTAGTAGTAGAATAGAAAAACCTCACAACCCCCAGACTCCCCCCCCCCTTCACCAAAAAGGAAAAAAACGGTCACCTTTGCCATAACTTCAGGATCTGGATCTTCAATAGGGTCTGCCCACTCTACTGTCACAACATTGCCCCAAACTTTTACTTTGCCACTCATTAACCTCCGCCGGGCTTGAGCAGCAGTTTTGTGGTCTTCATATTCAAGAAAACAAAATCCTCTATTCTTTTTTTTATCATCAGGTTGATGGTACAATATAACATCAGTAAGTCCCTCTGAAAAAATATACATGCAAAAGTTAAAGAAGTAGTTTAAAACAAAAAAAAATGCCCCCACGGTGACTCATTTTTTATGTGTTAAACAGTCAAATACCTTGTGCTGCAAAACAAGTGCATTCATTAATCCATTGTAGTGCTCCTGATTTTGGTTATAGAAATGGCATGATTACAGATGGCTTTTCGAGTATGAGGGACCAAAGGTAGAAATGGATTGTCATTTCCCTCTAGGTTTCCTAACAACCACACTAAAGTCAATGCACAGTATTTGCTTACCTGTTACTTTGCTAAATTCTTCAACAATTTGTTCCTTTGTTTTACTTTTTGGAATTGACCCAACAAAGAGTCTGTTATTGGCAACAGAGATGCACACACCAATGTGCTTTCCAGGTCGGATCTCATGGTTATTGTACTGAAAAGAGAAGATTTTGAAAATGCAAGGTAAGTCAAATTTTACGCTGACCGAACCAAACACTGAAGAATAAATAAAGAGATAAAGTGGCCATAGATGCAAAGATCCGCTCGTTTGGCGATGTTGCCAAACGAGCGGATCTTTCCCCGATATGCCATTAACAGGCATGGCTATATCGGGGGTAATCTGATTGTTCGGCCGTACGGCCGAACGATCAGATTACGATGTGCCATGAGCTCCGGCGGGATCGGTCGGGTCAAAATCAAACCTGACCGATCGACCAAACGACCGATCTCCGCCGGACGAAAGAAGTCGGCACATGCCACACACGATCCGAAAATCGTACGAATCCTCGATTCGTACGATCGGATCTGTGTGTCTATGGCCACCTTAAGTCAATTTTCTTCCTTAAAATTGCTTTATATCTAACCTTTGTGTATCGGAATTTAATTAATTAATCTTGCACACCAACGTCATGTTGCCCCATGCCTCTTTTTTATGCATTATGTTAAGATCTTTAATATATTCTTTATATGCTTCAATCAATAGGGCCTCCAAAAAAACCATATCAAAGCTTAGCTCTCACCAGTTATCTAGGATGTGTGAATTACACATCCAGCTTTCTAAACTATTTTTTTGAACCATGTCCTTGAAGTATGAAACTTTGTATTAACCAGCTAAGCATTTTTTTTCTATTTACAAATAGTAGTAGTTGGCATTTATTTTAGAACAATATGAAGGACGGAAAAGCTGAAAAAGACGAATATCTGGAGAAGGGCCATTCTTCGGTTTAGTTCACCATGGATCAAATTAAGCTATTCTTGTGGGGTAATCCACATACTCCATATTGTATAAAATTGTGTCTGCCTATCACTAAATACTTGTTTAAAGGAAAACCAAACCCTCCAATAATAAATTTGTAACAGAGATGGGACCCTTTGGGTGTGGGTCTGCCTCCTTACCAACTTTCATTGAATATTGGCCCCTTTAAGTAGGAGCGTTCTACCTTCCATATTTACAGGCGGCTGTAAGGGAAGTGGTATTTTACACAGATCTTACCTTCCATTCCAATCACTAGTCAATTAGCATGGAGTTCTAAAGGTAGCCCTGTACATTTAGATTTTTAAAAGATTCTTTCGGTATTGCATGACTGAGCATATGTTGGAACGATAAACTGCAATTTGTCCAACAAAAAAGATCATTTCAAGTCATAGTCTATATTGTAACGTCTTATGAATAATTTAAAAGAATGAATGTTGTATTGTAGTAGACAAATTTCATTATTTAAAGTCAAAATTGTTAAACCTGCCCAATGAATTTTCTGACGATGTAGGAAAAACAATCGCTTGATGTACAATAGTTTGATGCACACCAACCTTACGACAGACAAGTGCACTGAAATTGGTCATGAAATAAATAAAAAAAGGTACTTGTAGGGCCAATTTAAGTCAGACTATTGTGCAAACTGAAAAAAAGTCTACCAGAACGTTGCTCATTGAAGGGGCTATAACTTAAAGAGCAAAGAAAATGTATATACATAAACTGAATTAATGACCTCAATGAACCTTAAAATCAGTTTTAGACAACCAATTATAGCGAGCCTTCACATACCAGCTTGACAGCTTCCTGAGCAGCTTCTTTTGTACAGAATGTCACAAAAGCATATCCCCTATTTAAACCAGTCAATGGATCCATCATTAAACGGAGATCCCATATTGATCCAGCTTTTTCAAACAACGGTACAAGTTCATCTTCAAAGAGATCTCTAGGGATTTTCCCAACAAAAATCTGCAAAAATAAAAGTGAATTGCTTTTTATGAAAAAAAAAAAAAACCAAAAAATTATGTTGCTAGTAACTATCTAGGTATACTTACTTCTGTTCCAACTGATGGCTGCTGTCCAGTGTGCACAAACTCTGGAGGTGGCCCTCCATATTTCCTTTGACCTGTTGTCACATCAAGCGTGTACTCTGTTCTTTCCAGCAGTGCCTAAACAGATTGTAACATAAGTTGCTATACACAGTGACTTTCTGCAGACATAAAAAATTATGGGACATTATTATATGAAGATACACCATCTCAAACTTACTAAAGCATCACTCTCTTGGAACCAATGCCCTGTCATAATTGAATACAACAAAGGATTATATGGACAGTTTTAAAAGAACAGGCTAATGAACTTTGTTAACCCTGAAGTTGGACAAGTCAGTCAAATGAACTAATGTGACAGATATAATGCCAAGTGTTGATATTGTGGGATTTACTGCTCACCCTTATTCAGTGTATGTTCAACCATTTAATACAAAGGCTTTGATATACCTATTGCCTAGTTTTGTGCAATTTAATAAGAATACACAATACTTTACCTGCAAAATTAACAATTACATATTTTAATAAAAAAGGCTTTAGGGAAACAAATGCTTTAGAATTAACATCACTGTTTAATTTTCTATTAACAGAAGTCTAAACAATAGCACAATCCTGCTAGTGCATTATTATAGCACAGAACACAGTGCAAAAGCAGGAAAATGTCACCCAAACCCTTTGCCACAAAGAAACTGTTTAGATCCCCATGTGATCACGAGACAAGAAGTAATAATCAATAAGTACTTGCAGGCAGCTAAGGAGAGCATCTTCATAGTAAAACATAACACCAGTTGTGCAGCCTTTTAGTAAAGGTTGTTTGTAAGAGTTGAGTTGGTTAGTTGTTTCCTGCAATAATACTTTGTATACAGACTCAATTTATACCAGCCCCCTGAGACACTGCAAATATAGCATGTCTGACCAAAGAGCTGGACACAGTGCAAGTAGTGTTTTAAAATGGTATGAGCTACAGAATGCAGCTTGATTCAGGTGTTGCTACCTGGGAGATTAAAGGGATACTGTCATGGGAAAAAACTTTTTTTTCAAAATTAATCAGTTAATAGCGCTGCTCCAGCAGAATTCTGCACTGAAATCCATTTCTCAAAAGAGCAAACAGATTTTTTTATATTCAATTTTGAAATCTGACATGGGGCTAGACATTTTGTCAATTTCCCAGCTGCCCCTGGTCATGTGACTTGTGCCTGCACTTCAGGAGAGAAATGCTTTCTGGCAGGCTGCTGTTTTTCCTTCTCAATGTAACTGAAGGAGTCTCAGTGGGACATGGGTTTTTACTATTGAGTGCTGTTCTTAGATCTATCAGGCAGCTGTTATCTTGTGTTAGGGAGCTGCTATCTGGTTACCTTCCCATTGTTCTTTTGTTTGGCTGCTGGGGGGAAAAGGGAGGGGGGTGATATCACTCCAACTTGCAGTACAGCAGTAAAGAGTGATTGAAGTTTATCAGAGCACAAGTCACATGACTTGGGGCAGCTGGGAAATTGACAATATGTCTAGCCCCATGTCAGATTTCAAAATTGAATATAAAAAAAATCTGTTTGCTCTTTTGAGAAATGGATTTCAGTGCAGAATTCTGCTGGATCAGCACTATTAACTGATTCATTTTGAAAAAATTTTTTTTCCCATGACAGTATCCCTTTAACAGTTGTGAACAGACAACAGCAGGAATAGCTTTCCACTGACAGGATAGGCATTTGTCACTTGGGAATGAAGCAAAGTGACAATCCTAAAGGTGGCCATAGACACACGGATCCTATCGTACGAATCGAGGATTCGTATGATTTTCGGATCGTGTGTGGCGTGTGCCGACAATTCGTCCGGCGGAGATCGGTCGTTTGGTTTTGACCCGACCGATCCCGCGGCACATCGTAATCGGATCGTGGCCAAACGAGCGGATCTTTGCATCTATGGCCACCTTAAGACATTTGGGGCATATTGAAGCGTTGTTGCCAGCCTGCAAGGTGTTACTCAACCAGGAAACATGCCCAGATTCAAATATAATGTCTGTTCTGACTACCTGATTTAAACATCTACAAAAAAAAAAAAAAAAAACACATTCTATTGTTTCCAAGTATAATTTCATATCAACACAATTTCAATTAATATAATGCAAACTGCAACTATAAATTTTATTTTTATGGCTGACACAGCATGCTCTTTACAAAACTGATGGATAACAAAAGCCAGTTTTATAGCAAATTATTATTCAAAATTACACTGACCAGCATGGGTTGGATGCCCTGAATCTCAGCCCTAACCTCCTATAAGCAAGCAACTTGCTCTTGCCATAAACTATAACTAAACAAATTCAAACATCTAACTGGCAGAAAATGTACTGCCAGGGACCCTAGGAACATTCTTAAATCACATGTAGAATAGTCTAACCTTAAGCATATGTTATTCTCCACAAGGTTAAATCATAAAACTTGAAACTCAGTCTATTTTGACAGCTTCTTTCATCCAGAATAGTTTAAAAACCTCAGCAAAGTTATCTGTTTTTTTTTTGGGTTAACGTTCTCTTTTGAGCTCCAACACGTGGTCTAGTTCCACCTTGCCTCAGTTATAAACACATATAACCACTATAACTGGGGCATCATCAAGCATTCTTTCTGGGCCACCGATACCGCTCCCACCATGCAGGTAATATTAACAGAAGTGCACACTCCAACTGGCATCTGTACAAACTTTTCTATCAGGGCAGGGATGAACCGAATTATTTTTCCCAAACTCAGTTTCAGCTATAGCTACAAGATTAGAGAGGACATCAAATACAACTTCATCCCAAATGTAATACTAATAAGCCTTTACCGTATGCTTTGATAAGTATCTTAAAGAGCAAACTGGCATTTTCTGCAAATTTCAGACACACTGTATGTTAACCGCAAACGTGTACCCATAATTTAGGAAACTTGTTTCTGACAGTCCTAATGTCAGGCATTTGGTGTCACAAGAGTCAATATTAATCGGATGGCCCTTGATAGTTTGTTGCACCTACCTTCCACATATACATAAAGTAAATGAGGTAACCATATTTTGCATGATACACTTTATAATTATCCCTCTGTTTGAAGAGGTGCCAAACGTATAACCCTAACATGGAGACATAATTATATCATATCTATATAGTTAAAGGGACAAAATATTGCTTTAAAGGAAATATTTAAGCATATAAATGTCAACCATATAGTGAGGCATTTTTCTGAAAGTTTACCTTTATCTTGGACTCATCAGGCCCTTTACTAGAATCTGCCACTTTGGTCCCTTGTTTTTCTCTCTGTCTGTAGGTCTTCATAACTCCACATAAAAAGGCACTTTTATTCTAAAAGATACACAGGTTTGAAAACAGCAAGTCTTGTTAAAACACACACCGCTATTAACACTTTTTTAGCATTTCAAATGACATTCAAATATGGTTTTCCCAGTAAAGAGAACACACTAGTAACTAAATACAACCAATCCACTACTGCATGAGGCCTTTTACCTGTACATGTGAAAGATCACTGTCCTTAAACTGCTGAAGCACAGCTAGTGCACCTTCTTCATTAAACTCCTTTAAAGCCTCTATAGCTCGTTCGTCTAAATCACTATGTGTAACTAATCCTGTAGAGAAAACAAAAAAAAAATAAAGTGGCATTAATTTCTGAATAGCAAATTCGTTAACCAAACAATCAATTATGGACAAAGCACAGATAAAGGGAGTTCTCTGGATTTTACCAGTAACATCCTAACCTCACGGTACACACTATCGCCTAGTAAAACAAGTAGAGTAGCATTCAACCATATAAAGAATGGACTCTGGAGAACCAATTGCTGATTCAGTTATTCATTTATTGTACAAGCACCTGAGGAAGGGCCACTGGGCCCGAAACATGTCGTGCACTGGTTTTGAATAAATGAATCAGCAATTGGTTCTCCAGAGTCCATTCTTTATATTGTGAAAGGTCTGGCGGTGCCTAACTGAAGTTGAACCAAACTAAACAACGAAAGGATTACATCATCCAACAACACATAGCATTCAACCATGTCACAACCACATTTACATTATTTTACTGGATTGGCTGTGTAGAATACAATGAAGCCCACTTTGTGATTTGCCGACGGTTTTATCATACATGCTTACTCTAATGTAAAGGTAACAATGTAATTGCTTATTGGTATAAAACGATTACTCTTAAATTGGAAGGAAACTATGTTGCCTGTGTTGATTGAAAACACGGAAAAAACTTTTTTGGGATTCATTGGAGTAAATATCCTGGTAGCAAAGTAAATGAACAAACGTCCTCCTCAGTCCTGTTATAATGCATGGATTTAACAAACGGTCTGTTTACCTCTGCCAAATTTAAGTTATCATTGCTGAAGTAACAACCTAACTTGATATCCTTGCATACATAAAAATAAAGAAATCCTTGATATTTTTATAAGGATGACTTGTGGCCACTAAAGTACACTAGAACAGCTTGATAAAGGGCCGAGACCAGGCCTGAAACGTTGTGTATGTTCCGGATCAAAAGCCATATGTTCCAATAAAGGCTTTTTAACTACAAATTCCTAATGTTACAAAAAATCTAACATGGTGCAATGAAAGGCACATTTGTCCAGGCCTAGTGACCCACTGAAGCTAGATATTTGTTTTAAAATTCTGCAATATCACAAAATTTCAGCCTGACTTACAAGTTGTGACTCCTCCCCAGACTCCATATACCCTTATTAATGCTTTCTAGATGCCATGCAATGTATAAAGACTGGAGTGACTGGATGTGTAATAACATAGCCAGAACACTACTTCCTGCTTTTCAGTTCTATAACTCCGAGTTAGTCAACGATTTGAAGGGGGGGGCCACATGGTACATTTCTGCTCAGTGAGTTTGCAATTGATCTTCAGCATTCAGCTCAGATGACCCATGTGGCACTCCTTCAAGTCTCTGATTGGTTACTGCCTGGTAACCAGTCAGTGGAAACCAAGAGAGCTGAAAAGCAGGAAGTTGGGCTATGTTCTGTTATGTTAAGACATCCAGTCACTCCAGCCTTTATACATTACATATTTAGCTAACTAACTATATTAGAAACATTTTTTATTTTGCACAGCCCATTTACCAAGTTTTTATTTTTTACACTGAACAATTCTTTTAAGACGAATAACACATGAGGTCTCTGACCATCTATATATATATATATATATATATATATATATATATATATATATATATATATATATATATATATATATATATATATATATATATATATATATATATATATATATATATATATATATATATATAGAGAGAGAGATAGAGAGATATATAGAGAGATATAGAGAGATATATATATATATATATATATATATATATATATATATATATATAAACCTTTTTCACATGCTGCAAATAAATTCTGTCTATTCTCCCAAAGAAAAAAAAATAGTCTGGTCTTAGTATGAAATCTAGAGTTCTGTTTCATAATCAAATACTAACTCCAGTGTAGTTAATGAAGATAGTTTAGATTAACTGGAGATATTGAGCTATACATAAACATCACTTCAACCCTTTGTTGTGACTGGTTTTGCTCATTAAAAAAAAAAAAAAAAAACATTACATTAACAGTGAAAACTTCTGACTAAAGCAGATCTTAGCCAACAAAAGACACTTTATGGAGGCTGGGATAAAGCATGCAGTTAACCTGCAATGCCAGGCAGACGGTCAAAAGATTGTTTTCTTTGGTTGTATAAAATCAACTGTAATGAATATCCGTGTACTTATACTACACTAAATTAAAGCGATACGGACTTGAATTATCCACATGAGGCAACCACATGAACTTCTAGGCCTAATTAAGGAGCCCTGGACAGGCACCCCTTAGTAAATAGTCTTGCAGTCTAGATGTTTGGGAAGCTTTGCCACTGAAAACAGAAGTATGAAAATCAACGAGGAAAGGTATTTTTCAAATATCAGTACACCCTTAAAAGGGGCAACTACCCACTTTTTCACCATTAGTTCAATGAATAGGGCCTGTGCTAAACACATTTTTTACTTGTTTTAATTATGAAACTTTTTTTTAATATTTCTTGCACTACATGGGGCACAATCAGAAATTATAAGTCACGTTCTACTTCCTGTTCCATTGCACCTTCATTTAGAGGAGCTAAATTAATAGGGTGTGTGCTGAACACAAACATTCTTATTGTTTTAATATCTAGGGTGGTTATTTCTTAGACTAAACAGAGCAAACATTGAAAAAAGTGGAGTGTACCTGGTTTTTTATACGAGAAACACTCAGATTTGGGGCGACTAATCTTCCCGAACTGCCTTCCCGCCGGCTAGAATGTAAATCTGCGGCGGGATGGCATGGCACTAAGATCTTAGTCTTCCGAAGTCGTCTCACGAGGAATCTTTGGGCCAGCGATTTACATTCTAGCAGACTAGATTTGTCGCCAGGCAACTAATCTCCCTGAATCTGAGCATGTGCCGCTGTCCTAATAAGAGCAAATTGTTTGATGAAAATTTCTTTTTATAAAATTGAGTTAGGGGAATATAATATCCCTTACAAATGTATTCAGAACAATGGATTTCATAGGACGGTCATTACAAATGAGAAGGTACATAATACATGTGAAGACAACAATTCAGACTTGTAGTAAAATGTGCTACCAAACTATTCATTCACAATTAAAATTTGAAATAAAACAAACTAAAACTGCCAGCATGGAACACAGGCCAACTGTGCCTTTAAATAGAAGACATATGCTTGGATATTGTTAAAGCTTTTCGATCTATAAGGAAAAGTGGGCAAGAATAAATATTTGACACAATAAAAAACAAATCTATATATTGCTGCTGAAGCAGACCTAGATAGATACCAGGAGCAGAAGTGAACAACCCAGGGTATATAAAGACAGTCTCTGTGTAATTCAGAAGGTGAACAAATCAAACCCCTCCAAAACCTTAGGACTACAATGCGATCTGCCTTCAGCTTCAAACCTTTGTCTAACTTTCCAGTCACACTAGAGTTCAGGCTGACCACTTCAACAGCAGACATCACTTTCTCAGCTACCCCCCCCCCCCCCCTACAAAAAAAAAAAAAAGCAAAAGCTGTTCGGGAAAGCAATGCAACCATGGGAAATATATCTTACTGACAAGACCAGCTTGCCCCAGCAGAACAGGTACTCTGCTGAATTGGAAAGTAATGGCCACAAACCCACCAGTTTCATTTAGTAGAAGCCCTTTTCACATTATCAAACACTATTTGGGGGCTGAATGCAAGTTAAAAAAACCCTACGGACAATGCCTGCACTACAGAGTACAGAAAAATATTTTATACACCTTGGAGCACTAAAGGGGTTGGGAGGGGCACCAAAATTATATCTGCAGTTCCCATGAAGTTTGGAAACCACAAAAAGTTGCTCAATTTAGGCGCAATCCAATGGTAATGAAAACCTCCAAACTAGAAGTGGGTTTTTTGGAAGAACCAAGTCTTACCTGAAATGTAAATTTCATCTAGTTTTTCAGCAACTTTCTGTGGTAAACCAGCATCGAGCAAAGTCTGCATCTGCTCTGACTGGGCAACTGCAGCATAAGTATCCATGAGCTCTTCAGTACCATTCCCATTTACATGTTCAGCGGCCATATCTGCAGACATCTGTATAAATGTAATAATCAGCATCAATAAGTGAAACGACTGGCATCTGTCATGGAGCTTAAATGCAACACACTAGTTATTCAGCAGCCACTAAAAATGTCATATAAAGCAGCGGCAATAAAATGACAGTCCTGAATGGCATCTTCTACACAGGGTTAGGTATGTTAGAATAATACACACATCTTTACTGTACTGCCTATAAGTGTCCAACTGGAAGTAACCAAATAGCCAGAAGTATTTATAGGATCTTTTGTAACACATAATTTCTATAAGGCAAAAACATCTGCTGACAGTCATTATACTTGGTAAAACCATGGGTTTTACCATCAGCGTAGAGACAGTCGGTTTAGGTGGGTCAGTCACACCTATCATTGCATGGGATTGGAACAAGGTTGCCAACTTGGCGGGTTTCAAGCCAAATTGGGCTACTAATATAAAGCCCAGGCAGGTTTTGAAAGTACACCCTAGCCAGGTACAGATTTGGGCTAGTTTTGGGGCCTTTGGCTGGTTTTTTCTTTCCCTAATGTGCCAAGCCTGCGTCTCCAAATGCATGTTGGGTAATGTAGTTTTTGTTTAACAATTTGCCTACTGCCAAGTTTAATGTAAGACTACAATACCCAGCATGCAATGGGACTGACTTGTGTAGAAGACGGGTGTAACCAGATTGTAGGCTCTGCATCCCAGTCTCCTGTCACTTAAGCACTCACATTTTCTGGTGACTTTCCTCAATTTTGGGGCAAAAATCTGCTGGCCACCAAAATGTCTACCAGTTGCCCGGTTTTACTAATATTTGTTGCAATTATATATGAATTCAGGCCTTGTGGGGCCCCTCTGTACTTACGCCCCTGGTGACAGACTAATCTATTTTACTTCAAGGAAAAATTAGCAAATTATATTCATTTATTTATTTTTTTAGACTTTTTTTCACTTCACATATTGTGCTGTTTTGGGCTACTTTTGAGGTGTCTCTTGGCTGCTTTTGTAGCGGACTTTGGCGGTTTGTGCAAATGAGCCCTGGTAACCCTGGATTGGAAGTAAAGACATTAGTCGGGCAGAAGTTTCAGGTATGGGGGTTTATTGTACTCGCTGAAAAACTGAACATTGCGGCATTAAACAGTTTTGGAATGCAACGAGAAGCTGTACGAGACCCAGCGTGTGTGGATATTAGGGACGCTGCTCCTTCCCGCCCGCCTTAGCTTTCCTATGCACAGAGGGAACAAAGCGCCTCTTCCTTCTCCCCACCCACAGGGCGCTGCGAGGCCGAGCCGGGAGCAGTCTACAAACACGTGCTCAGCCCAGGCAGGAGCAGGCGGGGGGCCTGGTCACACACACACAATGCCAGCAGGCCGCCAGCAACTACATTCCTTTTGTACCCCCCCCCCAATAGTCACAATCTGATGCGCATATATTCGCCCTCACAACCACGTTTATACTATTCCCGAAACGCAAAGAATGGCGTAAGAGAAAGGAAAGCCATCCCTGCACATATGTTGCACAGAGGATGCCGGGAAATGTAGTTCAATACTAGTGAGAGGATCGCAAGGCAGATTGGGTTTTGGCGAAACGATTTATCTATTCCCACACTAAAACTACAGCAGATCGCAAGAGATGGTAGGCAAGCCAAGTACAAAATGAGTGCAGATTCAGCAAGATTGGCCGGCTCCGCCATGCTTCGTCCCATCCCCAACAGCAGCGGAATCGGGCCTCGCAAGGCACAGGCCGCGCACATGGACTGTCGCTCATATCGACTCGCTTCCACTTCGCGTCTCAGTTGAGAAACAAGACATGATTAGAGTTGCGGCCACTCTAACCTGCGGCTCCTACCGGAATCAGAATCCCCCACAAAAGCCGGTTCAGGAACAAGAGAGAAAATGTGCGGCCACATCTTCCATGTATCTAGTTGGGCCTCTTACCTCTGCCGATGATTCCGGGTTCGGGGCTGGTCTCTCTGTTGCAGGCTGCCTTCCTTCTGCCGTTCCCCTTCCTTTCTTCTCCTCGGTATAGCGGACGAACGCGCCCCTCGTGTTGCAGCAGCTCCCTTGTCCGGCGGAGTGTGCTTGTTGTAAAATGGCGGCCGTGAGAGAGCCAAGCTCACGCCGCTGCCAGCCAGTCCCACCCCTCCTCTGTGCACGCGCGGGACACTCCAAGAACGCGCGGGATGGAAAGAGCGAACGTCACTCGCCTTCAGAATTTCCTGGGCTACCCCTGCAATAGTGAAAACGAGCCTTCTGCTATGGGAGGACCCCCTACAACCCTGTGGAACCGCCCAGGAAACCCCGGACATATCCCGCTTTCCTACCACTATTGGCGGCGCGCGTGAAGACAAGGTTGCGCGCGCCTCGTGGTAGAAACGCATGCGTATTGTCGCTGGTTTAGTTTTTCTGGAGCTTGGAGAGAAGTGTGTTCATGGGTGTCTGAGTTTATGTAATAACAGCGCAATGTTTACGTGTCCTTTAAATTGTGTATTCAAATGACTCCATATTAACAGCTTTGCTCCACATGTTTCTCATATTATTTGACTGGATTGATTTTGTGGTACATTTTACACTGTAACCAGCTATCACAACCTATCCTGGGGTGGTCCCTAAACATTTTTAGGTAGGCAACCTGAGGCTCCGGATACTCATGCGGCTCTTTATCCTGCTTGCTGCGGCTCGGTCTTGCAGCTTTGCCTATCAGGTTGGCTATACAGCCCTTGCACCTGCTGGCGGCTGTTTGAGTGTGTGACCGGGGTAAGTTAACGGTTAGCATACCGCAGTCGCACACTCAGGAAGCCGCCAGCAGGTGCGAGGGCTGTCCCAGGAGTGACAGGCAAGACCGAGCCGCTCCAAGATGATTCATCATGGTCCTTACCGCAGTCACAAACTCAAGACAATAGAGGGAAGATCAGCATTGAACTTCAGAAACAGAATTTACATTAAACAAATGTGCATTTAATAGGGCTATACATTTTTTACTTCCTTGTTTTCTGACAAAAAGTCACGTGATTTTGCTCCCCCTACCACTAATTTGCATATGCAAATTCGGATTCAGTTCGGCCGGGCAGAAGGATTCAGCCAAATCCTGTTGAAAAAGGCCGAATCCTGGCCGAATCCCGAACCGAATCCTGGCTTCGGTGCATCCCTAGTTTTGCAGCTCCAGACTATTTTTCTTTAAAGTAAAGGTTGCTGACCCCTGGGCTAGCTGGTAAAATAGGGTAGAGGTTGCCACCTGGCTGGTAAAAATGATGCTTGATGCCAATGTTAATAATAGAAAAAAACGGCAAGAATATAGGAAGGCCGGTATTTTTTTCCAGAAAAGGTGTCAACCCTAAGCTAAGGCCTGTCCTGGTATTGCAGATTTACTGACAATGTACTTGCTGGTAAATGTGGAATACCAATTTGTTGTGCCCCAATCCAATGCCCACCCCAAAAATATCATTCTGCTCCCTGATATTACAATAGGGTTGCCACCGTTTCCCTGGTGCAATCTGGGCAGGGGGTGGGGCTGTGATGCAATGGGGTGGGGCCACAAAGCGGTCGCGACAGTAATATCAGGGATGGGATGGGCAGGCAGTTTTGACCCGGGCAGCTTTTCAAAAAACGGGCTGTCCGGGTCAAAACTGGGCAGGTGGTATGATCATGATCATACTCCTCACATCATTAGATTACCACATCAAACCCTGGCCAGCATTATACTATGGAAAAGTTGGCAACCATATGCTTATTCAACAGCTGAATAAGCCACAGTAGTAACTGCAGCAGCACATGAGCAGTATGGAGGTTGGGGAAAGCTTTACTCTATCTACAGCTTCCGCTGTATATTAGGATGGGAGCAGAAGAAAGGTAGCAGGATCAACTGGATAATCAGTACTGAATTTATGGTCACAGTCAAACCATGTTCAGGCATCAGTGTTTTGTAGGTCATAATCTAGGATAATGGTCAAACACAGTAGAATCAGAATCAAACAAGCAAAGCATCAAAAGAAGCAATTACACACATAAATTCTTAGTGCCAGGTGTCCTTAAATATGCATTGTATGTGTGCCAAAGCAGCAAGCACCAAGATATGAGCATTACCACTGAAGAGCATGCACATATTAGTGGAAAAACATTTGTATCAATATGTGTGCTTGTCTATGATGACCCATGAGCAGTCCTGGATTGGCAATTTGTGGGTTCTGGCAAATGGCAGAGGGACTGCTGTAAGTTGCCACGGAGTCACTATTTTATGGGCTGGTGGGGGGCTGCTTTGTGGGCCTTTGTGTACTTGGAATGCCAGGGCCTACTGTGAATCCCAGTCCGGACCTGCCCAACAGCAATAGAACACAGATAACAGCAAGATGCTTATGATTAAGGGACGAATTTTGCAGGTTACTGCAATAAACCTGCCTGCCTTTACCGGAGGCAACGTATTTTTCCTTTGGTCTTGAATGTGATATACAGGGGGGGATGCTGTGGACTGAGCACCCTGGAGGAAGTTCAAGAGCAGCTACATGGTATTGTAAGTTTGGAGCGGCCCCCCTTGGTCTAGTTAAGGTGTTTGCCATAGATCCCAGTCAGGACCTGCCCAAGAGCAATAGAACAGACAACATGCCCCGCAAGTCCCTTGGCATTGCTCCCTCCCAAGGAGTATTCTCCAAAAGTTCTTGACTCTAGGGGGCCGATTCACTAAATTCGAGTGAAGGATTCGATTGAAAAAAACTTCGAATTTCAAATTTTTTTTTGGGTACTTCGACCATCGAATTGGTTAAATTCGTTCGAAATCGAACGATTCGAAGTAAAAATCGTTCGACTATTCGACCATTCGATAGTCAAAGTACTTTCCCTTTAAAAAAAACTTCGACCCCCTACTTCGGCAGCTAAAAGCTACCGAAGTCAATGTTAGCCTATGGGGAAGGTCTCCATAGGCTTGCTAAGCTTTTTTTGATCGAAGGATTTTCGTTCGATCGTTGGATTAAAATCCTTCGAATCGTTCGATTCGAAGGATTTAATCGCTCGATCGAACGAAAAATCCTTCGATCGTTCGATCGAACGTTTAGCGCTAAATCCTTCGACTTCGATATTCGAAGTCGAAGGATTTCAATTCGAGGGTCGAATTTCGAAGTATTTTTAACTTCGAAATTCGACCCTTAGTGAATCTGCCCCTAGGTTTTTCAGGATGTTGCAGTGAAACAATAATTTAACAGAATAAATATATTAGCAGCTAACTCCTCATCTGGCCCATTGACCTTCCAACAGATTAGGTATCAAATGTGATGTCACAAGAATTCAGAATGTCCTAGACCTTAAAGGACCAGTTCAGTGTAAAAATAAAAATGGGTAAATAGATAGATTATGCAAAATAAAAAATGTTTCCAATATAGTTAGCCAAAAATGTAATGTATAAAGGCTGGAGTGACTAGATGTATAACAAAATAGACAGAACACTACTTCCTGCTTTTCAACTCTCTAACTCTGAGTTAGTCAGCGACTTGAAGGGGGGCCACATGGGACAAAACTGTTCAGTGAGTTTGTAATTGATCCTTAGCATTCAGCTCAGATTCAAAAGCAAACTGTTATGACCCATGTGCCCCCCCTTAAGTCACTGATTGGTTAATGCCTGGTAACCAATCAGTGTAAAGCAAGAGAGCAGCAAAGCAGGAAGTAGTGTTCTGGCTATTATGTTAGACATCCAGTCACTCCAGCCTTTATACATTACATTTTTGGATAACTAACTATATTGAATACATTTTTTATTTTGCACAGCCTATCTATTTACCCAGTTTTTATTTTTATAATGAACACTTCCTTTAAATTTTTTATTCATCTCAACTAGTATGGGGTCAGGGGTGAAGTATTACGGCCAGAAAAGGATTGTGAAACAGCAGATTTGGGTAATACATAACTACACAATTAAATCTTTATAAAAAGTAACTAAACCAGTTTCTTGGCAGGAGAGCTTAGCTTGAAAACTAGTGTAGAGAGCAAGATGTACTGCCATTTAATGTTTTACAATATCTGTCCCATTAACATTTTGTTATTGTTGCAAACCTGCCAGCTTGGTGGCATCCCTGCGGTTTTCTGACTTTTGCTGAAATAACTGGGTGGCAAAATGATGCAACTTAGTTTCAGCCACAATCATCACCTGCTGGAACTAGCTTCTTGAGGTTGAGGTCTCAA
Source organism: Xenopus petersii (assembly GCA_038501925.1). Lineage (NCBI taxonomy): Eukaryota > Metazoa > Chordata > Amphibia > Anura > Pipidae > Xenopus > Xenopus petersii. The sequence continues at coordinate 81,527,284 of CM076680.1, forward strand.
CAAATAAATGAAATTGAAGACATTAATAATTCCACAAAAACGTCTAGCATTTTCCTGTCCTTGTAATCCACTTGTGTACTATAGCACTGACGAAAAGGATGAGAAGCCCTTGAAACATTTGGTTCTTTTGTACTCTGCAAATAAACACATAGGGGCATATTTATCAAAGAATGAAGTTAGAGATCATCACATTCCACTAGAGTGAAATTCCTCCACTCTCCATTCATTTCTATGGGATTTTTAAAAGTGTATTTATCGATGGGTGAAAGTAAAAGTTCACACTTTGATAAATATCCTATAATAATGAATGGAGAGTGGCGGGATTTCATTCTAGTGGACTGTAATGATCTTTTTCACACTTTGATAAATATGCCCCTTGTAGATTCTTTTGGTACACCACAGCAAGTTGTAGTGTGCAGTCTTTTTTAGTTCTGAGGTCTCAACAAAATCTCGATCAACAAAACTCTTATCAATTCAAGCAATTACATTTTTTTCCAGCCGAAAAATCAATGAATTTCGGTTTGTTAACCCCAAACACGTTAATTCCAGTTTTTTCCATTCAAGTTTTTTCTTAAAGGGAAACTTTACCACCAAACTGAACATTTAAGCAACAGATAGTTTATATCGTATTAAGTGGCATATTAAAGAATCTTACCAAACTGTTATATTTATTTAAGTACATATTGCCCTTTTACATCTCTTGCCTTGAACCACCATTTTGTGATGGTCTGTGTGCTGCCTCAGAGATCACCTGACCAGAAATACTATAACTCTTAACTGTAATAGGAAGAAGTGTGGAAGCAAAATACACAACTCTGTGTGTTAATTGGCTCATGTGACGTAACTTGGTATGGTTTGTTTGTCTGTGGCCACTGTGAATCCTACAATCCCTAGGGGCAGCCCTTATTTTTCAAAATGGCAATTTTCTATTTATGATTACCCAATGGCACATACTGCTAAAATGTATATTATTATGAAAATGGTTTGTTTACATGAAGTAGGGTTTTACATATGAGCTGTATTATGCAATATCTTTTTATAGAGACCTACATTGTTCAGGGGGTATCGTTTTGCTTTAAGTTCCCATTCAAGTTCTGAGTTCATTAAAGTTCATTCAAGGTGTAAAAAAACTCTAAAATTCGGCCTTTGATAAATAACCCCATAGATGTCTACCAAGATGATATTTTAATAATCTCAAAATATGTCACTGCTCATGGTTGAGAAGTATTAGGCTTCATAATTTATGAGCAGGGATTTGATTTGTCATTTTGCCTTATTGGGCTTTTGAAACAAAGAAAAACGTTGCCACCTAAAATCAGGTAAAATGATGAAGATTCAGCACAAAACCCTGCGTGATAAGTAAATTCACATGGGTTTTCCTTGAAAATTGCTAGTAACTTTCAGCATGAGCAGTCTTAAATTGCCCCTAGGTACTTTGGCTTCAAAGTATGTACCATGCTAGGGTTGTACCAATTCATGACATAACATATTTCTGTATATACTTTGCACCCAGAGTTATATCCTTATACCTTGAATTTGGTTTTAACTTTATATTAAAGGAATTGTTCAGTGTAAAAATAAAAAATGGGTAAATAAATAGGCTGTGCAAAATAAAAAATGTTTCTAATATAGTTATTTAGCCAAATATGTAATGTATAAAGACTGGAGTGACTAGATGTGTAACATAATAGACAGAACACTACTTCCTTCTTTTCAGCTCTCTTGGTTTACACTGACTGGTTACCAGGCAGTAACCAATCAGAGACTAGGGGGGGGGGCACATGGGTCATATCTGTTGCTTTTGAATCTGAGCTGAATGCTAAGGATCAATTGCAAACTCACTGAACAGATATTTACCATGTGGCCCCCCTTCAAGTCACTGACTAACTCAGAGTTAGAGAGCTGAAAAGCAGGAAGTAGTGTTCCAGCTATTATGTCAGACATCCAGTCACTCCAGCCTTTATACATTATATTTTTGGCTAACTAACTATATTAGAAATATTTCTTATTTTCACACTGAACTGTTCCTTTAAAAGTTAAGCTTTAAATTTCAGATGTGAATCTGTGCATCCTAGAGCGGGAGGGTGCATCTGCCAAGCCATCTTTCTAGGAATAGTCCTAGTACTAGTCCAGTTGTTTTAAACTTACCACTACAATTTACATGGCCTGAATGAATGAATACCTTCATGGCAGGTGAACATGAGAAATACAAATATGAAAATGTATTTAAAGATTCATTCATAATAAGATCACACATATTAATATCTATTTAATTCACTTGTGCCAATTATCACGCATGTTAAATGCTTTATCTAAATCAAAGTATTCATCTTAGCGAACAAGTCCACTATCACCCCCTCTCCCCATGCCCAGTGCCTTGGGGGTATCCTAGATTCTGCCCTGTCCTTCACTCCTCATATCCAGTCACTTATTAAATCATGTCACTTCCACCTAAGGAACATATCAAAATACGATCATTTATCACCCAAGATGCTGCCAAAATTCTTATTCACTCTCTCATCATATCATGTCTAGACTACTGTAACTCTCTTTTAATTGGCCTTCCCCTCCAGAGACTGTCACCTCTCCAGTCCATAATGAACACTGCTGGGAAGCTCATATACCTCAGCAACTGCTCCTCCTCTGCCTCGCCATTCTGTCAATCCCTGCGCTGGCTTCCACTACCTTTCAGAATAAAATTCAAATTAATGACCCTAACATTTAAAGTACTTTATAATTCTGCCCAGGGCCGGCCTTAGGCCAATTGGACCAATTGGGCCCCGCACCTCTGGGGGCCCCGCACTGCCCCTTTCCTTTCTATTTTGTGCCTGTATGCCCTTATTTTCCTAAATACTTGCTGTGTCAGTAGCCAGCAACACTTTGGGGGGAATTCACAAAAGTGTCGGTATAATAAGTAACCCAGAAGTGGCGGTCGTCAGATTTGTAAAATGTCGTACGAACGGCAAATTCACAAAGGCAGATGTTACCATCTCTGAATGTCTCGTAAGTCTGTCAATTTTCTAAAATGTCGTATATCTTTTCATCGTACAAACAACATTTACCAAGACTTTTTAAAAGACAATTTGACTGACATTTTCATTTTGGAGAGCCTAAAGTGTCTGAAAAATTGTCGGTAAAAAAAATGAGTTTACGAGTAATTCATAAAAATGTCGGGAAAAGTGGCGCCGAAAAAACCACGCCCACTTTTAACGACACTAATTCAAAAGTGTCGTACATGTCGGAAAATTGGCAGAGAAATGCTCTGTGAATCTGTCGGCTGTTGCTACTACACTTTCTACGACATTTTAAAGACATTTTTTCGCTCCCGACACTTTTGTGAATTCCCCCCTTTGTCTTGGGGCCCCGCCAACATGGTCCCAATTGGGCCCCACATTTGATAGGACCAGCCCTGATTCTGCCCCACCCTACACCTCTGATCTCATCTCTATATACTCACCCAACCACTTGCTACACTCCTCTACTGACCTGCTACTCAACTCTTCTCTCATTACCTCCTTTACATGCTCGCATTCAAGACTTTGCAAGGGCTGCACCCCTCCTCTGGAACTCTCTCCCATGGTCTGTCCGACTTTCTCCCAACCTTTCTGCTTTCAAAAGATCTCTTAAAACGCACTTCTTTAGACAAGCCTACCCTCACTCTGCTTAACTACCAAATGCAATACCATATCTCTAGCCCACTCAGTTCTGATCTTGCCCACTCCCATTTTGGTTGTAAGCTCCTTTGCACAGGGCATTCACCTTTTGTACCGATATTGGTTGTGATGTATGTAACTCCATATGTTCTATGTATGTAATTAATGTAATTTAGTTGTATAAACACATTTACTTTACAGCGCTGAGAAATATGCTGGCGCTATATAAATAAATGTTAATAATAATAATAAAAGCCAAAAGTTTAAAGGATTTTTTCAGTATATCAGTATAAAAATAAAAACTGGATAAATAGACAGGCTGTGCAAAATGAAAAATGTTTTCAATATAGCTAGTTATCCCAAATGTAATGTATAAAGACTGGAGTGATGTCTAACATAATAGCCAGAACACTTCCTGTTTTGCAAAACTTCCTGTTTTGCAGCTCTCTTGGTTTCCACTGATTGGTTACCAGGCAGTAACCAATCAGTGACTTGAGTGGGGGTGCATGGGTTTACAACTGTTTGCTTTTGAATCTGAGCTGAATGCTGAGGATCAATTGCAAACTCACTGAACATTTATGTCCCATGTGGCCCCCCTTAAACTCAGAGTTAGAGAGCTGAAAAGTAGGAAGTAGTGTTCTAGCTATTATGCCTTTATAGATTACATTTTTGTCTAACTAACTATAGTAGAAAGATTTTTTATTTTGCATAGTCTATAATCTATTTACCCAGTTTTGATTTTTACACTGAACTGTTCCTTTAACTTGATCAAATGTAAATGAATTATGTTGCCATCGAATACAGTAGTATTGAGTTATTTACATCATTTTATCCTTGTATTGCACTATTCTTATTTCAGTACTGTACAGATATATGTTATCTAAAAAAACTGATTATAACTACTCTTTTATTTCTTTTGTCCATTATCCATCTGTTCTTGTGGGATCAGGTGGTTTCCTTCCCATGCCTTCTTGGCTAATTCAACCCATTGCAGTCAGCAATGAAAAATGTGTCCCTTGAGAGTTCTCAAACATGCTGAGACAGATGAAGGGCTGAATAGTTTAAAAAAAAAATTGGGCGGGGGCCCTTGCGCAATCCACAAAATATGCATCTTTTAATTTGCAATTAGCTCTCTCTCAGTAAAAGCCTGTTAATCTACCTGAATATTTTTGGGACTGTGGGAGAAAAGAGTAACTGCCTCAGTTGCCTACACATGAGGACAAAATTCAAACTGCAGTTATTCTTTATATACTTTATAAACAGTATATCTATATCTACATAGTTGGACTACTGGGTAAATAGAACTTTACCAAGAACTGCTGAGTGCTGCACTTATATTGTTGCTATTAACTAGCATCCAGAATATTGATTTATATGTATTGTGCTCCTTTTTACAAAAAAAATTAAATTACCCCTCTTCTGGTTGTCTGCTTATTTTATTAATAATGTATTGTATGATTAAAAATCATATGTTTATTGTGCTATTGCACTTAATTGCATCTTAATTTTAAATGCTCTGTAAGGAAAGTAAGCCACCCACTACTGTATTACAGCCAGATAGAGATTTGGGGACAGTAGATCAGTTCCAAACATAAAACAGGGCGTTCAGACAGAAATGTTCTTTAAAAAAAAAAAAAGCATGGCGGACCTTGGAACATCACAATGACCATGTGTCTTTTTTTAACAGGGATCCTCAGCCCAAATACATTATTTCATAAGTAAAGACAATATTATTCTAAACAATTTTCCAATATAGTTTAATTGTAAGAATTCTCTGTAAATGTTATTGCTTCATTTTGCTAACAGTTTTTTAGACTTTTTTTGGTCAAAAATCCCTTCATCCCTTATATGTTAGCCTGAAGGCTCGACATGACCCAAAAGGGGTCATCTTCTATGTACAATACAGGGTGCAAAATGGACAAATCAGGTGCAATCCACCATGTTTTTGCACTTTACACCCTAACCTGCACAGGATATGAATTGCCTCAGTTCTTTGAGCTCCAAAACAGAGCTTAGAGACCTGTGTTCCCCAGATGAATACAGCTCTGCCTGTCTTCTACTGCTATGTATTCATGTGGGCGCAGCCCACAATGTACCATTGCTCAATGTACACAATGGCCCTGTACTTACCACCAACCCATAGTAAGTTATAAGGACAGGTTTGAGTGCACAAGCCATAGAGTGCAGCCAGACCCTGGATGGATGGGGTCTTTGAAAAAAAGCATGCCCCTTAGTGCTCTTGTACTTCTGTCCAAGGTATAAGTATGTGGCCCCTAAAATGTTGCTGTCTGCACATTAACTCAGCCATTATCAGATTATCAGCTTTTTATACTAACCCAGACTGTCTGGGACTGGGAGTACTTTGCAAGCAGCTAGTAATTCATTGTAGTGAATCAAAAAGCTTGAACAGGCACATACCAAACAGACAGGAAAGACACATTATATAATAAATAATGCTAATCGTTGGAGACTGAGGGTGCTTAATTCTATCAGCAATTAGTTTTTAGTAGTTAGCACAGACCTGTTATTAGCAACTAGATTTATGTACTTTATTGTTAAGTGTTTATAAGTGAGCCTCAAAAGATTGAATATGAACACTACAACAGAGGTCAACTGCAAAGGATTATGGTTAAGAAAACTTGACAATATGATCACGAGAGATTAGTTAAGAGGAAACCATGGCTAAATATAGATGAAGTCAATGCATTTAAAAAAATACATACAATATGTTTTATGCATACATTAATAATAATAAAGTGGTCAACCTTGCTATACTTGTCAATGAACAGTATCTTACATTTTTCCTTCCTTTTGTCTGGTCCAGCATAACACTTCTCTTTCTTAAACTACTCTTCACTTACTTGGACATCATTATCTACAAGCAATAAATGAATTAGAATTCCATTCCCTTCCCCCCTCACACTTCCACCCACTAAACACATGCTACTGGATTTATTTATAGCAGATTCCTCTGATTTTTTAATTCAAAATAATCTTCTAAAGCATTTCAAGATCTGAGAATGATAATGTATCTAATGGGATAGGTATACATGTTGAAAGACATAATCCTAAAGCTGATGCATTTCTTACTTTAGTCATTTAATATTAAATTAAAATATTTTTTAAAAGTATCTGTTAGCTTTTAATTGGCTGGATTATAATCACTGTATTCATTTTTATTTACGTATTCAGTACTTCTGCTCCGGTGATTCACCTTTAAGTTTACTTTTAGGGGCAGATTAACTAACCGGCGAAAATTCGCCAGCGACGGCTTTGCACCTGTCACTACACTTCACCAGGTGAAAATTCGCTCAGACAACACTAATTTACTAGAATGCAAAGTTGCATCCAGGGCACCGGACGCTGGCAAATTTTCGCTAGCATTACTTCGGCAATCAAATCTAAGATGCATTAGAGTTGGCTAATTTGCATACGACTGGAAAGTTGAATGCACGTATATGTTGCAGCACATACATTACTTATAATGCCCTACACATGAGCCCAGTGTATAGTTTATGATCCATATGTTAGGAAATGTATGGAGGAACCCGGTTACCAAAACAATTTTTTATGGAACTTTGCAGGCTATCACTCTGAAAAAAGGAAAAGACACCAGCGTTTTTTGGGACTTAGAAACATTTTCCACTAAAAATTGAGGAAGATCAATGCACTCCAATGCACTTCGCCTGGTCTAAGCTGGTCGAAGGCAAGTCTGGCGGAACAGGTAACGTTCAGTCAAATCTGCATCTTATTGAATTTGCGGAGTTACATCCATTCGCCGGAGGGCAAATTTGCTTGGCTTTAAAATGCGAAGCAACGCTGGTGTCTTATCTCCTTCACTATCGAAGTGACGCCTGCGCCCTTTAGTAAATCAGCAAAGTCTCTGCGGGCGAATTGATGCTAGCGTTAGCCACTTCGCCGTTTAGTAAATTTGCCCCTTAGTATGTTATAGAATGGCCAATTCTTATCAACTTTTCAAGTGGTCTTCATTATTTTTTATAGTTTTTTTTAATTATATGCTTTCTTCTGACTCTTCCCAGCAGTGGCCAGCTCCATGTTGTAGCTCCCAATCTTTCCAGCTATAGTCAGGTGATCCCACTGGCAGAGCCGGCCAACCTGGCCATGGCACCCTAGGCAACCTAGTCGGCCACAGCGCCGGCTGAGTGCACACTTGATAGCGCATGCGCAAAATGCCATGCGCGCATGTGCAGAAGCGCTTTTATGCAAAAAATTCCAGCGGCAGTCAGGGAGAGACGGGACCAGACATGGAGTAGGCGACAGAGCAAGTACGTGCCTGGTGCCCCCCCAGCTTTGCGCCCTAGGCACGTGACTATTTTACCTACCCCTAGTTCCAGCCCTGTCCACTGGTGGCCAATAAAAGGGCCACCAAGTTTGGGAGTTTTACTTTGAAAGCAGCAAGTAAGTTGCGGGTAGAACTTAGTCCCTTTGCTAAATGTATAATGAAGCAATTGAATTCCTATGAATCAGATGATAGTTGAGTGTAGGAGTGGCCATACCAGGGATGACTTTGACGTAGTTTACAATTTCAGCAGTCTGGTTGCTATGGCCCAAATTATCCTAGCAACCATGCATGGATTTGAATAAGAGTCTGGAATATGAATAGGAGAGGCCTGAATAGAAAGCTGAGGAATAAAAAGTAACAATAACCCACTGGACTAGTTATTTGGAAATACCTGAAAATGAACGGTAATCTACCCGCATAGGTGGCAGGGGGCACTAGTTAAAAGGCAATTGTACAAGTGGTGGGCAAAAAACAGGCCAAGAATGTACTGTACTTGTGATACCGTTGTGCAAGTGTGTACCTAAAGGAAATAATGTATTGATTGCAAATGATGAAACCGGAGAAAAATGTTATGTCAAAACCTGTTTTAAAAAAACTTTCTTTTGAGCAAAAAAATAAGTAACAATAGCCAACAATGTGTAGCCTTACAGAGCATTTGTTTTTTAGAAGGGGTCAGTGACTCCCAATTGAATGTTGGAAAGGGTCAAAAGAAAAAGGCAAAAAACTCAAAAAGTATAACATATAAATAATGAAAAACAATTGCAAAGTTGCTAGGAATTTCTATAACATAACATACTAAAAGTTACCACCAATTTAAGGGTTTGCCAAGACAACTAGGGGAATGTAATATGTTCCGTAAGCGCAAAAAACCTTTTCAAAGATGCTTGCAAACCTTAGCGGCCATGTTTGCGTCCTTTTTGACCAATTACAGACCTCAACGTCTTCATTGCAACGTTTGCGACCAAACGGCTTTTGTGAACATTCGCAGTGTATGTAATATAATTTAAGTGTTTTTTGCAACTAAATATTTAACGAAAGGCCAGAGCAGGTGTTAACACTAAGCGTTTCCTTAGCGACAATGCACAATGTAATATTTGCCAGTGAATGATTTTACATTGCGAGCAGTGCTAAACATGAGAATTGTTAGCATCCTGCTGTGATGAGGCCACCAGGTTAGTAAGTGGTTAGGCTCAGGGTGTCATGGTCGGCACCCAATACCAGAACAAGTGCCAAGGACCCTGGTCTCGGCTCGGCTTCACCAGTAGTGTTACCATCTTTGGGCTTCAGGAGGAGCCCTCAGCTTAATTGGGTGCCAACTGGACTTAACGAGGGGTACAATGCGAGGTGTTCTGGCTGGTAAAGGGGCACGACCAGATAGCAAGAGTGTTTGGGCAGAAGGTCAAGGACAAGGCGTCTGGTGGAAACGGAAATAGGACAGACCGGATAAGGACAGGCAGATAACAGTATCGACAGGCAGTCAAGGGGTCAAAACCAGGTAATCAGACATACTGGATCAGGCTGAAGGAGTTGTCGTTAGGCAGGCAAAGGGTCAAAACCGGGTAATCAGACAAACCGGATCAGGCAGGCACGGTAATCAATAAACAGGCAGGATCACGATACAGAGGTCAGAATAGTCAGGAACAGGCTGGGTCAAACAAAGAAAGAACAGTCAGGATAGCAAATTCAGGAACAGGTAGCACAAGGCTCAGGAAACCACAGGATAAGATCCTATAACGGGCACTGGCTACAGGTCTGAATGGGCCTTAAATAGGGTCCCAATTTGTGCCAAAACGTGCGCAATTTCGTGCCAATGCGCGATGGTGCAATCACGCCAGCGCGCCTCCGCCTTTAAGAGACGTGCAGGCGCGCCGCGCACACCCTAGGAATCCAAGATGGTGCTGGCAAACGAAGGACAGGATTGGCGCAGTGGGCGTCCACGCCAAGGACACGGCGTGGACCCCGCTGCCCACTAGACCACCAGGGTAGGTTTCTTACACAGGGATAGAGAGATCCTTGGAGCATGAGACCTCTATGAGGATCTGTGAGTAATACATTTGTGTAAATGACCTGCTTCCACGACTTGTTCAAGGAGTGTACCATCTGAGCATGCACATTGAATATGTGAAGTAATTGACCATTGAGAAGTGTACCATCAATTCAACAAATTGTTTGGTTGTTTTAAAGAACCACTGCCACCCAAAGTTATTTAATGAAGACTGAGTGTGCTTATACCAGAGTGGTAATCCCTTCCTCCATATCATAAGTGGATGCCCCACCTGAAAATAAATTATATTGTGCCTCCTGGGAGTTGGACCCCTTGCTTGAGTTCTGGAACCAGTGTATAGTAACCCAAGGACGGTTAAAGGGGTTGTTCACCTTCCAAACACTTTTTCCAATGCAGTTGTTTTTAGATTGTTCCTCAGAAATAAAGCCTTTTTTTCAATCACTTTCCATTATTTATTTTTTACGGTTTTTACAAAATCTAAGTTTAAAGTTGAATGTTCGTGTAACCAATGTGCGCCAAGGAAAAATCTTGTCTTTGTTCCTTTTGTACTGCTGAGGTTTATACTGCACATAACGACCTAGAACACAAAAGGAAATGAATGGAATGAGCAATTTAAAGCTTCTCTTTTTGCATCTATTAAAAAAAGAGACAATATTATTTAAATTTTCTGTTAATGTCATTATTATGAAGAGGCCCAATGTACAGGAGGCCCTATTTGGCAAAGATGTATTTATAAGGTGTGGTAGAATGACACCATCAGCAAAATTCAATATGTCTTAAGATATTTTGTGGTTATTGACTCTGTCAGCATAATGAAGATTGTTCTACTTACTCTTACATCTGCGCCTTTTGTAAGCAAGTACTCTTACAGTGACCAAAGAGAAAATCCATTTAATTTATCATTGGGCAACCACAGTTTAGCTTATTTTAATATTCAAATGCATAGGTCAGACTTTAAATAGCATACTTCATGTGAAACATACACTGACAGATAAATTGTTTTATGCCAAGTTGGGGGATTTTAAAAGTAGAATGGATGAATTACAAGTTATATATTTTTGCTCTTTTTTGCTGGTGACATGTAGCTGGTTAAAATGCATGTATTAATATTCTGTGCAGTTTTATATTATTGTTATCCCTTAACTTCAGTGGAAAATCTACATGCTCCAGTAAAGAACTCCTTACCCTGCAGTAGTCTCGTATTAATGTAACTCAGGGGCACATGGGGCTGGTTAACTGACAATTTTTCCAGAGATTTATGGCTATTTAATGGCAATAAACATCATTTAGTTATACTATACAGAACTATTCCTTCTTCATACACTAGGTGGCGCTATTGACTATTTTTGTTAGACCAAAAATGAAAATTTAATAATGAATACAGAGATGTTTCAAAACTTTAGGAAATACATTTAAAACTTAAAAAAAGTCTTCTGTAAAGGGTAAACAAGGGAATCTCCCTGTACCTAACCATTATTGTGAACAAGGTAATTCACCTATTGAGTGTGTTGGAACACATGTATTATTATTATTATTAGTAATAATAATAATAATAATTAAGAAACGAGAAGTGTTTTGGATGAATACATTGCAATATTTATGTTCAATGCAAATATAGATTAATAGCATCTGTCTATTAAAGGGGCTGTTTGAGATAACTTGTATGATGTAGACAGTGATATTCTGAGACTATTTGCAATGTGTTTTCATTTTTTATTATTGAAGGTTAAGTTATTTAGCTTTTTATTCAGCAGCGCTTCAATTTGCATCTTAACCAATCTGGTAACTAGGGTCCTTACAGAGCATTTGTTTTTTTTAAGGGAGTCAGTAACGCCCATTTGAAAACTGCAAAGAGTCAGAAGAAAAAGGCAAATAACTATAAAAAATAATGAAAACCAATTGAAAAGTTGCTTAGAATTGGCCGTTCTATAACATAATAACAGTTACCTTCAAAGGTAAACTACTCCTTTAAAGTATATATTTGTATAACAACATGTTGCTTTACATGGTGCATGTAATTGTTGTAGTATGGATACACTTTTAAATGAATTGCCATTGCAAAGATGACTTTTGATCAGGTGATTTGAATTGTCCTTGAATTGCTACATACTACATAACTATATGTTTTTAATGAATATGTCTTCTACTTGGTTCTGTATTTTTGCCTTTTTTGAGGCTTTATGTAGACTCATGTGCAGGACAGCACACATGCTGTCCTGGAAACGTTTTATATATTATATATTACATATTTGGGAGAAAAAAAACCACTATAGTTAAAAATAGTTTCAAAAATATACTTGTCTTGCATGTATGTGCACTTATGTGTACTTATGTGTAATTAAAACTGCAAGTGTTGTTTAAAATGGTGCTTTTGCGAATGTTAAGCTCTGGCGAGCGGGTCTGACCCGGCGGGGCCTTGAGGTCCCACTGGCCCAGTTCAACCCTGAGTGAGATGGGAGTGTAGTCAGAAGGCTAGCCAGATTATACACAAGGACAGAGCTGGGTCATAAGCAATAAGCTAGACAATGTAGTGTGGAAGGATCAACACAAATCACACAAGCAAAGGTCAAAAACAAACTGATAGCTGGAACTCATTTGCAAGCTGAAATAAGCTTTCCACAACATTAAAAGGCGATGGGAAGCATGCCGTGTGACCTCATTGCGCTTAAAAGGGACCATGACCAATTGTTCCATGCCCAGTGTAGGTTGATTTCCTGATAATTCCCGGTTGTGATTCAAATCTGATTGTCTGTTCTTTGACCCTTGCCTGTCCCTGACTTCTGCTAGTTAGCTGCCTGTACCAACCTTTACCTGTTACTGATCATTCTTTCTGATCCTGACTTTGTACTGCGTTAGTGATTAGTCTTGACCCAGCCCGTGTCCCAGACTACATCCCTGGGTCCTATTTCGTACTGCGTCTGATTGGTATTGACCCAGGCCTGTCCCTATGACTAGGTTTCCTCTTTCCCTGTCCTTCCTGTTATACGTTACGGTTCCCTTGTCTGCCCATAACTCTTGCCTTGGTTCTCTCACTTGAAGAGATAGCGGCATCTGAGTAGTGGAGGGCTCCTCCCAAATCGAAAGGCGGCTGTTATAGGCAGAAGCATGAGCCGTGACCAGAACTGTGGTGTCTGTTCTGGGTTTTGGGATTCCAAATGAAGCTTCAACACAGAAAACCTGTTTGCTCAGGCAACAAGCGAACAGAGGCAATGTCTCTAAAAAGCCTTCCCCAACAGATTCAGTTTCAGCTAGTATGACAGGTTCCCACAGAGAAGGCGTCAGGACAGCAAAAGTCTCAAAGAAAAATGGCTTTTAATTCCAGCCAGCAGACAACAGGTAAAAATAAAGGCAGTTTTCTTTCCAAAAACAATAGAAATGTTTTTCAGCAGCAGCATATGTAATATAAACAAAAATGCAGTCAAATTACAGACCTTTCACGCCAGTTATTGTGTGTGCACAGGTACATAGAATCCTTAGTATCAGGTTCTCAGACTCTCTTTGTGGACAAATACAAGTGTCCTCTGCACTCAACCCATTATCAATATTTTTAAGACAAGAGACATTTTGTGCATACTGCTACTAAAAAATGCCTTACCCTTGAAACAAAACAGGGATTGTTTGTCCATATATTGCAATACATTTAAGCTGGCCAACTACGTCAAAGTCATCCCATATTTGGCCAGTCCTATGCTCAATTTTATCTGATTCATTAAGAATTCTATTGCTTCATTATACATTTTACAAAGGGACTAAGTTTTACCTGCAACTTACTTGCTGCTTTCAAAGTAAAACTCCCAAACTTGCCTCCCCTTTTATTACACACCAGTGGGATCACCTGACTTTAGCTGGGAAGGGTGGGAGCTACAACATGGAGCTGGTCACTGCTCCTGTATAACTATAACAAACAAGGGAAAGTTGTGCTCACCACTAATTTTTAAAACCATTAGGCGGGGGTGCAATGAGGCTGTGACCTCATTTCCCTGTCTCTCTCAGAGACTGACCGGCCTGGGATTTAAAGGCTCTGGATTAGCCAGCCAAGGCTAATCAGACCCAGCTATTGCTATTGCTCCTCTGCAGTCATTCGTTCCCCCTTCAGTTCATTGCCAGGGATTCAGAGGTTGGTGAGCAAAGGAGCCACTCTTCCGCTCATCCAACCAGTACCTAAAATCATATTTTACAATTTGAAGCACTTAAACAGGTAAAGAAATTAGTGGTATGATTTGCCCTTTGGTTCCTTTATAGTTCATTGTATTACCAATTATGCAAAAATAGAACATGTATATGTATTCATTTGTTTGTGTCTCTAGATGGCAGTATAGAATACTTCAAACCAGGTAATTGGCTACTTTCAAAATCTTAATTTAACAAATGTATACTAAAAATATCACCAATGAATAAAAGGCAGCAACGCACTTCCTCTGTAATGTTTGAACACAGTCTGCATACATGTGTTTTACATTTAGAAAATAAGTTATTATGTTTACTAACTTGATCTGTGATCTCGCATAAGATACAGTAACATCAGGTGGTACCTGAATATGACATAGTTGGCCAGCTAAATATGTCGCAATATATGGACAAACAATATCTGTTTTGGTTAAAGGGGAAGGCATTTTATGGTAGCTTAATGTCCTTAATATTGATATGTGTCTTGTGCGTGTATGAATTTTGTGGTCACACTCTGACTGCACTACTGTAATTACAATGGTTTTGTGGTAAGAAAAACTTTCCCTTTTGCTATAAATAAACATTTCGACTTTATTTTTCATCAGGCCTGTGCTTTACAAAGTGCAACATGCAACATATCTCCTCTGTGACTGGTATCAAATATTCCTCACTCAGTACACCGAGATGTATTGCACACAATAGTTGTCTTAATGTTACATTGATTAGTGCTTCCCTGCCTCATGCAATGCTGTTAGCGATTTGCAGGTTGAAATGAAATGTGTTGTGACTCATGGGCTGACCACTGGTTGGGCAGCTTCTGGGTATAATGTGGTCAACTATTGTTGGTTACGGTTATGTATGGGTCAGACTGGAGGAGTACACTCCTACTCTGCTTCTGAAGATTCCCTGTTATGGAAGAGAGAGATGACATGGGTCCTCAAATGGCAACATGTTAGTGTTGGGTGTTGGTAAAGGTTTTACAGGTTAAAGGGTTACTGTCATGATTAACCATGTTTTTGTTTTTTTTTTAAAAAATGCCTCAGTTAATAGTGCTGCTCCAGCAGACTTTTGCACTAAAATCCATTTTCCAAAAGAGCAAACTGATTTTTTCATATTTAATTTTGAAATCTAACATGGAGCTAGACATATTGTCAGTTTCCCAGGTGCCCCCAGTCCCGTGACTTGTGTTCTGATAAACTTCAGTCACTCTTTACTGCTGTACTGTAAGTTGGAGTGATATCACCATCTCCCTTCACCCCCCCCCCATCAGCAAAACAATGGGAAGGTAACCAGATAACAGCTACCTGGTAGATATAAGAACAGCACTTAATAGTAAAAATCCATGTGCCACTGTGACTCCTTCAGTTACATTGCGTAGGAGAAACAACAGCCTGCCTGAAAGCAGTTCCTTTCTGAAGTGCTGGCTCTTTCATAAAAATACTATGGGGTTCTCATTTAAGCCATATGTTGGCTTGGATATTATATACTTTATATTTAGAATTTTGGGAGTTATGGGAAATATTAAAAATGCATATGTAAGGATCAGTTTCATTTATATGCAGTCAATCTGCAATCAGCACAGCACCGGTAATTGTATATTGCGAGAATCACTGTCATTTTATGATCCAGCAACTGCCACTTATACAGTACTACTATGAACTAATCTATCTTAGCAAAGGGGAAAATATCAGCTTCTTCACTGAATTCACAGCAGTAAGTGAAATACTGTAATTATTTGGATCAATTGAACAACATCAAGATATTATGCTTGGTTAGGTTTGACATACCATCTGGGATTGACATTTTGACATGCCAGTGTTACTTTAAAATGAAATATAAAAAATATATAATTGAAGAGCTCTCCTATTCCAAAACAGAAAGTATTAGAATGTGTGGATGATCAAAAAGTAACTTTTTGAGAAAAATAGAAAGTTACAGCGATCCATTACTCCAATTGCACCATTAAATTGTAATTAATATACCAGACAAAGCAGGAGTTCCAGTTAAAACATACTTTTTTTAAAATTGAAATTAAAATACTTGTATGTCAGAAGTTTTAAACAAAACTCAGGACATATCCTATGTAGATACCCTGAGGGTTAGACATTTTTCAGGCAGTTTCCCCTTTGTATTTTGTGGATGCCTAAAGTGGTCCTTTAGATTCACCCAGGCAGCTATGTCTCCCTTCCTGGGTCCAGATAATTTAGTTTAGTTATGGTTTGCTCATTAGATGGCAGCTTTTGAATTTGTATAAAGGGGTATAGCCCCAAATTCTGAAGGTCTGGTACCTCACCTCTCTGAGAGGTTGTTACAGGCCCAGGGTTACCATGATCAAGATTTAGAAAGGTTATTTAGTGATAGTAGGTTTTGTCATATAGACAAATACAAGAGGCTCTTGGGACGTGTGCTACAAGGGTGTGCTACAGTTATGATCTGATAATTCCAAGTACAGAGAGCCCACTTACGTTTAAGGAGAACTAAACCCTAAAAATGAATGTGGCTAAAAATGCCATATTTTAGACACTGAACTTATTGCACCAGCCTAAAGTTTCAGGTTTTCAATAGTAGAAATGATCCAGGACTTAAAACTTGTCACGGGGGGTCACCATCTTGGAAAGTGTCTGAGACACTCACATGCTCAGTAGGGATGTCGCGGACTGTTCGCCGGCGAACTTGTTCGCGCGAACATCGACTGTTCGCGCTCGCCGAATGTTCGCGAACGTCGCGCAACGTTCGCCATTTTGGGTTCGCCTTACCTGACGCTTTTTTTTTACCTCTCACCCCAGACCAGCAGATACATGGCAGCCAATCAGGAAGCTCTCCCTCCTGGACCACCCCCACACCCCCTGGACCACTCCCCTTCCATATATAAACTGAAGCCCTGCAGCGTTTTTTCATTCTGCCTGTGTGTGCTTGCAAGAGCTAGTGAAGGGAGAGAGCTGTTACTGATTTCACTGATTTCTTTGAGGGACAGTTGATAGTAAGTTTGCTGGCTAGTAATCTACTTGATACTGCTCTGTATTGGAGGGACAGAAGTCTGCAGGGATTTGAGGGACATTTTAGGTTAGGTAGCTTTGCTAGCTAGTAATCTACCTTCTACTGCAGTGCTCTGTATGTAGCTGCCTGCTGTGGGCACTGATCTCTTCTGATCTCATCTGCTGACTGCTGTAATAACCCAATAGTCCTTGTAAGGACTGCTTTTATTTTCTTTTTTGTTTTTTTACTTTGCTAGTTGCTACTATAAGCCCAGTGCTATTAGTCTAGCAGTGTTGGGGAGTGGGACTGGTGTGCTACTGTGCTGCTCCTAGTAGTTCAGCAGCACCAACCCGAGAAAAATATTTTTTTTAATATACATATATTTTTTTTTTCTTTTACTTATCTTACTGTTCTTTAACGTGTACAGTGCTGTTGCTGTTCTTCATAGTAGTGCACCAATAGTAGTGCACTTGCAGGCATTATTTGCCCAGTGTGTTCTTCAAACAACAACCATCTAGCTGTGTGAGCTTGTTCACATTCTGTCTAAATATCAATAATAATACCGTCTCTAGAAACACCACCCGAGTGACGTTTTTCAGGCAGCAATAATATATTCCGTATCCACTGCTGTAGTAGTGTATACGTTAACCTTGTAGGCATTATTTGCTCAGTGTGTTCTTCATTTTCAAACAACTCCCATCTACCTGTGTGAGCTTGTTCACATTCTGTCTAAATATCAATAATAATACCGTCTCTAGAAACACCACCCGAGTGACGTTTTTCAGGCAGCAATAATATATTCCGTATCCACTGCTGTAGTAGTGTATACGTTAACCTTGTAGGCATTATTTGCTCAGTGTGTTCTTCATTTTCAAACAACTCCCATCTAGCTGTGTGAGCTTGTTCGCATTCTGTCTAAATATCAATAATAGTACCGTCTCTAGAAACACCACCCGAGTGACGTTTTTCAGGCAGCAATAATATATTCCGTATCCACTGCTGTAGTAGTGTATACGTTAACCTTGTAGGCATTATTTGCCCAGTGTGTTCTTCATTTTCAAACAACTCCCATCTAGCTGTGTGAGCTTGTTCACATTCTGTCTAAATATCAATAATAATACTGTCTCTAGAAACACCACCCGAGTGACGTTTTTCAGGCAGCAATAATATATTCCGTATCCACTGCTGTAGTAGTGTATACGTTAACCTTGTAGGCATTATTTGCTCAGTGTGTTCTTCATTTTCAAACAACTCCCATCTAGCTGTGTGAGCTTGTTCACATTCTGTCTAAATATCAATAATAATACCGTCTCTAGAAACACCACCCGAGTGACGTTTTTCAGGCAGCAATAATATATTCCGTATCCACTGCTGTAGTAGTGTATACGTTAACCTTGTAGGCATTATTTGCTCAGTGTGTTCTTCATTTTCAAACAACTCCCATCTAGCTGTGTGAGCTTGTTCACATTCTGTCTAAATATCAATAATAGTACCGTCTCTAGAAACACCACCCGAGTGACGTTTTTCAGGCAGCAATAATATATTCCGTATCCACTGCTGTAGTAGTGTATACGTTAACCTTGTAGGCATTATTTGCCCAGTGTGTTCTTCATTTTCAAACAACTCCCATCTAGCTGTGTGAGCTTGTTCACATTCTGTCTAAATATCAATAATAATACTGTCTCTAGAAACACCACCCGAGTGACGTTTTTCAGGCAGCAATAATATATTCCGTATCCACTGCTGTAGTAGTGTATACGTTAACCTTGTAGGCATTATTTGCTCAGTGTGTTCTTCATTTTCAAACAACTCCCATCTAGCTGTGTGAGCTTGTTCACATTCTATCTAAATATCAATAATAGTACCGTCTCTAGAAACACCACCCGAGTGACGTTTTTCAGGCAGCAATAATATATTCCGTATCCACTGCTGTAGTAGTGTATACGTTAACCTTGTAGGCATTATTTGCTCAGTGTGTTCTTCATTTTCAAACAACTCCCATCTAGCTGTGTGAGCTTGTTCACATTCTGTCTAAATATCAATAATAGTACCGTCTCTAGAAACACCACCCGAGTGACGTTTTTCAGGCAGCAATAATATATTCCGTATCCACTGCTGTAGTAGTGTATACGTTAACCTTGTAGGCATTATTTGCCCAGTGTGTTCTTCATTTTCAAACAACTCCCATCTAGCTGTGTGAGCTTGTTCACATTCTGTCTAAATATCAATAATAATACTGTCTCTAGAAACACCACCCGAGTGACGTTTTTCAGGCAGCAATAATATATTCCGTATCCACTGCTGTAGTAGTGTATACGTTAACCTTGTAGGCATTATTTGCTCAGTGTGTTCTTCATTTTCAAACAACTCCCATCTAGCTGTGTGAGCTTGTTCACATTCTGTCTAAATATCAATAATAGTACCGTCTCTAGAAACACCACCCGAGTGACGTTTTTCAGGCAGCAATAATATATTCCGTATCCACTGCTGTAGTAGTGTATACGTTAACCTTGTAGGCATTATTTGCTCAGTGTGTTCTTCATTTTCAAACAACTCCCATCTAGCTGTGTGAGCTTGTTCACATTCTGTCTAAATATCAATAATAATACCGTCTCCAGAAACACCACCCGAGTGACGTTTTTCAGGCAGCAATAATATATTCCGTATCCACTGCTGTAGTAGTGTATACGTTAACCTTGTAGGCATTATTTGCTCAGTGTGTTCTTCATTTTCAAACAACTCCCATCTAGCTGTGTGAGCTTGTTCACATTCTGTCTAAATATCAATAATAATACTGTCTCTAGAAACACCACCCGAGTGACGTTTTTCAGGCAGCAATAATATATTCCGTATCCACTGCTGTAGTAGTGTATACGTTAACCTTGTAGGCATTATTTGCTCAGTGTGTTCTTCATTTTCAAACAACTCCCATCTAGCTGTGTGAGCTTGTTCACATTCTGTCTAAATATCAATAATAGTACCGTCTCTAGAAACACCACCCGAGTGACGTTTTTCAGGCAGCAATAATATATTCCGTATCCACTGCTGTAGTAGTGTATACGTTAACCTTGTAGGCATTATTTGCCCAGTGTGTTCTTCATTTTCAAACAACTCCCATCTAGCTGTGTGAGCTTGTTCACATTCTGTCTAAATATCAATAATAATACTGTCTCTAGAAACACCACCCGAGTGACGTTTTTCAGGCAGCAATAATATATTCCGTATCCACTGCTGTAGTAGTGTATACGTTAACCTTGTAGGCATTATTTGCTCAGTGTGTTCTTCATTTTCAAACAACTCCCATCTAGCTGTGTGAGCTTGTTCACATTCTGTCTAAATATCAATAATAATACTGTCTCTAGAAACACCACCCGAGTGACGTTTTTCAGGCAGCAATAATATATTCCGTATCCACTGCTGTAGTAGTGTATACGTTAACCTTGTAGGCATTATTTGCTCAGTGTGTTCTTCATTTTCAAACAACTCCCATCTAGCTGTGTGAGCTTGTTCACATTCTGTCTAAATATCAATAATAGTACCGTCTCTAGAAACACCACCCGAGTGACGTTTTTCAGGCAGCAATAATATATTCCGTATCCACTGCTGTAGTAGTGTATACGTTAACCTTGTAGGCATTATTTGCTCAGTGTGTTCTTCATTTTCAAACAACTCCCATCTAGCTGTGTGAGCTTGTTCACATTCTGTCTAAATATCAATAATAATACTGTCTCTAGAAACACCACCCGAGTGACGTTTTTCAGGCAGCAATAATATATTCCGTATCCACTGCTGTAGTAGTGTATACGTTGACCTTGTAGGCATTGTTTGCCCAGTGTGTTCTTCATTTTCAAACAACTGCCATCTAGCTGTGTGAGCTTGTTCACATTCTGTCTAAATATCAATAATAATACCGTCTCCAGAAACACCACCTGAGTTGTTGTTGTTGTTTTAAAAATAATGCCAGGCAAAGGCAGGCCGCCACGCAGAGGCACTAGGGGCCGTGCTGCTATGCTATGCTGTGGCCCTAGGAAATTGCCCAGTTTTAAAAAGGCAATGACCCTGAACTCCCAAAATGCTGAAGAGGTAGTTGACTGGCTTACACAGCACACCCCATCCTCTACCGTTTCTAACTTTACCACAACATCCTCATCCTCCACTGCTATGGGTACCCCACGTAACACTTCCTCCACCACCGGCGCCCCTTCTTCACTGGAGTCAGAGGAGTTATTTTCACATGAGTTTCTTGAACTGAGTGATGCGCAACCATTATTGGCAGAAGAAGATGAAGGAGATGAGGACGTTACACCAGATTTAATTCTGGCAGAGAACACAATAGAGATGGACATAATGAGTGATGAGGAGGTCCCCGCTGCTGCTTCCTTCTGTGAGCTGTCAGAAGAAATTGATGCATCTGAGGAGAATGAGGATGAGGAGATTGATGTTTTGTGGGTGCCCAGTAGAAGAGAGCAAGAGGAGGATAATTCAGATGGAGAGACGGAGAGTCAGAGAGGCAGGAGGAGAATAAGACTTAGAAGAAGCAGGGAGGACAGCTCGCAGGGAACAGTAGGGCAACAACATGTATCGGCACCTGTGGTCAGCCGGCCAACGCACCCGCCATTGCCGCCAACTTCTACTGTTACCGCCAGATTGCCAGCTTCAAAAAGGTCAGCAGTGTGGGATTTTTTTAATGTGTGTGCCTCTGACAAAAGTGTTGTAATTTGCAATGAGTGCAGTCAGAAACTGAGTCTTGGGAAGCCCAACAGCCACATAGGTACAACTTCTATGCGAAGGCACATGAACGGCAAGCACAAAGCACTTTGGGAGCAACACCTCAAAGGCAACAGGCAAACTAAAAGCCACCCTCCTTCTGGTCCAGCATCTTACTGCTCTACCTCTGCTGTCCTTGACCCGTCTGAACCACCCTCCACTCTGCCTTCCACCTTGACCACCAGTTCCCATTCCCAGTCATCTGCCCCCAGCCAAGTTTCTGTGAGGGCCATGTTTGAGCGTAAGAAGCCAATGTCTGCGAGTCACCCCCTTGCCCGGCGTCTGACAGCTGGCTTGTCCGCACTCTTAGCCCGCCAGCTTTTACCATACCAGCTGGTGGACTCTGAGGCCTTCCGCAAATTTGTAGCAATTGGGACACCGCAGTGGAAGGTACCCAGCCGCAATTTTTTTCAAAAAAGGGAATACCACACCTGTACCACCATGTGCAGAGCCAAGTCACCGCATCTCTGTCACTTAGTGTTGGGCCAAAGGTCCATTTGACTACTGACGCATGGTCCTCCAAGCATGGTCAGGGCAGGTATGTCACCTACACTGCCCACTGGGTGAACTTGGTAATGGCTGGGAAGCAGGGAATGTGTGGCTCAACAACAACAGTGGAGTTGGTGTCACCGCCACGGATTGCACGCGGTTCTGCCACCACCTCTACTCCTCCTTCGCTCTCTACCTCGTCTTCTTCTTCTTCTTCGTCCTCTGCTGCTGGGTCCTCCTCCTCCACACCTGTGCACCCCCAGCTCCCCCTAGGTTATTCGACGTGCCAGGTACGCCGTTGTCATGCTGTCTTGGGGATGACGTGCCTGGAAAGCAGAAACCATACCGGATCTGTACTCCTGTCATCTCTGCAGTCACAGGCCGATCGGTGGCTGACCCCACACCAACTGAAGATCGGAAAAGTGGTGTGTGACAACGGAAGCAATCTGTTGGCAGCACTGAGACTGGGCAATTTAACACATGTGCCCTGCATGGCACATGTTCTGAATTTAATAGTCCAACGTTTTGTCTCGAAGTACCCAGGATTCCAGGACGTTCTCAGGCAGTCCAGGAAGGTGTCGGCCCATTTCAGACGGTCCTACACAGCCATGGCACGTCTTGCTGACATTCAGCAGTGGTACAACATGCCAGTCAGGCGTTTGATTTGCGACAGCCAGACTCGGTGGAATTCAACGCTCCTCATGTTGGAACGTCTGCTGCAACAACAAAGAGCCGTCAACGAATACCTGTTTGAACTGGGTGGTAGGACTGGATCTGCAGAGCTGGGGATTTTTTTACCCCGTTACTGGGTGCTTATGCGCGATGCCTGCAGGCTCATGCGGCCTTTTGAAGAGGTTACAAATATGGTCAGTCGCACCGAAGGCACCATCAGCGACCTAATACCCTTTGCTTTCTTCCTGGAGCGTGCCGTGCGACGAGTGACAGATGAGGCTGTAGACCAGCGTGACGAGGAGCAGGAAGCGCACGATTTCTGGTCGGAATCACCAGAACGAACCCAGGCACCTGCTGCAACGCAGGGAGAGGTGTCAGAAGTGGAGTCAGAGGAGGAAGGTGGCTTTGTGGAGGAGGAGGACCAACAGGAGCAGGCTTCCCAGGGGGCTAGTGGTGACCTTTTGGGGACCCCTGGTCTTGTACGTGGCTGGGGGGAGGAGACCGTGGATGATGCAGTCCTTGATAACGAGGAAGCGGAGATGGATAGCTCTGCATCCAACCTTGTGAGAATGGGGTCTTTAATGCTGTCATGCCTGTTGAAGGACCCCCGTATCAAGAGGCTTAAGGAGAAGGACCTGTACTGGGTGGCAACGCTACTAGACCCTCGGTACAAGCATAAAGTGGCAGAAATGGTACCAACGTACCACAAGTCCGAAAGGATGCTGCATTTACAAACCAGCCTGCAAAACATGTTGTACAATGCTTTTAAGGGTGATGTCACTTCAGGAACTCATCAACATTCCAGGGGCAGAGGTGCCAGTAATCCTGCCATGAGCGCACCTGCAAGGACAAAGCACTTTGGCCACTCTGTAACGTCAGACATGCAAATGTTTTTCAGTCCAAGGCAGCGCCAGAACCCTTCTGGATCCACCCTCAAAGAACGCCTCGACCGGCAGGTAGCGGACTACCTGGGATTAACTGCAGATATCGACACTCTTAGGAGCGATGAACCCCTGGACTACTGGGTGCGCAGGCTTGATCTGTGGCCAGAGCTGTCACAATTTGCCATGAACCTCTTGTCTTGCCCCGCCTCAAGTGTCCTCTCAGAAAGGACCTTCAGTGCAGCAGGAGGGATTGTAACTGAGAAGAGAACTCGCCTATGTCACAAAAGTGTGGATTACCTGACCTTTATTAAAATGAATGAGGGGTGGATCTCGGGGGGTTACTGCACGCCGGAAGACTTGTTCTGAGTTTCTGATTCTGACTCCCCATGCAGCTGTCCTTCTCTGCACGCCTCATGACTCCACACACAGCTGTCCTTTAGCGTCCTCCTCCCTCCACCACTGTTATAAACTAGGGTGCAAACCCTACTGGTTTAATTTGAATCCAGGTAAATCCTGAGTTTTTCTGGCCTCTGTGCTTCAGTGGCTGTGACAAAAAAAAAAAATGAATATTTTCAGCATTTATATGGCATATTGTTTCTGGCCTCTGTGCTTCAGTGGCTGTGACAAAAAAAAGGAATATTTTCAGCATTTATATGGCATATTTTTTCTGGCCTCTGTGCTTCAGTGGCTGTGACAAAAAAAATGAATATTTTCAGCATTTATATGGCATATTGTTTCTGGCCTCTGTGCTGCAGTGGCTGTGACAAAAAAAAATAATTTTTTTCAGCATTTATATGGCATATTTTTTCTGGCCTCTGCTTCAGTGGCTGTGACAAAAAAAAGGAATATTTTCAGCATTTATATTGCATATTTTTTCTGGCCTCTGTGCTTCGGTGGCTGTGACAAAAAAAAAATGAATATTTTCAGCATTTATATGGCATATTGTTTCTGGCCTCTGTGCTGCAGTGGCTGCGACAAAAAAAAATGAATATTTTCAGCATTTATATGGCATATTGTTTCTGGCCTCTGTGCTTCAGTGGCTGTGACAAAAAAAAAAAAAATTTTTTCAGCATTTATATGGCATATTTTTTCTGGCCTCTGTGCTTCAGTGGCTGTGACAAAAAAAAGGAATATTTTCAGCATTTATATGGCATATTTTTTCTGGCCTCTGTGCTTCAGTGGCTGTGACAAAAAAAAAATGAATATTTTCAGCATTTATATGGCATATTGTTTCTGGCCTCTGTGCTTCAGTGGCTGCGACAAAAAAAAGGAATATTGTTAGCATTTATATGGCATATTTTTTCTGGCCTCTGTGCTTCAGTGGCTGTGACAAAAAAAAATAAATTTTTTCAGCATTTATATGGCATATTTTTTCTGGCCTCTGTGCTGCAGTGGCTGCGACAAAAAAAAAATTAATATTTTCAGCATTTATATGGCATATTTTTTCTGGCCTCTGTGCTTCAGTGGCTGCGACAAAAAAAATTTATATTGTTAGCATTTATATGGCATATTTTTTCTGGCCTCTGTGCTGCAGTGGCTGTGACAAAAAAAAATGAATATTTTCAGCATTTATATGGCATATTGTTTCTGGCCTCTGTGCTTCAGTGACTGCGACAAAAAAAACATAATTTTTCAGGAAAGTACACATGCCTAATTTTTCAGGGTTCTGCAACAGTGGCAAAATCGCATCTTTTATGGTCACCGCAGGTGATCAATAAAGTACACCAAAACTGGGCCCACACTGCAGAATCAGTGTTTTTTGGTTCGCTTCACTGTACATTAATTACCTCTGCCTGACCGTGCACGTGCGCACAAGCACGGTAACTGCTAAACACACCACTACAGAAATATTGCCACCAACAGGACGAACATCCTGGAGGTGACAAGCTCAACTAGTAATTAACAACTATTATTTGCTCACTTGACGGTATCATTCATTAAAGCTCTTTGCGTTCTTTTGCGTTGCAGTAAGCGCCGTGTTTCGTCTTTGCGTGTGAACAGGCTGTAACCTTTACACGACTTGATTGGCATCCGGACGCGGGACGTTTTAAAGCATTTTATTACACAGGTTTAGAAATGTAGTGTGATTTCTGCCCTTTACAGCACAAAACGCAGCGCTGTGTCAACAATGTATTTTTCAGATACATTTTTGCCCTTGATCCCCCTCTGGCATGCCACTGTCCAGGTCGTTGCACCCTTTAAACAACTTTAAAATCATTTTTCTGGCCAGAAATGTCTTTTTTAGCTTTTAAAATTCGCCTTCCCATTGAAGTCTATGGGGTTCGCGACGTTCGCGAACCGTTCGCATTTTTGACGCAAGTTCGCGAATATGTTCGCGAACTTTTTTTCCGACGTTCGCTACATCCCTAATGCTCAGTGGGCTCTGAGCAGATGTTGAGAAGCTAAGCTTAGGGTCGTCACAAATTATCAAGCAGAAAATGAGGTTGTCCTGTAATATAAGCTGTTGCTACAGAGCTGTTTGTTAAATTTTGAAGCTAGTTGCACTGGTTTCTGTGTTGCCATGTAGTAATTACTAATCAGCCTTATATTGTGACATTTATATTCTATGTGTACTGTATATTGTGAGTGGGTCCCTAAGCTCAGTAAGTGACAGCAGCACAAAGTATGTGCAGTGAATCAGCAGAAAAGAAGATGGGGGGCTACTTGGGCATCTTCAAAGGCACAGATCTTCACAATGCCCAAAACATAATGTACAACATTGCTAGTCTTCTTGTTTTTTTTTAGTCAGCCACTTTAAAGGGGTGGCCAACCTTTCAATTTTCATTATTTATTTTTTATCATTTTTGAATTATTGGCCCTTTTCTTCTGACTCTATCCAGCTCTCAACTGATCCCATCTAAAAAAAACAAATGCTCTGTAAAGCTACAGATGTATTGTTGTTGCTTCTTTTTATTACTCATGTTTCTATTCATGCCCTATCTTATTCCTATTCCTTTCTCTTATTCAAATCAATGCATGGTTGCTAGGATAATTCAGACCATAGCAACCAGATTGTTGAAATTGCAAACTGGAAAGCAGCTGAATAAAAAGCAAAATAACTAAAAAAATCTACAAATAATAAAAAATGAGAATACTTGTGTAATGGACAGCACCACTCAGGAATCTCTGTTTCTTTAAAAAGCCTTTATTCAGCCATGGGCTCTGACCCCAAACAATTCGGCAACGTTTCAGACCGCCATCGGTCTTTTGTCAAGCTTGACATGGCTGAATAAAGGCTTTTTAAAGAAACAGAGATTCCTGAGTGGTGCTGTCCATTACACAAGTATTGGCTAACAAGTTTTGAGTGGAAACTGCTGGACGTGCATCAGTGTGAAACCGCTTGAAAGGCACGGGTGCTGACTGAAACACTTTGTGAATAAAAAATGAGAACCAATTGCAAATTGACTCGGAATCTCACTCCCTACATAACCCTAGGAATTAATTTAAAGGTGAACAACCCCTTTAAGGGGGGGGGGCACATTGGACATAACTTTTATGTTCAGAGAGATTGCAATTGATCCTTAGCATGCAGCTCAGATTCAAAAGCAAACAGTTTTGACCCATATGGCCCCCTCAAGTCTCTGATTAGTTACTGCCTGGTATCAGTGGAAACCAAGAGAACTGACTAACTATATTAAAAATATGTTTTATTTTGCAGATCCTATCTATTTAGACAGCTTTTTTTTATACTATTATAACAATTATTTTAAGCTTTAGTTCTCCTTTAATGCAAGGTTGTCTCAATTCAAGCAAAACACACACCTGGTGCATTGTTAGGCACACATTGAAATTAGGGTAAGGTCAGACGAGGAGATTCGGGGAGATTTTGTCACCTGGCGACTTATCGCCACGTCTTTTGCGCGACTATCTCCCCGAACTGCCTCAGCGTCTTTTCCCCATAGGCTACAATGCAAAATCGCCTGCACTAATGCACACATGGCGATGCATTTTCAATAGTCGCACAAATAGTCGCGCAAAAGACGTGGCGATAAGTCGCTAGGCTACAAAATATCCCTGAATCTCCTCGTCTGGCCTTACCCTTAAAGTTCTGATACAGTGGTATTTTAACTTCAGTAATAAAAATGTATTGAAATTACATTGTATGTTTTATCTGGAACTAATACAGTAATAATAATGTCAGTTATAAAAATGTAATGAAATTACATTGTATGTTTTATCTGGAATACATTGTCTGGCACATTAATTATAGTGGGCTGGTTCATTTGTAATGGATCACTTTATATTGTTTAAAAAACATAAATGCTATTTATATATTTGTTGGGTTCCCTACTTTTAGATGTGGGTTGTCTAGTGTGTGTTAGCCTGTTATCTGACTACCTTATCTGAATTACTTCGTTTTGTGGTACCATGCTGCATTTCTATTTTCTGCACCAGATAGTGTTTGTTTCTTTATTCAAGACATTTATTCACCCCCCATAGCATCACTGGTTCAGAAGATATGACAAGGCCTATGTTACTGGCTCTTTCAGCTTTCCGATTTAGCATTTGTTTTGACAAATCCATTCATAGTCATACTTGGGAAGCTATTTTCAGTTTTAAATCTTACAGTCATGCTTGAGGTTTGATGTTCTGTCCAGAAATCTTGTACAGAAGACTTGAAACTAATGGATGTGCTGCCTAGAGTCAATTCATTTGCATACAATTTTGAGCAAAACAGTTCAGTTGCCTTGCAAATAAATATGCATAGTTATGCTTGAAAAACTTTTTATTGAACAATTTCATCAATCATTTCACAATGTGATCAAGTTAAGGCATACAAACTGGATCTTCTTTGTATCTGCTGTGTGAATATTTGCAGAAATATAATAAAATATATATATGTTGTGTAATTATAATAAGAAAACATTCAATAACTACATAAATGTTGTTGATCTGGTTCTGGTGTAAATATAACAGATCTGTTTCAATAATTGTTTGTTCTTAAATAAGATGGCTAGAAACCGATATCTTTACCCAAGCCCTTGTAATAAAGGCAGCCTGTAAGATAGCTATGGGATGCTGGAATACCCTCCAGCTTTCAGCTGCCACAGAAGCTATTTGACAGTCATGGGACATGACAGTTTATTAAAAATAAAGTGTTACAATGAATATATGCCTTTTAAATTCAGTATGCATAGTTTCCAAATAACATCAAGGGGTTGCTCTCCTTTAACTTTTAGGATGACGTAGAGAGTTATATTCAGAGACAAATTACAATTGTTTTTAATTTTTTTATTTGTGGTTTTTAAGTTATCTAACTTTTCATTTGGCAGCTCTCCCGTTTGCAGTTTTAGCAATCTGGTTTCTAAGGCCCAAATTACCCTAGCAACCATGCATTGAATTTAATGAGAGACTGGAATATGAATAGGAGAAGGTCTGAATGGAAATATGAGTAATAACAATAAATAGTAGGGATGCACCAAATCCAGGACTCGGTTCAGGATTCGGCCTTTTTTCAGCAGGAATCGGCTGAAATGAATCAGAATCCTAATTTGAATATGCAAATTAGGGGCAGGGAGGTAAATCGCATGACTTTTTGCCACAAAACAAGGAAGTAAAACATGGTTTCCCCTTTCCACCCCTAGTTTGCATATGGGATCAGGGAATTCCTCACCTTTCATATCTAGAAACCCAGTCCATGGCTGAAGGTTTCAGAAAGGGAGAGATAAAAACCCTACATCCCTTCATCCATGCTAGTTGAAAAAAAGTGACAAATGTCAATAAGAAAAGAATTTAATGTATGCATATACATTGTATGTTTCTATTTTAAGTGCAACAATTATAAGTGCAATTTGCATGTTTTTAGCATTCTATCAAAAGTGACATTGGAAATTGCAATTATACTTTTTACTCCAATAATTTAAAAACGTATTCCTCTGCAGCTGTCAAAGCTGTAATGTCGAATGCATTTTTACATGTCAAAATGAAGATGCTTGTGACATAAACAAATGTATCATAACGACAACTATGCAAATACTGTTATTACTGTGCTGTCAACATCATTAAGAATTCTAGTGATCAGGCTTCATGCCATCATATTCATATGCACTTTGAAACAATTTGTTGCAAAAATACCTATATCTTGAGTGATAGCTTGAGAAAGTCCTTGTGAATAAAGAAGCGACACTCGGGATCAAATTGCAAAAAGTGTATTTCGAAAAATCACTATTGCGACGTTTCAAGTACAATGTCTGGCTTTTATCAAGCCAGCAGACATTGTGCCCGAAACATCGCAATTGTGATGTAATTTTTCTAAATATACTTTTTGCAACTTGATCCCGAGTGTCGCTTCTTTATTCACAAGGACTTTTTCTACGATTATGGTGTGATGCGGCACCCCTAACGAAGCAGAGCACCGGGACACTGATCTATATATATAGGGAGACTACTGCACATACCTCATTCATGGTAAAACAATAGCTAAAGAGGAAGCAGACTCCATAGTGGTTGCAGGGGGCACAGAAGGGGTAGTGATGGGTTACCTGCAATGCTCGTGATCCAGATTTAGTTGGGGAGGATTCTTTGCAAGGCCTGGGCCACTGAATAAATGTCCAGGAGTGATCAGAATGTTTATTCTGGAATCAAATTTATTTTGAAATTAGTAATAGGCTGATAAATTTGTATCTTGCAATCACAAACAAACAAAACAAACCGATGGTATGAATGGATTTGCATGTCATACTATCTAGTGCATTAGATGATTTACAGCTATCAAAGTAGATAGCTGTGAACAGATCTGCTGTGTTTTTATGGCTAATCCACAATTTTTTATGCCAATGGACAATTTCCAATTTTTTTTTTATAATAATTCATGAATTGAAAACACAAGAATATTGTCTTTATCTTGTATATTTTATTGGGACATTGCCTATCTTCTGTAGCCCCCTATCCTATATTCAGTGTACCTGTAGTTCCATATGTTCATGGAGCCATTTTCTGTACACCTGGGGGGTTATTTACTAAACTCCAACTGCAAAAATTACGAAAAATGTGATTTTTTTTTTATAAAATCGTACTTTTAAAAAAAATCACAAATTTTTCAGAATTTATTAAACCTAGAGGATGGAAAAGTCAGAATCTGAAAATCTGGCATCTTAGACCTGTCGAGGTTGCATATAAGTCAATGGGAGAAGTCCCAATGATTTTTTGATGTGCGCTAGGTTTTTGGCAATACCCTGAAGTTTTTGGAATTTTAGGGCAAAATTTGGAGTTTTCGGGTGAAAAAATCTGAAAAAAATCGTGAAAATCGTATGAAAGATCTGAAAAAAATCATGAAAATCAGATTTTTCACGATTTTTTCCTGCAAACAAAATTTTCGCGAAAGTGCATTAATAAATAAGCCCAAAAAACCCATGCGGATTTGGTCTGAGTTTTTTTCAGAAAATATTGAGATAAATTCGGACTTTGATAAATAACCCCCCTGCTGTTGACATAATAGGGTATGCACTGTTTGGGCTAGTCTGTCTCTGAGCATGCTCAATAAACATCAAGACCAGCAGCACTGTTCAAAGCTGAAAAAGAGATGATCAAAATGATCTGGAGGCAGCTTCAGAGGGATGGATCTTCACTGCTAAAGGTCTCCTTTTCATGATTAAAAAATAAAAGAGAATTCTTCACAAATTTCCAAGGTAACATTGAATGGGTGTTGTGTCAAGGCAGAAGATGGATTAACTTTAACACTACTATTGTTTTCTGTGCCCTGTGCTCTATCGTCCTTGAACTTGAAATAAAGCAAGTCAAGTCAAGTGAACTGTGAAAATCTCAGCGTTTGTTTACCTCTCAGTCCTTAAAGCTTATACAGTGGGTGGTACATTTAAAAAACAACAACATATATTTTTCATATATCACAGGAATGCTACCGCATATCCACATCTAACTGCATTGAAATGTTCAGAATGCTTTCTTTGATTCCCAGTCCAGCTGTACCACAATCCTAAAATCATGACCTCAAAAAATATCCTACCATGTTAAAAAGTCTGCATGGTGCATCTTTTGTTTTGCATCTCTTAAAACTTTTATAAAATTATAGATAATAATACTAAGTTTTATCTGAAAATAAAGGCAAAAATACAATGCAGAAACTTCCCCGTGGATCTGCAAGAAAATTAACCAAATGTAAAAGGACATGTTATTTAGTATTGTATTATTAATGCTATATAATGTGAAGGCATTCTGTGTGAGTTTGTTCTCCAGCGCTGGCTTCCTGCAGGTCTGGTAGGACACAGTAAAACAGGAGAATGCAATTGTTTTCTGCTGAATGGAAATCATAAATGAAAGGCACATCATGGGAAAAAAAGATATTTCCCCATTGTTAGCCAGTTCTGCAATGCTTGCACGTGACAGGGGTGGTTGTTGGCTGCATAAGGAAGACACATAGTGGCAGATTAGCAATGTCAACACCTTAAGCTGGCCATAGACGCAAAGATCTGATCGTACGAATCGAGGATTAGTATGATTTTCGGACCGTGTGTGGAGAGTCCCCACATTTTTTGTCCCACAGAGATCGGTCGTTTGGTCGATCAGACAGGTTAAAAGATTTCTGTCGGCTGCCAATAATATCTCTTTGTGTATTGCCAATTGTACGATTTTCAGTGGGAGTCACTAGCTTTGGTCGCACATAACTTTTGTACGATTGCTGTCAGGGGCAGAATATCGGCTGATCTGTTATTTTGTACTTTATTTGATTGGAATGGTTAGTGGCAGGTCGGGAGATGGGAAAGTCTGATGGTACGATACCTACGATCGGATCTTTGCGTCTATGGCCAGCTTAATATGTCAACAACTTTAATGAATCGATGGATTAGAAAATAGCACTGCAAGGAAGAAGGTAGGCACTGGCACAGGCTGAGTTAATAGGCAGGCAAATGGCAGGTTAAATGTCAAGGCAAGACACACCAGGAGTTAATATTATTATGGGGAAATGTAATATTGGTCGCTAATGGAAACAATCGCAATGTGAAAAAATGTTCACAAAGTATGCAGTTTTTGCATTTGTGAACACTTTGCCCCTCATGCAACAGTAGTGTGCATCTATGTAATAACACTTTTTAATCAAAAACTTGTTACGATTGCTCCACAAGTTTATGTCACCTTCAAGCAGGTCTTAAAAGTTCGCATTGCACAATTAAAATACGCAATGCAATCAAAGCCTAATTAAGAATATTACATTGCAACATGCAAATTTTTATTTGCAAATCTGTTCTCTTTGCCAATTTTATTACATTTCCCCCATTCCCATTCCCCCATATGTAATAAAAGGCACTAAGTTTGCCCAGAAGCAGAAGCCCATAGCAACCAAAAAGATGTTTTAAAAAGGCTGGATTTTGGATTGTTGGACGAAATATAGGGCTGTTAATGCACTTTTTTCAGAGCAGACATTCAATTGATCCCTTACACAGTAGTGGTACAGGGAGCTCCAATAGGCACAGGCAGAGGGTGATGTTTTGGTTTGGGAACTACAGCTATATACTCAACTATACTTTGCATAGTCAAATGGTATAGTCACAGAAATTCTTGCAAGCACATTTAATGCAGTGCCAATCTGATGCATAAGCCCCCCAAATTTAGTTTCAGTGCCAGGCAGCAGCAAAAACAGATCTGAGGCAGGCCCAAATACACAAATACAAAATCATATATACTAAGTAAAACATACACAAGACATTTAAGATTAGGATAAATCTAGAGTGTTCATTGACAATAAACTTTAGTGCCTGCACAAACTGCTTAGCTTCCCCACAGTTCCCCACAGCACAGCTATGCAGGGATTTGCTAGGCTGCAGAGTGAATCCTTCAAGTCTATCCAATCATGTACAGCTGCACAGTGATTGGCTAGACTGCTGGGTCAATCCCTCTAACTGATGTCACTGACTCTTATTTGCCTTTTGCAATGGGACTTCTGCTATTCAGAATGCCATCAGCAAGGATTGATTAGAGAGTTTGTTCACCTTCCAAAAAAAACTTTTTCAGTTCAATTGTTTTCAGATCAGAAATAAAGACTTTTGTTTAATTGCTTTCCATTTTTTTAATTTCTGTATAGTTTTCCCCATAATTTAAGTATAAAGTTTAATGTTCGTGGTGTTTCAGCCTGGCAGCTCAGCAATTCAGGTGCAGATTCTGAACTGTTACAATTTGCTACATTTAGTTGATATATTTCTCTGGTGTTTCGTTGGAGTATTGGCAACTATTGTATCAACAGCTGCTTCAGGGAACTCAGGGATTCTGCTCCGCAGGGCTAAAGATAAGAAATATATCAACTAAATGTATCAATTTAGAACAGTTTACAGAGTTGATGACCCCCCCAAAGCTGCTTTAGAAAGGCATAAGAAGGTGAAAAGTAAAAATGAGAACTTTGGCATTAGAAAAACAGTCAGAGGGGCGTGGCCTGGAAGCCGAGGAAGATGGCTGCCTAAAAACTTCGCTCCGTCGTTGACACCCGCCTTGAGCCCACATAAGCACCCTCACATAGCCCAGTATCTCTCACCTGCCTCTCCAACAAGCTAAGGAGTCTCCGGGTTCGCACAAGGAGCCATTGCCGACGGTGCAGCGGCCGCATTTGCCAGACGCCAGGCAAGCTCTGCATCCTATGGCGTGCGTCTGAATGCGCACCCGTTCGGTGAGGACACGGATACCTCCTCCACAGCAGCAGTGCACGGATAGATGTGCTATCGGATTGCAGGTCAGGTACCCGATAAGCAGGTACTGAGAGCGCGACTCTCCTACAGCCCCTTCTTAATCGGGCACAGGCACCACGTGGCAGTGGGGAGGCCCTGCGTGTTCCAGGCCGTATAGTGGTGACGCCATTGCATTTTTGGACTTAGCCTCCTCAGGCCCAGACTTAATCTGAGGGGAGGCGGTGATTTGTGAGGTCTGGCGAGAGACTTGAGTGCTATACTCCCATAACTGTCACAATAGAGCAACATGCCAGGTCCTGTGGGGCGCTACCGCTACAACAGCTGAGGTGAGGGTGCCCATACCTCTTAGGCCACCTTCTGGAGGATAGCCCACGCTGAGTACCGGCGTGGTCCGGAGTTCAGCAAAGGACTTGGGTACATAGGCCCCAGGCACACGGAGCCTGTAATACGACCAGTCCCGCCTTCCTTTCACCGCGGCCTATACCACCAATTTTTGGGACTGAGAGCCGGGGTCCCTCATTCACGATACCGGGGATTCGTATTGTTGTGTGGCGCATTTCACCCCCGTCTGCAATTAACCACACCATAGGCCTGGCTGGTCCCACCAAGCATACAAGCTATATACAGTACGTTCCTTCTCCGTATCTTCCTTGAGATCACTTTTCTGGAGAATCCACCAGACTGTGCCTTTTACCTCGACTCAACCTTGTGGCCAACTCGTGACTGACTGTAACTTATATACTGCCTACGAGCTCGCACTATACCCCCCTCACCGTTTGCCTTATCATCTGAGCCCTATTCATCATGGCCAGTGGCAGACAAAAACAGACCACCAACCCAACAGAAGGGACGGCGGATTTCTTCAAAAGTAGGGCCTCCACAACCAGGACCACGAGACAACTCTTCTCTACCACTGAATCGGATTCGGAAGCCCCGAGCACCAAGAAAGATATGAACGAACTGAAATCGCTCCTTCTCTGCTTCAAGGATGAGATCCAGAGTGAAATACGACAATCCCTCACAGAGATTAAATCGGACCTCACAGTAATGGAAGGCAGAGTGCAACATTTGGAGCAGGTTCGAAGCTCGGTCCAAGAATCCTCCTCTAATATGGAAACCTTGGTTCAGGATTTACAGCTCCAACTGAGAGACCTCCAAGATGCACACGAGGACTTAGAGAACCGCACCAGACGGAATAATCTACGGTTTCGTGATGTGCCAGAAACTGTATCCATTGACTCTTTTTTGCCCAAGCTTTTTAAAGCCCTGGCTCCGGACATTGAGGAGAAATATCTTTTATTGGATAGAGCACACAGGGCATTACGCGCCAGGCCTAAACCGAATTCACCCCCTAGAGACATCATAGTGCGCTTCCATTACTTTCAAACTAAAGAGGCGATCCTGAAGGCGTCTAGAACTTCTCAAGTGGACTTAGATGGGATACATCCGAAAGTTTATGCTGACCTAGCTCAAACAACCTTGCAAAAGCGGAAAGAGTTGAAGCCTCTGACAGACATCCTACGCCAAAAAAACATCCCGTACAGATGGGGTTTCCCGTTCAAGCTAGTATATCAACAGAACGGGCTCACTTACACTGTTCGTCATCCGAACGATATTGAGGAGGCCTTGCCCTTTCTCCACGACGACGAGGTTACTCCCACGGAGTCCGAGGCACAACACAAGATCACTGAGATACCCTGAAAATTTTCTTTTGCTTAATGTTTTGGATGACCTATAGCTACAGCTGATATAGTGCAACCTTTTTTTTTTGCTATAATTTTGTCTGTCTCCTCAATCCTAGGTTACCAAGCCTTATTGTTATAACAACTACCAGTTACCCGATTTATTGCCTTGCTATGTGTCTGTATATGTTGTTCTTTCCATGCATCCTTTGTCGTTATAGGAACATTAGAGAGACGTACCTTTCTAGATATATGATTATAGCACAATTATCTGATAGGCGGGTCATACGGACGTATTCTCTTCTTCGATTCCGATCCGTGACCCCCCTTCTACGATAGAGATTTCCCAGAGGGCTGCAATTGACTTGCTCCCCCCCTTGGAAACCTGAAGTCGCCTCATATTGAGAGGCGACGCACAGTTCATTTTTGTTAATTTGTTTCTTACTTCACCTTACTTACTATACTTTTGATCTTTTGTTAACTTTTACTCTTTCTACTTTTAGCTGCGTTTCACCACAATCTTACCTCGGCACTCCCCGACCAGGCTTAAGATGGGTCCTGGGACCCCCTCGAGCTCCTCCTCCTTCGACCTCAAGGTAGGCTCCCACAATGTTAATGGTTTCAACACTCCTCAAAAACGCACTATAGCCTTTTCAGACTATCACAAACAAAGAGTGGATATCTTGCTGCTGCAGGAAACACACTTTAGCAAAACATCATCACCTAAATATCTGTCAAAACACTACCCTCATTTTTATCTCGCTAATTCACCTACCAAAACGAAAGGGGTGGCCATCCTCATGGCAAAACAGGTTAAGTTTCAACTTAAACAGAAGCTGGTTGATCCAGAAGGCCGATATATTATAGTCACGGGCTTTCTTCAGAATCAACTGACCACTTTGGCTTCGGTTTATGCCCCGAACTCCTCTAAACAGGCATTCTTCAAAATTTTCTTTGACAGACTTTCGGAGATCTCGGAGGGCAGGGTCATAGTGGGAGGGGACTTTAACACCACTCTAAATAACAACTTAGACAGCTCGAGAGCCATTTTAGACCCTCAGACTCCCATCACTTGCGACAGGGACTCCAAACACTTGGCTAAATATCTAACTACTGAAACATTAGTGGATTCCTGGAGAGAGAAACATCCGATAGACAGAGATTATTCCTACTATTCTAATGTTCACGACACTTACTCTCGCATGGACTTTATCTTCACCAAAGCGACACAAATACAATATGTCCATTCGGTCACAATTCATGACATCACTTGGTCAGATCATGGTATGATAGAGATTGTATTCGCTAAATGGGATCAACTGAGAGGGACGGGGAGTTGGAGACTGAATGAATCTGTACTTTTGGATGTAGATACTTGCACTGACGTGACGAATTCGATCACGGAATACTTCAGACTAAATAGTCCATTAGAGACATCGGCAGCGATCCGTTGGGATGCGCACAAAGCGGTGATCCGAGGAATACTGCTCAAACATGCCGCGCGACTGAAAAAGATTAGGGAAGACAAAATTCAACTGCTTTCATCACAACTACATGACCTAGCTATTTCGCATAAACGTAATCCCAATAGAGACAGCCTTGAAAAAATACAGAATACTAGAGCTCAACTGGTCCAAGGACTTTCGGATAGGGCAGCATATGTCATGCAGAAAACCAAACATTTGTACTATGAATACGCTAACAAGCCACACACCATGCTAGCCCGCAAACTCAAAGCCCTTCAGACTTCCCAAACCATACATGCTATTCGAACCTCAAACGGGACGGTAACTAGAGATACACAACAAATCCTTAAGTCATTCCACGCTTTTTATGCTGACTTATATACAGCGAACAAAGCCCCGAGTGCAACTCTAGCACATTGTTCAGATTTTTTGTCCGCTTGGACTCCCCCTCCTTTGACTGCGGATACCCAGGAAATGCTAGCTGCACCTATAGAGACGGATGAGATAGAAGCAGTGATCAAAGGCTCTAAACCGAATAAAGCACCCGGCCCTGACGGCTTTACTGCCAAATACTATAAAAAATTCTCCACTCACCTCATCCCCCAGTTAAAAGTGCTCTTTCAAGCTCTCATGGAGGGTGCACCCCTGACACAACACATGCAATCAGCAAATATTATCATGATACTAAAACCAGGTAAGGATCCTCAAAACTGCGATAGCTATAGACCCATCTCCCTTATCAACACCGATGTCAAGATCTTTGCCAAGATCTTGGCCAATAGACTCTCCACAACACTCCCACAGCTCATTCATCATGACCAAGTAGGTTTTGTACCAGGCCGTCAAGCAGCAGAAAATATCCGTAAGGCCATAAATTTAATAAGTCTGGCCCCAAGAGAGAAAACTTCTTCCCTCCTCCTATCCCTAGATGCACAAAAGGTGTTTGACAGGTTGGACTGGAGGTACATGTTCGCGGTTCTGGAGAAACTACAAATCCCAAAACTTTTCCTTACTGGATTTAAACAACTATATGTTGCTCCGTCAGCCCAAGTGATGAACATGGGCCTCCAGTCAGACTGTATCGAGATTAGGGGAGGGACACGGCAGGGATGCCCTCTATCACCTTTGGTGTTTGCTTTGTCTCTAGAACCCCTAGCCCATGCCATCCGCAATAACCCCAATATCAAAGGCTTTCAAGTAGGCGGCCAAATGCATAAGATTAATCTGTTCGCCGACGTTATCCTTCTTACGCTAACATCCCCTCAGACCACATTGCCAAACTTAATCCACACTTTAGATCAGTTCCAATGCATCTCTGGTTACAAGATCAACCCCATGAAATCGCACGCGCTCCCATTGAAAATGTCAGCTTCAGAACTGAAGTTATTACAACTCAATTTTGATTATAAATGGGAGACTGCATCCATAACATACTTGGGGATTCAACTGACCTCATCATACGACACATTATGCAAGGCCAACTACCCCAAGCTGCTGGATAGACTTAAAAGAGACTTGCTCACCTGGCACACCTACCACCTGTCTTGGTTTGGCCAAATTGCCGCGGTCAAAATGACATTATTGCCAAGACTGTTATATTTGTTTAGAACACTACCATTACACTTCCCTGAACAGACCGCTCGTATTCTCCAAAAGGCAATATCAGACTTTATCTGGAGCGGTAAAAAACCTAGAATTAAGGCAGAGATCATGACTAAGCCGAAATCTATGGGGGTCCCTAACATACACCGTTACTATATCGCTAGCAGGTTGGAGGTTATGATACATGTGCACGCCCCAACCAGCGAACCCTGGAAAGAAATCGAAAATCACTTTATCTACCCTCTCCAGCTAGCTCACCTCTTCTGGATACCTAAAGCTTCCAGAAGTGCCTCCCTGCATATCCTACCCACGTCACAGCAGGCTTTGGATCTTTGGGATGTGATATACATAAAAGCAGGTCTGAGTACTTCTACTTCCAGATTTAGGACTATCTTTTACAATATGGATTTTATGCCTGGTTGCACCCCACTTGACTTTACTCCCTGGATAGCGGCAAATTTGACTACCCTTACTGCCTTTCTGGTTGACCAGACAGTGCTCTCGTTTCAACAATGTAGAGAAACATATGGCATACCACACTCACAATTTTTCAGGTATCTACAAATCAGGCATTACGTGGAAACTGCCCTCAAGTCCACTACGAACAACGCGCTAACATATTTTGAATCCATTTGTCACAACCGGTCATATCCGACTCACCTGATCACCAGCCTCTATAGCAACATTGCATCAGACACCACTACTTCTTGCCAACCCTATATGACGAAGTGGGAAGATGACCTTGGTTTTCCGATTTCGGACAAAACTTGGTCATGCATATGGGACATGGCCAAAAAGACATCCATTTGCGCTGTCTCTGCTGAGAGAGCGTATAAGATTATATTCCGGTGGTACTATACCCCGTTACGCATTAGTAAACTTAGCGGCAATCCCGACCATGCTAACTGTTTCAGAGGCTGCGGAGAACGGGGATAATTTTTACATACTTGGTGGACGTGCACTATTGCTCAGGAATTTTGGGGGAAGGTTGCCACTCTGCTCTCCGAGGTCCTCCATCTCACCATACACGCCTCCCCACACACTTTCCTTCTAGGCATGAGAATCCCAGTAATACACTTGAAAAGTTCACATAAGTTGGCCACGCATATTCTTACAGCAGCAAGATCTTTACTGGCAGCTAATTGGAAAAAGTCGCTCATCCCGGGAGTACAAACCCTTATCACAAAGGTAAATTGGATTAGAGCGATGGAGTCCATTCGAGCCAGGCTTTTGGACAGGAGTTACGAGGAGGAGCTGGAGTGGCATCCCTGGACCCGTTACTTGGAAACGCTTCAGGTGGGGACCAACATTGCATTGTGAGGCACTGCACATAGGCGGTGTAGGACACGTTGCCTTCACTTAAGTTCTACATATATGGTTGAACGCAACACTATTTTTGACACTTTTCTTTTATTTCTCTATCTTCCTTTCCCCTTATTCTTTTCTTTACTCTCTCTTCCCCCTATCCCCCCCTTTCTAATTGGAGATACAGTCACTTTAGCTTTTTCAAATTAATAGTTCATATGTGGACATCACGTTTATTGATCTGCTGTGTAGCTACTTTTCTTGGCGTTACTTCTGCCGATGTCTTTATGTTGCAATATGTTCTGCAGTCTGTACTGTGTTGAAGAAAATCAATAAAAATTTCAAATTTTAAAAAAAAGAAAAACAGTCAGAAAAATAGAAAATAGAAAGTAATAGAAAACATTATTTATTTCTGGTGAACTGTCAGAAAACAAATGAACTGAAAAATAGTGTTTGAAGATGAACAACCTACCTCTAAATAATATTGCACAGATGTCCTCCCCCAAGTCTTTAATGAGTAGATGAAATAAAAATGGAGCCAATAAAGAACCCTGCTGCAGACCATAAAGAACCCACCATCAATTAATGTAGCAAATACAGAAGGAACTTGAACTGTAGGGTTGCAGTAAGTGCAATCTTGTGATGTACTTGGATTTTGCTAAAGGTTTCAATAAAGTGCCACATAAACATTTGCTTTCTAAAATAAATCTGTTGGCCTTGATGCTGTTTGTTCAGCCATAAAGAACATGTTTATGTGCAGTAGGTGATTGTCAATGGTCAATACCAGGACAGGTCTGGAACAGACTCACAAACAGAAGAAGGACCTCAGTATACTCAAGATACACGGGGCCAGATCACAGGTAAAGGTTCAATGATCCAACACAGAATGCAGAAAGAAGCACACATGATGAATTACATTTGTGGGCAAAGAAAGCAAAGGCATGGAACAGAGTCATCTCTATTAATTACAAGCCTCAACGACCTCTTATGACTAAACCAGAAGAGCAGTGACCCCTAAACACATGCTTCATTCTTCTAGAGAGGACAGTGCTGACAGATAATTTAATTAAATGTGTGTGATTTGTACATTCCTCATCACTATTAGTGCTATGCATTCTGTGACATATTTATTTATGTGTACAAATATTGTCATGGCAATCAAAAGATGTTTGGTGCAACTTTCCCAAGGGAGGATAATTTCACTTTGTTTGTTTTTAAGAGGAAGATTGTTCGGCACAAAAAATCCCTTTTTCTTTATATTAATTTTTAGACATTGCCACCACTAAGTGGCATGGCTGCACCAACACTGCCACCATCTTTGTATATTTAGTAAAGTTTTAATGTGTATAGTTCTAAAATTGCATCATTGTTTTCCAATTCTGGCAGCTGTGGTGTAACACAAGAGGGAACAAACCCAATCATAAGAGGGCCTGGGGTGGATATGTACCTGCTCTGATAAGGTGGCACGGAAATATTTTTTTACAGGGTGGCCTAGTGAATACAATTTACACACCTGGTTTTTCATGACTGGACTATAAATACAATTATTTGTGTTACTAGAGTTCATTTTTACTATTTCAAACAAAAGAAATTGCCAATATAGGACTAAAACTGTGAATGTGAAAATCTGTTCACCACGGCTGACTTTTCATGCAGGTAATTAAACAAATCTACATATGCCAAACTAAGAGGACAAGGATATTTATCTTCTTCAATTTCTGCAAGGTAGAGCATGTAAAGTAAGAGAGATGAACTGTGAAAGAAAGATATAACACTGCACACAGCCTTAGCATAAACTGATGTTTCATTGTATTATTTGTGCTATTACACCCTGGAAAAAGAATATAGACCCAATTTACTAACATCTCAGCACAGAGAGTTATTGGGCATTTTTAAAGCTGGTTTATGTTACAATGCATGTAAATCAGCACAAATGTGGCATGCAAAAAGTATGCCACAGTAGGCAGATTTATTAAGGGTCTAAGTGAATTAGAGGGAATTTTCGAAATAAGAAAATTCGAAGTATTTTTTTGGATACTCCGACCATCGAATAGGATACTACGACTTCGAATTTACTTCGAATGTGATTCGAAGTAAAATAGTTCGAATATTCGATAATCGAAGTACTGTCTCTTTAAAAAAACTTTGACTTCAATAGTTCATCAAATTAAACCTGCCAAAGTGCTATGTTAGCCAATGGGAACCTTCTAATGCATTTTTCTAAGTCTTTACACATCGAAGTAAAATCGTTTGATCGTGCGCTAAAATGGTCCGAAACGTTTGATTCGAACAATTTCATTGTTCGATCGAACGATTTTACTTTGATCGTTCGATGGCCAAATTCGGTGAAAAATCCTTTGAAGTCGAAGTATTTTATTTAATTAAGTATTTTTTACTTCGAAATTCAACCCTTGATAAATCTGCCCCTAAGTGTCAACA
This sequence comes from Xenopus petersii, assembly GCA_038501925.1. Classification (NCBI taxonomy): domain Eukaryota; kingdom Metazoa; phylum Chordata; class Amphibia; order Anura; family Pipidae; genus Xenopus; species Xenopus petersii. Next base: position 81,570,325 of record CM076680.1, read on the forward strand.
TGTGCATTGTGTGGCCGTGCCTTATGTCTAGCTATTGTAAGCTACAGGTGGAAATGAACTATGTCCTTATTGTTTTGTCAATTTCAGGGTTCCATCTGCACTCTGTGTCCACCTGTATGGCATTTAATAACAACCATACTCAACCACAACCACTGCATGGTGGTCATATTTACATGCACAAGTTTTGCACAGTATTTAAATACAAATGCAAATTACTTACATCTAGTGCCTGGTAAACGTCACTGTGCAGACAATGATGCTAGAATTCCAGAAAAAAATATTGCAGCTACCAATGCTAGTAACTTAAAGAGATGATTTTCTGTTACAATCAGGTGTTAAGATGATCCCAGCCAAAAAATAACAAGAAATAATGAAAAATAGCTATCACTAGCCTATTTTTAATAAAATGAATGTTTCAATTTTGCCCCCAAACTGATTGTTTTCACCCACGATGCATTAAAAGGTACCTGATATTTTACTTTTCTCCTGTTTACAGTATGGGGCCGATTCACTCAGCTCGAGTGAAGGGTTCGAATGTAAAAAACTTCGAATTTCGAAGTTTTTTTTGGGTACTTCGACCATCGAATTGGTTAAATTCGATCGAATTCGATCGAAGTCGAACGAAATCGAACGATTCGAAGTAAAAATCGTTCGACTATTCGACCATTCGATAGTCGAAGTACTTGCCCTTTAAAAAAAACTTCGACCCCCTACTTCGGCAGATAAAACCTACCGAAGTCAATGTTAGCCTATGGGGAAGGTCCCCATAGGCTTGCTAACCTTTTTTTGATCGAAGGATTTTCCTTCGATCGTTTGATTAAAATCCTTCGAATCGTTCGATTCGAAGGATTTAATCGTTCGATCGAACGAAAAAATCCTTCGATCGTTCGATCGAACGATTAGCGCTAAATCCTTCGACTTCGATATTCGAAGTCGAAGGATTTCAATTCGAGGGTCGAATTTCGAAGTAATTTTAACTTCGAAATTCGACCCTTCGTGAATCGGCCCCTATATGTTTTTGCTGTGAGTTTGAGATGGTCTCAAAAATATTATGGTGATTCATAATGAATCATATCTTTTTTTTTTGTACCAAATGGCTAAACACCACTTACAAATGGGGAAATATTGGTTTTAATTATTATAATACAATAAACACTTCTGCATAAACTCAACCTAATCTTGTAATCCAAATCAACCAAATGTTTCCCGTCATTATTCTGACTGCTGTAGACAGACTAATTGCACATTGGTTGCTTTGAATCACAGGACATGTATATGCCACAAACATTTGTGTACATTTTTCTTAAGAATACATCTATCACATCTGATGAGTTATTTCCAAGCTACATGCTCGAGTAGAATTGCTTATTTTTAGAAATGCATTTTGTTCTAAATCCACATATATAATTATTATTTAGAGAATAGAATTAATAATAAAGTAGACTTTAACTTTTGTCTGTTTCAATGACAACATAAAGGATTTCGGTATAAATGACAAAGTGGGTTTTTTACTAAAATTCTAATTTATCTAATCTTTTATTCAACCAATTTTGACCAAACTCCCATCCACAATTTTAACTTATTTATTAATAAAATAACTCGAAAAATTGGGTGTGGGAAAAGACTTGATAAAATCTAGCGAAAAACTTGAATCTTAAGAATTTTTTCGGATTTGATGCCCGGATTGCTTGATTTTTTTGGGTTATCCGCTGAAAACCCTGAATTTTTTAGATTATTGAATGAAACCCAGCGCAGATCACAATATGCTCAAATTGTAAAAGGGACATCTGCCATTGATTTGACCTTGGCAGGTCTGAGATGGTAGATTTTCGGATTTGGACTTTTAGAATCTTTGGTATTATAGCTTTCTTTTTCCTCTAAAAAGTTTAGTTTTTTTCCCCCAAAAAACCTCAACCAGAAAAAATTAAGGTTTAGTAAATAACTCAAGGTTTTTTTGTCAGATATACTCATTTTCAAATTATGAGAAGCTTTAGCCCAGTTTTAAGTTTGTTTCAATGTTCCAATAATGTAGATATATTGGGTTTAATCAGTTTGCTTAGGCAAATACAACATTTGACAAGATAATAGTGAGGGAAATTGAATCCTCTGCCATTTGTTAATACCCAAGACTTAGATAGGGGGCTGTAAATGTTAATACAAATTACAAGATACAGATAAGGGGCCGATTCACTAAGGGTCGAATATCGAGTGTTAATTAACTCTCAATATTCGACTAGGAATCAAAATCCTTTGTCTTCGAATATCGAAGTCGAAGGATTTAGCGTAGATAGTTCGATCGAACGATCGAAGGATAATTCCTGCGATCGAATGATTAAATCCTTCGAATCGAAGGATTTAAATCCAACGATCGAAGGAATATCCTTTGATCAAAAAAAGTTAGCCAAGCCTATGGGGACCTTCCCCATAGGCTAACATTGACTTCGGTAGCTTTTAGATGGCGAACTAGGGGGGTCGAAGTTTTTTTAAAGAGACAGTACTTCGACTATCGAATAGTCGAATGATTTTTACTTCGAATCCTTCGATAGTCATAGTTGAAGGTCGAAGTAGCCCAAAAAAAACCTTCGAAATTCAAAGTTTTTTAACTTTGAATCCTTCACTTGAAGTTAGTGAATCGGCCCCTAAGTCTTCATAAATTTAGGGGGTTATTTACTAAAATCCAAATCTATCTCATATTGTATTAAAAAAAACCACAATCAAAAACCTGAATTGCTTGACTTTTTCTGGCTTTTCCCCGAATTTTTTGAGTTTTTGCCCAAAAACCCTGAAAAAGTCAGATTTTTGGCCTAAACCCAGTGCAGACCACGAAAACTTGAAATCTATGAAAATAACGTACTGAGGTCATTATTGTACTATGCTTATAACTATCCTTTGAAAAAGCGCCAATGTTTTTGATGCCTCGTATGATCTAAGTAAGCTCCCCCCACTATACCTTACTTCCTTTCTCTATGTACTCCTCTTTTTTAATCATCTCTCTTAGGTTGGGGATCTCATGGTTGAAAATAAAAAAAATTTCCAAGAGGGACCAAATACAATAATATGTTTGTAGAGTGGACTTTGTATATGCAAAATGTTTGGAAACCTTTTGGAAATAAATAAATGCCTTTTAAAAAAAAAAACATCAAATACAGAACCTCGACAGGTCTGAGATGGCGGATTTTCAGATTCTGGCTTTTTGCATTATCAGGGTATAATAAATCTTGAAAATTTCGGACTTTAATAAATAACCCCCTTAGAGTACTGATTTGTCCAAAGCAACTGCAACATTTTTCCTCATAATACATATATTTTGGCAAAGTACACTTAGGCAGTAATATTCAATCTGCTGTGAACACAGACTTCCTACAATCATTTTGGTGATTAAAATTAAAGGAATTGTTCAAATAAAAACTGGGTAAATGGATAGGCTGTGTAAAATAAAAAAAACTCTAATATAGTTAGTTAGGCAAAAATGTAATGTATAAAGGCTGGAGTGACTGGATGTCTAACATCAAAGCCAGAATCCAACTTCCTGCTTTTCAGCTCTCTTGGTTTACACTGACTGGTTACTCTGGTTACCAGGCAGTAATCAATCAGTGACTTGAGGGGGGGTCCACATGGGCCATAACTGTTGCTTTTGAATCTGAGCGGAATGCTGAGGATCAATTGCAAACTCACTGAACAGTTATGTGATCCCATGTGGCCCCCCTTCAAGTCGCTGACTAACTCAGAGTTATAGAGCTGAAAAGCAGGAAGTAGTGTTCTGGCTATTAAGGTAGACATCCAGTCACTCCAGACTTTATAGATTACATTTTTGCCTAACTAACTATATCAGAAACATTTTTTATTTAGCATAGCCTATCTATTTACCTAGTTTCTATTTTTAACTGTTCCTTTAAGGCTTTGCTGTATCAGGAACAATTACATTTTAAAGTAGTATGAAACTGGTTTGTATGCATCTTCACCTTTTCCAAAATCTTCACCTCTTCCAAAGACTTCCAAAGACCATCACCAAAAAATTAGGATTGTTTACAAATATGTATATTTTCACAAGACGTGCCATAATAGGCACTTTAAAAAAAATATTCTGGTAGTGTTGACAGCTAAACTATTATCTAAATCTTATAAATCCCATATCATAGCATTGAAATATATTAAAAGTGTTTACTGAACAGCTGCTTGCTAATATTTTTGCAACCAGCAATCTCATAATCTTAGCTGATTTAACTTAACTCATTTCTGTGCCAGACAATATTTTGACATGTACTCAAAGGAAATAACTTCACGCAGCAGTCATTGACTGGATCCGTGAAGAAACAAGACTATGGAGCATATTTATTATGCTGTGTACAACTAAAATCACCAGTGTAAAAACGGTGTAAAAAGCTGTGTAAAATAAATTTTATCAAGGTGTGTGTAATTTTATGCAATGTGAACGCCAGATTTGCCGCCATTATTTTACATTGCTTCCGGCGGAAGTCACTATAAGGGGTCTATTTATCATGCCATGTAAAAAGTGGAGTGAAACATTACGGATGATGTTGCCCAGAGCAACCAATCAGCAATTATATTTCATCAGTTAGAAAACAAAAACTAAGATCCGATTTTTTGCTCTGGACAACATCACTGGTAATGCTTCATTCCACTTTTTAAACAGCATGATAAATAGGCCCATAAGAAAAAAAGCATAACGTATTTCTTTATGCTGTTTCTTACACGGCAAAGCCGGGCAATGTGTGATGTATTATCCTGCTGTTTTTTATACAGCATAATAAATATGCCCCTATAACAAGCTAATGGATAGTTTTATTAAGAGCTGATTTAATTGAGTCTGAGATTGGTGTGAGTCAGCGCTGGGCCTGGCCGACCAGGTGCCCTAGACAACCTGGCCGGTCGCGTCACCCCAAAGTCCCCGGAGCATGCACGTGCACATGCGCAAATAGGCGCACACACTCCCTCTCAGCCAGAAACGGTCAGCATGAGAGTGGAGAGAGGGGACTGGAAGGTGCGTGTCTGTCGCCCCCCCCCCCAAGCTTCTCACCCTAGGCACATTCCTACTCCACCTAACCCTAGTTCTGATGTGAGGAATTTGTGAATAACCCTGTTACACATGCAAATTCCTAAGAGATAACCACAGGACTAACACAATATTCGAGTGAGGACATTGAGTGGTTTCCTAAACATGCAAGATTCTTCGGGGGATAAACTGACAATGATAAAACAATATTGCTTTAATTCATATTGATTTTTCATATTTACTTGTCGCTATAGAGAAAGAGAGAGAGGTATGCTTACTCTGTGCTTGTGGGTTATTTCAACAGGGGAGGCAAAGGAAGACTTCACAAGGATATTGAACACTGAGGCATGGAGGAATGGATATTCAGTGACCTAACCTGCAGGCTGCATCTGATTTGTTTTGCTAAATCCTTTGCAGAACTTTAGCTGCCTTTATTGAGGGTAGGAATGCATTGAGAAAAGACTTAAACCAAAACTGGTAGGGATGAGGTTTACATGCTTACATGCTTAGGACTTTGAAATGATAAAAAGAACAAAGAACCCACAGCCTCAGTTCCTTAAGCCTCCTGCCTTTTGAGTCGAAACATACACTGCAATAAAAGGGATGGGGGTTTGGATGAAAAAAGCAAAAAGGGGAACCAAATCTGGTTATTGATGAAAATCAATAAATATTAGTTTTAAAAAATCGTATGAGGTCAGCTGAGCCATTTTTTCACATTATAAGTTCTTCTATGAAAAAGTCGAAGGCATTAAACAGATATAGCAGGAATCATGGATTAAGACATTAATGAAGTCTAAAGACAAGGCAAGAGTTCAGGGCAGTTAAAGCATCATTAAAGTCAGTAGGTAGGCAAAGGATGGGGCTGGCAAGTCTTAATTAGAAATAAAATAGCAAGTGAAACAATGAAAAGCATGGCAATAAATATGTACAGGTTTGGCACCAGCATACACTGTCACGCCACATTCTGGATCTATTTACTGTAAATCAGGAGTGCCCATACTTTACTAATGTGAGATCTACTTTTAGTGATGTCCCATTATGATCTACATCCATAACATGCAGTGTTAGGATTCTGTTCCATGGGAAATATTACTTAAATATTATATTGGTTTTTGAAAGAATTTATACTGCTATATTTAAGGAACAACCATTTATTATGTATCAGAATAAATATCTGTATCAAAAGAATGAAACAAGAGGGTAATTTAGTCAATCTGTTTGTTGACAGTGTCTTGAGATCTACTAATCATCAACTAAAGGTCTACTGGTAGATCCCGATCTACCTTTTGGACACCCCTGATTTAAATGCTGCATTATCACATGTCTTAAAGGAGAACTAAACCATAAAAATAAATATGGCTAAAAATGCCATATTTTATATGCTGAACTTATTGCACCAGCCTAAATGTTCAGCTTCTCAATAACAGCAATGATCCAGGACTTCAAACTTGTCACAGGGGGTCACCATCTTGGAAAGTATCTGTGACACTCACATGCTCAGTGGGCTCTGAGCAGCTGTTGAGAAGCTAAGCTTAGAGGTTGTCACAAATTATCAAGCAGAAAATGAGGTTTGTCTGTAATATAAGATGACTAAGTGCTAGGTAAGCATGAAATGCGTTAGGCTCCATGTGGATGTAATATAATGTAATAAAACGCTTTTTATAAAAAGCATGTATATAGAGACATTTTTTGAATTTGTAAGTTTAAGGGTTGTCATAAATTATCAAGTAGAAAATGAGGGTTGTCTGTAATATAAGCTGATGCTACAGGGTTGATTATTCAATTCTGATGGAGATTTAATGTGTATTATATATTGTGAGTGGGTCCCTAAGCTCAGTAAGTGACAGGAGCACAGAGCATGTGCAGTGAATCAGAAAAGAAGATGGGGAGCTACTGGGGCATCTTTGGAGACACAGATCTTTACTGCCAAAGGGCTGTGGTACAGAAGCCCAAAACCTAATGTACAGCATTTCTAGCCTACTTCTTTAGTTAAGCTTTACTTCTCCTTTATCAAATGTAATTTTCTTACAAACAGTAGGATACATCCTGTTATATTACAATCTTTATAAAACAACTTATTTATAAAGTTGCTGCTCTTATAGTATAGATATTTGTATTAAGTAATTACATACTATATAAAACTATACTTATTACAAGTAGTTGGAGTATTTTTACTGTAGCAAGGCACTATTGAAACCACTGTGTATACCTATAATTATGTGTAGAATATAAAGACTTGTAAAGTGGAGGTATGCTGAAAGAGTTCTAGAGGCTCTATGCAGCATGGCTAGTAACTGCGTTATTTCTGCCTTTTCTTTTCGGCTTTTCTATGAACCACCACCCCATAATTATTTCTTGATTGCTAATTGCACCCCTGAGGGTGCTGACAAGCCTTCCCTGTATTATTTGATTTCTGAAAGGATGCCGCATCTGAATGAAGCAAAGTGAGCTTTTTACTTTGAATGTAAGGGATTATGTTTCTTTGTTTGTCCAAATGTAATATTCAGTGTTAAGTGCTGCTCCAATGAATGCATTTGCTTAGGTGTCTGTATGCATTACAAATATTTAAATACAGATCCACAGAATCAAATAATTTACTGCTTCCTGCTGGAGAAAATGGCTTCAAAGCAACATATCATTCGCGAAATAATGCTTTTCTGAGTGTGGGAAGATCAAATACTCCAACAACAAATCTGTCCACCCTTGGAGTAAAATGGAGTAAAAAGATTATAGCAAGTTTACCATAAGGACACAGCAACTGGAGGCAGATTTATCCATTTTGGAGTTCAGAAAACTATTCAAGATTTGTTAAAAGCTAGGTATTTTTATTTAAGTTACATGTCCATAATAAGCTATACATTTTCATCCTGTGGGGCACTTAATCATAGTGATGTAGCGAACTGCCGATTTGATGTTCGCGAACGCCGTTCGCGAACACCGGCAAAAAAGCGAACAGTTCGCGAACAGTTCGCGAACTTCGAACGCTCGATAAAATCGTTCGATCGAACGATCGAAGGATTTTATTCGTACGATCGAACGATTTTCGTTCGAATCGAACGATCGAAGCTATTCGATCGAATGATTTTAATTCAATCGAATGCTTATAATCGTTCGAACGAATGGAAATCGTTCGATTTTAGCGATCGAACGGTCGAATGGTCGAATGGTCGAACGAAATTTTACTTCGAATCGAACGCGAACACCAATTGGCGAACGTCGCGCGACGTTCGCGAACATTCGGCGGACGCGAACAGTCGAAGTTCGCGCGAACTAGTTCGCCGGCGAACAGTTCGCTACATCCCTACTTAATCATAGGCAATCAAACCTTTAAACTATCCTCATGGGTCCCCTGTAATTTCAAATGGCAGCCCTGAGTGAATAATGTCATTGTCACTCAATTCAATCTGGATAACAGCACCTGTAACCATATCAAAGTCTGCAGTTTGGCCAGCTGTAGACATGTTTCTTTGAAGGCTGTAGCCATACTAATAATGTACTGTATGCAGGGCAGCCATCAGGGGGGACAGGGGGTAGAGTTGTAGGGGGCCTCGAGGGTAAGGGTGGCCCAGCCACGCCACACTTACTTGATTAGCCGGGCCCCCCATCTTTCTGAGAGCTGCTGACTTCGGGAAGGCAAGGACGTTTAAGGGGCCCTGGCCACCAATTTTCTTATAATGTGGGGGGGGGGCTGGCTTTAGTTGCACGTTGAATGTTTACACACTGTACAATAAATGTCACAAAAGCCACCACTAATCATAAACAGCACGATTACAAATAACTTTTATTTAACACCATCTGCCAGTCAGATGGGCCTATCCAGTCCTACCATCTGTAGTTGATTAACAACGACAAGCTGCCAAAACAAAACAATGAATGTGGGAGCTATAAATGAAATTGTTAATAAGTGGTTGTAAAGTAATGCTAAATCTACTCTGAGTTATGCTATTTAGTACTGCACTATTTCTAGTAACATTCAGTAGCAATTGTCGACTGAAATGTTCTGCCACACCTACATGTCAGTTTTTAAATGCAAAAAGAAGAGATTTTTTTTTTCTGCATATAATGAAAATAAGGCAGATTTATTAGGCTTTCTGGCAAGTATACGTCTAGAACTAAAAACCTAGTGGTGCAGCGACTGTGGCTGCCTTGACCAAAAAAGTCAGTAATGGTTTTTAGAACCATTCCATACCTATCTGCCTGCAGAATTACCCATAGTAGCATACATTTATGGTACACATTCACTTTAAATACAATGAATCCTAAACTTGTCCCCCTGCCTCCATGTTTGTAGGAAAAATTATTAGCCAGCACTTGTCAATATCATGGATGCATTAAAGACATTTGAGATATTGTAGGTGGAATTACTTTATGATCCTATTAACCGCATGCTAATGGATCTGAAGCAGGTGCACAGCATCTGTACAGGTTAAAATACATTTATAGGAAAGCAGGGATTAAATAAACAACAAGATCCTGCAGCACTAGCAAATTACTGCTTATCATGATATTTACTAATAGCCCCAATGTCACAAACAGCAATGCAACAAGTGTAAGAAAGACCTGACCTTTGATAAAATCTTAGAATGGAATCTGAACAATTATGCATAAAAGGTATTCATGTGCATTTAATGGGCAGTGAAGTGGAACTCTACTAGTAAACTGTGCTCCCACATGATGCTTTAGCAGTGCACTGTTCCAATCAGTATACTGTTTGCATCTGCATTGTTTCACTGTGCATGTGCTCTGATGCTAAGAACACTTTAGGACTTATTTACAAAAAACTGTTGTTACAACTTTAACACGTGTTAAAGTTATTGTGACAAAACATGCTGCTTGCATTTCTGTACATTTGTGCAAAGAGCCTTGCTTCCATTCAGTCAATTCTGATGGATCGCTTGCCATTAATTCCAGGGTTTCTACTTCAAGCTTCATTACATGCAAACATCATATAAACATTAAGTGCTGGAAATGACTCGATAAAAAGTGGACAATTTTTAATGCAACTCGTGTCTGATTCGTTCAAATGCACACAAACAACTTCACATGCTTTAACACTGGATGGAATAGCAGCTTGAACAAAATCTTATACAGCTGCAATTATGGGGACAAGGCTGTATTGTGGGTAAAAAAATATGACAAATTCCATCTGAAATTGCACTTTGTACACTGCACCTGAAGTGGTAAACAAGCTCTCTACTTTACAGCAAGATATTTTTCTCACAAGGCTTTCCAGATGACTAAGAGGTTCTATTGAAGCACCTGTGCAAAATGCATTTTGCAGCAGAGACATAACGTATATATGGAGACAGTTGACGTCCATGGATGTCCTTAGAGCTTTACCCCACCAAATGCTGTGTCAGAATCCCCAGCCTTCAGAAAGCATTATGGTGACTGTAAAATTCTACACTACCATGCCATATTTAATTCTCCTTCACTTCCGATGAGAAAGTTCCTCCTGTTCTGATAATTCCGGCTGTCTACCTAAACTAATGGAACAATAAGAAGATGACTTTACAGTTTATGGCCCCTCATACACTATCCGGTTATTGTTCACATAGCGTACTTTGTTGGCCTGTGACTGCCTTAAATAAATTGCTATTTTAATCACTTATTTTGCAGATTTTTTTAATGAAGATGTTGGCAAATATAACTGTATAGGCCCTGCCATTTCAAGTACATAGAGACCCAAACAGCCGTCAACCAGCCCACTAAATAGTGACTTTCTATGGTATTACACAGCAGCCCCTCTGGCATTTGCCAGAACCCATAGATTGCCAGTCCGGGCCTGTGAGCCTAGGTAGCCCAAGGCCCAATAAAGCTATTGCCCTAAAGGGACAGCACCATTAGTGATTAAGTCTGGGACCTGGGAACCCTGTGAATGAGGTTTAGCTATATTCAGGTTATATATGTTATAGACTCTCTAGGAGAGTAAGATAGAGAGCTCAGATAGCAAGAGCAGCTTTGTGCTCCATTGATTATCTGTAGCAGGGAGTAGCTTCCCAAGGCTTCTTGATTGCCTTTAGTGAAGGGACCACAGTGGATAGGGTGTCAGACTAGTCTCTTTCTCCATGACCACTCCACTGTGGACCACTTTGAGGTATATCTGCCTGACGGAATTGATGTACTGCTTGACTACAATGCCTTATGGGAGTCACATTCCACAGCTCTGTTAAACTCTCACCCTTTTTGTTTCACCATAAGAACCTCCTGGCATCCAATTATTTTTCCATTTTATATGCACAGTAGCCTGAGAGTTGTAGTTGCACCACACCCTTATTGCAATCTTCCACGTAGCAAAGGCCCTGACCTGAAGTGTTGAGTCGCAATTTAACCCATGCTCCTATCACTGGCTGGACATTAACTCCTTGTGGTCTGTATAGCCCAAGTTAGTGTTACATAACTATTGCAAAGATAACAATAATGCTAAATGTATTATATAGATTAGCAATGAATTGTATTGATAAAGTAACTGTTACCCACAATATTTATAATCATTCAAAAATACAGTCCAATAAAAATGTAATTTTTCCCTATCCCCATAAGAATAAAAAATAGACAATGATCAAACAAAACCAATTCCCAAGCCTAAATAGAAATGGTGGCTTTACTATCTATCTATCTATCTATCTATCTATCTATCTATCTATCTATCTATCTATCTATCTATCTATCTATCTATCTATCTATCTATCTATCTATCTATCTATCTATCTATCTATCCAGGTGGAAGGTGATTTTTTTGTTTGGGGAGGTTAATAGCAGTCATACACAGGCCTGAGCTAAAAGTTACATCTACTGGCTTTTTGTTATTATTATATGATGTTGGACATTCACATGGATGATTTAAGCCCACTGTATTCTGATGTATATACATTTGCATTGATTATTGTGTAATACTTTGCACATCAACATGCAGAACAAATCAAAGATTTCCAAAGTATATATGAATTAGCATTTGTCAAAAGACACACACTATAGGGCAGATTTATCAAGGGTCGAAGTGAATTCGAGGGAATTTTCGAAGTAAAAAAATTCGAAATTCAAAGTAATTTTTTGGATACTTCGACCATCGAATAGGATACTACGACTTCGAATTTACTTCGACTTCGATTTGAAGTAAAAATCGTTTGAGTATTCGACCATTCGATAATCGAATACTGTCTCTTTCGAAAAACTTCGACTTCAATACTTCGCCAAATTAAACCTGCTGAAGTGCTATGTTAACCTATGGGGACCTTCTACAACATTTTTCTAAGTCTTTAGAGGTCAAAGGAAAATAGTTTGATCGATCGCTGAAATCATTCGATTCGAACGATTTAATCGTACGATCGAACGATGTTACTTAGATTGCTCGATTGCCAAATTCGGTGAAAAATACTTCGACTTCGATATTCGAATTCAAAGTATTTTAATTCGATGGTTGAATTTCAAAGTATTTTACAGTTCGAAATTCGACCCTTGATAAATCTGCCCCTATATGTCCAAAAATATCAAGACACAATTTAAAAAACAGCCTGTCCACTCATGAGTTTCAGACTCCGGAGAGTAAAAACGGTGCAGTATTAGCAGACTTTTAAACAGCAATATTTAGTCTTTTGTAATATGAAGTCCCCAAATTCTGTCCCTGACCTTAAGTATCTCATAAAGCAGAGATTTGCAAACTGATTTGGTTCAGCTACTGCCCCCCCCCCCACCACCACCACCATATTGTTAATGTAATTAAAATGAGTGATATTGTAAGTGAATAATATATATTTATGTAATAATGCATATTAATACATAGTCATTTCCTGAGAAATCGTGATCTGTTACACCCCCAGGCTGCCAGAACGAGATCTGAAAGGGAGTCTCTCAGCCTTGAAATGGAGATTTATTGGAGGCACGAGGACTCCTGTACGGGGCACTTTTGGGAAACATTTCAAATACCAGGCCATGTGCAAAGTCTGCATTCTGGAGCTGCTGGTTCTCTCTGCTCACACCTCAAAACGCTTGTGATCCCAGGGTTCAGCAATGCACATTTTTTTTGCTTTTGCCCTTTAATTTTTTTTCAAGCATACTGGCATATTTGGGGAGACTTAGCCTCCCCAAGCCTTAATGAAGATCCGTCTATGCATCTATCTATCTATCTATCTATCTATCTATCTATCTATCTATCTATCTATCTATCTATCTATCTATCTATCTATCTATCTATCTATCTATCTATCTATCTATTATCTATCTATCTATCTATCTATCATCTATCTATCTATCTATCTATTATCTATCTCTCATCTATCTATCTATCAGTCATCTATTCATAGTCTATCTATCTTTCCGTTAATATAAATGATTTCCTTTTTTATAGCATGAATATTGTATTTTCTAATGAAAGTCACATTCAAAAATAAACATCTGCATATTTCTCTGTATTTCAATATTTTAATAAAAACATACTTCTTTGTGTCATTAAAAGAAGACCCATTGTTTCTATTGTTAATGGACTCAAACGAAACATTAGAACACAAGGCTAAAACCATTCGTTTCGAAGTCTAATTTGTCATTCACTCTTACATTGACTAATTACAGTTTTTAAGAAAACTGGTTAATTGCTCTATTTGGTTGTGATCGACAGATGACAATTTCAAAAAGCGCTGGCAATGTTTATTTTCTTTAAGATTAGAACCCAAAGCCTCCCCTGGATTTCAAGGTTAGAAGAACTGTTCAGGGTTATCATTCATTATTTAAAAAATCAGCACTACAGGATATTTCTTATGGATAGTATAATGGCTAGCTTAGCTAGAACCCATGGATGATACTGCAGATATGACTTAGCTGTATGTGTTGTATATGTAAATGCTTCATAATTCCTTTATTAAAATCAATGCTTACTACATGTATATCTCCATCTAATACATTTTACTGATGTGGACCCCTTATGTGGGAGCCTGTCAAGTGGGTAGCACTTCTACATTAGGCTTTGTGGTTATGGGCATAAAGTCACCTAATGCCTGTTTTCAAAATGCCCATACAGTGAAGCACCTTTCAGATAACAACTACACAACAGCTTTTGTGTAGCAACACAACTATCCTGGATATCAGTTATGCATTTTTTTTCTTGTTTCAGTCATTTACACTAGCTAATCTTTACAAAGCAATTGTCCATAATTCACAAAATAAACTGAAATCAATTTTGCTTTTGACATTTTCAGATAGACTAGACTTGGCTGACATGACTGCATAGACATCAATGCGGTCACAGGGACTCAACAAACCATGACAGTGTTGTATATTTAAATATGTTTTATTAACAATTTACAGCTATAAACAATCAGCTCATAAAATCAGCTATTGTACTATTTAACAAAGACTGTAATAGCTAAAGACAATCAGAGGTTTAATCAGAGTTTGCTTGTTGTTGCAAGAACATGGAGTTTTTGCCCAGGTATAGCAATCAACAGGTAGCATTTGCTTGTCACCTATTTAAATATAAAAAATCGTATAAGTTCTTATGGGCCACTGCACCTTGGAAAACTTAGTACATTGTATTATGGCTAAAAAGAGAAAGTCAAGCACAATTTTCTTAGGCTATTGTCAGACCAGGCTGGAGCATGGGGTAGGTGTGAAATGCCAGATTGGGGCCCCTCCTTAAAATATAGCCCTGACCATTTTCCACCTGTTACTGCTGGTCAACTGCTAACTTATAATAATACCTATTTGAACTTACATTTAACATGGGAGAATAAACTTGTAATATATTTTTTTACATGTTGCTGCTTGGTCAACCCTCTAACCAATTGGAGACCAATGTGAACTGACCATACAAACGTGAAATCGATATATTGACAAAGTTGCCTTAAATGAAAGCATTGCCCATGAAATTAGAATATTTTAAAAAACAAAACGTATGTTTTAAGCACTCTTCATTGTAAAATATATTAAATGTAAAACAGATAAATTTTATAGTTTCCATATAAGAGGTAAAGATATACAAATTATTTCCAGTTCAGGCTCTTGCCCGTGGGAGAAGCAAGAAGTCCCTTAGTTATTTTTTGCAACATTAAGAGGCTGCCCTTGAGCTTTCTAGATGAACATTTTGAATGCAAGAATGCAATACTCTTTGGAAATTGTAAACTTTAGAATGGAAAAGGCATAAGGCATCCTTTGGCATAGCCTGTCATGATTGTTGCTTAGTAATATGAGGCTATTTTGCACTATTTTATGCTGTATAATTCTATTATTTTATAAACTTAAAAGTAGAGAAGCACCGAATCAGCTATTTTAAGATTCAGCCAAATCACAAATCCTTTATGAAAGATTCGTCCGAATACCAAACCAAATCTGAACCCTAATTTTCATATGTAAATATGGTAAATGAGGGGGAAAGAGAGTAAAAAAGAGTAAACATTTTTTGAGTTCCTTGTTTGTGTGATTAAAAGTCACATGATTTTTTGGATTCGGATTTGTTTCGTCAGGCACTTGCTGAAAAAGGCAGAATCATGGGCGAATCCCAAACAGAATCCTGGATATGGTGCATCTGTACTTTAAAGTTGTGGTACGTATTTTGCATTTGTACAAAATGCACTGCTGAGGAATCTACTTATCAGGGCCACTTACCAGTGCCTTGCTGCCTGCTCTAAGTCTTACTTAATCTCCGGTTGGCCTAACTGGGGTGCAGGACCGGGTGTGAATGCACCCCTGGTAGTGTCACCACTGGTTAAATATGGGTGGAGATGCAAGTGGCATTTTATTTAACATTACCTCCTCCCAGATGAGATAATGTTCACTTTTTTTTTTTTGCACTTGGTCATAACCTATGGAATGCAGATAACTAATTGGTCAGATAGATTAGTGTGGGGGTGTTGTAGGTAAAGGATTTTTGTCAACATAAATTATTTGAAAAGTTGTGTTATGAGTTCAAAGGAATAATATGTGTTGATATAAAAAAGCACTGATGACGGGGGCCCAAGATATATAGAACCACTGCATATTGTGACCCTAACATTTTTTCTTGAACCAAGAGAAGTGTCCTTTTGGATAAGAAATGGAGGAAAAAGAAGATGCACTCATCAGATTTGATGCGGTATACCCAAAGTACCTCCAATTTTTTATTAGTGCAGAGTACAAAAATCAAACATTTTAGTGGCTTCATGCCCCCTTCATCAGTGATAAAGAACACAAATGCGAACGTAACCAGATTGTGTTAAAAAATCCAACAGTCTCCACCTCCCCCTGACGTATCCTACGCATTCAAATTGTAGAAGTTGCTCACAATGTAACAGCATTATCAGAGGGGATAAAGTTATGCATCCCAATACAGGCAAAGCAATAGACATTTCTGGCTATCATACATGTTTAAAGGAATAGTTCAGTGTGAAACTAAAAACTGTATAAATAGATAGACTGTGCAAAATAAAAAATGTTTCTAATATAGTTAGTTAGGCAAAAATGTAATATATAAAGGCTGGAGTGAACAGATGTCTAATAAAACAGCCAGAATCCAACTTCCTGCTTTTCAGCTCTATAACTCTGAGTTAGTCAGCGACTTGAAGGGGGGCCACATGGTACATTTCTGTTCAGTGAGTTTGCAATTGATCCTCAGCATTCAGCTCAGATTCAAAAGCAACAGATATGACCCATGTGGCCCCCCCTCAAGTCTCTGATTGGTTACTGCCTGGTAGCCAGGTTAACCAGTCAGTGTAAACCAAGAGAGCTGAAAAGCAGGAAGTAGTGTTGTAGCTGTTATATTACACACCCAGTCACTCCAGACTTTATACATTACATTTTTGGCTAACTAACTATATTAGAAACATTTTTTATTTTGCACAGCCTATCTATTTACCCAGTTTTTATTTTTACACTGAACAATTCCTTTAAGTACATATGTAGTGTACTATTTAAAATGTCCATGTGGAATAGGATACATGGGGAAAATACCCCAATTGCGAGACACTTATTCTTATCTCACCAACTGAGATTTCAAATATTGGAGCATGTTCAGAGACCAAAGAGAGTAGGAAATAGGGAATCAACCTCGTCAGTTTATCCAAAGACACGAGGGTACTAACTCAGCTGGAAAAGGACGTGGTAGCCAAGGGGTTAAACTATGCAGTTACACCACAACACATCCCAGTAGTTGAACTCATCACAGCCACAGAATCTGCTATCAAAAATAATCACTTGAAAAAGGAAGAAGCGGAACAACTCCGGCTAAAAGTGTCAGCTGCTTTGTCAAGTGCCAGAACACCTCCCTCTAACCTTACTAGACAAGAGAGGAGAGCGCTCAGCGCTCAGTAAGGACCCGAACATCACTATCCTGCCAGCAGATAATGGGTTGTGCTCAACACAAATGACTATGACTGCAAGATAACCACTCTATTCAGTGATAGCAATACATATGAAGCCTTAAGGAAAGACCCAACCAGCGGTTACAAGAAAAAGGTGATAGGTTGCCTACAACAACTTGAAAAGGAGGAAGCCATTGATCTTTGATTTAACACCGCCTGTACCCCAGAGAAGCCACACCATGCTTATATGGACTCCCCAAGATACACAAAGAAGGAGCCCCACTAAGACCCATTGTTAGCAGCATAAATTCAGTGACATACATCATTGCAAAATTCTTGGCTAACATCTTAGCCCCGTTGGTAGGCAATACAGTGCATCATATGCAGAATGCCAAAGAGTTTGTAACCAAGATTCACGGCGTTACACTAGAGGCAGAAGAAACAATGGCATCATATGATGTCACTTCATTGTTCAAATGTATACCTTCGACAGAGGCGATTAAGACTGTAAGAAATCGACTGCAACATGATAACACCCTCAGCAGCAGAACGAAGCTCAGTCCCATCCAAGTATGTTTGTTGCTAGATTTGTGCCTTAACACCACATACTTCAAGTACAAGAACCTTTTTATAGACAGAAACATGGCTGTGCAATGGGTTCTCCAGTCTCTCCCATTGTAGCTAACTTGTACATGGAGGAAGTAGAAAAGGAGGGCCTTACTTATATTGCAGGGAACTACACCAAGTCACTGGTTCAGGTATGTGGATGACACTTAGGTTAAAATCAGATCCAATGAAGTGGCGGCCTTTACAGAACACAGTAACTCAGTGGACAATAACATCAAGTTCACAAGGGAAGATGTCCACAAGAACAAGATTGCCTTTTTGGACTGTTTGATATGCATCCAAGAGGGGGGTAACTTGAAGACGGAAGTATACAGGAAACACACTCATACGGATCAATATCTGTTGTTTGATTCCCACCATCCGCTGGAACACAAACTGGGTGTCATTAGAACTCTGCACCACAGGGCGGAATGTGTGGCAACTGATACAGAGTCCAAAGACAAAGAGCAAATACATCTTAGAGGAGCTTTGAAAGCGTGTGGCTACCCACACAGGGCCTTTGTCAAAACAGCAGCAACCAAGCCCAACAGGAACACCAATAGAAATAACCGCCCAGAGACACATAGTAGGCGAAATATAGTCATCCCATATGTAGCTGGAGTGTCAGAGAAACTCCAGAGGATTTTCAACAAACACCACGTCCCTATGTTTTTCAAACCTAGCAACACACTAAGACAAAAACTGGTACACCCAAAGGATCCAACACCAAAAGAAAAAAACAAAGCGATGTGGTATACGGAGTCCAGTGTAGTGAGGAGTGCACAGATCTGTACAATGGGGAGACAAAACTACTGCTCACCAAGTGAATGGCTCAACACAGGAGGGCGAATGCTACAGGGCAAAACTCAGCTGTCTTTCTACACCTAAAAGACAAGGGACACTCCTTCGAAGATAGCATGGTCCAAATCTTGGATAAAGAAGACCACTGGTTTGAACGAGGTGTGAAAGACGCTAGTCATGTCAAGGTGGAGAAACCATCCCTGAACAGAGGCGGGGGCCTTCGACACCACCTGTCGGCTACATACAATGCTGTTCTACTAACATCTGTACCCCGGCGGTTTCAGAACACTTCACACATCCATTCATGCAACTCTCACAAGTAACATCTCTTTCTAGGAGTTGCATGACACATTGGGTAATCCTATCACAGTAACTACGCAGAATCAACACCTCTGTGAATTTCTTCAGATGTAGCCATTGTGATTGGATTAGTAGAAGAGTTTAAAGGACAAGGAAAGGCAAAACAGAAATAGCCTGCTAAAGAAAGTACTGTGTAGATAGTAATCACTCACCATTTTTAAAGACTTCTGTGTGGTCTCTTATTGAAGCAGATACGCACTCTCAGCACTGCAGTCTGTGACTCGGGTGACGTCACTCTTTTTTCATGGCTCTTCCTGCCTGCTGCCCGAGGCAGCCCTGAGGCGCATTGGTTATCATTCTGTTGTTGTGCGCATGTACTGGGGAGCTGATGATGATGACGCACATGCAAATCTCTAAGTGCGCGTGTCATCATTGACCCTTATGGCCACGCCCCCCAACCAATCAGAATCGAAGTGTCTGGGAGCTGACACACGGGAAGTTTTTTTGAATTATATCATGGATAGCTAATAGGCAGCATCAATAGGTGCACAGTCAGGTGCGCTCCGCCAATGAGGCGAGCTGAGGCGCTCGCCTCAGGCGGCAGCGCCAGATACGTTTCCAGGGGCGGCAAAAAGCCGCTCCTGTCACTTTAAAGAGCCGAATTTCCGGTTTTGAGACCGGAAATTCGGCTTTACTAGTGCGAGAGAGCGCAGTTGCGCTCTCCGCACTAGTGTTTCTGCGAGGGGAGGGGCGGCATTTAAGGAGCCGCCTCAGGCGGCGTTTTCATTAGAATCGGCGCTGCGCACAGTGATTGGGGAACACATTTCTCTGCTTACTGACACTCTCCAAGCTGCTGGCGCTGCTTAAAGGGGTGGTTCGCCTTCAGAAAAAAGTTTGTAAACTCATTTATTTTAATACGCAACACCACCACAGTCAAATCTCCTCAGGCTGTCTTTTTCACAGAGTTCTCTGACACTTCTCCACAGTCCTCCCCCCCTCCCTTCAGTGCTCATGAAGTCATTTGTAGTGTGGTCTACGGCTGCCTTCAGTGCTTAGTGGGTCTGTATGAATTGTGCATTGAAACAACAGCTAACACTGAGGGAGCGACAGCACAGCAAATACTTGCATAATAACGGCAACCCGATCAGGGAGGGAATTTCTGACGGGAAAAGAAAGGACTGTGAAAACACGCCCACTCATTTTGCAAAGACGAAAGGACAGCAGGCAAACGAACATTTTAACTTTAACCTCAACCTTTCATTATTACTGGATCGCTGAGGTATATTGGAGCTGTTAACCTAACATGTGCACTGTTGCATGGAGGGAGACAGTGAGTGAGGGGGGGAGTGAAGGCTTCCACACGTATACTGAACGATCTTCTGCCATAAATGGGGGAGGGAGCAAGTCAATGCATAGTGAGTGTCTTTCATTTAAACTGCGCTATATAGATTGATGTACTGTTGGCAGGTTAATGTCTTAAGCCACAAATGCTGGGGGAGGGAGGGGCGAGGGGAGAGAAAGTGTCTGCGTCAGCCCGCTCCCATGTAACCCGCTCTGCATAGAGAGTGAACGCGCCTCCCCCATGGAAAACTTTCTCTCATGCCTCACAGCTAATTGCAGCTCGTATGGTGAAGTTTTCTGGGAAGCAGGGAGGAAAGGTAAACAACCCCTTTAATAATAATGAGCGCATGCGCAGTAGTGACGCGCTTCAAAGGTCAACAGGGTTTTTTTTTTTTGCGCATACGCAGTAAAAAGATAGAAGAAACGGAAGACTAGGCTACCTTACTAAGATGGCCGCTGCGTGACTGATTAGGTGAGCTGAACAAGGAGATGGATTCTACACTATAGGATTAGGAAATGTGAGTTGCAAACATAGCGTTTTAGTAGATCTTGGGGAGTAGATTACATGGAGATAGCTAATCATTTTTGCCTTTCCTTCTCCTTTAAAAAACTTCCCACACTTCCCACACCAGTCAGAAGAAGCTGCTCGGATGAGTAATGAAACGTCTTCATTGATTACTCAGCAAGTCCAGTTGTTTTTAGATTTACCTATACTAGATATACCATGACCTGGATGAATGAAAATCTTCATAGTCATCTTGTCAGTTTACTAGTATTTCTAGTAGGTTAGTAGGTTAGGGCAGCACGGAGGAGTCACTGCATGCTTCAGATCAGTGAGTAAGCAGCAACTTTAAAGCTTTAAATTGGCCATGTCCTAAAATTAATTTCTCACCCCTAGGCTTATACCCGAGTCAATACATTTTCCCAGTTTTCTTAGGTAAATTAGGTACCTCGGCTTATACTCGGGTTGGCTTATACTTGAGTATAAACGGTACTATATTTGGTATAAGTTTATTGATTGTAAATAGGATTGGATACATACCAATTGTAAAACCCTGATGTATGGTTAAAAAGGCACTTTTTTTGATTTGTAAAAGGTGTTGGTGAGGGTTGCTAAGGGCATTAGATGTTATTCACTGGGCCAGCAACAACATCTTGATCAACTCCTGACATTGGAGGACCGGGTTACTAGAGGATAGTTCTGGATAATCTGTGGGGCTACCAAGAATGTAAACCGTAACAGTGGTTGGCAAGATGGCAGATGCACTTTTCAAGGCTGGTTGGCAAGATAGTGATGTAGACAGAACATCTTCTGTACGTCACACGCATACTCTCACATGAATATAGATGCGTTAGATATGTCAGGGGGAAGTGGAGACTGTTGGGTATTTGAACACTAACGGGTTACGTTTGCACGTGTATACTTTATCACTGATGAAATGGACATGAAGCCTCTGAAACGTTTGATTTTTGTACTCTGCACCAATAAAAAATTGGAGGTATTTTGGGTACACCGCACCAAATTGGATGAGTGCATCTTCTTTTTTTCTCCATTTCTGGTTAGTTTTCACATAGATTGTGAGATTGAAACGGATTGTGAGCAAGGAGGATGATTACAAAAGAGGTGAGATTGAGATGACAGACCGTTTCAAACAAAGGGACTATCCAGAAGAGGTGTTGAAATCTAACCTGAACAAATTACAAAATAAAAGCAGGGAGGAATTACTGACTCCTGTCAAAAAGGAAAATAGGCAGAATGAAAGATTGGCCTTTGTCAGTAATTATACTACCGCCAGCAGACAAGTTGGCAATATCATTCGTAAACATTGGCACTTGCTACAGTCATGCCACCCACACATTGCTGCTTTCCAAGACAAGCCACTACTATCGTACAAACGTGGTAGAAGTTTAAAGGATCAATTGGTCAGGGCAGACATTGGAAGTGCAAAGGGCCAAAAGCAACGTTTCTTACAAAATCCAAAATTTGGCACATTCCCGTGTTTACACTGTGTGCAATGTAATTCTGTTATAAAGGGCAACTCATTCTTCCATCCTCACTCAGGTAAAAAATACCCAATAAGGAACTACTACACCTGTGAGTCAACATATGTGATTTATTTGTTAAAGTGCCCATGTGGTCTGCTTTATATAGGCGAAACCACACAAAAAATCCGCGACCGTATTTGTAAGCATAAATCCACTATCCGTAGAGAAATTACGGCACTGCCAGTCCCGGCACACTTTCATGCAGCTAGGCACTCTGTAAGCCAACTCAAATTTCAGATCATTGACTCTGTGGACGAACCAAGAAGGGGTGGAGACAGACTTATGATGCTCAAAAAGCTTGAAATGCAATGGATCCACAAGTTGGATACTATATGGCCCAGGGCTCTCAATAGGGAATACACACCTGCTATGTTTATGTTTCGGTAGGTGACTAAGTCCTTTACATACAGTCTGATATGGTGTGGAATTAAGAATCATGTAAAGACATATATGTATACTAATTTTTGTCTCTCTTTTTCTTTTTCTTTTAAGGTTACTAGTATTAAACACACTGAGTGCTGACATCATTACCTACATACTAACATGTGTCTCAGGAAGGTGCTGAGTACAGTATGTGGAATGGGTCTCTCTGGCGTCTCAGGTAAATACTATTTATAACCTTTACATTACAAGATTTTTTCAAGCATTTCTCAGAATTTTTCAAAAGATTTTTTCAAAATAGTTTTTCCCAAAAAAATTTTTTCTCATATGCTCTACATCAATTTTTTTAAAATGTTTTTAATGTGTATTAACAGGTGGGTGATTCACTAAGGTTACCATTCACTTTATTTTTGATCACAATGAACTTTGGACTTTGAAACTCCATGGACTGGGATCACACTTTAAATGTCTTAATATGATCACCTGTGTAGTGATGTCACTTATTAGGAAGGAAAGGAGGGGGAGGAGACACTATCCACACCCCTCCTCACACTTTAAAAGGCTGATTACATGATTGTAACACCAGGCTTGACAAAGGGCCCGAGTGGTCCGAAACGTTGCCCTTGTCTTTATGTAGTTGGGTGAATAAACGTAACACTTTTTTCAGCATTCAGTGTGCCACTGGAATTTCTTCTATGTTTCTTTCTATCTTCTAGTTTTCACATAGAGTCACGTGGACTGAAGGTAGCACCGAAAAGGAAGCGTCTAAATACCATGGGATTCCTATTACACAAACAAAACACAAATGGATAAACTTTCATATTTACGTACAAGATAAAAATGCTATTGTTGGATTCTGTCTGTTTCTCTTTAATGCACTTATGACTACATACTATCTATGGATTCTGGCCCCAGTGTATGGTGCAGCTGTCATCTAATTATCCCTGCTGTTTTGCCCTTCGCTTTATGTACCGTTTTTGAAGTCAGATCTAGTTACCCTGGCAACAAGTGCCTAGTCATTTTTTATATGGAATGCTCAGAGTTGCTTTAAATTATCGGTGTTCCTTGGTGCATTGTTTGATTTCTAGGTAAATGTTGGTGTTTAAAACATTATAACCTCAGAGTGAGCTCATTATAGTATGAACATTGTATTTTGCTTATTTTCTCTTGTCTATATTTAACTCTTTTCCAGTGAAAAATATTGTTTAGTTTAGCTTTAAAGCAGAATATTTGATCTAAATAAATTCATATTTCACATTTCTTAACCCTCTTTTATTGCTTGGGTGGCAACATCCAACTACATGTGTCTTTTTCCCCCCTAAAACCTTGCAAACAATTATATTTTTTATGAACAAATATTAAAATAAACAGAGATCACCTCCATTTGTGACAAAGGCAGGTGGAGACCCCCCCCCCCGAAACGCTGAGTTGGTTATGACCTAATAAAAGGGTTAAGCTCTGGCAAAGATATTTGGTGTGTGCAACTCCTAATTTCAAAATTGACTGTGTTAGGACATGAGCCAGGCATCCAGGGAGCAGCACCATCTAACATTTACACACAAGTTAGTATGGGGAATGAAGCCAATCTTACATATTTGTTATTGAAAGAGAACCATTAGGCGACATGTACTATTTTGATTATGCATGGTGGGAGAAATATCCATTATTAACATTATTAATGATGTTCCAAATGAAAATTGACCTTTATATCAAGATTTATATAGCTATTTAATTATAGTTATAGTTCTCATAGCAACCTTTGTGACCTTTAAATGTGCCATAAAATGGAATACAGAATTGGAATAGAATTCCAACCTACTGAAACCTGTACAGAAAACAGGCATTTCGATATACAGGTTAAATCATGCATATTTAATCTACCGTTATATTAAGGATCAGAAACATGGCATTATGGAAGAAGAATTTCATGTTTTTGTTTATTTTGATGGGCAATATCCTCTTGCCAGGTAGTGCTTTGAATAATGCAGGCAAACTTGAGCACAGCAGGGCTCATTCATTTGCCAGTCTTATAACATTATAATCAGTTCATTAATTCCTTTCATTGTAAGCTCAATTTAACTTGTCATTCTCACAGCAGCAAATTTGCTAAATATTAAATTGCTATTTCTGAGCATTTGTTTTAAAGTATAAAGTCTATTATGTATTATATCAGCAAAAAATACTGAAAATATTATGCTCAAAACATGTATCTTAAGATTTAATTAATATTCTGACGAAAATAAATTGATATGTATAGCACATACTACCTTAAAAGATTATATGAAATTGCTTGGCATAATTTCACTTTCTTCACTGCGCACGTTGCAGGAGTCTCCAGAATTACAGACTTGACCAGATGATACAGACCTAGCAGAAATGCAGATGGGCACATGTCAATGAGAGTTTCATGATAAACTGGATTCCATAAATGGCTGCAGAGAGTTAGTTTACTAACCACCGTGGTTTACCAGTGCTAAAAGGGGAAAAGGGCTACTTAAGGCATATGTAATTTAGCAGTGGAATCCTACCCCAATTACTTATAGAGGCACTTATACCCAAAGAGTATCAAATGTAATCTCCCCATTTGGTTTAACCAAAGGCTTTTTGAGCTTAAAGGAGAAGGAAAGTCATCCTGCACTTGGGGGTGCCAAATATTAGGTACCCCCAAGTGATTGTATTGACTTACCTGAAACCCTGGGCCGGTGCGCCTATCAGCATAAAACTGCATCGGCCCAGGGTTATACCAGTGAGCACCACGGAGTGCTTCTCTTCCATGTTCCAATTTCTTAGCATGCGCAGTAGAACGAAAAGCCGAACTTTAACTGCGCATGCATCTGCCCCAGGAAATTTGAAGCAAGAAGAAGCTGGAAGATGATTGCTCCATGGGGCTCACTGGTATAACCCCAGGCCGGTGCAGTTTTCTGTAACTGTTGCACAAGTATAGCATTGGCATTCTATTAGTGACACAAACTTCTTGTTTGCCAAGACAGCACTTGGTCTTTTCTATTTTCTTAGCACAATTACTAGCCAGCAGTTTATAGAATGTTATTCTCTCTGGAGTTCCAGTTGCAGCTGGATACATAAAGTGATGCCTCCATTTTACATACCCTCATTTTAAGTTTTTCCATATTTTATTCCATTTTTTGTGGTTCCACCAATATATAATGCATAATACATTTCCCTGACATTCTATTTCAGTCTATGGGAAAACTGCTTTGTTCCCAGAATGGCAGAAGGGTTAAAAGATAAGAGTCATCCAAAAAGAAACAATGAGGTAGATACAGAACAGGAGCAGGAGAGGGGTGAGGTGCAACAGTAACATAAAGGCCCTAATGTGGGCCGAAACGTTGGACACTTGAGTGATGTTGAAATAAACCTTTTTGATTGAAGACTTGGAGTGCTGGTTCATTTTGAATTTGTATACTTCGACTAACCACTTACGCTAAGAAGGAAAGAGTGCAGGTACTTTGTGAACATTTATATATATATATATATATATATATATATACATACAAATATATTGTGGGACATTCACTAAGAATCGTAGTTGTGCTGGCGTCCGCTTCGCCGTGATTCGCCGCCCTTCGCCAGGCGTATTTTCGCCAGCGCTCCACAAATTCACTAAAATTCGAAGTTGCGCTCAGGGGTAGCTTCACCTGGTCTGAGGTGGCGAAGGAAGTCTAGCGTAAAAGTTAGTGTTCAGAACAATGCGCGCATTAGTGAATTTGCGTAGTTACGTCCGTTGCGCAAATTCACCAGGCGTAAGGGTGCGAAGTAACACTAGCGAAGTTAAGCCAGCGTCCATTAGTGAATTTGCGAAGTAACGAAAATGCCTAACGCTAGCGAATTCACTGCATATTTGCCCCATAGAGTGAGGCAGAGGGTTATTAGAGACAGAGAGGTGAATGTGGGGGTATTCCAAGCAGAATTACATATTGCTGTGTAAAAAACACGTAAAAATGGCGTAATTTTTTTCGTGTGCTTTTTCTTTGACCAACTTCTTGTGGAACTATTTTACACAGCTTTTTACACCAGTTTTTAGGGAATTTTGTTTAACACAGCATAATAAATATGCCCCATAGAGTCTGCTGCCCCTCACATACCATAAGTAAGGAATATGCATAATGTTGAACCAGTTTCTAATTTCATATATGGGTATAGGACCTGTTATTGAGAAAGCCCGGGACCTGGGGTTTTCCGGATAACGGATATTTCTGTAATCTTCATACCTTAAGTCTACTAGAAAATTATGTAAACATTAAATAAATCCAATAGGCTGGGTTTGCTTCCTATTAATTAGTCTTAGTTGGGTTCAAGTACAAGTTACTGTTTTATTATTACAGAGAAAAAGAAAACAATTTAAAAAAAATCTGGATTATTTGGATAAAATGGCGTTTATTGGAGACGGGCATTCCGTAATTTGGAGCTTTCTGGATAATGGGTTTCCAGATAATGGATCCCATACCTGTACTTATAGAGCCATCATTTGTGCATCATTAAAGTGTAAAGGGCCCTCACAATACAGAGAATAACTTGGGCAAATATCAGATGTATGGTGATGCTATAAGTGCTACAGGAATAATCACATAGTAAGTAATTTGGTGGGGGGGCAATGCAGAACACATTCTACAAGGAATTTCAGATACTGTAAGTTTTCTATAAATTGGATTCCGTGTATTAGATACATTTAGATACATAAGAATTTTGAATTTGTTTGATCTTATCACCATGTAGTGTATATATTACTGACTATGTCCTCTACCAAAATCAATTTACAAAATTCTCTCAGTTGGACACTGGCGCAGAATGTATTTACATGTATAACAGAACTTATTACCAAACAAATGCACGCCATTGCTGTTTCTCCTTTTAGTTCAGAATAAAACCTATGACCTTTCTCAAATGAAGAAAAATGAAAGAAAAATACAATTTCATGTAGCAGCAGTGAATTATTTATGGTTATTATCTGCATCATTTGATGTTAGGTAGATAAAGGCTTAAATTGATTCTTGAGATGTTTTATTAAAAATGCAGCATTTCTTCTCTTTTAGTTTTCTAAATACAGGAAATTTAGCATCACATGTGAACTGGTTGAAAAAGCGCCATAGTAGGTAAGGAAGATGCAATGAGATGGGAGAAGAGGGAGAGAGGATAGTAAGTGACGGTTTGGGGGATTCAGGCTCCATTAATCTCTTTGGTGCAGATTTACTAAAGGGCGAAGTGGCTAGTGAAAATTCGCCAGAATGACAATATGCAGGGACATCGGACAATTCACTAGCGAAAGAGTACATCGCTATCAAAGTTTAGCGCCATATTGGCAGGCGAATTTTTGCTCAGACGAATGATCATTCTCCGCAAATTCACTCAAGTGTGAATTTTTTTTTTGCCAGAGTTTCTTTCGCCAGCTTAGACCTTGTGAACTGATAAGACTAAGCTGTATCCTCCTTAATCTTATGTCAATTACATCATATCTTGTATGGCGAAGTGTCATAAAAATGAAAAAAAAAAAACGCTGGTGCTTTTTCATATTTTAAAGTCGAACATTTTTTATCCATTTGAGGCCGAGTGTTTTTATACAGGTCATGGAACTCCGAGGAACTTCTAATATCCTCATATTTTGCAACTGGGGGTACTTTATTTATTATAATACACAAGTTTCAGTGAGTCATGTGACAGAAATGACATCAGAACTCATTGTTTATAACTGATGACATCAGAACTCACCGTTTATAAGGATATACTTTCAAGATATTCATGGCTTTTGTGTATATTATATATATATATATATATATATATATATATATATACATATATATATATATATATATACATATATATATATATATATATAGTCACTATATCACACACACTTCCCAGGTGCTTTCCCAAAACGAATCTAACAAACAGAAGCTGACAGCACTTATGGGCATAGAAAAATAATGGATTTATTGAAACTTCACATGGTCCCCCACCATGTAAAGTTTCAATAAATCCACCATTTTTATATGCCTGTGACTGCTTCCAGTTTCTGCTATCGTATGTATATATGTAAAAAACCAAAAAGGTCCACACTTGCAGAGCTTATGGAGAAAAAATAAGTTGTTTTATTAGTGGTCAGTAGTCAGTCTTCACTAATAAAATGGCTTGGTGGATCTGTTACTATCACATTGGACTGCAACCAGGCATCCTACATTCTCATACATACATGAGTACTGGCAGATTTGACTGTGATATATATGTAGGGACCCATAGGGTGCTAATGTCCCTATGGCTTTAAATCCTTATACTTCCTGGTTCCCTTAGTTGCTGGGTAGATACCCACCTATTTTAGTATTGGCCTAGAAGGGTTTGACCACTTCCTGTCCCACTGTAATTTAGTGTTTGGGAAGGGGTGGGTCTTCCTCTTTGGTTCCTGGTGTCTGACCCATACAGATGTCTCCATTGAGCCTGGGTACACCAAGGCCCATTAAAGCAGGGACCCCCGTGAATGAGACTAGTGAGTGGCAGGAATATAATTGTTATAGTACTCTCTGGGAGAGGGGAAGATAAAAAGAGCAGCTTTTTTCTCCAACAAGGAGGTGTAGCAGGGAGTAGCTTCCCAGGCTGTAAGATTTGCCTACAGTGAAGGGACCACAGTGGATAAGGTGTCAGGCTTTAGGTTCTCCTCCCTGACCACTGGGGGAGATCTAGACCATGTTTGAGGAATTTCTGCGTAGTGGTAAGTTGTACTGCCTTGACTTCATCCTCTGGGAATGCACCTGCATCTACCTCTGATATACTGTCTGAGCTTTGTGCATATGTACTGAAAATGCCTCTATACTGATTTAAGTACCCTGTGGATCATTTGTCTTTGACAAATAATCTATTTGTTCTGTTTGACTGCCAGAACCTCCTGGCGCCCATTTCTTTATTTGTTAAAGCACAGTAGCCTGTGGGAGTTGTAGTTGCACTACACTGCGCCTTCAATGCTTCCCTTTTGCGAAGTGAGTCCAGTGTAACCCATACTCTAGTATACTAGCTGGCTGTTAACCGCATTGGCCTGGATAGTCCAAAAACGTGTTATATTCTGGTGCCCAATGTGGGGCTCGATTCTATGAAGGCTGAGCTACTGTGACAGGCTGCCGGACCGAGTAGGCAAAGGGCAGTCTGCACGTTTTTTTCCTTTTGGGTGCGAAAGATTAGAAGAGTTTGTGCTTGGAGGTTTTCCCAATTACCCTGATTGGACCACATTTCTGTCAGTCACTGAAAGTGCGCGAGAAATTGCTGGCGACATTTTTGGCACAAGGACATTTGTTGCGATTAAGAGTAAGTCGGTTCCCGGAAAGACGTCACCACCACCATTTTGTGTGGAGCCATGTGGATTTTCAGATACCCCGTACTCCACTGCGGCTGTCAGGATGAGCTTGATCGACAAATCCCTTACACCATGATGCTGATGATGGTTGGGATGGGTGGGAGGATGTGGTAGTCCCGGCAGGGACCCCATCGTTTTTGTGACCCCCCAGCCATAGACCTTAACCAGTGGTACCTGTGGGCTGGTACATATGGGGAGGTTCAAGGAGGACTGCATGATTTTGAAGCAGAGCGTCCCCAAAAGGAGACTATAAAGATCAAATTGGGAGCAGACTCAGTAAATGCTATAAAGACGCATACTGGAGACCTCTAGTGACCAAACAGAGGTAAAACTGCAAATACAAAAAAATTTTCTCCAAGGCATGCTAATTAGTAAAAAAATATATTTTATTCACATCACCTGACTATAGCTGGGAAGGGTGGGAGCTACAACATGGAGCTGGTCACTGCTCCTGTATTGTAGCTCCCACCCTTCCCAGCTATAGTCAGGTGATCCCACTGGTGTGTAATAAAAGGGCAGCCAAGTATGGGGGTTTATTTTGAAAGCAGCAAGTAAGTTGCAGGTAAAACCTAGTCCCTTTGTAAAATGTATAATGAACCAATAGAATTCTTAATGAATCAGATAAAATTGAGCATAGGACTGGCCAGATATGGGATGACTTTGACGTAGTTGGCCAGCTTAAATATATTGCAATATATGGACAAACAATCCCTGTTTTGTTTAAAGGGTAAGACATTTTTCAGTAGCAGTATGCACAAAATGTCTCTGTCTTAAATATATTGATAATGGGTTGAGTGCAGAGGACTCTTGTATTTGACTATATGTATTTTGTGGTCACACCCTCATTGCACCCCCGCCTAATGGTTTTAAAAAATAGTGGTGAGCACAACTTTCCCTTGTTTGTTATAGTTATACAGGAGCAGTGACCAGCTCCATGTTGTAGCTCCCACCCTTCCCAGCTATAGTCAGGTGATCCCACTGGTGTCTAATAAAAGGGCAGCCAAGTATGGGGGTTTATTTTGAAAGCAGCAAGTAAGTTGCAGGTAAAACCTAGTCCCTTTGTAAAATGTATAATGAAGCAATAGAATTCTTAATGAATCAGATAAAATTGAGCATAGGACTGGCCAGATATGGGATGACTTTGACGTAGTTGGCCAGCTTAAATATATTGCAATATATGAACAATCCCTGTTTTGTTTAAAGGGTAAGGCATTTTTCAGTAGCAGTATGCACAAAATGTCTCTGTCTTAAATATATTGATAATGGGTTGAGTGCAGAGGACTCTTGTATTTGACTATATGTATTTTGTGGTCACACCCTCGTTGCACCCCCGCCTAATGGTTTTAAAAAATAGTGGTGAGCACAACTTTCCCTTGTTTGTTAAAGAGTATACCCTCTAACGCCTAACGTGTTTCATGCTTACCTAACTACCTGACTAAGTGCTGGGTAAGCATGAAACGCGTTAGGCGTTAGAGGGTATACTCTTTATGTCTTTTAATTATTGATGTGAATAAAATATATTTTTTTACTAATTAGCATGCCTTGGAGAAAAATTTTTTGTGTCCCCAAAAGGAACCTCCATCAGTGCCCAAGGAGTCAGATGTTTCTGCGACAGAGGAGGGACCTACTTCTGAGATGTTATACAGCTTCTCTACTGACTCACTCCATTGTTTAAGATGCCTAGAATACAGTTTTATTTGTGATCAAAAGACTGTGGACTGTTGAAAATAGTGGGTTCGAGAAACTTCACTGGCACGCAGGATTTGAAGAAGCAGGGCAAGCCCTTGCAATTTTATTAATGCAGTGCAAAGTGCAACATTTCGGGGCCATGCCCCTTTATCATCATAGTGCATACATGATACAGACTGCATTATAAAGGTAGCTAATTATTCAAAATTTGCATAACTCTAAACCCTTAGTGCCCTGAACAATTAATACAATAAATATTAATCAAAGCTTCACAAAATTGGGTATAGAAACCAGGAGAATATATGAAAAAAAATTTTGTCAGAAAAAAGTAGTTGAAAAAGTCCTTGAAACAAATCGTTCAAAACTTTTTTCAGAAAAAGAAAAGTCCAATTGAATTGAATAAAAAGTCCTCATTGAAATGCATTTGTGAGTTGTGATACTGTGTCAAAAGTGATACAAAGCTGAAAAGCTTAAAAAGTAGCAAAGAGGATTATATATCATAAAAAATATCCAGTTAAAAAGTGTCAATTAATTAAAGATAAGAGAAGATAACCCTATATTATATTAATGCTTTATCAAGCATAGTGCATACGTGATACAGACTGCATTATAAAGGGAAGAGAAGTGGAAAGATTATCTGTCCCTGAAGGGCAATCAAACAAATCTGGTTATCTGAAAGGAAAACAAATGCCATTAATCATTTATGCAAAGAATTATATTATGTTATCTCATAAAAAGCAGGACATGTTGTATTCCTCATTGAGACCCTTAGGTGATCTGGTCTGTAATAACCAGATCCAATAGCATTCCCTCTGTAAAAGCTGCCTTTTAGTATCCTGGCCCTGTTTACTCATCACCCTTTCCAAAACCTTTCAGCGGAGTTGTGCCACCCTGTGGTTGTGTGTAAAGAAGGGTTTAGCTACAAGAGTTTCCCGAATGTACTTGGTCTCCTTTTCTTTTTTTATTCGTTTTACTTCTGCAGGTATCAGGCTTGTTGGGGGTGGTTGGTAATTCCTGATTGTTGATTTAGGTCTTAATGGGCCTGGTGGTCTGGCCCACATATGCCAAACCGCAGGGGCATTTCAAGCAGTAAACAACATTTTTAGTGTCACATGTAAAGAAGCCTTTAGTAAGATGTTTAGAGCCCTGCAATGGATGTGTGACATGGTCCCCTTTAATAATGTCATTGCAATGGCTGCAATTCCTGCAAGGAAAAGTCCAATTTTCAGTAAAGGACTGTAGATTCTCTCCTGTCTGCATTGATCTAGATTTCACTAAATCCCCCACATTCCTCCCCCTTCTATATGAATAAAGGGGGGGAGTATGGAACACCTTTACTTCCTCGCCAAAGGGTATGATGAGCGTATACTACAAAAACATAGGGATGAGGTGCGGCAAATCCCCAAGAATAAACTCTTGGAGAAGAGGGTTAACATTCCCAAATAATGTCTAAGAATACCTTTCATATCTTCTTTCGATTCCAACTCTAAAGCTTGCCGTAAAATTATTTTGAGGTACTGGGGTCTCCGATGTATGGACAGGTGTTCCATACACCACCCCTTTTTTCATATACACACTGTGTGTGTTGTAATAAAGCTGTTTTCTCTTTACAGTGACCGTTGTTCCGTGGTATGCCGCAGGAGAGGGTACCAGAAGAAAGATGTATGGTACTGTGTTATTGCACTATTGTTTGATATGGTGTGGGTGATGTTTTGTACCATTGTCGAGAAAAAATGGATTTCCCCCCCTGGGTGTATGTAGGGACCCATAGGGTGCTAATGTCCCTATGGCTTTAAATCCCTATACTTCCTGGTTCCCTTAGTTGCTAAGTAGATGCCCACCTATTTAAGTATAGGCCAAGAGGGGTATGAGCACTTACTGTCCCACTGTAATATAGTGCTTGGGAAAGGGTGGGTCTTCCTCTTTGGCTTCTGGTGTCTGAGCGATCCGGATGTTTCCAGAAAGCCAGGGTACAACAAGGCCCAGCTGACTACACCCTCAGGGAATGAACCTGCATCTAACTCTGATATACTGTCTGAGCTGTGTGCCTATATATTCTGCAAATGCCTCTTTACTGATATAAGTACCCTGTGGATCATTTGTCTTTGACAAAGAAACTGTTTGATTGCAAGAACTTCCTGGCGCCCATTTCTTTATTGGTTAAAGCACAGTGGCCTGTGGGAGTTGTAGTTGCACTACACTGTGCCTTTAATACTTCCCTTTTGCGAAGTGATAGAGTCTAGTGTAACCCATGCTCTGGTATACTAGGTGGCTTTTAACCCCGTTGGCCTGGATAGTCTAAACCGTGTTTCATGTGTATATTAAAGGGATGGTTCACCTTTAAGTTAATTTTTAGTATATTATAGGTTGGCCAATTCTTAGTTACTTTCCAACTGGATTTTATTTATTTATTTTTTATTTCTTGAGTTATTTGCCTTCTGCTTCAGACTCTTAGTGGTTTTCAAATCAAATGGGGGTCACTGACCCCAATATCTAAGAAAATAAATGCGCTGTAAGGCTACAATTGTATTGTTCTTGCTACTTTTTATTAACCATCTTTCTATTCAGGCCCTCTGCTATTCATATTGCAGTCTCTCATTTAAATCAATGCCTGGTTTTGTAGGGTAAATGTAACCCTGAATTAATTCAGTGCTCAAAGAGATAGATTGTACAAAAATCAATTGTGTTGATTCGTGAAAGTAAATTTTATGATCAATAAAATTTAATTAATAAAGTGAAAAATCTTGTGAATTCATTGTGAAATAAAAACTTTTAAAGTGCAAGGTGCTTATTGTGAACATTGATACATGATTGAACCCACGACTTATGACTCCAAATGAGAAACCTGATAAAATGTAACTTTTATTGACTCCTTAAAATCCATGAACTCTAAAAGGGAATTAATTGGTAAAACCACTTAAAAACAATTAAAAAGAAAGGGTGGAGATTTGATCTAGTATGTGAATAAATAGTGGTAGCAGCATAATTAATTCATTAGACTGTAACCTGTCAGTACAAGGTGTTGCTTGTTTAGTGTCTAGGGAATAGGCCAAACAATCTAGGTGCCTCTGAGAGGACACAGTGTTAGTTAAAACAATTGTACACACCGTACTGTACAGTGGCTGACCATTTCACTATTATAATGTGCAGGGCTACGTGTCCTGAATTTTATATATAACTCAATTGGATCCTTCGTGTGCTTAAAGGACACTGTCACTGAACAGTTTCACTTCCAAACCCACCCTCCTGAGAGAGTTCTAGGGCTTGACCTAAGATTAACTCCCAACACATTACTAACTCCTCACCCACCCTCTCACTATACCACTGTCACAATTGCCCACTAAAGTTCTCAGTGTACCCCCCAATTACCATCAATTCATTATAGGGTAATTGGGTGATGTAGGATCTACAAGGGAACAGTCTAATTAATTAATTATGCTGCTACCCCTATAAATAAAAGTTACATTTTATCAGGTTTCTCATTTGGAGTCATAATTCGTGGGTTCAATCATGTATCAATGTTCACAATAAGCACCTTGCACTTTAAAAGTTTTTATTTCACAATGAATTCACAAGATTTTTCACTTTATTAATTCAATTTTATTGATCATAAAATTTACTTTCATGAATCAACACAATTGATTTTGTACAATCATGTAGTTGATCACAACATTTTTGGAAGACACAACCATAAATACAATTTTGCTAATAGATTGTGCGACGCCATGTACTCCTTTCTTTTTGTCTATCTCTTTGAGCACTGAATTAATTTCTCATACATAGGAGTAGTCAGCACATCTACACCGAGTGGCTTTCAGCTCTCGGTTAAGGGACTTCCTTAGGGAAAGACATTCGGTTAGAAGGTGCGGCAAGCACCAATTCCTTTTATAAATGTAACCCTAGCAACCACAAAGCTGCTAAATTTACAAATTGGAGAGCTGCTGAATAAAAAGCTAAATAACTCAAAAACCACAAATAATAAAAACAAAATGAAATAAGTCAATGCACATGCAGTACAGTAGCCCTCTATGGAGGGTTCAGAGCTGCAACATAATTGTACAATGTGCTTTGATGCAGGGGCTGATTGCAGAGGCTACAACTGGCAGCCTGTGAGATCAGTGATTGGCTGAGAGGTTGCAGCAGCTCCTTATGACATGGTCAGATTCTGACTGACTGAGAGAGAGCTTCACAGTGCAGCACATATATATGTACATTTAAGCAATCACCTTAGTTAATTGCACCACACCCCAGGAACAGTGTCAATACAAATAATAAAAGTGGTGCTGATTTCTGCACCATGGATAAAACATCTTATTCAGAAGGCTTATGTATATATAATGTTTCTGCTTTGATTATAAACACATTTTCTTGGCTTATTATTTTCATTGTCTACACAACCTTCTATAATCAAATTCATGTTCATATATATATATATATATATATATATATATATATATATATATATATATATATATATATATATATATAAATATATATATATATATATATAAATATATACAGTATATATATATATATATATATATATATATATATATATATATATAGTCCAGCACAGCATTCTACCTGTTACCATCTCTTATCATATTGTCTGCACCAGGCTAAAGGGCAACTTGCAGGAAGATAACTATGTTTGGATTCTGTTCATTGTCAGTGTTCAATATTTACTCTGAAATAACATTCACAATGAAAGCTGCAGTGGCCTTGTCATACCAGTCAGAGCTATTGTATAGTTTGTTTTTTGCATTACTGTATTACTGTAAATTACCTTGGAACAAAGTCCATTTTTATCACAGATTTAATTGTTTTCATCTCGGCTGAATGGTTGACTGTACCTTAGAGACTATAAATAATGGACAAATTAACCTCAGTGACTTGCTAAAGGATTTACTGTAATGTGCTGATTTATTCCTTGCAAGAAACTGTTTTGATATTCCCTGAACGTGTTTCTGGGAGACATTTCCACTTGGATGATTTCACAATCATCACAATAAATGTTCATTAATCATATAGGAATTGGACAAAGTTGAATGCACCAAGATTTGCCACCCTTCACCTAAGAATACTTTTTAAAAACATGTATGGGATGTGTTATTCGGAAACATGTTACCCAGAAAGTTCTTAATTACGGGAAGGCCATCTCCCATAGACTCCATTTTATCAAAATAATTCAGATTGTTAAAGTGTATTTCCTTTTTCTCTGTAATAATAACAGTATATTGTACTTGATCCCAACTAAAATATAATTATTTCTTATTGGAAATAAAACCATGTCTACTAAAAAAATCAATTAAATGTTAAATAAACCCAATAGGCTGGGTTTATCTCCAGCAGGGATTAATTATATCTTAGTTTGGAGCAAGTACAACATACTGTTTTATTATTACAGAGAAAAAGGAAATCTTTTTTTTTTTTAAAAACTGGATTATGTGGAGACAATGGAATCTATTACTACCACTTACTGCAAAATAAATCTCCCTTCCCAGAGAAGAAGATAATTCGTAGGTCAAGGTGTCATACCTGCAGAAGTAACTAGTCAGATACCTCATAGGAGAGTATAGAGTATCTACATATAAAATCTATTTTGCGGTTCTCTCTGTATTTATTTATTATTACAATAATTTACTGGAGATATATGTTTTTACTTAATTTTCTTGATATTTTTTACGTTTTCTGATCTTACCGTATGTAGCCCACTGAGGCCAAGAAATAAATGTTTCCGTTGTGTTGTTTCATTATATAAATGAATCTTACATCTGTTACAGAAAATGTAACCAGCCATGCTAGGCGGAACTGCAGAGTCTTCTCTTTCCAAAAAGCTTTTGGCATTAGTAGAGCTCAGCAATAAGCATACTGTATGTGCATGGCAGAAGAATTAGAAGAGATCACAGGAGTGCATATGGTTAGAATTTGTCATAAGAATAAAAAACAAAAGAAAGCTTAGTCTCTTCTTTTATGTTCACAGCCGTGGATTCCTGGCTATGAACCCATAGTTTAAATACATATATTTCTTAGAAGACTGTGTAAATATTAATCCAATTTTTATCAATAGCAGTAAAACTGCTGCTACAATAATATACGTTGATGTGGTAAATTAACCATACTCCTTCTATTCAATGAAAAATGTATAACTTTAGGTACTTTTCTGATGAAAATGAAAAAAAAATTAAATAATCTATAATCTTTACAATGTGGGTAGTTTATGGTTCTGCCATACTTCCGTTCAGTTTGACCATGGTTGCTGCTAAGCCAAAAAATACTTGGCCAGATGGTCAGTTAAAGAATTATGCTAATAGATATGCTGACATGGTAAACACGGGAAATTAGCTGAACTTATAAAATGGCCTTAAAAGAATTAAAGAGATTTATCCATCATTGAGTACCCACCACAATATCAGATAAAAATAAAACAGAGACAATAGTCACCTCAGGGGCCTATACAACTTAGCAAAAATGTGTCAGGAAATGATCTTTCTGCTGAATAATTTACAATAATTTACAATATTTTCTGCTCTGTGAGCCTTCCTAAATTGAGATCCATTAGATCTGTTGGAAATGGATAGACTACTCCAAATGCCATCTGATATCTCTAAACTATACAGTGGTGTCACCCACGACTTTTAAAAAATTGTGGGTCGCACGCAAGGTTGGCTAAGTTTTTACTACTGAAATACTTACTACCGTACATAGTGAAATGGCAGTGAAAATAAGCTTAAAATGTAGTGGAAGTAGGACAGTGATCAACTAATACAGGTATGGGACCTGTTAACCAGAATGCTCGGGACCTGGGGTTTTCCGGATAATGGATCTTTACGTAATTTGGATCTTCATACCTTAAAGTGATACTGACACTAAAAAAACTACTTTTTAAAATATGAAAGTATATTAAAGTTACCTATACTGTAGGTCACGTTGATTGTTTTTTGCAGAGAGGTTTGTTTTTGTAAGTATTTGTTAGTTGAAGTTCCTAAACCTGACTCTTTTGCCAACTTGACTGTCCCATCTCAGCCTGTCAGTTAAAGTTTCTAATGCTAACGGACTCCTGCTGCACAAATATGGCAGCCCCCCTCATAGAGGAACATGGGACATCAGACAGGTAATGCAAAAAGCATTGTGCAAATACTTTATGACTTTATAAATTTATAAGTAGCTTTCAAAGGCAATATTATGATAGATTTAAAAAAGTTTAATTTCTGGTGTCAGTATCTCTTTAAATCTACTAGAATATCATATAAACATTAAATAAACCCAATAGGCTAGTTTTGCTTCCAATAAAGATTAATTATATCTTAGATGGAATCAAGTACAAGCTACTGTTTTCTTATTACAGAGAAAAAGGAAATCATTTTTAAGAATGAGGATTATTTGGATAAAATGGAGTCTATGGGAGACAGCCTTTCCGTAATTCTGAATAATGGATACCATACCTGTAAATCAAAATAGTAAAGGAGGGAGGACTCCAGCAGAATCTCTGCAAAACTTGTATTCCAGGTTGTTGTTACACGACAAGTTTCGGGTAGATACCCTTTATCAAGTGTCAAGGGTACACTTGATAAAGGGTATCTACCCAAAACATGTAGTGTAACCGCAACCTGGAATAAAAGTTTTGCAGAGATTCTGCTGGAGTTCTCCTTCCTTTATTATTTTGATTTACTGGCACAATGGAGTTTTTGGCACAGAGCAACTTAATTGGAATCAAAATATTAAATTCCCCTTCAGCTGTACAGACCACCACAACCTTATACCTTGAATATCCCATACCTGTACTAGCAATGGTAGAGTAGAAATATGATGCAGTAGGGCATTATAGAGTCCTGGCTGGAAAAGAATTGTGATAATCTAGAAAGCGTTAATCAGAAAGAAAAGGACAGCTATAAATTAGCATAGTACTTGTTCATATTTTACAGCCAATCCTATTAGAGGTAATGGATGAATTGGGTTCTAATGGGTAGAATGTGCTTATGTGCGCACAGTGATTGTGCTATTTCTTTTGTTGTTTATTTGTTGCTACAATAAAAAATACAAAACAGAAAATGTACTATTAATAATATTATTCGAGTGTTTTAAAAAAAGGTTCAATTTAAAGAAATTAAAGAGCTCATTTATTAAGTGGGTTGCACCAGTCAAAGCCGCAAACCAATGCTTCCACTTAATAATTTGCAAACAAGCAATTTAGCACAGCATCTGAGTGGATACAGTATAGTAATCTGCGTGCCAAAAACAAAATAAAAAGAGAACACCCGTTGCAACCCATTCTAACCTGCCCACAAAGACAAGACATTCACAGCCTTTTGCTGTACATAATTATTTGTACAAATGTCAAAGAAGAAAGATAAAAGAGTATAATAACACACTTCAAGATCATCTGCAAGTGGAAGATCAAAAAGAGATGAAGAGGAAATGTAACCCTATTGAAATGTCACTGGTTGCACTTTCCTTCTCCACTGCTATTGTACGCATCTGGTAGTATTACAGCAAACATGGAAACCCTTTAAGGTTGTAGGGGGGGGGTGGCAACTGACAACTACTACAGTTCAGTGCCTGTACCACACAAATGTCCTTCAAATGAAAATGACCCTAGCAACAAAATAACTAAGGACACAGTGTGTAGGTTATTGAGGTTAATAATAATAATAATAATAATAATACTAATAAGGAAAGTTACAATGGCAAATTAACACTTTGCTATTTACTGTTGCTTTGGATTTGGGGCCAATGCAATGTATTATGCATTAGTCTTAAAGGAGAACGAAAGCTTATCCGACATAGTTTGCTGGAATGTAAGACCTCCAGATAGTGTCCTGAATAGCTAGGTTTTTATTGCTGTAAAGGCATTCAGCTACCCATAAATCATGACTCTAGCTGTCCAAACTGCAGTCCCTTTTGCGCATGCGCTAAAGTTCCTTCTACAGATGGAGCATGAAGGATCAAAAGGAACATGCACCATAATTAGAGACAACGGAGATACTGCCCATGGCAGTGGGGGCGTGGAATGCTAGCAATGCAGTGACATCACTGTATTTCTACGGAGAGCTTTGGAAGACTGGAGCGTGCAGAGAGAAAGGAAGCAAAGTATGGGGAAACAGTAAGTGCTTAGAACACAATCATGTTGAAATAAAACAGACTTAATTTTAACCTTTCCTTGTCCTTTAATAAAGTGCTTTGAGTCCCACTGTAGAAAAACTTTTTGCATAGAAGTGTATTTGTTAGTATTGCGGGTATCGGGCCAGCCCGCACATCACTAGCAACTAGGTTTTTTCCTGGTGTCCCATTGGCCCAGTCTGACCCTGAGTTTGTAAGCTCCATTTGGTCACATACTGGTGTTAGTGAATGAACCATCACCATAATAAACCATGATATGTCAGAACTAGATCAGTATTGGATAACAAATACAATAAGGCATATTTCAAATAACCATTGTGTTTAGTAAAGAGAACTTTCTTCCTGTAGCACATGCCTATGTAGATATATTGTAACCATTAGAATTAAGTTGCATGATGAAGCATTTTGGTTGAGTTAGCTTTGAGTTAAAAAAAGTTTATGATAAAGCTCAAAAAACCTCACCAGAAATGACAAGTTGCTATAGCAACATGGTAAAGACAGAGCATAGTAGTTTAACATTGGCACAGGTGTATCTGTCTGCATGCCAGAGCTGTTTAACAGCTTTAAGCTGAAAACACACATTACACACACACACTGATACAATTCAATACATGTAATGGAACTGTAAACAGAAATAATTTTGTTGATAACTGAACAATAAATGTATAGCACACATCTAACTTTAGAAATCCCAGTTAGAATTGTAGGTGTAGTATGTAACTAACGCTAAGCATTGAAGTAAAGGGCATCTTGGGATCACACAGGCCTTTTGGTGGGGGGTTTAAATAATAATATAGCAAATGTGTAACTGGAAAGAGTTGATGTCAGGGGTAAGACTAAAGGGAAGTGTAAATACCTCAGCACCAAGGCCTCTTTGTACTGTCATGTTCTGAGGGAATCTGCCCTCCCAACCACATGTGGGTTTGAACGCTAATGTGATAACTCTAGCAGTTCTCAGTAGATAATGTACCTTTACAACAAACATTCAAACATTCTCAGTAAAAAAAAACAAGGTACCAGCAACTCTAATGGTCATATATATTGTTCTGTTGCCATTACTGTCTAAGAGAAATATACGTATATATTTCCAACCCCAAGGTTAACTAGAACTAGTGTTTATTAATAGATTTACATATTAAAGACCTACTTAGCATTTTTAGCTGAGGGCCCCATTTACATTTTAAAGCAAGCGGCATATTGGTCATTTGCCCGAACCCACAGAATGCCAGTCTGGTTCTGATTAATACACAGGTCAGTCAGCGGGTCCATGTCAGGTTGTGGGTTATACCAGACCTGCGCAGGACCCTACCCCATAGTTCAAATATAGTTGATGTAAAGGAGTAATTCAGACAATTACAGACTCAAACTCTGCTTTGCTTTCAAAAATTTGGTCAGTGACCCCTTACCTCATAACAAGTTTACAAATACAGGTATGGGACCTGTTAAAAAGAATGCTAGGGACCTGGGGTTTTCCAAATGATGCATGATTCCGTAATTTGGATCTTCTTAAATCTACTCGAAAATCATGTAAACATTAAATAATTATAATAGGCTGGTTTTGCTTCCAATAAGGATGAATTATATCTTAAATTGGATCAAGTACAATGTACTGTTTTATTATAACAGAGAAAAAGAAAATCATTTTTAAGAATTTGGATTATGTGGATAAAATGGAGTATATGAGAGATGGCCTTTCCGTAATTGAGAGCTTTCTGAATTTCTGGATAACGGATCCCATACCTGTATTTGAAATTTTTTTTTATCAGTTATCATGGTTTAGTTTAAAGGTGGCCATAGATGCAAAGATCCGCTCGTTTGGCGCCAAACGAGCAGATCTTTCCCCGATTTGCCATTAACAAATATGGGTATATCGGGGGTAATCTGATTGTTCGGCCGTAAGTCCGAACGATCTGATTACGATGTGCCGTGGGCTCCGGCGGGGTCAAAATCAAACCTGATCGACCAAACGACCGATCTCCGCCGGACGAAAGATGTAGGTACACACCACACACGATCGTACGAATCCTCGAGGATCTGTGTGTCTATGGCCACCTTTAGTAACTTCTAATGCAACAAATCTCATCCTAATCTGTTTTCATCCACTTTTGTGAGGTCAGTTTGGGGAGCCAGAGCATAGTCTAAGAATGTCTAAGACAGAAGAATAGCGGTGTATGGGGGTAGCAGGAGTATTATTTAGGGTATAAAACACAGGCATTTAAAACTCTCTTTTGGAGATGTGTCTGTGCAGCTGGATGGGCAATAAAAAATCTAGTTGTAAAAAATGTAGCAAGAAATTATTATAAATGGCAATTACAATTTATAATACTAATAAAAAGCTAAGTGTGTTCAAACATAGGGTAGATGTATCATGAGCATTAGTTTAGACATAAAACAGGATTGCTACATTCTATTTCTGCCTGTTCCTCCTTTATAAAATACATTTTATTG
Source organism: Xenopus petersii (assembly GCA_038501925.1). Taxonomy (NCBI): domain Eukaryota; kingdom Metazoa; phylum Chordata; class Amphibia; order Anura; family Pipidae; genus Xenopus; species Xenopus petersii. Next base: position 81,613,691 of record CM076680.1, read on the forward strand.
GCTAAAACTTGACCATGTTAGTTCAATGTTTTATAGCAGTGATGACCTATATGTAGTCTGAGATGATATTAAACGTAATAATGGTACGACAATTGAATCTTCTCTGTTGCTTGTGCTCATCCATATCAATAACAATACCCCTTCCTAAACAAGCACAGGGAGGAAGGTGTATTCTTCCTAGCCACATTTCCTCTTGAAGATCTATTACAAACACTAACAAGGGATCACACGTATTTTATTCCTCTGATCAAAAAATAACACTATTTTGTCAGAAACTGTCCATATTGTTTTGCTGTTTTACCATTTCTATGAGTATTAAACAGCTGCCCCCTCCATTTGCAAAACCCAAAAAACACACCTGTTTACGACAAAGACTTGGTTGCATTAACAAAAATTGGGCAAAAAGTTAAATTTGATAGATATTGTATGTACCTGTTTCAAACTTAACAGCTACATAAATGTATATCCTTTACTGTTTTCTGCATATAATTCCAGTGAAAGTCCTCGTCTGGCACGCCCACATGTTTTGGTTTGCTTCTTATAAAGGAGAATATTATCTTTACAGTAAATGTAATAGCAGCAACATGTTTTTAGGAGAAAATTGCTTTTCTGGTAGTATTCATTAATTCCAGCTAGAGATGATATCGCATAACTGAAATTGCATAATAAAGCTTCATTTGACTAGATAAATATAATGAGGTTGTTTAATTTAAATTGTTTCTTATGTTGTGATAAATGTAATTATCTGATTTATTATTTTGGTGAAAAGCTCATATTACTGTTTTCGCTGTATGATCCAGTCCTCCATAGCGCATCATTCCATTTTTATAAAGTTTTTTACAATGTATCATAAGAATTATACTATATAATTAAAATATGTATTAGTTGATGGGAAAGGGGCTTCAAGTACATCAAGTAAAGTCTTCATTTGATATTTAGTTAGTTAGTATTCTGTTCTACAGAGAATTGCAGGGGCAAACATTAACTGGAAACCTCATTAGAAATATAGTAGAGTAATTAGGTCAAGACCCTTCATGTCGGCTAAAAAATAGCAATAAAGCCCTGAAAAAAGCTTTGCCAAGAGCAGTTTCCTCTCCATCTCTTGAAAAAGCTCTGTTCGAGGGCATGCAATTCTCCCACAAAAGTCAACTCCATGGTAGATGCTTGAAACTGCAGAGATCCCTGTCAATGCCATTGTCTGGTGCTCTTCTCTAACAGAGGGAAATTTATGGCAAAATTCCCCAGCACCACTACTGTGTATTATGACTTGTTGCACAATTCCATTGGATCTGTCAGGAAAATTAAGACTTAAAATACTAATACAGGCAAGTACATTAGGTTCACTGCCTTCCAGCTTGTCATGCAATGCTGTATTTTTAGGTCACTCGCAGCTTGTGTTCTCCTCAAGATGAATTCGCTATGCATTTATGGCTTCACACCTGTTAATCTTTTTAATTGGGCTTGATTTTTGGACCTTAAAAGAGCAAGGCAAAGTAAGGCTCATTGCAAGTGGAATGCATTCTCTGTTGTAAAATCTGTCATGTTTATTTAAGAGTAGAAGAGCATATATACCATTAGTATAATATTTCAAGATGTCATGACAGAACATTCATCATGAGGAACTTTTATTCTACTAGCCTGGTGCAAAACTGTAAATATATATACAGGTATGAGATCCATTAGCCAGGAACCCATTATCCAGAAAGCTCCTAATTATGTGAAGGCAGTCTCCCATAGACTCAATTTTAATCAGATAATTCAGATTTTTAAAATGGATTTTCTTTTTTTCTGTTTAATAAAGAACAGTACCTTGTACCTTGAACTTGACCCAAACTCAAACCCAAAAATGTATCCTTATTACAGGCAAAACAATCCTATTGGGTTTATTTAATTATGGAGAGCCAAATTACAGAAAGATTCCTAATCAGGTCCTTGATAACAGATCTCATACCTGTATTAACAACCTTCTCCTCTGTTTATCTCATTAACCCCTAAGTATCTGTAGATAGGCACATGTTTGTGCATTACCTGGAGTATATAACCATTTCTGTTAAAATACAGGTGCCTGTATTGGACTTTTGGGATATGGACTGTTTTAAGCATAGGATTGTTCAGAGATATTGAATTGTATACTAAAGATTGCCATGGGGTTGAATAAAATGATTGGATTAAATGATGGACACATCCTGCCTCACTACCATTGGTCCAGCTACGGGGGTGAATTGAATGTTCCAATGACCGCTTGTGTTGTGAAAAATACTCTTGCTAAGGGGCACTTAAAGTTCCTGAGACATATTGTGTTATGGCACTTTAAATAAATAGTCCTTTGCAACTGAAATTGCTTGTTCTGTGGTCTCCCTTGATACTTCTCTTGATCGTTTATGTGTGGGAGTTCAGCTCCACTAATTGGGGGTTGATGCATAGAGACTGCCAGGCTGTACGCTGAAGACCTATTTAATTCTCCAAACGTTAAACAGGATGAACCTATATCATTTTTGTCATATAATTACAGAAATGGGGTCTACCGATAGATTCGGATTTCTCTGTAGCTATGTATCTACTTGAATGGAATTTAATTGATGTGGAAACAGTGAGTAGAAGTTGTATTCCTGCTCCAGATGCTAGAGCTAAGACGCTTTTTGAGACAAGATTTGTTCTTATTTTAAAGGCAGGGGCAATGCACTCAGTGGGAGGTCAAAAATTACATAGCATTACAATGTACTATCCCACTGTGAGAAAAGCTCCATGAATTACAGCATTATAGTGAACATAGTAATTCAGATGAAGACCCTAAGCTAAATGTGTTCAACGCAGAAGTTGTAATTTAAAATGAAAAGACTTGCTTGCAAGAAAAATAACTGCAACAGGGATGTATAGAAATACTAAATGATGGAAAAGAAAAACATAACTAAAGGTTAAAACAATTGGGGAAGTTAACTTGAGTTAGATAGATTTAATAAAAGCTGATATAAAAAGTTGCTGAATAATAGTTTTCAATATACAGTAGGTCCTAGTGTCCCATGAAAGACTAGTTTGGCTCTGAATAACGTCCAGTTTAACATAGGTATAGAACTAAACTAGGCAAATACATTAAAACAATATTTTAAAGACAATGTGGGAGTAGTTTTCCATGTCTATAGAAAGAAATGGAGAGCCTGGGGGCAGTGAAGCTAAAATGTATTGGGCAGCAGTTGGTGCAAACTGCTCTACCATTCACTGGGCTATGTATTACACAGCAGATTTCAGTCATACTGCTTTACCGGTGTACAAATATACCAAATTATTCACTATTTTACCATAGCAGCAATACTGTGGCCTGGTATATAGAATACTATAGCCTGTCTGTGAAGAATTGGGACTACATTTTAAACCCACTATATTACAGTGGTTGTTTGAAAAATCTGTTTCACAAAATAGTTTTTGCTTTCCTACATTGATAGAAGGAACATCACACTTATACTGCCAAATATTGTACCAAAGTGAAAGGGTAAAATTAGTGCAAAACAATTAAGAACCGGGGCAGCAAGTCAGCTGCTACTATTCTGAATTAGGACCCTGTGGATTCTCCATCGCGCTCATAGAGCACCATCCATAAAGGTGTCCCAAGGCTGTTCTGGATTCAGACACTGGCATAAGAACGACTGGGTTCTGAAACAGCTGTTGTTATTACTTTAGCTGTATACCTGAAGCCCTGGGTGACAAGAACATCTACACTTTTTTTGTGCGATATTGTATTGCCTACTAGGAGATGGTTCTATCTGGACAACCACAATGTGATGAGAAGATGATGATCACAGACTCTATTATCCAGAGCTGCCTTGAAGTGATGTTACTTAATACTGGTTGAGTATTAGGCAGAGTCTATAAGAATCAGGGGGCAATGAGAAATTAATTCAGTATATTTCTGACAAAAATACTATTGTAAACTGCAACTACAATTTCTTATAATAGAAGTTGTTCTATCTCAGGGCTGTCCAACATGCGGTCCATGACCCCCTCTTATGTGGCCCTCCACATCAAAGTCTGCCTGCTGTGTCTGCTTACCATATGTAAAATTTAAAAGGTATCACTACAGAGATTGACTGGCCCCTGCTTTGTATAAACCTCAAATTCAGACTAATCCCCTGCATTGTTCACACCTCTGACACCTCTATTGTTCACTCCCCTAAAACCCTGTACTGTTCACACCTGAGACCCAGACTGAAACTGCCCACATTGTTCACCTGTTCACACTTTATTCAAAATGCTAATGGGGCACCAGCACTGTGTCACTGTATGTAGTACATATTAGACTGGTCCTGATTCCTGTCTCCTGCTCTGTTCTGACTTCCCTATGCTCCCTGTGTGTGTCATACTTTGGTATTTGTTCTGGGTTTTTTTTAGCATTTGAAAATGATTGTTAGTGGCCCCTAAGGTGTTTAATCATATGCTGGGGTACTGTATTATCCACAGGGGAGGAGGAGGCATATGGATTTAAGGGTATGTCTTAATATGACTTAAAGAGATCCTGTCATCAGAAAACATGTTTTTTTTAAAAATGCATCAGTTAATAGTGCTACTCCAGCAGAATTCTGCACTGAAATCCATTTCTCAAAGGAGCAAACAGATTTTATTATATTCAATTTTGAAATCTGACATGGGGCTAGACACTTTGTAAATTTCCCAGCTGCCCCTGGTTATGTGACTTGTGCCTGCACTTTAGGAGAGAAATGCTTTCTGGCAGGCTGCTGTTTTTCCTTCTCAATGTAACTGAATGTGTCTCAGTGAGACATGGCTTTTTACTATTGAGTGTTGTTCTTAGATCTACCAGGCAGCTGTTATCTTGTGTTAGGGAGCTGCTATCTGATTACCTTCCCATTGTTCTGTTGTTTGGCTGCTGGGGGGTTGATATCACTCCAACTTGCAGTACAGCAGTAAAGAGTGACTGAAGTTTATCAGAGCACTTTTTCATTTATATTACTGCCCCCTGTACCTGTACCAGCAAGCTCAGCAGCATCCATCATACAGCCCTCCTGCAGCCATCATATTGCCCCCAATCTTTACCTATGTCAGCAGCAGACAAAAATAAATCTGATCACATCATATTGTCGCAAGTATTTATGTACCTGTGCCAGCGCCCAGCAGCAACAGCAAACATATGGGCCCCAAATCTGTACCTGGCTGTGCCAGCAGGAAGCTTCACACTTTACAGTAATAGAAATAATGTCTTCAGTTCAGTGCAACTGTGCAAGGCTAAGAGCAGCGAGAGCCACACCAAGCAGCCCCCCAGCTCTCTGCCTCTCTCTGTCACCCAACACATCAGTGACATCATTGACACGTCTACGCACATCACGGTGCACCGCACAGAAGGAGCTATTACTTGCCGGTAAGAGGGAGAAGGGGAAGGAGATGCATTCCACCCAACTGGGTGACCATGATTACTGAAACAAATTATTAAATAAACGCTTGAAAAAAGTGCACCCCTCAATGATGGCACCCTAGATAGCCGCCTACTCTGCCTACCCCTAGTTCCAGCCCTGATCCCTGCAGTGAGCACCAACCATTTGGTTTTTTGATGTGCTATTAAAGTGGACATGTTCTTGCGTTAACATGGGTGTGGTTTAAAGTGGGTGTGGTCTAAAAACAGGGAGTGGCTAACACTGGCTTCCATTATCGGCCCTCCACCATGTAGATTGGAAAAATTCTGGCCCTTTGTACCATAGAGGTTGGACAGCACTGTTCTAACTGATAAGGAAACCATATTATAGACCTCCCTGCTAAACATATGCATGCATGCCACATGCCTGGCCCTTTCAGTGCTTAGCAAATATTTTCTTTTAGGTTGCTTGATTTCGGATCTGGGAGGCAATTGGAAATACTTTGTCTTTTCTTTAAGGGATTGGGTAGGGTAATTTTTGAACTAAACAGGACAAAATCAGAAACTGAAAGTAAAGTCACATTCTAATTTCTGATTCAAATAAATCCACAGTCAAATGTGAAGTCCCTCCCTTCCCCAAATGTACTCGGATGAATAGTAGAAGATTGCTTTGTACTTTGTATCAGTTATGGGGTTTTTTTTGTATGCAATCTGAATGTTTGATATATATTAAACCAATTGATTATGCAAGTTGATTGTTATTGAAGGACATAGTATGTTATCTTTTTATTATTGAAGGGGGTTGTATACATTTGAGATAACTGTTAGTATGATGTAGAGAGTGATATTCTGAGATAATTTGCAAGGTTTTATGTTATTTGTAGTGATGAGAGAATCTGCAAAACTACAACTACAAACAAACTAAAACTACAACTGCTTTTTCAATAGAAAAATAGGCTCCCATGTTGCCAATTTCTTAAAAACACGTCATTACTAATAATTAATCTGAACACCAACAGATAATATCTGGGTGCTTTGTATCCTCATATTTAAACGTATAAACCTTATATTTATGGGTATGTCTTTATATAGACAGGGGGATGGCTCAAATCCCTTTGGTTGATGTGGAAGGATAAAATCATGTATGTGTTTGTCTGTGTCTGTTTTTTTGTTGCAGTTCTTTTTTTTTTGATGCGCGTCATTTTTTTTTGTTGCATAAAGTGAAATTTTTACGCAGCTTTGAGGAATTTTCGCTGCCAGCAAACCATGGAAGTTTGCAGCAGATCTGTACATGCCGTCACTAGTTATTTGGCTTTTTATTCAGTAGGTTGCAATTTCGGCAATCTGGTTGCTAGGATTCAAGTTACCCTAGCAACCATAAATTGATTTGAATAAGAGACTGGAATATGGAGAGGGCCTTAATTGAAAAATAAGTAATAAAAAGTAGCAATATAATAAATTTGTAGTCTTACAGAGCATTTATTTTTATATGGGGTTAGTGACCCTCATTTGAAAGCTGGAAATAGTCAGAAAAAGAAGGCAAACTATTCATAAACTATAAAAAATAAATAATGAAGACCAAGTGGAAAGTTGTTTAGAATTGCCCATTCTATAGCACATTAAAGTTAACTTAAATGTGAACCACCTCTTTAAACCATTTCCTAGCAATAAATAGAAATCAAAATAAATGCTATAATTGAAAATAGTATTTTAGAGTGGACCTTCCTCTAGCAGTGTTGCTTGAACTACATATACCAGTACTTTCCAAAAATACAGTTTGAAACATTTAAACAATAAGGGCAGCATGGTGGTGCAGTAGTTACTATTACTGCTTTGCATCCATGTGGTTCTAGGTTTGATTTCTGTCAGGTTTCCTCCCACCCACTGAAAATATACAGGAAACTGTAAACTGGTTAATGATAAAACTGGCGATGGTGTGTGTGAAAAGCTCCACTGGGGCAGGGACTGATGTGACTGTTGTATGACCTCTGTGATCTGCTGCGGAGCATGATGGAGCTATTTAAATAAAGAAGAATAAAAGCCATTATTATTTCCTATGAGCATTCAGTTCAAAGAACATGCAGACCAAAGAGACAGTATAAACAGCTGAAGTAAGCACATCATTTTTGAAAGATTTCCATTATAAAAAGCACTCCGACAAACCTCCCCCTAGGTACCCTAGGTATACAGAGTAATTAGTGCAGATCAATGCAGCACCATGGACAGCAACTACCTGTTCCCATGCTGAATTAGGACCCTGTGGCTCTTCCAGGCTGCTCACAGGGCACCGCCCACAAGGCTGTCCTGATCCCGAATATGTTGGATTCAGACAGTGGCACAAGAGTGGCGGGGCTCTGCAGCAGCTGCGCTTCTTACTCCTGCCATAAACCTGATGCCTGGGGAGACAAGAACTCTTAGCCTGTTTATTGGCAATTTACAGGTGCTTCATCTGGATAAACACAACATGATAAGAGGGTGCAAATCTATAAATCTGCTAATCATGGACTACATTAACCAGATCCTGGCATGATGTGACTTAATGCTGGTTGAGAATTGGGCAGAACCCATAGGAATGAGGGGACAATAAGACCTGTCAGTGCTGCTCTGAGTAAGGTGAAGTAGGTGTATGTATACTGTACCCAGCAAACTCTGCAAAAGGCTTTGATGGAATTGCTAGATGAAAAGACATGAACAAGTTGGTCACATCCAGCCCAATGATGTTCACCCTGAAGGCTGCTGGGGAATCCTGGGAAATGTAGTTCTGCAACAGGTAGGAACCCACTGTATGCTATTAACAAGTTAGGGTTTGCCACCTGTAAGCTCAATGGGAGGGTTACACAGAGATATCTGTAATGTACTCCGCCAGAAGAAAGAATGTATCAGGCTTGAATGTACAGATCAGACCGGTCCAGAGTATTCAAGTATCAGTTTTTGTATTTGTTATCCGTTCCCTTTGTATCATGCATTCTTCCTTTACTTACAAATACAATACGCCCATAAACAATTCCCCATGCATAATACAGGCTAACTAAAGAGTAAGGTAAGTCAGCCCGCTCATCAAATTTTCATTCTTAAGTAACAATACTACATGTCCCAGGATCCCCCACCAGCAGAGCTTATATGAGATTATGGCTCTGCAGATACCTGAAAGTAGCCATTCTCTTATACTTCAAAGTGTATGTATACAGAGGTAGGTTTTTATGGGAAAGCAGCTGAATTTTGCACCTTTTCCCATTATGCATTTTTTTAGATCCCCATCAGCACTGTAAATTGTGAATGGGTAAGTCATTGGGGGTCTTTATTAGTGGGGCTGAATAGCATAGAGAGTGTGTGCAGAGCTTTGCCCTGCACTTAAGCACAATGAATACTGTGGTTGCATTAATACGAAATATTTGCAGCCAAACTGTGCTGCATTTGGTAACTTATGATCATATAACACCTGTTCACCAAGGTAGTAGTACCAGCATGTGCTGCACTCATTAATATATCAGCGCTGGATTCTGCATATTTCCTACAAATATGACATTAGTAACTGTGCAATTGCATGTGCTGTCGATTGTTTTGTTGCAATAAAAGTTGTTTTATCTGATAATCAAGTCATTTTATAGACCTCACCGCAAACCATATGTATATTTAACAGGCAGCATGGAACAAATGGATTGCCCTTTTAGTGCTTGGCTTAATTAATATTCTAATTTAACTAGGAGGCAATTGTGAATGCTATGTCTATGCTACAGAAAATTATGTATTGGGGGATATTGAAGGACATGCTAGGCTATGTGCTCAGTGGTTGGTCCAACCATAGACTTTACAGATAAATATTTAAATGCTGCCTTAGCTTCACTCTGTATTCTGTGCTGAGTTTGTTTTCCCTTCATTTGTCCTCATGATAACCTTGTTACTGCATGGAGCATCTCTCTTCTCTGCATTACAACATGTAATTGTTTAATATACTGATCGTTTCTATGGCTGAACAGTAGGGGGGGCATTTAGCTGGAAGAAAGAAGCAACAACAAAATTCCATTGGAATGAACACTGTATGGTATAAAGATGTGCAGGTTTTTTTTTATTGAAATGACTTTGCAACAATAAATATAACCTTGGGGAAAAAAACATGAAAATATAAGCTAAGTTGAATTTCCTAATTGGATTTTAAAGTGGACATAAACTATTTCATAGCCGAATTTCTGCATCCAGTTTTGCTTGGACTACTTCTCCCAGTGTTCTCTGACAAAACTGCTTAAAGCAACATTGCTTGAAAAAATGTTTTATCAGCATAATAGCAGCACACTTCATACAATGGATCCTATTATAAGAATCCTGTCTACTTTCTTTACACCCATTTTTCAGTTCATTTTATTTTTTTAAACAAAAATGTATAAGAATAAGCACATTATTACATATTATAGTGAGGCAACTGATAAGGTGCTAACAATTTCGGGAGAGGTAGGGGGCAAAAATCGGGTGTTTTAAGACAGATTGGTCTTCCATTCAATATTCAGAATAATTTAAATGTACAGGTAGTTTAGAGATCAATACTATATGGATGGGGCTTCTCCAATTGGAAATCTCCTACATAATCAGTCTTCTGCCAGGTATCAGTCTCATGTCTGTAGTACAGCAGTATAATGTATAATATATATAATGTATATTTTAAATATGGTGGAGCAACTACCAATTCAGTGTTTTTGTATCAATCAACAGGTAACTAAGACATGACAATAAATAAAAAACAAAGGTATCACAAATATTGCAAAGCTAAAAAAAAATTAATGAAAGTTTCCTCCAGTTGCTACTGATGGCTGCCCCTTTTAGTATTGGTTAGTACCTGTCCCAGTAAAAAGACATGTGTAGTTCAGGAACAACTGAGATGGAGCAGTTTAAGGTGTAAGAAATGCACCTAAAGACTAAGTTAAAACAATTACAAATTCATTTAATACTGAATTTCCTTTTTATGAACCTTCGCCATGCTGTGGTGTTTTTTGGACTAGCTCTGTAGCTTCAAGTGCTTCCTAAGGTTGTTGTTTTGCCACAATGCAAAATTATTTGCTGTTCTGTGCCTTTATGTATTTTAATACGAGTAGGTTTATGCCTGAGCAGCTATAGATTAAAGGGCACAAAATGTATTTCTGTTGAGGGGGGGTCTTCTGTCTGATTTTTCTTTAATATTAGCTGTAACTATTTTTATGAGCCCCAGATTTCCCAGGCTTACCCATCTTTCTTTTCTTGGTCAGCCAGTTTTCTAGGGCCTAGGGTCCGAAAACCACGCCCTTACAAGCTCATCTGAACTCAACACTTTATCTAAGAATACGCTAAATAAATGTGTAGTGATATGTGTTAAGAAGGCTTTCACTGTGCAGTAGTGGGTTTTAGCCTGTCTTATCCTAATATATCTTCAATATGGCATTATCCAGAACAGTAAATCCTATTAAGGTTCTTGTTTGTTCATTTGATGAATCCCAAAGCTGCAAAAAGCCAAAATCCGCAAATCAGCCATTTCAGACCTGTCGAGGTCCTGTATAAGTCAATGGGAGAGGCACGTATCTTCAACTTTTTGTGGTCTGCGCTGGGTTTAGCTGGAAAATCAGACTTTTTCGAGATTTTCAGGCAAAACATTTTTCCGCAATCCAATTAAATCAAGCTTTTTTTATTAATAAATAAGCTGAATTCAGGCATGGGAGTTTGGTCGTGGTTTTTTAAAATAAAATATGAGATAAATTCTGATTTTAGTAAATAACCCATAACATTAACGTGAGACCACATTCAGGTCAATATAATAATAATGATAATAACAACCTTTTTTAAAGCTGTTTCCCATGCATCTGAACACAAAAAAAATGGAAACCATAGGACAGAACATGCATTTGTAATGTATAATTTATAAATGATAGGGAATTATGCTCCCAAATTCCATATTTCACAGTGCTCTAGAATAGGATCTATGTAGAGCAAATAACCAGGTCCAAACGACAATCTGTTGATACCCAAGTAGTTTGTTGATCTTTATAATGTTCTTGACATCCTAACAAATAAAGGGTCAGAGAGCACCTCCGCAATATTGACTTATTTTATGATCAGCTCTGTGCCTTTCGATGGGACAGAGCTGAGAAATCAGGTCTCTTTCCAGGCTGCCAAGTCTTCATAGTAAGTCTGTAAAATACTGCAGTGTTCTTAACAAAACTGAAAAAAAAAAAATTCCTTGCTGGTCATAAATTTGTTGTTTTGCCCCAATAAGGACTAATTATATATTAGTTAGGATCAAGTACAAGGTACTGTTTTATTATTACAGAGAAAAAGGAAATCATTTTTAAAGACCCGAGTTATTTCATTATGATAGAGTCTATGGGGCAAATTCACTAAGATGCGAAGTTGCGCCAGGCGCATCTTCGCCGCACTTCGCCAGGCGTAGTTTCGCCAGCGCTCTGCAAATTCGCTAAAATCCGAAGTTGCGCACAGGGGTAGCGTAAGGTTGCGAAGTTGCGCTAGCGTTGATTCGCTATGTAAAGCGAAGTTACACTAGCGAAGGCTAATTTGCATACGGCGCGAAATTCAAATTTCAATTGAGGAACACGTATTAGCACTACAAATGCCTAGAAAACCTTCAAATCAGCAAATAAAAATTTTATTTTGCCCTACACATGTGCCCACTGTCTAGGTAAGTTGCCATGAGTCAGGAAATGTAGGGGGGAAGGATGGGAGCCGCAAAAATATTTTCAATCTTTTTCAGCCTATCACCCATCATGTAGAAAACACGCCAGCGTTTTTTGGGACTTAGAAAAAAATTTTACTTTTTTTGAAACAATCCCTATCTACTCTATTGCGCTTCGCCAGGTCTGAGGTGGCGAAGGAAGTCTAGCGTAAAAGGTAGCGTTCAGTACACTGCGCAAGTTAGTGAATTTGCGTAGTTACGTCGCTAGCGAAAATTCGTCTGGCGTAAGGGTGCGAAGTAACACTAGCGAAACGACGCCAGCGTTCGTTAGTGAATTTGCGCAGTAACGAAAAATGCCAAACGCTAGCGAATTAATGCTAGCGTTCGGCGCTTCGGCGCTTTGTGAATTTGGGCCCATGGGAGGTGGCCTTCCTGTAATTCCGAACTTTCTGGATAACTGGTTTTCCAGATAATGGATCTGTGCAATATTTTGGTGTTCTAAAAATACATGTTAATAATAAATAATAATATTGATAGAGAATTCTTGTTCTGCATATTAAACTATTCTGAGCATGAATATTTTTGGTATGATGAAGAGGATATTAATATTTTTTGGCACACCTAATTAGGTCATATGGAAAGGAAACACATATCAAACTGCCTTCCACATCTCTTGAGTCATTCAGATTCCTGCCTTTGGCTTGTGAGCCATGCCATATGGGTAGCTGTCACCATGCTGTTAGGTTAAAAGATACTCTACATCTGTATCACTTTGCTACTTGACAAGCAGGCCTCAGGAATAAACGCTGACATCTTAATGCATGTTTCTTTTTGTGTTTAATTTTTTGGTGGTTCAATCAATTATAATGTGATTAGTGGGTTCAATTGCAGTTTATGTTGGATTTACTATAGGTTAATTCATATAAGTAGTATTGACGATTCACTTTTAATGAGCTTAATTTATAATTACGTATGATGACCGTGTTAAGAATTTTGTTAGCATTGAAAGTTTTTTTTTCTTGCAGCAAGTATTAAATCCCCTAGGAAATTCATTTCTGGGTTGTGACTTTATTTGGATGCCCCTGGGCTCTGGCTGGCATTCACTTTTATTCATCGATAACATTAATAAAGCGTTTTATCTATTACAAAACTTTTAGGAGGAACTCTATCTTGCAATTCAGCTGAGATAGTAGCGTAACTAGATGTTATTGCATATTAATTAGGGCCTCATGGAGCCCCCTCTACCCCTTGGGCCCCTCTGCTTCCTCTAAAGTTACACCCCTGGTCTCACACAGGAGAGAAAAACTACACTCAGTACACAATGCTTGGGTAAATGATGTGGCTGTTCTGCTTTGTGTATATACAGTAGATGTGCAATCCCTTATCCAGAAACCTGTTATCCAGAAAGCTCCAAATTATCTTCCATACATTCCATTTTAAGCATATAATTCTTATTTTTAAAAAAGATTTCTCTGTACCTTGTACTTAATGGTAACTGAGCTGCATGAACCCATATTGGAGGCAAACCAATATTAAGTAATGATTTTTAGCAGACTTTAGGTATCATGATACAACTTATGGTATTTCCTCCAAACACTTCCCAACAATACTGCAACAGCTTCAATGACTTAATCTAGGGCCAGACGTGTCGGATCTCGGGCTGTGGAGAACTAAGGGTTGCCACCTTTTTGGTTTTGACCCAGACAGCCCTGTTTTCAAAATGACTGCCTGGGTCAAAACTGCCTGGCCTGTTTTCCAGATAAGGAAAACTAGGCAGGATTCCCCTAAATTGATATGGAAATCAACCAATTGGTGATCTGCCCTGTGGTATCATTGCCCCATGACATCACAGACACTCCTCTATGACATCAGCTCTTGTCCCTCGTCCAGAAAGGGAGATGGGAAAAGGTAGCAACCCTAGGAGAAATGCTGGACAAGAATCCGCTCCTCCATAGGTAGGCGCGATGGATTTCGGTGCGAATTGCAAAATCTCAAGTTTCAGCTCCAAAATCAGCTGTGCCTGCCGCAGGCCAAAATCCGACTTGTCTGGCCCTAGCTTTAAAGTTTGTGGATACTACCACTTATTGAATGATAGCAATACAGTTAATAGTAATCTGATTGGTGGAATCAACCTAGTGTGAATAATTCTCTCCCCAAAACAGGACTGAATGATTAGCTCTACGGAAAACTTTATCCAGTTTATTATCTTCATTAGGTACTGTACCTTAATGCCCCGAGACTTAATCATAATAAAGGTAACTGTCTACTTGCCATAAATACAGGTGTTATATCTCTTTTCAAACAAATTTAGTATATTCTATCCCTATGGTTACTTAAGGAATGTTAACGTATGAATTATCAGTGTTAGATTTGCAAGGTGATTGGTGGATCATAGCAAGATTGAAAAAGTATCATGCAGAGGAAGCAAAGTATTTGACCTCTTTACTGGCAAAATAAAGTAAAATACCATTAGGAAAACACTGAGATTATAAAATGTTACAACATCCTGATTACTGGACCTGCATGCGTGGAAAATGAGAAGGAATGCTCTATACAATGTAATTGTGACCAGCAGATGAATAGAAGTTCCTTGAAATGGGCTGTAAGTTTGCTAATGACCAGCACTAGGGGATATTGCTTAACCATGGCACATGGCTGTACTAAAAATACAGATTTGAAGGTTTCTGGCAGTATAAAATGAATGAAATGAATAAGAGCACTCAAAGTTGTATCTCAAACACGTCGAATGCACACAAAGGCTTCCAGTAGGAACGGCATTCATTAGAAGGCTCAGATCCATCAAATCAATTCTGACACGTAAAAAAAACATACAAATTTGTATCATTTTGGATACATGTGCCAATGTGTGATAGCTGTCATATTTTTACATTTAAATTAACTGCTGGGAATCCCCAAATCTGTTTTGATAAATCTGCTCCACCCCAGTTCTATATTTATATCAGTTATTATTTCATGTCGCACATTTTATTTGAATGATAGTATCTCAATAGGTAGAAAATGGTGTCCCAGTCGGGTAGGTATATAAACATCCTCATCTTATTCCAGGAAAAATGAATCAATGACATTATTTGGTGCTGAGCCTTTGATGCTATGCACTGTTTTGGTTTTGCCATTAAAGTATTTGTAGCACTATACTTGTAGATTGATTGCAGAAGCTCATAGTTATCTGTTTAAAAAGTGTTGTGTATGTATAACATAGCCTGAATAGCCTAAGCAAATTGACTTGACATGGATTGCATAGTTTATGCAAAAAAACATTACTTTCACACATCTCTGCATCACTTTGATACATTCAATTGAATGACATTCTAGTCTCTCATGCAGCAATGAATCACTTTAAAAGCCTTACACTTTACTGCATCCTTCCTTGAACCAACATAATTATCCTTTCCATGTTATTCAGAAGAGCTGCATTTGCTAATACATCTGAAATAATAGAACTTTTCACTGTTGTAATTTCGCGGAATACAAACATTTCCCTTCAATTGATGTTATTCTGTAAGGTTTGCATTCGTTCCATGCACTGCTTTCATTTGGTATTCTCTTTTCTCTTATTAAAAATGTTCTGTTGAAGTTAGGTAAAAGAGATAGCGAAGAAGCCAGCACTACATGGGCCAGTCGATGTGATTAAAAGCCTTTATTCAAAAAACAGCTAAAACAATGAAACCTCTCTCTCTGTATATAGGTAAAAGAGAGTATGCATAATATTTCCACAGTTGCTTAGTGGAGACCTGCAAGGAGCATTTAAGAAAGAAAAAGACTCCTATAAATTATGTTTGCAACAGGTCTCATTATAAGTAGTGCAGCTGCATGGTTTCTCTCTTTACAGTAAATGAATCATTACTTTACTTGTGCATGGCTTAAAGTCATCTGAGGTATATCACAAGAATGTAGATACTTGGAAAAGAAAAATATAATAATTTTTATATTTTTTAAGGATAGAAATTGTATTGTTTTAATACTATGTTATAGTTAGATTTTAAGTTTTACCAAGGTCTGGGTTAAATCGGGTTGAAAAAAGACAAAGTCCATCAAGTTCAAAACCTGCAAATTAAACCCAGCATCCATACACACACCCCTCCATACCCTCACATAAATTATATATATATATAAACCCATACCTATACTAACTATAGAGTTTAGTATCATATAAATAGCCTTTGATATTATGTCTGTCCAAAAAATCATCCAAGCCGTTCTTAAAGGCATTAACAGAATCAGCCATCACAACATCACCCGGCAGTGCATTCCACAACCTCACTGTCCTGACTGTGAAGAACCCCCTACGTTACTTCAAATGAAAGTTCTTTTCTTCTAGTCTAAAGGGGTGGCCTCTGGTACGGTGATCCACTTTATGGGTAAAAAGGTCCCCTGCTATTTGTCTATAATGTCCTCTAATGTACTTGTAAAGTGTAATCATGAGTCCAAAACTGCACTGCATACTCCAGATGAGGCCTTACCAGGGACCTATAAAGAGGCATAATTATGTTTTCATCCCTTGAGTTAATGCCCTTTTTTATGCAAGACAGAATTGTACTTGCTTTAGTAGCCACAGAATGACACTGCCCAGAATTAGACAACTTGTTATCTACAAAAACCCCAAGATCCTTCTCAGTTAAGGAAACTCCCAACACACTGCCATTTAATGTATAACTTTATTTATATTATTTTTGCCAAAGTGCATAACCTTGCATTTATCAACATTGAACCTCATTTTCCAGATTACTTAATACACACATTTGTAATACTAAAATTCACCTGGCAATAGAGTGAGAATGAACTCTAGCGACGGTCTCTTTCGCTAGTGAATTGGCACCTGCGTCTGTTAGTGATTTGACAATGTGCGTGCAGGTAGCAACACTGGTAAATTGTCACTAGCGTTAGCCACTTTGTCCTTTATTGAATCTGCGCCTAGGACTTAATAATCCATAGAATATTAGAATACACCAAGTTCAATTTCATCAGTGAATTTGCCCATAGCAACAAATAAGATATTAGATTTCGGGAAGTAAACTTATCAAAACTAATTATTGATTATACGTATGCTGTAGGCAACTGCACTTTTGCTCCTAATTAGCACTTATAAGTATTGGTGTCACTGCTGGCAGAAAAACTGAAAATATGAAACATATGCAGTTGAATTTATAAGTTTCTAAGGGAGCAACACATGGCACAGATTTTCACAAGTCAATTATTTTTTATCTAAAGGAAAACCAGACAAATGTAAAGTGACAACGGCATCTGAAGACCAGTATATCAAGCTAAAGTAATTATCAAACAAAACAGCACCTGCTGAACAAAGAACATCTGGTTACTGTTAGTAAAATACAGTGCAAAGGTCATTGATAAGCTGTAGGCAACTTCGGAAATTCAAAGCGATCCTGCCAGTGATTCGTATTATAACAGATCAGCCGATGTTCTGCCACTACAACAATTGTACGAAAGTTATGTCCGACCAAAGCTAGTGACAGTAAAATCTACTCCCAAACAGGGTCTTGGAAATATTCATTTGGGGTGTTATTTGCTTGTTCTCAGTGTCAGACTACTCCCGGTGGGATACTGGGAAAACTCCCGGTGGGCCCAGGTATCAGTGGGCCTCTTGCTTCTAACCATTTGGCCTATTTCATGGTCCTTCCCTATTTCTTTATAATAGAAGAATAGAGTATAGTATGTAGAGAAAATAGACTAGGAGAAAAAAAGAGAGGGAGGTATAATTGTTTGGAAAGAGGGCCCTCAGCCTAAGATTTTCTGGTGGGCCCCTGACATCCCAGTCCAACAATGCCTGTTCTGGAGCTGGGGACTTGCATGGGATCATCTACACCAGTGATCCTCAACCAGTGGCTTGTGAGCTAACCAATCCCTTGGATGTTGCTCCCAGTGGCCTTGAAGCAGATGATTATTTTTCAATTCCTGTCTTGGAGACAAGTTTAGTTTGCATAAAAACCAGGTGTACTGCCAAACAGAATCTCATGTAGACTGCCAGTCCTTATAGGGGCTCCCAAATAGCCAATCACATCCCTCATTTTGCACCCCCAGGAACGTTTTTCATGCTTGTGTTGTTCCCCAACTCTTTTTACATTTGAATATTGCTCAAGGGTAAAAAAGGTTGGAGACCACTGATCTACACTGACCAAATCCAGTAGCACTCTGTTCTCCTATGGAACACTTTCCCCTCTGGCTCTTACATATTATAATATGCTGTAGGCAGGGTCGGACTGGCCATGCTGGGGACCCCTGGGGCCCTTGCTTTAATTAACTGCAGGCTTCTGCCCATAGTTGCTGCCTGCTGCCAGTAGCTCTCTGACTGGAGCCAAAGGAGGCGGGCCCGAGGCTGCTGATGCTGTTAACGCCTATGACATGAGATTTATTCTGTAAAAATAGTTTGGTTTCTGCACCTTCTAAGCATCTGCAACCACTAGTTCAGAGTCCAAAATAGCAAAATAGATGTGCTGACAACTATATAAATGAAAAAAACCAACAAAGTACCACAGAAGAAAGGAACTGCTAAAGAGAGTTATTGTGTCGCACAATCTATAACAAATTGAGTGTAAAATGAATGGTGTTGTGCTGGAATAAAGTTTGAACAAGGGAATCACATCTTGGTGTAATTAAATATTGGTTATTTCAATTAATAATTAAATTCATATCGTGAAAGACAGAAATGAGTGTCATTATTGAGTATTGTGGAAACCAAAAATAGTTAATTCATAGTTAAAGTGCTGATAGTGTGTAAAATGCCAATGGTCTGGTACGCAGTTCACATTCCACAAATAAATAAGTGGAACTATTTGATTGAAAACTCCTTCATGACCTCCCCGTTCAGGATAAAGATATGTGCTGGCAGTGGGGGGGTGGGAGTATGCAATACAGAGGGGGCCCTGGGGGTGGTGAGGGGTCCTGATGCAACACCCCCCAGTCTGACCCTGGCTGTAGGATTAAAAAAAGTCTGCTTTATGTTGCTACATTGGCAACATTTAATTGATTCCAAGATACTTAGTCACTCTCTATTCTTGTTCATTCTGTTGCTATGTGTGGTTAAAACATTTGGTTGGTGGATGGGATAACTGCGGCAGGAAAAGGAAAGATGCTGGCTGTGCATTGATAGGGAAAAAAGCTGCTTGAGGGACAGTTTAGGATGAAGGAGAGAGATCTGGCACAGTCACTATGTTCTAGCCCAGAGACAGCTCCATGTGGTGTGAATGAAGATGTAAATGTTAATAATAAAGTGAGATCTTATCTAACTGACCGATCCTTCCATATATTCTCTTTACAAACAGCCGGCATTCTTACCAACTATTCATAGGATTAATAAAAGAAATCATAACACAGAACAGTCAGAACAAATCCTTTATTCTCGTGAGCAATCTCTTTGTGTGACAACCAATCCAACTTGAAAACACTAGAGGCAACATTCAATAACAGACTCTAATTTTAGCTACAGAGAATTGTTGCCTTTTCATTACCACTGCTCTCATGACTAACATAATATATTTTATCATTTTACATACCATCTCCCAGTTCTCTCTGTAACAAAACGTTCCTCTATATCACCAGTATTGATGGAGCCAATTAGAGGTGGAAATCTGCAAAACGCATTAAAGTCAATTTATGTTTTTCGCTGTGTTTTTGCAATGGGCTTTTTCTGTGGTAACGTTTTTTACATTAGATTCAAAAGATTTTTTTCTAATTGACTTTTTTGAGCCAAATAAATAAATTGGAGCCATACTAGTTTATACATAGCGTTATGTATAATTAAAATATGACTGGAAAATTCATATTCAGACATAACTGTCATCCTTTTGGCCAGTTTAGAAGTGATGTTGGAAAATTGAATGTTTTCATGTTTTAAATGTATGGCAAAGATTGATGTACTGTCAAAATGCATGGTACTAATGATCAACACAGATTTATGGTGGTAAAGAACACGGAGTTCCTTATACATATACAATAATTGTTTGTTTGGCCCCTTGTGGGTTGGGGCAAATCAGGGACACAATATTCCACTGGCTAAAAACCCACTACTGGAAACTAGATATACATGACTGACATTGAGAATGCTCGGGACCTGGTGGTTTCCGGATAACGGATTTTTCCGTAATTTGGGTCTTCATGCCTTAAGTCTACAAGAAATTCATTTAAACATTAAATAAACCACATAGGCTGGTTTTGCTTCCAATAAGGATTAATTGTATCTTATTTGGGAACAAGTACAAGCGACTGTTTTATTATTACAGAGAAAAAGGAAGTCATTTTCAAAAATTTGGATTATGTGGATAAAATGGAGTCTATGGGATACAGCCATTCCGTAATTCTGAGCTTTCTGGATATCGGGTTTCCGAATAAGGGATCCTATACCTGTACATGAATGGCTGAGACCAGAATGTTAGTATGACACGTATACTTTATATGGGATCATTTTAACTTTTAGGATGTTATAGAATGACTACTTCTAAGCACCTTTTCAGTTGGTTGTCATTGTTTTTATAGTTTCTGATTTATTCGCCTCCTTCTTCTTCTAACTCTTTCCAGCATTCAAATAGGGGTCACATCTAAAAGACAAATGCTCTGTAAGGCTAAAAAAAATGTATTGTTTATTGTTACTTTGTATTACTCATCTTTCTAGTCAGGCCTATTCATATTCCAGTCTCTTTAATAAATGTATGGTTGTTAGGGTGATTTGTACCCTAGCAAAAGCATTGATGAAATTGCAAACTAGAGAGCTGCTGAATCAAATCCTAAATAACTCAAAAATAACAAATAAAAAAAAAAAGAAAACCAGTTATTATTTTATTAACATGCGTTTATATAGCGCCGACATATTTCGCAGCGCTGGTTGCAAGTTGTCTCAGAATATCAATTTCTACCTTATAATAAAAGTTAATTTAAAGGTGAACAGCCCCTTTAACGGTTTAATATCAGATGTAAAGTCGTCCCCAGGATGGCTATTTGACAAGGAGTTGCTAGTGAAGTGCACTCTGTAAAAAGTGATTCTAATTGTTTCCTAATGAAGCAACTTTCTAATATAATAATAGATGTTCAAATTTTTTTGCAAATATAATTGCTATTGAAAGTAGTACCTGTGTGTCCCTTGCTTTTCTTGCTATACAAGTAAATGTACTAGTGAAACAATATAGCATCCCTAGGCGTTTGCCATAGTCTCTTTCATATACAGTGATTCTGATTTATTACAGGTATGCCGATCACAGAAAATTTTGCATGTGGCAATTGTGGGAATTGGAGTCGTTGCTGGAAGGGAGCTGACTATTGCTACTGTCAAAACTGTCAAATTTGTCTAGGGAACTGTTCAAATTAGATTCGAGTTTTTTTTTAAAAAAAATCCAATTCGATTTTTGAGATTTATCATACTCTGGCCCTTTAAGAACTAGAGTTTGACTTTTTGCCACCTAAAACCTGCCAAATTGCTGTTTTAGTCAATGGGAGAAGTCCTGGAGTTTTTTGCAGCCTTCCTGACATTCAAGTTTTTTTCGGAGAAAAAACTCGAGTTGAGGTTTTAAAACTTTAATCGAATTCGATTTGAATTCAATTCGAGTTTTTCGGGTCAATCCTACTCAAATGAGTTTTACAAATTCGATTTTTATAATGAATTTTGATTGGTTGAATTTCAAGTTCATGGGAGTTTATGGGTGTTTTTTAAAACTCACATGAATTCGAAATTCGACCTTTGATAAATGTGCCTCTCGGGTAAATCCTCATTCGGGATATATACTGTATGACCAGAAGTGATCAGACATCTGCCTGTCCAACATCTTATTTAAAAAACAGGGATATCAACTGGAAGATGGTCCTTTATTTGCAACATTGAAGCATTGTTTGTAGGATTTGCTGCCAGGTAGCCACAGGGGTATTGGTAAAGGGAATTGATGCTTGGGGTCAGGTCTGGCTTGCAGTCAGCATTATTATTATTAACATGCATTTATATAGCGCCAATATATTTCGCAGCATTCCAATGCATCCCAGAGTTGTTCATTTGGGTTGAGGTTAGGGCTCAGTCAAGTCACACTCACTTACACTCCAAAACAGGAAGCTTTTAAGCCCCAGCTAATTAAGATATATCTGGAAGGGTCCCTTGTTGCAGAACTAAATGGCAGCTATAGCACATCACATGGCATTCTCATTGGATGATTATTTTATTGGCACTGGAGACTAGTGATGAGTGATGTTGCTTTATAAATACAACACTGATATTGCTGGACTATGATTTAATCATTATTTATATGTTGGACTATAACATGATTTTTAATTCAGTAATGGTTGAAAAGCTTGAAACGGGATTTAGATACCTCGGGATAGGAAGGCTATGGGAAGTGGTATGTTTAGTTGCTAGTCATGAGAAGAATACAAGCTTACTCAAGCAAACAGAAATTGGCAACTGAAAACGTGTCATAGAAGCAAAGGATAAACAGAAAAGAAAAAAACATATACATTAACCTCCCTAAAATTAAAAAAGGAAGATAAATGTTATATGAGGCCTTTTAATTTACTATTCTTTTATGCACTGTAAAATACAACTTTGATGCCTGTCAGTGGTATTCCACATACAACAGAATGGCATATAGATGTGGTTATGATCATGTCCATCATTATATTAATAGGTTAGTATCTAAAGATGACTTCATATATTTTGATTCATATATTTGATCCATCTGTGCTCCTCTCATGAGATCTTAGAAATACACTGCTTCTAGGAAGCCTCAGGATAGAAATTGAAACCATTAGCCTGCTGGGGTACAGTCATATGTGCTTGTTCAGGCTTGGAACTTCGTCAGGTTCACTCCATGTCAGATGCTTTAGAAATTGATTCTGATTATTATCATTACAAAAGGGGGTGGGAAAAAAGGCATACGTTAATTTCTTGCAGGGATGACATCTGTAAAGTTAATAGCAACACTAAGAGGCAGCTTTATTAAAGGTCAAGTTGTATTAAATCTAGGGTATTTTTCAGTCTAAAAAAACTCAAATTTTTCATTTTTTTAAAAAAAACAACTCACATTTTTTGACATTTATTATACCCCGAAGCTAGTGGGTTTTGCTCAAAAACTCAACTTTATTCAAGCTATCGGAGTTCATAATTTGAGTTTTTGGGTTGTTCACCCTTAATTCACGAATTCAAATTTTTTCCATTTCAGTTTTTTCTTAAATGGGAGAGTTGTGATTCATTCGAGGTATAAAAAACCAACCTCTCAAAGTCGACCTTTGATAAATAAACCCCTAGGTAATAAAGAAGCATTCTCCAGAATTTTCTTTATTAAGGCTAAAAAGAGCAATACTGTGTATACAAAAACATTAGCTTGGGTGTCCATCACTATTTTCAAAAAAAAAAAACAGCACGGTACAAATGTGGTGATTGCATTATAAGGGATTATTTAGAGGGAAGTTTGAGAACTTGAATGAGCTACACAAAGCCCTGCATGCCACCTAATGTATGAATGGAAAAAATCGTATCAGCAATGTTCCAACATCTAGTGGAGAGCAAATGATGCCATTTAGAACATTTTTAAACCTGACACGTTTTAGGAATATGTATATTTCAATTAATTTACCAAAAGTGGATCTAAAATGTTCCTATCAACCTTTAGTATTGTGAAAATAAAGATATTCTAACCAGAACTGACATTGCTCCATATTGGTGGCATGTATCTGCTTTGCTTCCTTAATTGTCATTTAGTCATTTTACTGCCAAAACATTTCCTTGTGCAGCTTCCCACAAATGTGTTTTCTAGTAAACTGATTCTCAGGGGGGTTGTTGCTTTCCTCTGTTCAATATAAATAGTTTGTGCTTACCTCGTATGGTGGGATTGGACAATGATTTATCTTATTCCTCTAAAAGGTGGAATGTGTCAGTATCACTTTAAGGAGGATCCTAGAAAGCCACTCTAGGCAGCCTAGAAACCTGTTTAATGATACTAACATATATGGGTTTTATATTTACAATTTATCCGATTTGTTATTTATTCCTTGTGTAAGATAATGGTACTGTAACATTCATGTATAATTATGGAATGCATTTATTGCTAGGAGAAGTAGGCACATGTAAACCAGGTTAAGTGTACTTTAGTGCTCCACTTTAATAAGCTAGCATTTAAACTTTGGTCTGTATAAGTGACATACTCCATTAACTCTATGCATCTGTAGTATTAGATTCATTTAGGAAACCGTGTGATTCCTATTTACTGTATGTATAAAGTGCTTAACCAGGCTTGGCATAACCTTTTAGTGCCACAGATTGTAGAATATAATATCTGTTAGATAATGCATAGAGTGTTGTAATTGGGGCCCCTTGATTGTCTGACCATATCTCTGCTGTTGATCTGTCATATAGAGCCCCCAGAGCCACCACCATGTTTATATATGTGGTTGCTGACCACCATGTAGTCCTCCACCATGTAGTCTTCTGCCTTTCTACAAACAGGAAAATACACACACAGTTCGCAGTTTTATAACACCACAAGTTTTAGCAAAGATTTGCAGTTTGGTAGTTCAGAGTATAATGTTATATGGTCTTTTGGGTGTGGAAGACTTAAATTATGAGGGTAGACTGTCAAGGTTGGGGTTGCTTTCTCTGGAAAAAAGGCGTTTGCGAGGGGACATGATTACACTTTACAAGTACATTAGAGGAAATTATAGACAAATAGCAGGGGACCTTTTTACCCATAAAGTGGATCACCGTACCAGAGGCCACCCCTTTAGACTAGAAGAAAAGAACTTTCATTTGAAGCAACGTAGGGGGTTCTTCACAGACAGTGATGTTGTGGAATGCACTGCCGGGTGATGTTGTGATGGCTGATTCAGTTAATGCCTTTAAGAATGGCTTGGATGATTTTTTGGACAGACATAATATCAAAGGCTATTGTGATACTAAACTCTAAAGTTAGTATAGATATGGGTATATATAATTTGTGTGAAAGTAGGGAGGGGTGTGTGTATGGATGCTGGGTTTTCATTTGGAGGGGTTGGACTTGATGGACTTTGTCTTTTTTCAACCTGATTTAACTATGTTACTATGTAACTATCTTCCTGTTTAGGGGGATTTATAACAAGCAGGGAGTGTGTTGTGTTTGCAACATTTGCAAAATTTGTATACACGGTACATTTTCAAGACTCTACAATATTGTTTTTTTATTATTAACAGATATTTATAAAGTGTCAGCATGAAGCATCAATGAGTTACCTATGCATTTCAAGCTGTTCATAAGATCCTTGGAATTCATATTTATGATGGTTTGCCTTTGTGAGTTTAATCACACAAGGGATGTTTCTGCAAGTGAGAAAAGCTACTGAAATTATTTTTTAATATGAATGTGATTAAACTGGAGATGTGTTCGATGTGTAGCTTGGAAGATTGGGTTATGAGTTGGATTTTTCCGTTTTCTTCTAGAAAACATATTGATATTTTAGAATGTAATAGTGAGTGCCATGCTGACAGCTCCGATGGGACATTTCGTTTTTATAAAATCATAAACTTTCCGTGGCTTAGTAATTGATAACTGGTATTTTAGTGTTGAAAGCTGGAGGAAATGTATGAAGAATTCACTTGTTTACTGTTTTCCTTTTGGAGGAAATGCAGTATAAGTGGGATAAGACAAAGTAGGGAATAGTCAAAATACATTCACACAGCTTTGCTGCTGCTTTTTTATAAGTTATAGGGGTTTTTTCTGAATATATTTTTACCAATCTAGCTATGGGCACATTTTCACTCAAGCTGCATATTTCTCTCAAGGGAGGTTTAGTCACCCAAGAGAAGTTTCTGCAAGTGAGATAAGCTACTGAAATTGTCTATAAATATAAATGTGTGTGATTAAACTGGAGATGTGTTCAACGTATAGCTTGGAAGATCAGTGAGCTATGAGTTGGATTTTTTCAGTTTTCTTGTAGAAAACCCATTGATATTTTAGAATGTGATAGTGAGGGCCAAGCTGACATCTTAGACGGGACAGTTTTTTTTTATTATAAATTCATGAACTTTCTGGGGCTGCAGGAAATGTATGAAGAAGAATTCACTTGTTTACTGTTTTCTTTTTGGAGGAAATGCAGTATAAGTGGGATAAGACAAAGTAGGGAATAGTCAAAATACATTCACACAGCTTTGCTGCTGCTTTGTTATAAGTCTTATAGGGTTTTTTTCTGAATATATTTTTACCAATCTAGCTATGGGCACATTTTCTGCATATTTCTCTCAAGGGAGGTTTAGTCACCCAAGGGAAGTTTCTGCAAGTGAGATAAGCTTCCAAAACTATAAATATGAATCTTATATATTGAATAAAACTTGATGATGTATGATGTATTTCATGTGTCACTTGGAAGATCAGGGAGTTATGAGTTATTTTCAAAATATATTCTGAATGTTCTGCAGTATAGAGGAGAGCACTCAAATAGCAGTTACTGCTAGAAAAATATTTTATTGACTACAAATCACACAACATGTTTCGGGCTTTGCCCTTTTTCAAAATTTTGAGTCTACATAGGATTGCGGTAATCCTTTGCTGAGGATCGAAGCATTGACGAATTAACCCCTGCACAGCTGAGCGTAAGAACAAATTGTGTTTTTTGTATATATTCTGAATGTGTTAGTCCTGTCCATAACACAGTCTCTCAAATAATGTTGGGCGAATTTGTCCCGTTTTGCTTTGCTGAAAAAATTAGCAATTTTCCAGCGAAATTTGCAAAACAGCGAAACGCGAATTTTGACGCCCTCATCAATTCTGACGCTCGCATCAATTTTGACACCGGCGTTAAAGTCAATGGGCGTCCGAATAATGTTGCCGCGCAGCGGTTTCGGCGCCAGCAACTTTTCCGGCGCTCATCCAAAAATTTTTGACACCAGAGAATTTTCGCGCCAGTTCTGTGAATTTATTCGCCGCCCGCAAAACGCAGAAATTCACTGCGAATTCGTGCCTGGCTAATTTGTTCACTACTCTCATATCATGTTTTTTTCCCATATCTTACAATTCTGTTGCATTTTGCTTATGATAACTTTTCTCTGAGTTGCCACTCCAGATGTCCATGCTTATTGCCTATTGTTCCATTTTACCCCACTGTTCAACCCAAAATACAGATACACCAATGGCAGTTTTAGAAAATGAAACTTTACTGTTCAAGGCTGATGACACTGTGGTCCTTTTCACCATAAAAGAACCCCAACAGGTTCAGTCATTACCACCAATTGTGGTATAGATGGGAAATTCTATTATTCGACTGCACTCAGTAAAGTATAGTAGACATCTGTTTGCAGATAGTAAAACTGTCTTTCTCTCAGACATGTACTGTCTCTTTAAAAATTCGATTTCGACTATTTGCCATCTAAAACCTGCCAAATTGCTGTTTTAGCCTATGGGGGACCTCCTAAAACCTATCTGGAGTCAATTGGTGGATTTTGAACAAAAGGTTTTTGTTGGGAAAAACTTTGATTCGTACGATTCGATTGAAAATGGACCTATATTTTTGAATTAGAATTTTGAAGTTTTTCAAATTCAACCCTTGATAAATCTGCTCCCTAGTGTACTATGCATGTGCCACAGGGTCCAAAAAAGGACCTAAAGCGTGACAATAAATTTTTCATATATTCTCATATATATATATATATATCAGATCCATATATATATTATACATATTAGTGGGAATATATAATTCCATATAAAAAAAACATTTTTTGACATACAACTTTCAACATGTATGAAAACTGACCTCTTTTCTGTTTGATGTTCAGTGACTTTGAATTTGCTTACATTGGATTAAAAGTGGAGGAAAAAAAAGAGAACTAATTAACCCAAACAGCTTGGGGTGACAGCTTGGCTTTCAGGCTGCTAATCTAGTCTTTTGTTACCTCTATATTGCTTCTGCCAGTGACATTAGCTTATCAAATAATGTTGAACAAATGAATGGATTTGATGAGATTCCTCTTGCATAAAATAGGATGCCATTTTCTTCCTTCTCCATCTTTATTTGCTTCCTGTAAGGTGTTAACCCATAGGCTGCTGGTAACTGGTCAGGTTTTTTATAAAATGCAAGGGTCTGAAACTGCCTTTGCTGTAAAATGTATAGAATCTGGCAACGTGTGAATAAACGATTCAATGGGTACATTGCTGCTGGATTGATATGGCTTATGAAAAGATGCTTAGTTGAAAGAAAATATCTTGCATGTTGTTTTACAGACAAATTTATATAGGCTCTTGCCACACAGAAAATGAAAAGTTTTGTTTTTTGATTCTGCTTTCTGCAGAATAACTGCGTAAATGTTGATTATTTCCTGGGGACTCACCCTGAACTCTATAGAGCAGGGTTCCCCAACAGCTGGGCAGTAGACCAGTGCTGGGACGTGGGCTGTGCTGAACTGGGCCACCTCTGGTCATGGCTAGACTGATGTTATCCAATGCACTCCTGAGTAGCACATTACCTTGCAGCACCGTGGGATGGATGTGCAGATGTGTCTGGCCTCCTGTCACTCTGACAGCATGGGGAGAGACAAGAAGCATGGTAGGAAAGTTCCAGGCAGATTTAGATCCGGGTGGATCGGTTGTCCCTGTAAATGAGGCTTAATCGTTCCCTTGCTCCCTTCTTCCATTCACTAGCAGCTGAAACCCCTGGTTATTAACTGTGATCCCAATCCCTTATGTGACACAGCGCCACACATATGACACTTCATCTGAATGGTGTCTCTGCATTGCTGGACATGGAGCAAACTTGGTTGTAAGGCTAATACAAGAGGTTCTCTGCACTCAGCCCATTATCAATATATTAAGCCCATTGAGACATTTTGTGCATTGCTCTACTTAAAATGCCTTACCCTTTAAACAAAACAGGGATTGTTTGTCCATATATTGCAATATATTTAAGCTGGTCAACTATGTCAAATTCATCCGTGTTCTGGCCAGTCCGACACTCAACTTTCATCTGATTCATTAAGAATTCTACTGCTTCATTATCCGTTGGTGAGCAGAACTTTCCCTTGTTTGTTATAGTTATACAGGAGCAGTGACCAGCTCCATGTTGTAGCTCCCACCCTTCCCTGCTATAGTCAGGTGATCCCACTGGTGGCTAATAAAAGGGCAACCATGTTTTGGAAGTTTTAATTTGAAAGCAACAAGCAACTTACAGGTAAACCTTATTCCACTTGTAAAATGTATAATGAAGCTTGAATATATTGCAATATATGGACAAACAATCCCTGTTTTGTTTAAAGGGTAAGGCATTTTTTAGTAGCTCAAGGCACAAAATGTCTCAATGTCGTAAATATATTGATAATGGGTTGAGTGCAGAGGACTCTTGTATTTGTCTATAAAAATTTTGTGCTCACAGTCTCATTGCACCTCTGCTAAGGGCAATGGACCACAGGGAGATTTGTTGGCCAGGATTATTTATGCGCTTCTGTGACACATCTCCAGACAATGCATCTCCATTGGAAATTACTGAAATCGCCTGCAGTAAACCCAACATATTGCGAAGTCTCTAGACGTTGCTTCTGGAGGAAACTTTGTGCTGTCCCCTACTACTCTTAATGGTTTCAAAATTAGTAGTGAGCGCAATTCTCCCTTGTTTGTACGATTAGTTTAGTAGATATATATATATATATATATATATATATATATATATATATATATATATTGCTATCTTCAGGCTGAGTTCAGAGTTTCATTCATTACAAAGCCACCGTATAAAGGAAGGGAATGTAACATGTATGCATAAGAGAAGAATTAATTGACTAAATCAATTACAGGTTAACAGATTTGTTATCTGGAAACCCACTTTCCAATATCAATGCCTTTTGCCCTAGTGTAGAAATTAAATTAAGCATTGATTACTAAAATAACACAATTATGTATCCCCAGCAGTAAAACATAAAGATACTACTTAATTATATTTTACAGCAACCAGCAAAAAAAAAAAAAAATTATATATATATATATATATATATATATATATATATATATATATATATATATATTATGTTCACTGCTTGTGTATTACACATTACCTATAAAAATGTTTTCACTTTCGCTTGCTTATTTATACCCTTTGGACTGAGTATACAAAAGGTAAAGTGAGGGGAATTAACATCCTTATAAAAGAGAGGGAATATCTGGCGATTATATTTAACACCTTCACCATGTTAGCCATCAAGAGTGCACGGTTTGTTTTCTTAGACTTAAGTAGATCCCTCCAATTGACTTGGGAGTAAATATTTATGTTAATGTCAGAGGTGTTTCCTAGCAGCCATTTGTGAAATGAACTGGAAATCTCATTCACATGAGAGGATTAGTGGCTTTCCATATTAAAAATGGTTATTTCATTACTTTTCCCTCTGCTGGAGCTTGATAAATATTATATTGGATTTCCGATTAAAAGTGATGATGTCTTTCCTTTTGTGGGTAGTACTTTGTTCATATACTGTGTGAACACAAACAGCTTCATGCTTCTATAGATAAGCAGAGTTTGTTCAGTATCTCTTTTTTTTTAAAATTTGTTCTGTTTCCTTGGCAATTGCCTGCTCGAGTTGAGAACTGACAATTGCAACGCACGTCCCTGTGTCATTGTTGTGATGTGGGCTTGCCTGTTACTATTTGCTATTTGAAATAAGTCATGCAGTGCTTCTCAATCGAGTCTCAAAGGGTACATCCACATTTTGTTTTTGCATGTTATACAAAAGCAAGCGGGCTGAGATTTCAAGCTCCAGAGACACTGTAATATAAACAGCCTTTAGATGCATCTAAATGTTTATTTCTAACCCATTTTTGTAAACAAGAGACTTTTTTTCTATACCTGTCTTGTTTTTGGAAGGACTCTTTTTACCAGAAAGGGGTGTATAGGCAGCTTAACAACTCTGTGATATGGAGCCAGAATAGACCCATTTGATGCTAAATAATGACCCCAGCCCCTATCTTATGTTATTTATCTTAAATGGTGTTACTTTTTTCATAATTTAAACATAATACTCCACCCCTTTATTTCATGAGAATTACAATGGTAATTGTAATGCAGAATGTATGTATTTAACTGCAAACCCCTTGCAATCTTGCAATCATCAAATAAAGGTTACATTGTCATTTTATATAGAGATATTGGACCTGCTATCCAGAATGCTTGTGACCTAGGGTTTTCTGGATAAGGGGTATTTCAGTAATTTGAATCACCCTTATTAAAAAAAACCCTACCACCATACCTACGTAGACCCCCCCCCCCCAGCCTAGCTGCTACCCCGGGCGAAAGGCCTAACTTTTTACTTACCCCTCGGTGCAGATTCATGCATCGGATTTCACGGCAGCCATCTTTTTCTCTTCGGTCTTCTTCGGGAAGTAACAGCTGTATTGGCGCATGCGCAGTTGGAGCAGTCTTCAGGTTTTTGACAAGTCACGGAAATTGCCGAAGCACCGGAAGAAGAATTGGAGATTACCGAAGAAGAAGATGGCTGCCTTGAACTCCGATGCCTGAATCTGCACCGAGGGGTAAGTAAAGATTTAGAGGCATTTGCCCGGTGTAGCAGCTAGGCTGGGGGGGAGGAGGGAGGGGGGTCTACATAGGGTAAGGTAAGGGCGTAGTGGTTTACTTCTCCTTTAAGTCTGCTAAAAATCATTTAAACATTAATTCAACCCAATTAGGAATGCTTTGCCTCCAATAACGATTAAGTATATCTTAGTTAGGTACTTCAAGTACAAGTCTTCTTATTAGAGGGAAATAGGAAATTATTTTTAAAAATGTAAATTATTTGATTAAACTAGGGTCTATGAGAAATGACCTTCCCGTAATGCAGAACTTTGTGGATAATGGGTTTCCAGATAATGGATCCTATACCTGTAATGTGTGTTTGGCTTTAGGCAGAATATAGGAAGCACACCAAGAGCAACAAAGACTAAATACAGACTGCTGGGATCATTTTATGCTTAACGCTGTTATTGAAACAAAGGTAATTGATAGCCGCAGGACTATGTAGAATTAGCCGTGGAACATTGGTGGGCCCTGTATGAAGCCCCTGCCGTTAAAACTAATCATATTTGTACAGGCCTGGTATCACATGTGACATTTTGTCATTAATGGGAATCCTAATAGATATGACACATGGGCATTGTCTCTTGAAAATATTCCCTTCTGTGTTTTTAGGCAATTATCTGGAAGAACCAGAGACACAATTATCTTTCAGGCAGCTATCTTTTTGTTGTAACTTACATTCAGTAATTCTTATTTACTACAGCGAGAAGTCATCCATGACAAAAAGTTCTAGTGGCAAAATGCCACATATAAACAGCCAGATTTTCTCTAGTATGATAGCATTAAGTGTACTAGAACATTGCAGTAAAAGTTATAGTCTTCTCAAACAATTCACTACTGTGCTAAACAGAATTAGACATTTGCATGGCAGTGTATACACAAAGCACAAAGGGAAACACAAAAACCCTATCCCTGGAGGAGGTATGAAATTCAGTTTTCATAAAATCTGTAGAGAATTATTACTGCGGATGTATTGTAACAGGGGTGGAAATACTCCTTCTTTCATTTAATGTAGTTGTGTGTGTTTTTTTTTTTTTTTTTTTTTCTTCTTAGTCCTATCTAGTTACAAAGATGTGATAGAGTTTTTACTATAGCCACTTTTGGGTTATGTGATGACCTTGCACTGGTGTATGGCCAATTTTGATCAGTTAGAGTTTCTCAATGAGCAGAGTTGACAAACAAAAAAACTGTATGCCAAACCATTATATGTAGCAACTGCATACTGAATATTGTATATGAAATAATTCATTTTGGTGTCCTCCTAACTTTCTGTATTAGACACTCATTGGTTTCTACCACAAAATCAATAATAACGCTGATATGTTACTCTCATCAACATCACATTAAAGGAGACCTGTCATCCACACATGAAAATCTGTATAATAAAAGTCCTTTTAAAATTAATCATGAAACTCAAATTCTTTTTTTTCCTTAAAACAACAATACTGGTTATAAACTCATTTAAAACTTCCAGCTGTCAGTCATATATTGCCTGCCCCTGCCTTAAGGTGGCCATAGACGCACAGATACAGTAATATCGTACAAAACAAATTTTCGTCCGATATTCGGTGCTTGTATGGTGGAAAAAGAGCAGACAGATATCGGCAGAAGACTTGGATATCAGTCGGCTCGTCGATCGGGCTGGACGGAAAATTTTGATCGGGTGCCTTTGAAGGGACCCAAACATTGCCCATTGTTAGTGCTGAATCGTCAGATACAGGTAGAATTCTATTGTTTCTACCTGTATATCTGACGATTCAGCTCTACACGTGTGTATTGAAACGAACAATCTTTCTTGGAAAGATCTTTTCCAAGAAAGATTGTAATTGTTATGTCTATGGCCACCTTTAGGCATAGAGGCAGAGCAGACAATTACTTTCACTTTCCATTCTGCAATTTCTAGATGTCACTGCACTCACATTCCCCCTCTGTCTCCAACATTTAATTTTGTAGCCAGTGCATGGGCATGGGCATCAGGTGCTCCATTATAGTGCAAAAACAAGATTTTGGCAAGATTTAGTTTGACTTAATAACAGTGTCCACAAAATGGCTGCTGCCTACTTGATGTGATTGTGATTTACAAGACTACAATAAAGAAGATTGAAATCATGTATATAGTGTAAGTGACATTTACTTTGCTTGACTAGCATCATAAAACAGGATTTGGGAATTATTTTTTAGGGTGACAGGTCCCCTTTAAACAAGAAATAAACAAGGGTAAATAACACAAACAAGATCCCTGAATACTTTGTTTCATTCTAGTTAAGTGAATGCTACCCATCGTCTCCAATTTTAAACGCTGGTAGATGACATTTAGCAATTAATGATTTCCCTGGAGTAATTAACTGAAAACTGGTAAAAGGACTAATCTCTAGAGTCAGACCATGTAATACAGGTTTCTTAACTTGATAATGCTCCTTGGGGCAAATTCACTAAGATTTGTAGTTGCGCCAGGTGTAACTTCGCCGCACTTCACCACACTTCGCCAGGCGTAGTTTCGCCAGCGCTTCGCAAATTCACTAAAATCCGAAGTTGCGGTCAGGGGTAGCGTAAGGTTGCGAAGTTGCGCTAGCGTTGATTCGCTAAGTAAAGCGAAGTTACGCTAGCGAAGGCTAATTTGCATACAGCGTCAAATTCAAATTTCAATGGAGGAATACGTATCAACACTACAAATGGCTAGAAAAGCTTCAAAACATCAAATAAAAGTTTTATTTTGCCCTACACATGTGCCCACTGTCTAGGTAAATTGCCATGAGTCAGGAGATGTAGGGGGGAAGGAGGGGAGCCCCAAAAATGTATTCAATCTTTTTCAGCCTATCACCCATAATGTAGAAAACACGCCAGCGTTTTTTGACTTTTTTTGAAGCAATCCCTATCTACTCTATTGCGCTTCGCCTGGTCTGAGGTGTGCGAAGAAAGTCTAGCGTAAACGGTAGCGTTCAGTACACTGCGCGCGTTAGTGAATTTGCGTAGTTATGTCGCTAGCGAAACTTCGCCAGGCGTAAGGGTGCGAAGTAACACTAGCGAAACTACGCCAGCGTTCGTTAGTGAATTTGCGCAGTAACAAAAATGCCAAACGCTAGCGAAGTAACGCTAGCGTTCAGCGCTTCGGCGCTTAGTGAATTTGCCCCCTTGCCCCCCATGCCATTCACAGTTGGTTCCTACAATCACATTGATTAGTTGGTATCTTATCTGGAGTTTTTTGTTACTTTTTCTGCACCCAGCAGCAGAAGAGCTTACTATTAATTATCAGGTATTCAACTTTAGCTATGTTATAAAACACAAACAGTTCAGCAGCCTTAGAGCAGATTCAAAGTATATAAATTGAAATTTACCCACTGCTCAATGGTTACAGTCTTAAGTGATTTATTTTAATTCTACCTTTAAAATTGAGTAATGGGAATGTTCATTTGTGAATTTATTATTTTCAAAAATTGATTTACCGTACACTGCGTACGCGATTCTCATTCCCCCTTGCCCCCTAATTTACATATGCAAATTAGGGTTCGGATTCAGGTTAGGATTTGGCCAAATCTTTCAGAAAGGATTTGAGATTTGGCCAAATCTTTCACAAAGGATTCGGTGAATCCTAAAATAGTGGATTTGGTGCATCCCTATTATTTTTACTTCTATGAGAGAGAGCTACTCACTCATCTTGCAGTTTTAGTTTTCTTAACTGTCTATTATCTCAAATGGCCACATCCTTCCCGGGGTGGGGGGTGCCAGCTAAATCCAGTAATAACTTCAGTTATTGCATTTGCAGAAATTAAACCTATGTCGCCATCCTACACATTATACTGAGAGATACCATAAAACTCTTCTAGCATAGGTATTCCCATGCATTAAAAATAATCACAAAAAAATTAATTTGCAGCATTTTAAGGCAGGGGTCCCCAACTTTTTTGGGGGATCACTGTTTTAAGGTATAGCTTCCCCTCCCCTTCATTAAGGTATTAAGGTAATCTCTATTTCATATAGATTACATATGTTTTTTTGATAAATTAAATTGTTTAAATTATAATATTGCAATATAGCATCTAACACATGCAGCTAATGGGAGGGCTTTTATAATATAGACAAATGCAAGAGGTCCTCTGCACTCAACCCATTATCAATATATTTAAGACAGAGACATTTTGTGCATAATGCTACTGAAAAATGCCTTACCCTTTAAACAAAACAGGGATTGTTTGTCCTAATGCAGCTAATGGAAGGGCTTTTATACTATTGTAAGCACTGTACTGTAAGTTCTAGCTTGAATATTTTCCTGGAATAAAATATCATTGGAGACAACTGTAAAATTTCAGATTTGACATAAGTAACAATTTAGGATGAAACACAGTATATTTAAAGCTCCTATGTCTTCCTGGATCTGAACTATTGCTTAAACATTTTAAAAAGCTTTCCTTTGACATGGATGCCTCAATTACTGATGACAGTTTGAGAATCTGTATTATTATTTTGGCTTTAAGGCTCATGGACCCTAAGGCACGGTGACAGAGCTGGTAAAACAGAATTCTTGTGAATGTGCAAAGCCAGCAATATGTCACTGTCGTTTACTAAGGATAATGGCGAGTTTACATTTTTATTTAGTAGAATGAGGCATACTTCTTGAACTATAGAGTACTAAATGCATTATGCAGTTTTTATTCAGAGATTGCCTATTTAATGTTTCAGTTTAACACGATCTAGTCTACTAAATGTTATTTATTTGATTGATGTGAAATCCTTTTATACATTTTTTTTAGTTAAGGGATGAATCTATTTATGACATGCATAAATAAGTAATGCTAAATGTAAACAGAGAAAATTGTAGTGGCATTGTGTGTCCCATACTACAGTGAAACCTCAATTTTACATCTCCTGATTTTAAGTTTCCCCTCATTTTACACTGTTTGTTTGTGGTCCCACCAATAAATACTGCAAAATGAATTTCCATGATTTTACATCATTTTTCCACGTCCCTTGAAAAACATAAAATGGGGGTTCTACTGTAAAAGATAAGTGTTAGAGATAAGTATTTTAAACTAAACAGACGTTTAATAGGTCCCATAGGAAAAAAAATCTTTATCGGTTCCCCAGTGAATTCAGGTGATGACCACAGTCCACTAGAGGGAAATTCCGTCACTCTCCATTTATTTCTATGGGATTTTTAAAAGAGTATTTATCAATGGGTGAAAGCGAAGGTTCATCCATTGATAAATATGCCTTTAAAAATCCCATAGAAATGAATTGGGAATGGCGGAATTTTACTCTAGTGGACTGTGGTGTGAGGAAGGAGAACAACCCCTTCTAAAGCTTCTCCAAGACTTCTCAAAAATTGACTCCAAGATGCAATTGGACTATTTTCTGGATTAAATTTGTACTAAGATCTTTAACCCTGTATATTCTGTATACCCCATGCCCCTGTATATTCTGTATACCCCATTCCGAGAAAGCAGGATGGCACAGTAGAATTTCCATGTATAAATACCCCTAGAACTCATAGCAGAAAGGCAACTTAATCTATAAATCCCCCAGAATTCACAGGATGATTGCAACTTTATTTATAATACCCCCAATATTCATAGCAGAATGGCAATTCCATATATAAATACCCCCAGAACTTATATCAAGATGGCACGGTGACAATCCCATGTATAACCACCCCAAAACTCATAGCAAGATGGCATGGTGGCAATTCCATGTATAAATGTCCCCAGAATTCATAGTAGGATGGCACAGGGGCAATTCCATATATAAATACCCCCAGAATTTATAGTAGGATGGCAGAGGCAATTCCACGTATAATACACCCCAGAATTTATAGTAGGATGGCACAGTGGCAATTATTTGTGTAATACCCTCCAGAATTCATAGTAGGATGGCATAGTGGCAGATTCACAAATGATGGCAGTCAACAAGGAAATAGTTATGGCTAGATTTCTTACCAGTCTTCTTTCTTCCTATAGAAGGGGTCCTGTGTCTGTGTATTGCTCACACTCTGCCCCACAAGCCCCTGGTTGGAACATACTGTACGTGTCTGTAACAGCAACGTGGTTACATTCTAGGTCAGTTCAGCACCTTTGATTGGCTGCCTGTAAGGCTCTACTTTGTGTCTAGTCTGCTGCCTCCGCCTGCCTATTGGTTGGTTGCCTGTCACACATCTTTCACATTCACCTAGAGCTTAGTATTGGCCGTGAGTGGTGTAATCATTCACACTGTTCACTGTGTCCTGGTTTGTGGCTGCTGTCAGGGGGCCTAGCACAGTGTGGGGTTCCTGTGCAACCCATGCCTCTCTACCTGGAATAAAGAAGACACCAAGTATGCCTCCCTGCAATGTGGGGCCCTTCAAGATTTTGCCCCCCCTTAGTTACGCCACTGAACCTGCCTGAGGAGGTGGTTGGATGCAGGTGAGACTGTGAAAGACCTGGGAAGTGAAGGGTTGGAAGGACGGATGTGCCACTCCTCAAGTCAATGCACCAACGCAATGCTCTGTCCTCTTCCGGGTTCCTGCAGACTGCGACAGACGGGGCTTCCTTTCCCTCGCTTACCACTTCTACTTCAATGGCTGGGGGTGGTGGTGGTGAGAAGTGCCCCCCAGTTCCGATGCCTATGCTTCATTTTAATAATTTGTCTGGTTACTTTGTAATTAGACAACACAGACAACAGCAGGACAGAGGATGTAAACTACAGCTGAAATGGAGCAAAGCAGCAGCTAACAATACATTATATTAGATGAGATCTGAAATATAAAACAGTATAGGACTAAGAAACAGACTTTTTAGGTGTGTGTTTCTATATTTAAAAATAAAAACCCAATTATATCGTGATTACACAATTGTCCATACAAAGCATTTTTGTGATGTTTTTGACATGTGACATATACAGACATAGGGGGTTATGTAATAAAAGACATTATGTTTGCCCAGGAGCAGTAACCCATAGCAACCAATCAAAAGGTAGTATTTAGTACTGGTTACCTGTTTAAAAGCAAACATCTTACTGGTTGCTATGGGTTACTGCTCCTGGGCAGAAGTGCCTTTTATTACATATGGGAGAATGTATCTTGTGGGTGAGCTACTTTCTGTGAAATTATGGTTCATACATTCAACTGGTTTTTCATGCAGTGCTTTAGAGGGGCATAGTTTTTCAAATATTTAACAGGTTCTGTGGAACTGTGGAACTGTGGAACTGAAAAAATAAATAAATACATAAACAAAGAAATAGATAAACTGCATGTTTAAATAAATAATATTAATGGTTTGAAACAATACTAAGCCCCAAATGATTCAGCAATGGCTGTTTCCACTAAAGTACCTGAGAAATGTATTAGTCTAAATGACCATTAGCCATATCTCAGATATTCCAAATATAAAAGCCTATTAACTAACAAACAATCAATTTATTTGCAAAAAAAGAACATTTGGATACCTTGAGCAAGCCATACATTATTAACAACAGCCTGTGTTTGCCATACGTATTTACACAGATAAGCTTTCCCTTGTGCGTGCATTTTGTACTTTGTTTTTTCTCTTTTTAGTGAGCATGTTATGATCTATAGCTGCCTAAGGAGAATCTTCTCTTCATTACTGTTTTTAAAGAGTTTGTTCTCCTTAAAGTGAACATTTAGCATGGTGTAGACAGCAGAATTGTACACTAATAGTAACCCGTCTGTTTGATTGTTATTAAAATTTTTGTTCTACGGATGCTAGCTTGAAATTCAGATGGTTTTCTAGTTGCCAGGGGTTAATCACCCTAGTCATTTTGAAATCGTTTTGATATCAAAATGGAAGATTAATTTTAAAAGAACCTGAAGAGAAAATGAGGCAATACAATATTATATTAGGGGCTACAACCCTCATTGGTAATTGGTCTATACCCTGTAGGCATAAATCATTAAAAAGTTTTATACTCCAAATTTGAAAGGGGCTCAGGGATTTTTTTGGGAAATCCCCTTCATGGCAGCCACATCAATAAATAAGAATACTAATAAAACTTAAAGGGGAACTCCACAAAAACATAACTTAAGCTTTTTGAAAAGTAAACATAATTTCCAGCAACTTTGCAATATACATCACGTAAAAATATGGCGACTTTTCATGATTTTTAATGGTTTCTGACAGTTCCCTAAGCCTAGCCCCCTGCTCTCCTGCTGATCTCTCTGACTACTTTGCTGAGCTGGCTGACTACTGTTACTTTGTATCAACAGCCAGCTGTCCTTAGCCTGTATTCTCCTAACCCCACAATTCCCTGCACACGTGATTTCAATAAGGAAAGGAACATCACAGTGTAATGCATTGTGGGTTATGTAGTTCCTGCATCCTGTCTGTAAGCTGTGGAAAAGTTGTTACAATTTGTAACATCAGTGTTTAGTCCCTCCTTCCCTGCCAGGATTTCAAATGATGCAGAAAGAAGAAGAACTGTTGGATTTGGATTTCAGCATAGAATTGTGTTTATTCATACTTTTTGAAGAAACAGGTAACTGTGATGGATATATTAGGGGTTTGTGTGCTATGTGGGCCTCTATCAACTTTTGGTTTGGAAGCTGGAGTTCCCCTTTAAGCATTGCAGTCAATCTATTTTTGGTTGCTGGGGACCCCCATGAACCTGATCAAATTTACACCTACATGCTGATAAAAGCCAGAATAACCATTCACAATGATATAAATGACTGATAAAGAATAATTGAAATGTTGCTTATAAAA
Organism: Xenopus petersii; assembly: GCA_038501925.1. NCBI lineage: Eukaryota > Metazoa > Chordata > Amphibia > Anura > Pipidae > Xenopus > Xenopus petersii. The sequence goes on from CM076680.1 coordinate 81,653,901, forward strand.
GGTAACATAGAATAGAAAAAGTTAATGTAAAGTGAACTTGAAAGCATAAGAGGTAATTTACTTACTGCACCAAAATAGACAATGTGCAATTTTGTATACATACAACATTTTAAAAAAAAAAAATCTATATTGCAGTGTTTATTGCAATAATTGTTGTGTTCACTAGGGAGATGTGTCTGACACAATTGTGCCCAATTGATTTATTTTTGCATCCAAAATCAGTTTAATATACTGGCCCTGCCACAAGGTGAGATACCTGGGATACCTGATGGAGAATGTTTCCAGCCTACCCGAACTCAAACAAAAATGCCACTCGAGTTTACTCCATTTTTAAAATTTCTCCAGCTCAGGCATGCCTTTCATTTGCAATTCTTTACTCACTAATCCATCCCTTCAATCTGCCTGTGAATGGTGGCTTTCCAAAATACCTGATGTAGCTTGTGCCAAATGGGAACAGGCTACAGACAACACATATAACCATCTAATCTCAATTAAATATACAGTAATAACTCCCATAAGGCTTAACCAAATGTAGTTTTCCCCAATGATCGTTGCCCTATGTGTGAGGAGCCTGGAGCTGACTTTTTCCACTTGATTTGGGGATGTCTATATATTCACAACTTCTTCACCCAAGTTGTTGATATTCTGGCTGGCAACCTTGCTTCCCTTTAGTTATAACACAAACTATTTGCTTCTTTGGGGTTTTGGATAATTTAATACCGCAAACTCACATTAGGTTGTGGTTCTGAATCTCCTGCTTGCCATGCATTGGATGGAAACATCCCCTCCAACCACTAGAGAATGCCCTCAATTGTTTGACTATTAAATTCAACAAAGTATGGGTTCCTTGGTGGGATATACCTTAGAGTTAAACCAACCAGCAGATACTCAATTTAACTTCCCCCTACCTTTGGAGACTGCTATTGCCTATGACACCGGTGACTGCTGTCTTACTCAACCTAATAGGCACTATGCAGCACTACTACTTTGTACTACTTTGAAGAGATATAAGCGCACTTTAACCTAATAAAAGTAGTAGGCAGGAGGAAGGCAGCAGCACCAAGTGCAACTATACAGAAGTGCCTTTTGACACAAGTACCATTAATGAAATGGAGTTCTCTCGCAATTCACTGCAGCCAATTTAGCTGCTGCACAACTGCACTTGCATTCATAAATGATGCTTTATTTCCATTTTTTTCATTAAAGGGGTGGTTCACCTTCAGGTTAGATTAAAGTATGTTATAGAATGGCATATTCTAAGCAACTTTTCAATTGGTCTTCATTATTTATTTTTTATAGTTTATGAATTATTTGCCTTGTTCTCCTGACTCTTTCTAGCTTTCAAAAGGGGATCACTGACCCTTCTTAAAACAAATGCTCTGTAATGCTACAAATGTAATGCTATTGCTACTTTTTATTACTTGTCTTTCTGTTCCGACCCTCCCCTTTTAATATTTTATATTCTCATTCAAATCAATTGATGGTTGCTATAAGTAATTTGGACCCTAGCAACCAGGTTGCTGAGATTGCAAACTGGAATGCTGCTGAATAAAAAGCTAAATAACTCAAAAACCACAAATAATAAAAAATGAAAACCAATTGCAAATTGTCTCAGAATATCATTCATGCATGTGCAGTTCGGATCAGCTCTCTGCTAACAGGTTATGGGCCCAGATCACAGCACCACTGGTACCTGATCCTGAGAATCTCTGGAGAGACAGAAGCTGAGGCAGCTAGTCTGGAGTTCAGGTCAGGCATAGCAAAGCTGAATAACAGCAACTATCAGCTATGGAAATTGATGGTGGAAATGACAGGCTAAAGCAGTTATTAGCCTACTGGTGGAAGATAATCAACTGATCAGGAAAGAATCTACAGCAAAAGGTATGTGGAACGCACTGCAGGTAAACTGCCCCTGCTGTGTAAGCTATACAGCATGAAACTGCAGAAAAATCTCAAAGGAATTAGCGAGTAAATTAAAGACAGCCATTTAGCAGCTCTCCTTTTATGCAGCCTTCCCAAATCTGATAAATGCCATTGAAGTCAGACCAGTCAGAAATAAATTCAAGTTAATTGATGAATATAATCACAGAAAGGAAAACAGAGCTGTAAAAAGGAACTATAGCACCAGAAACAGCTCTTAAAGCTGGAAAATTGCAAAACGAGATGCACAGTGTGTTTTTGCTGTAAAAAGCCAGGGCATTTAAAGAAAGACTGCTTTATATGAAAAAATGAGCAAAAACATGCAGTGGCAAAGACAGCAAAAGAAATTGCAAAATGTGTTGCACATAAAACTCCAGATAGTATAGATACACAGTAGAGTGGATGTTTCAAGCTTACTCAAGATAACTGCTCATCAAACTGGTGTATTGACTCCAGGGCAACGAGTCACATGACAAGTGATAAGCATTTCTTTGATCAAATAGATTGTGATACAAACGAGAAAGCGTTCCTTGCAATTGGGGACAGCATCGATGTGAAAGGAATTGGTCAAGGCCCTGTGAACTGTGTCATAAGCACAGGACAAAAACATAATATACTTGTGAAGGATGTACTGTATGTCAAAGAATTAGAGGGGAGCCTCCTATCAGTGAAATGTTTAACAAATGCAGGGTGCTCTGTTCATTTTAAAGGCAAAGTATGCACAATTCAGAATGGTTCAGCAATTATAGCTGAGGGAACAGCAGACAGACACCTGTATGAGCTCAAATGTGGAGAAAACAAGGCTAAAATTGCCACTCAATCACCTCATCAGAAATTCATTCATACATGGCACAGACGTCTGGGACACAGTCATCCAGGTGCAATACATGAACTGTTAAACAAAAAAATATGATTTCTGATATGGATATCTCACCATGCAATACAACCATGAAATGCATCCGCTGTATCAAAGCAAAGGCAACACGTTTACCACTATCTACAACAAGTCAGAGCAGGGCAAGTCAACCCCTAGAGATGATCCACAGTGATGTGTGTGGACCAATGAGAACACAGACCCCATCTGTAAACAAGTATTTTGTGACTTTCATAGATGATTACTCCAGATACACAAAAGTATATCTAATGAAGCGCAAAAGTGAAACACTGGATAAACTCAAGGAGTATATAGCAGAATCCACAAACAAATTCCAGCGCAATCCTGTGATACTAAGATCTGGAGGGGAGTACACAAGCATTGAAGCTAAAGCATATCTAATGGAACAAGGCACTCAACATCATTGATTCGCAGTACTGTCCAACAGAGACTATGGTTGCAGACTCATCAACCAAACCATTGCTCCAGATGCCAATAAACATAGGCACAATCATTTTATACATGACATTGGAAATGCTTCATTCTGCTGACATGTTAGCTGCCTAGTGCTGCTTCCTAAGACATGAAATGATGGAGGCCTCTGATTTTTTCACCAAGAGAAAAAAATTGTTCTTGAATGTTTACAGTGATACTGACACTAAAAAATAACCTTCAGAATATAAATATTATATATATATTATGTTACCTATAGGTCATGCTGATGTTTTCAGAGATAGCTCTGCTTTTGTAAGTCACTTGAAGTTTCCTAAACCTGACTGTTTTGCTAACCTGACTGTTCCTTTTAACATGTCAGTTAGGGGCCGATTCACTAAATTCGAGTGAAGGATTCGAAGTAAAAAAACTTCGAATTTCGAAGTGTTTTTTGGGCTACTTCGACCATCGAATGGGTTACTTCGACCTTCGACTACGACTATCGAAGGATTCGAACTAAAAATCGTTCGACTATTCGACCATTCGATAGTCGAAGTACTGTCTCTTTAAAAAAAACTTCGACCCCCTAGTTCGGCAGATAAAAGCTACCGAAGTCAATGTTAACCTATGGGGAAGGTCCCCATAGGCTTGCCTAAGTTTTTTTCATCGAAGGATATTCCTTCGATCGTTGGATTAAAATCCTTTGAATCGTTCGATTCGAAGGATTTAATCGTTCGATCTAATTTTCTGCGCTAAATCCTTCGACTTCGATATTCGAAGTCGAAGGATTTCAATTCCTAGTCGAATATCGAGGGTTAATTAACCCTCGATATTCGACCCATAGTAAATCTGCCCCATAGAGTTACTAATGTTAATGGACTACTGCTGGACAGATATGAAAAGAGGAACATGGTGGATCAGATAAGTAAAGCACGCAAAGGCAATGTTATAAATTAAATTCTGGTGTCATTATCCCTTTGAGGGACCACTACCCCTTTATTTTAATGTTCTCTTTATATTGTATTGTACCTTTCTTCTATTCAGTTTTATGTTAAACATACTTTGTTGTCCCTAACTTTTTTTTTAAACCTCCCCCTTATTGATCTTGTTATAACAGCATGAAAGGTTCTTAATGACTCAGTAATGTTTGATATATGTCACTGCAAATGTGGGCATACGTTTTAAATTGCACTGATTAGATCTGTACTTATCTCCTAGCATCCCTTCTTTCCTGCTAATGTGTCTTCGTGCTACTTTACCTTACTTAAAAGGTCCTAACCTTCCATAGGATAATTACTTTATATTGTTATATTCATTGTTGTTGCCTGTTCACATTTACATATATCTCCATTATGTTACGTAATGAATTGCATACATTATACATGATTTCATTGTACTTATACTCTTTCTTGCCAAATATAGCTGTTTTTTCACATTTGTGCAATTTGCAACTTGTTTTTTTTTTATCTGTGTATTGTTCTAAGGATGCATGTTTTTAGAACTATAGAAAACTAGGTATATAATATATATTTTTAAATGAATACTTAACTACTGGATAATTAATATCATATTAATGCACCTTTTAAAGAATCATACCAAATTGTCAAATACATTCACCTTCTTATGACTTGAACCATGATTTTATGATGTTCCCGCATGTTCCGTCACTAATCACCTGAAAGGAAAACAATGCAGATACTAAAGGTAACAGGAAGGACTAATAGACAGGGCTATTTCGATTCACTGGTTGATACTTTCCAGTTTTTATCTTTTACGTTTTTACCTATCTCAAACATTTCCAAAACGTTCCTAAAGTTTAATGTTCCGGTCTCTAAATTGTTACAGTTTTGCAACATTTAGTTGATACATTTTTCAGCAGCGTCTCTGAAGTATTAGCAACTATTGTATCAGTTCTAGCAGCTGCTTTTAATGAAATTCAGGGATTCTGTTCAGCAGGGACAAAGCAACAACTAAAAGAATCAATTTATAACAGTTTACAGGGTCAGTGACCCCCCACCTTCCAGAGCTGCTTTAGATGGTGAAAAATTACACTTAACACTTCAATATTAGAAAATGGTCATACATAGAATATAGAAAGTATGATTTTAAATTATTTAAATTATTAAAGGGGTTATTTACTTAACCTTCTGGTTGACGTTTTTTGGGCAAAAACACTAATTTTTAGAGGAAAAAAAAAATCAAATTTTTCACGATTTTTTATACCCCAAAGCTGCAAAAAGTCAGAATCTGAAAATCCGACATCTAAAACCTGCCGAGGTCATGTAGAAGTCGATGGCAGATGTCACTTTTTCAATTTGAAGGCATAGTGATCTGCATTGTGTTTCGCCCGATAATCAGAAAAATTTGGGGTTTTCATGCGATAACCCAAAAATAATCGAGTGATTCTGGGAATCGATTCCGAAAAATTCGTATCATTCGGCCTTTCACTCAGAATTTTTTTAGTTACAGGTATGGAATATGTTGTCTGGAAACCCATGAGCCACAAAGCTCCGAATTATGGAAAGGCTTTCTCCCATAGGGGCAAATTCACAAAGCGCCGAAGCGCCTAACGCTAGAGTCAATTCGCTAGCGTTGGTCATTTTCGTTACTTCGCAAATTCACTAACGAACGCTGGCGTACATTCGCTAGTGTTACTTCGCACCCTTACGCCTGGCGAATTTGCGCAACGGACGTAACTACGCAAATTCACTAACGCGCGCATTGTACTGAACGCTACCTTTTACGCTAGACTTCCTTCACCACCTCAGACCAGGCGAAGCGAAATAGAGTAGATAGGGATTGCTTCAAAAAAAGTTCAAATTTTTTCTAAGTCCCAAAAAACGCTGGCGTTTCTTCTATATTATGGGTGATAGGCTGAAAAAGATCGAAACATTTTTTGGGGCTCCCCTCCTTCCCCCCTACATTTCCTAACTCATGGCAACTTAACTATACAGTGGGCACATGTGTAGGGCAAAATAAAAATTTTATTTGATGTTTTGAAGGTTTCCCAGGCATTTGTAGTGCTGCTACATATTCCTCCATTGAAATTTGAATTTGGCGCTGTATGCAAATTAACCATCGCTAGCGTAACTTTGCTTCTCTTAGCGAATCAACGCTAGCGCAACTTCGCAACCTTACGCTACCCCTGAGCGCAACTTCGGATTTTAGTGAATTTGCGGAGCGCTGGCGCAACTACGCCTGGCGAACTGCGGCAAAGTTACGCCTGGCGCAACTACGAATCTTAGTGAATTTGCCCCATAGACTCAATTTTCTCTATAATAATAAAACAGTATCTTATACTTGATCCATACTAAAAAGATTACAAAAGATGTAATTAATCCTTACTGGAAGCAAGACCAGCCTAGTGGGTTATTTAATGTTTACACGATTTTCTAGTAGAGTTATGGTATGAAGTTCCAAATTACAGAAAGATCTGTTATCCAAAAATCCCCAGGTCCCTAGCATTCTGGATAACTTGTATTTTATTGATAAAAAGATAAAAAAATGGATGGGTGTTTGGTCGAGCTTTGTTTTATAGAAATATGAGATATTTTAGTTTTAGTAAATAACCCCTAAAACTTGAAAACGAAAGTTTTAAATAATAGGTTTGTTATCATGTGAATATTGTGGTATGCTTACACTGATAAAGTGTTTTGCTTTATTTTACAAAATCATATATTTCAAAGTCAGTGTCTTTGAGTTGTTATGACAACAGTTTATATTAAGACATATAATAATCTTGACATACTTGAAATGGAATTGTCATGTGTTGCCTTGACTACTGGACAGCACACTATGGACAGTGTTAAAAGAAAATATTTCATTTTCACCAGCAGACAAGACTGAACTACTGAGGAGACAGAAAAACGACTCATTCTACAAATGAAAGGGATTAATCTCATGTGTTGCGTGCTTATGGATAAGGGAGCTTTCTGTTTTATAGCTTTATAATACACAAGAGCCATGAATATCCTGTAAATTATATCCTTATAAACGGTGAGTTCTGATGTCATTAGTTATAAACGGTGAGTTCTGATGTCATTTCTGTCACATGACTCACTGAAATTTGTGTATTATAATAAATAAAGTACCCCCAGTTGTAAAATATGAGGATATTAGAAGTTACCTCGGAGTTCCATGACCTGTATAAAAACACTCGGCCTTCGGCCTCGTGTTTTTATATGGTCATGAAACTCCTCGGTAACTTATAATATCCTTATATTTTACAAGAGGGGGTACTTTATTCACTATATATACATTCTCAGTTCACATACCACTGAAGAGACAGACAATTTATTTTAAATTCCTTATTTTCTTGCCCCTTCAGTTAAGCAACCCTGCACAGCACAGTCGAATATAGATCTTGTAATAAAATATGAAATTTGGAGTAAAGCAATATCAGCGAAACAGCGACAGAAAAGCCAGGCGCTCAAGAATTCCACAAGGGCAGCAACAATCAAAGTACAAAGTATCCATCCCAATCACAGCAACCAGTCAGCTACCAACCCTACTGTGCAGGACTGCCATGTGCTTTAGGAACTACAGTATGTTGTCTGGTTGACTATGGACTAGAATGGTCTCTTTCCTTTTTCTTCTACTTGATAAGCTAAAGAATAATTCATCAGTTCAGCTTTCTAATCACAATTCTGGGGCCTGAATAGATCTTTGGAGCATAACTGCTTTGCTTCACAGTAGGGCCACTATACGGCAAGACATTGCTGAAATATGCTATGGCTATGGTCAGCAATCTTTCCTTTTGCTGTTTCCTTTTATCATTTAATAATCAATTCATAGTTTGGAACACAAAGACAAAGTCAAACCTCATCAATAACATTATTTCTTTGGGTGAATCATTTCAGTTTGTCGTTCAGCTGTCATCAACTCTGTTCAAAATTGTTTTGACCTACATGTATTTGTGTAAAGTTTTTAGCATATAGATGTTGTTCTTAACAATCTCTGCTAAGTTTTTGGCATGTTAGAATTTGAAAAGAGAGTATGGTCTTGACTCTTGTTATTCGTTGAATGAATTATTTAAATTGAGGTGACCTTCCAGTAATTCTATGTTATTGGGTTTTCAGATAAGAGATCCTATACTTGTACTGTCAATAACACTGAACAGCTAGGAAAGAGAAGAAGGTTTCAGACAACAGATTGTTATTTGAATACAGAGGGAATACAGGCAAATATTATACTTATAAAATGGCTTGCCTTAGAAACAGGGGATCATTTTGAGGAAATCTTCAGTAAGCATTTCATGGTTCCTTTGTTTCACTAGTAATTTAGTATCTGTGCAAGTGCATATACTTTTCAAAATAGAGGTTTTAGTTAGTTACAAGATTAGTTACAAGGTTAGTTACACAGTTAAGATCTTATATTAAGCATGTGACCATACCTCGTCAAGGTAAACCCCATAAGGTGGTCCCTAACTATTTACCTCTGGTCATATTTTTGATTGACTGGCACCTCCCTGCATGGTTGCATTACTTGGGAAAAGTGTCTTCTGATCTCAAAATTGGTCCCAGTCACAGGTTTGAACCTTCTCACCATTAGCTTTTATAAGGAGAGAGATTTCCATGTGCAAAGTATTAACATGACATGCTTAATCCTGTGATTGTACCACCGGTACTTTTAATGGTGGTCTTATGCATTTAAAAGGGTGTTGGTCTGGACAATCAAGTAGGGTAGGAGTAAACCCTTGTTTTTGAATGTATATGTACTTGCCCAGATACCAGTGAATGTGCATTAATCAGTCCCCTCTCTTTGTAAACCTGTAGCTAATTTGGCCATTACAGTTGCACTTTGTTGTACTTGTATATCTTACTTAGCCTTGGATAGCTCCCACAACTCCCTTTTGTGTGGAAATCTTCAATAGAGCCTAATCTGTCAAGGTACATCTGCCTCATCACATTTAGAGCACTTGACCACTGCAGCCGTGCTGCTTCTTTACAGTCCCTACTTGTCAAGTGCTGGCCACAATAGAATCGGCAAGACAAAGCTGAAGAATAGACCGCACCTCCCCAGAAAATGTAAAACTCCAAATTGATTTACTGCTATTAAAAGACCATAAGGACAAACATACGCATCACTTCCTGGTGCATTTTGGACAAATTCGATCCTTAATTATAGGCACAATTCTATTCACCCTGGAACAAGATTAAATACAAATCAATAAAATCACATATTAGAGCATTTCCCAAAGAAAACAGGCATAGCAGTATTACAGACCAAAATGAAAAAGGCAGATATAGCATCTTTAAATAGTATCTGATGTTTATATCAACAGCAAATACTGTGAGTCACATTTAATCATTTTGAGTATAGACAACCTCATTGTTAATCTTATATAAGGCAATGTATGTCCCATCTTTTGTTAAATCCACCTGGGCTCCTAGTCCCCAATTAAAAAATTCCAAATGCCTCACAACGATTAATAGTCATCAGTCACCATGTCTGATTGGAATAAGGACTTTTTCTATAACTTGTACATGTAAATATTTTGCGTCACTGTTGCAGCAATGTGCATAGTGCTTCCCCACTGCGGATTCTCTATTCAGATTCTCATTAGCAGATAAATGCTTTCTGATAAAACCTTTTAATCTGCTTATGCTACATCCCATGTATTGGATCTGACACTTATCACACTGTTACAGATACACCACAGATCTACTATTACCATTAAAGTGCCCTATAATGTCATTTTTTTCACCAGTAGTAGTCCCTGCTATATCTAATCACGTATTTTCCATTTCCCACAGTGACTTTTTTGCTGCACCGCCTATCTGTAATAGCTTGGTGACAAATTATACGACAAAACTGTAACCTTATGTGACACACATTTAATTTCAGTATCTTTCAAAATATTTTTACATTTTTGATCACCATACAGAATTGATATAGTTTCAGAAAAAAAGGAAACCCCACCAAATAGAAGTTTCTATACCTATACCAAGTCAAATTTGACCATAAATTGCGAAATCAGGCTGATTGCTGATAATAATAATTCATTAAATAAAGTGCTGGTTATTAAGTCAAATAAAGTGCTAGAGCAAATAAATAAGGTGAAGTTAATCAGTACAGAAGGCTGATAACAAAATTAATTATTTCTAAGTCCAATGGGTATATTACCCCACCAATAGATTCCAGTAGTACCCCTTATTAGATAAATTCATTCATTAATTCATACAAAGTATAATTAAACCAGATAATTATAATAAAATTAGTGTTGCAATAAATTATACCTATAAAGTGCGGTGCAATAAATAGGTTAAAAAATGAGACTTGGTAATTAATTAAATAGTTAAAAAGGAGTTGGTAAAGAGATGGCCAAAATTCAGAATGGGTTAAAAGGTTATTCGATCATATTTCAAGATTAGAGTTAAGAGAAAATTGGAAATTATAGTAGGTGGAGTTGTCCCGAAAACTAACTGCCTATTTTGTTTCTAGAGCCTGGGACACCACAAAGTCAAGGCAGGACAGGGTAACCGGAGCTGTGGTCTTGTAATTTAAATTGCCCTAACGATTAAAAGAGGCTAAGTAGCCCTAAAAAAAACACAAACTCACGGCCCCTTAGAATGGAAGGAAGATGGAAGAGGTGGTATAGCAAAGTATTTAGATCAAATTTCCTGCCCCCATAAAGATATCCAGTATAATTCCCCTAATGGATTGTTATTCAGAATCAAATTCGTTATGATAACTCCTTATCATAATGAATTTGATTCTGAATAACAATCCATTAGGGGAATTATACTGGATATCTTTATGGGGGCAGGAAATTTGATCTAAATACTTTGCTATACCACCTCTTCCATCTTCCTTCCATTCTAAGGGGCCGTGAGTTTGTGGTTTTTTTAGGGCTACTTAGCCTCTTTTAATCGTTAGGGCAATTTAAATTACAAGACCACAGCTCCGGTTACCCTGTCCTGCCTTGACTTTGTGGTGTCCCAGGCTCTAGAAACAAAATAGGCAGTTAGTTTTCGGGACAACTCCACCTACTATAATTTCCAATTTTCTCTTAACTCTAATCTTGAAATATGATCGAATAACCTTTTAACCCATTCTGAATTTTGGCCATCTCTTTACCAACTCCTTTTTAACTATTTAATTAATTACCAAGTCTCATTTTTTAACCTATTTATTGCACCGCACTTTATAGGTGTAATTTATTGCAACACTAATTTTATTATAATTATCTGGTTTAATTACACTTTGTATGAATTAATGAATGAATTTATCTAATAAGGGGTACTACTGGAATCTATTGGTGGGGTAATATACCCATTGGACTTAGAAATAATTAATTTTGTTATCAGCCTTCTGTACTGATTAACTTCACCTTATTTATTTGCTCTAGCACTTTATTTGACTTAATAACCAGCACTTTATTTAATGAATTATTATTATCAGCAATCAGCCTGATTTTGCAATTTATGGTCAAATTTGACTTGGTATAGGTATAGAAACTTCTATTTGGTGGGGTTTCCTTTTTTTCTGAAACTATATTAATACTTTTTCATCTGACTTTGTCAGACCCCCACCTATAGCTTGGGTTAAATAAAGGTTTTAATATATCTATATATACACACAGGGATACCAACTTGTTTTGATTTTCACCATACAGAATTGGTAAGTATTTATATAAAACAGCTTTAACCTGATTCAATTCCTTGCTGTATTCAGTGGAAAAATTTAGTATATTGTTTCCCTTACTTTGTCTATCTTGTCCTTTATCTTTAGACGACACTGATTAAGCATAGTTGCCCTTACATAGGCTTGCTGAATAATATTTTGAGGATAAGATCTTGGTAAAAGTCTATTTTTTTAAAACATCAGCATGTCTATAGAATGCATTATCACTTAAACAATTCCTCCTAACACAGAGAAATTGAGAATATGGTATAGCTTTTATTGTATGATATGAATGACAACTTCTAGCATGCATCAAAGTATTGACGGACAAAGCTTTCCTATAGATCTCACTTTCTACAAATTTTCCATGTTCACCTATCAATGTAATATCTAAAAAGTACATTTTGTATTTAATCTGATTCATTGTAAAGGACAAGTTCATGCTGTTATGATGAAAATACTGCAGAGAGGCTTCAGGAGACTGGAGACCAAGTTTCCATATCAGCAATCAGTCTCTGTAATGACCATACCATATTACTTGGTCCCTGAAGGGGGAAGCACCTCCAAATATGCAGGACTCCTCCCACCAACCTATATAGAGGTTGGCACATGAGGGGGCAAGGGCCACCCCCATAGCCATCCTACACATTTGGAGGTAGAAACGCCCATCGAACATAAAGTAGTTATGTTCAAGAAAAAGTTCAACACACTCCCCCAAAAAGTATCTTAAGTCATCAGAATAATCAGGAAAGTATGTCATGAAATGTTTCACAGATGCTTTGCCTAATTCATGGGGAATGCTAGGTTATAACAATTTAATGTCTAACGTTATCCCAACATATTGTTTATCCCACATTACATTATGTAACTTCTTTAGGACATGTGTGGAGTCCTGTAAATATGAATCCAACTTAATTACAAATAGCTGAAGAGATTTGTCAACCCTTATAGAAAGGACCTCCAAAAGTGAATCTATACCTGCCACTATGGCCACTATGCCAGCAAGATTATCCAGTCCCTTGTGAACCTTAGGCAAATGGTGGAATATAGGTATAATCCAAAAAATATGACTTTGGAGAATCATAGCAGGCAAACTGTGTAACTATGAATATAGGAATGTAGGTATCACTGGATGAATTTTCTCTAATAATAAATTCCACCTTGGCTGAAGTTAAAATACTGAGTAATACCCCAAGGGACACAAGTGCGCAGTTAATGTAATAAAACTTCTTACTGAAAAAGTTGTTACGTTTGCTCCAAAAGATTACGACACCTTCAAGTACTTCTTAAAAGTGGACAATGGGCAATGAAAATTCACAATGCGCAATGAAAATTTGCAATGCAATAACAGTTCAAGGAAGAATATTACATTGTGAGATGTGAATTTTTATTCTTATTGGTGAAAATAGTTTCTCTCATTGTGACTTTTATTACAGTCCAACTTTTATATCTTATTACTGAGCAGTTGTTACTGTCAGTAGGTTCATTGTTATTTCTTAATGTTAGCAAAGCGCTCTTTGTTTGTCTTGATGCCACTGGGAAGTCAGCCATTGATCAGGAGGACAGATTTTTTGTATACATTATGAAGAAATCATATTATGTAATGTCGGTGTCTTGCTGTCAGAATATAAGTGGTTGTGTCTAATAGCTTTGTGATGTCTTGGTATCTTTTTTGTTACATTTTTAAATTAGCTATGAAATATAATAGAAAGCCCAAGAGCAGGTTCCTTTTAAGCAGAACTTAAAGACATACAAAAGACATTTGTATTTCCACCTTATATGTTCACTTCAATATAGTTGATAATAAATGTTTCATGTAATGTCATAAATCATCTGTAAAATGTCATAGGGGTCATATATATTCAGTAAGACAGTTGGAAAACTGCAAAAGACAGACACAATCCACCATTTTTTTTTTTGCTCTTTGACTCCCTACTTTACAGAATTGCCATACTTCGGAGCACAGTGGCAGTAAATGTCAAGGGATCTTTAAAGGAAAACTATAACCCCGAACAACGTAAACCTCTATAGAAAATATATTGAATAAAATAGCTCATGTATAAAAACCTGCTTCATGTAAATAAACCATTTTCATTATTATATAATTTTCTTGTAGTATGTGCCATTGGCTAATCATAAATAGAAAATTCACAGTTTAAAAAATAAGGGGCACCCTTTGGGTCCTAGGATTCAGGGTGCACACAAACAAAACATATGTTGGGCCACATGAGCCAATAACCAGACAGAGTTCTGTCTTTTGCTTCCCACACTTCTTCCTGTTACAGTTAGAGCTGCAGTATTTCTGGTCAGGTGATCTCTGAGGCAGCACACAGACCATCACAAAATTTTTACAAGAAATGTAAAAGGGCAATATTTACTTACATTTATACAGTATACCAGTTTGGTAAGATTCTGTAATATGCCACTTAATTTGATATAATCTGTTGGTTAAGTACTCTTTTTAGGGGTATAGTTTTCCTTTAACAAACATTACCTACGGCCATTGATCCTTCCCTGGTCTCTACGTGAGCTCCATATTGTGCCTTTTCTTCATCAAACATCCATAGACACTGCAGTCCTTTTATGAATTAATATTCACATTTTATTTATCAAGTACTATGTTTTTGCATTCTCAGCCTATGTTTCCAATATAATTATCCTTATTTAAATTATTATTTATTCTATTGTATTTATCCTTATTTATCCTGTATCTTCAGATACAGAATCTGAGCCTCTTTTCTTAATCCCTTCCCTGTAATAAAGATAGCAAGTCATTATTATAAGTAGATAATAATAGGTAGATTTTCATGAGCTGCTTTCAGTTATTTGCACTGAATCTCAATGGACATTTCACAAAACGAATGTCCAAAGATTTAGTCTCAAAAGTAGCTTTTCATTTATATGAATAAGAGAAGAAATTCAAATACACTTCTATTGTTTCTAGTGTTATAAATTACTCTGCATTATCTCTAAGAATGCCCTGATAACTCTTGATGTAGTAAACAATGTCCACTCTTCTTTCTACAGCTTTCCAGCCTAGATGACCTGATCCAGTTTTCTTCCACAAGCATCTTCAAATCCATTGATTTCTTTTCATATACACTTGTCATTGCATTGCTCTAAAGGCCAATGGGCATAATGTTCCAACTAAAGAACAAGTGAGTCCTCCCTTCTTTACATCAAAGATGACCAACATGACAACCTCAAATGAAGATCTTTGAAGTGTAGTATAAGAGCTACAGTTCATGTGAAGAGGTATATCTCAGTTACTACATTGTAACCTCCACTATTCAGTATGATTCTTGTTCCCAAGACAACAGAACAATTCTATACATGACCCAAAGTAGCACTGTTGTATGATTTCATCTGTTTCTTATTATTGATTCTACCCACATCTCTACACATTTTATAAATGATGACATTTTGCATTGAATCAATATAGTTTTGACAAGTTCACATTTAGCAAAGCACACCGTTAAATATATAGAACCTTTTCCTTACCTTCTGTCTGGAGTACAGAATAAATGAAGGACTACCAAACCCAAAGGCAAACAATTTATAATGTATACTTCAGAAAAACTAGAGATAGATACATATGGATTTCTTATGAATGGAAGCACATCAAACACATGTCCTTAGCATGAAGAGTTAATATCCTAATATTGTGTAACCAAAGGCAGGAGCCTGCGGTGCGGAATTCAAATATTTAAAGGTGCCACACACAATTCTCCCATGTCCAACATAGGTCTATTTCTGAGTTTCTTGGTGCACTTCTTGTCTGTTGCTCTGTTCCTTGACCCCAGCCTGTTCTTGACTACTCCTGTGTTGCTGCCTGAACTGACCTTTGCCTGTATTGGACTATTCTTCTGGATCCTGACTGTGTACTGCATTTACTGATTGGTTTGACCTTGGCCTGTGTCCTTGACTATGCTTTGCTCTATTCACATTCATCCTGTTGCTCTTTAAAGTTCCCTTGTCTGCACAAAACTATGATTTAAGACCTGGCAGCATCTGAGGAGCAGAGGGTTCCTCTGGAAGGTGGTTGTTATAGGCAGAAGCATGAGCCGTGACTGGAACCTTGGCGTCTGGTTTGGGAAACCATACGTGATACATAGGGGCAGATTTATCAAGGGGAGAATAGTAAATTCGAATTTTCAAGTTTCAAAATTCACACATTCGAATGAGAGATTTATCACACCTCGACCATGGAAACATTCCTAATTCGAATATTCGCCACCTGCCAAGTGCATGTGCAAGTCAATGGCAGAGGTCTGTTGATTCTTACAAATTGAATATGATTAAGATTTTTGGGATGGAACCATTCAATCAAATATTAGACATTCAAATGTTTTCTTATATAACCTCCCAGTCGAATTGTGAGTATATTTGAATTAATAAAATGCACATGGATTCGAAATTCATAAATGGGCCTCTTACAGTCATTAAAACTGTGACATTCTCAATTCATCAGTCACCTGTTTGTAAATGCCCATATACCCCCATATACCCACACATTTTGTCACACTCATTTACATCCTCATTAAAGGGGTTGTTCACCTTCCAACAGTTTTCAGTCATTTTCAGATAGTTCACCAGAAATACTTTTTCAGTTATTTTCTATTTTCTATTTGTGACCGTTTTTCTAATATTGAAATGTTAAGTTTAATTTTTCACCTTTTTATGTTTCTGAAGCAGCTCTGGGAGGGGGGCGGCAACTCTATAAACTGTTCTAAATTGATACATTTAGTTGATACATTTCTTATCTTAGTCCCTGCTGAGCAGAATCCCTGAGTTTCATTAAAGGCAGCTGTTAGAATTGATACAATAGTTGCTAATATTCCCCAGATACTGCTGAGAAATTTATCAAATAATGTAGCAAATAGTAACAGTTCAGAATCAGGATCTGGATTTCTGAGCTGCCAGACTGAAACACCAGAATGAGCAACATTACAATTTAAACTTGAATTTTGCAAAAATTATAAAAAAAACAAAAATGAAAAGCAATTGATGAAAGTCTTTATTTCTGGAGAATAATCTGAAAACAACGGAATTGATAAAAGTACTTGACTACTTGAAAGGGGTGGTTCACCTTTGAGATAACTTTTTGTATGGTATAGAGAGTGATATTCTGAGACAATTTGCAATTGGTTTTCAGTTTTTATTATTTGTGTTTTTTGAGTTATTTCACTTTTTATTCAGCAAATCTCCAGTTTGCAATTTCAGCAATGTGGTTTCTAGGGCCTGAATTACCCTAGCAATCATGCAATGATTTGAACAAGAGACTGGAATATAAATAGGAGAGGGCCTAAATAGAAAGATGAGTAATAAAATGTAACAATAATAATAAACGTGTACCATTACAAAGCATTTGTTTTTAAATGGGGTCAGTGACCCCCAATTTGAAAGATGGAAAGAGTCAGAAAAATAATTCAAATAATTCAAAAATTATAAAAAATTCAGACCAGCTGAAAGTTTGCTTAGAAATGTGGCCATTCTATAACATAGTAAAAGTTAATTTAAAGGGGAACCACCCCTTTAATATACAATTCTTGGGTTCTGAGTTCAGCTCCAGCTGGACATTACGTGCAAGAAGGCTTACATGTATGTTCTTACTATGTCTGTAGAGTTATTTCTAGTGTAAATTGTTAAGTAAACACGTCAGTGTTATATATAAATTATATTACACTAATTCTGTAACAGTTATACTAAAATGGACTACAGATATTGCATGTAATTATCTTCCTGACTTGCAACCTAGAAAAGAAAGCTTTCCATGCCAAAACAAAGATATATTTATAATATTAGTGATATGATGTGTCACCTAACACAAAATGCTATATTATCAGCAAAATAGAAACCTAGCATTATAGCTGGAGTACAGGTACAGAACACTAGTATGTTTTCTTGACATTTTCACAGTTTTATTCACAAATGAAGCAATTAAGTATATTGGGAATATAGAAACACCTGTAAACTAAAAGAAAGGTTGGCTTTCTGGCACAGATTCAAGTTCAACAAGAATTTATTTTTCAATACATTGTGGGTATTGTGAATATTTCTATTACAGTTTTAATAAGCATTTCTGACATGCATACTCATCCCATTTGTACCCACAGTCAGCAGCAGCTCACCTAGCATTTATTCTTTAAACTGTATAAAATATATAAGTATATAATGTTTATGATATAATACACATCATAAACATTGCAAAAGTTTCAACTTGTTGGATGTGGGTAGGTCTTGCAACATAAAAAAAGTGGTAATTTTTTGAACCGATGTTTTGTTCTCCCAATATGTTTATATGTGTATAAATATATACAATCCCTGTGGATCAAAACATGTAGATATGAATATGGAGACATTTGTGAACTGTTTGTGCTAGTTTGGCTGTCGAGAGGGCTTTCTTAGTTGGAATATAAATACATTTATATATACAGTATAAATATATATATATAAATATATACTGTATATATATATATATATATATATATATATATATATATATATATATAGAAGAGAGAATCAGCACACTCTGAGAAAGGTCCCCATGTGGGACCGAAACGTCAGATGAGATGTGTGAATAAACCAACACTTGTTTTCACCTAAATAATACAGAGTGTGCTGATTCTCTCTTCAATATTACTACAAACTTGGTCATGCACCTCTGGCTTTGTTTATGACTGAGTGCAGGCACTGTCTGACATTATATATCTATATAAATATATATATATATAACAAACAAGGGAAAGTTGCGCTCACCACTATTTTTTAAAACCATTAGGCGGGGGTGCAATGAGGGTGTGACCACAAAATACATATAGTCAAATACAAGAGTCCTCTGCACTCAACCCATTATCAATATATTTAAGACAGCGACATTTTGTGCATACTGCTATTGAAAAATGCCTTACCCTTTAAACAAAACAGGGATTGTTTGTCCATATATTGCAATATATTTAAGCTGGCCAACTACGTCAAAGTCATCCCATATCTGGCCAGTCCTACGCTTAATTTTCATCTGATTCATTAAGAATTCAATTGCTTAATTATACATTTTACAAAGGGACTAAGTTTTACCTGCAACTTACTAGCTGCTTTCAAAGTAAACCTCCATACTTGGCTGCCCTTTTATTAGACACCAGTGGGATCACCTGACTATAGCTGGGAAGGGTGGGAGCTACAACATGGAGCTGGTCACTGCTCCTGTATAACTATAACAAACAAGGGAAAGTTGCGCTCACCACTATTTTTTAAAACAATTAGGCGGGGGTGCAATGAGGGTGTGACCACAAAATACATATAGTCAAATACAAGAGTCCTCTGCACTCAACCCATTATCAATATATTTAAGACAGCGACATTTTGGTTTACTTTGAAAGCAGCTAGTAAGTTGCAGGTAAAACTTAGTCCCTTTGTAAAATGTATAATTAAGCAATTGAATTCTTAATGAATCAGATGAAAATTAAGCGTAGGACTGGCCAGATATGGGATGACTTTGACGTAGTTGGCCAGCGTAAATATATTGCAATATATGGACAAACAATCCCTGTGTTGTTTAAAGGGTAAGGCATTTTTCAGTAGTAGTATGCACAAAATGTCGCTGTCTTAAATATATTGATAATGGGTTGAGTGCAGAGGACTCTTGTATTTGACTATATATATATATATATATATATATATATATATATATATATATATATATATATATATATACACACACACATATAGTCAAATACAAGAGTCCTCAGCACTCAACCCATTATCAATATATTTAAGACAGAGATATTTTGTGCATACTACTACTGAAAAATGCCTTACCCTTTAGGGCTAGTCCACACGGGGAGATAGCGACGCGTTTGCGGTCGCGGCGACAAAGCGCCACGACAGTCGCCGCGACCGGCGCAGGCGACAGTTTTGTATGGGCGCCTATGTAAAAACGCCTGTGCTAACCACACGAGGCGATGCGCTTTTCAACAGTCGCCTGAAAATGCCTCGCCAGGCTTTTTCAGGCGACTGTTGAAAAGCGCATCGCCTCGTGTGGTTAGCACAGGCGTTTTTACATAGGCGCCCATACAAAACTGTCGCCTGCGCCGGTCGCGGCGACTGTCGTGGCGCTTTGTCGCCGCGACCGCAAACGCGTCGCTATCTCCCCGTGTGGAATAGCCCTTAAACAACACAGGGATTGTTTGTCCATATATTGCAATATATTTAAGCTGGCCAACTACGTCAAAGTCATCCCATATCTGGCCAGTCCTACACTCAAATTGCATCTGATTCATTAAGAATTAAATTGCTTCATTATACATTTTACAAAGGGACTAAGTTTTACCTGCAACTTACTAGCTGCTTTCAAAGTAAAACTCCCAAACTTGGCTGCCCTTTTATTAGACACCAGTGGGATCACCTGACTATAGCTGGGAAGGGTGGGAGCTACAACATGGAGCTGGTCACTGCTCCTGTATAACTATAACAAACAAGGGAAAGTTGTGATCACTACTAATTTTTAAAAAAATATTAGGCGGGGGTGCAATGAGGCTGTGATCACAAAATACATATAGACAAATACAAGAGTCCTCTGCACTCAACCCATTATCAATATATTTAAGACAGAGACATTTTGTGCATACTGCTACTGAAAAATGCCTTACCCTTTAAACAAAACAGGGATTGCATAGGACTGGCCAGATATGGGATGACTTTGACGTACAGATGCAGCCACTTTGGTTTGTCTGTTTGACACAGAATAACTAAACACAGATATCCCATTTATCTCATTTAACACAGAAAACTGTGTCACAACATCCCATCTAATTAAAGCATTCACCATTGTGAACAATGGAGCTTTGGTATGCTAATGAAAAGGTTAAATGCATTAAATGAGTTAAGATGACTTAAGATAACACAGTTTCTTCAATTACCCCTGAGTCATGACGCATTTAACTCACAAATCCAAGTGGCTTCATCTGTAGTTGTGCTCTGTCTGCATCAGAACACTGCTGTGTTTCAGGCCAACATTCCTTAATTTAACCAGTAACCTTCTGTGCTGTACTTTATCAAATGCTTTAGCAAAGTCTAAGTAAATCACATTCAATGCCACGCAGAGTCGAGGTTCCGGATCACCTCCTTCTAAAAGGCAATTCAATTTGGCAAGATCAGTTTACACATAAAACCATGCTGGCACAAACTCACAGTATTATGATGGCAATGAAGTCTACCATTTTATACTTCAATACCCCTTCGAAAAGCTTTCCTACCACTGACATCAAACTAACCAGCCTATAATTTTGAGGCTGGGAACGGGATCCCTTTTTGAATAGCGACACCACATTCTCTAGGAACCCAAACCCTTCATTCCTACACCAAGACTTTAGCCACAAATTTTACTCCATAATAGGATTGTTCTCCCTCTAATAAGGAAGAATAATACCTTCGTCTTTTTCAACTTGTTCTTCCTCTAATTAGAATGAATTATATAATTTCTAATAATTTGATTTACAGTATTTGAGTGAAATAGAGTCTATTGGAGAAGGCCTTACCGTAATTCAGAGCTTTCTGGATTCCAGATAATGGATCCCATATGTGTACGTTATGTCATGAGTTGTCAGAAAACTGTTAACTTATTGTAAATTGATATTATTTCTAAAATCGGGGTATGTTCATCTATACTAAACTATAAGCCTAATTGGACACAAAAAGAGGTTGAAAATGCTCATCAATCAAAGGAAACCATTCACTCAGATTTCATATTCTTTGTATACAATGCCTTCTATTATTTCCTTCTATTATTATATGTTTTATTATGTTTTAAAATTCCCATTAAATATGAAGACATAGAACACCCAACACATCACAGTTATGTAGCTACAAATATTTTGGTGTAAAAAGGTGTTAGCTTGAAAAATGGAGGGTAAATAAAGTCACAGCTTTCAGTTTTTACAAAAGAATGGATTCTATGCCTGAGCCTGTCCTGATGTTAATAAGTTACACCAGGTCTGAGGTAGTGTAAAATTATAATGTTGATCTGAGGTTAAATAAAAATACACACCAGTATAATATTCAGCTTTGTTATAGCAAGTTGAACTTTGTAATGGATTCAACATACTAATTTTAGCAATGGCAGTGGATGGTGTTAACTCACACGCAGGGAGAAAGACACCGTTTTTGGTGAAAAACTTTTTACACATCTTTATAAATATGGCCTTTAGTATGACACTGATATTATAAGACACATTGCTGTGACATTCTTATTTCTAATTTTTTACTTTTTATGGCTTTATATTTTGTCTTTTCTAATGTGAAATTTAAAATGCTTTCTGGTTATTTTAACTGTGATTTTTTAAAAATATCTTACTAGTCTTTTCAAGCACTCTTCTAATTATCTTCCAATCTGTCATTCAATTCACACTGCTTGGTTGCTAGGGTAAATGCTACCCTCACAGGCATTAAGTACAGATAACAAAGTGGAACTTCAGCTCTGAAAATTACCAGTGGCAGCTTTTAGGCACAATTACTTCCAGGATAGGTCCTAATTTTGAGCTTGTGGTTTTTATAAATGAGCTCACAAATGTCAGATTGCTTCATTTTAAGTTAAATATTCCTTTGAATAAAGAAACCCAGAAAAAAATGAATATTAATTTCTTATACAGGTTCATATAACATTGCGATGATGAAAAAAATGTATTTCAAGAGTTCTTTTATTAATGGATTCTGTGTCTTCTCATTGTGTCTTTCAGAATTAGCAATGTGTAAGAAGAGAAAAGAAGCACAGCTACCTAGTCAGGGGTACGGACCCAGTATTTAAGAAATGTTTCTAATGAAGATTATGAGCACAGTTAGAATGCATATAATCTAACTGCTTTGCTCTCTGAATAAAGAAGATGAATTGTACAAACTGCACAATCAAATCAAAAACAGTAACTGAAAAGATGCTAATTTCCATAACTCTGGCTGTAATAACCATTCTGACGACAGTGTTAAACTCTGCTGTCATACTTGCAATTTGCACAACCAAAAAATTGCATCAGCCAGCAAACTATTTAATTTGCTCGTTAGCGGTAACAGACTTTCTCGTTGCAATTTTGGTCATGCCTTTAAGCATAGCCTACATAGTTATGGATACATGGAGCCTTGGCTTCGTCATATGTGAAATATGGCTCAGTGTTGACATGACTTGCTGTACCTGTTCAATCCTTCATTTATGCGTCATTGCTTTGGATAGATATTGGGCAATTACTGATGCGATTGAATATGCCAGAAAAAGGACAGTCAAAAGAGCTGGAATTATGATAATAACTGTGTGGACGATTTCTATATTTATTTCCCTACCACCATTATTTTGGAGAAACCACCACAACGTAAACATTCCTACCCAATGCATAATTCAACATGACCATGTTATATATACCATTTACTCTACATGTGGAGCATTTTACATCCCCTTAACTTTGATACTTATTTTATACTATAGAATTTACCATGCTGCAAAAAGTCTGTACCAAAAAAGAGGGTCAAGCCGACACTTGAGTAACAGAAGCAACGATAGTCAAAACTCATTTGCCCACTGCAAACTTACACAGACGTTCTGCGTGTCAGAATTTTCTACTTCAGACCCCACCATGGAATTTGAGAAGATTAATGCATCTGTGAGGACTCCTCCTTATGATAATGATATTGACATGTTTGGAGAGCGACAGCAACAAATTTCCAGTTCACGAGAAAGGAAAGCCGCTCGCATTTTGGGACTCATTTTAGGTGCTTTCATGTTAAGCTGGCTACCGTTTTTCATTAAAGAACTTGTGGTCGGACTTAGCCTATGCACTGTTTCACCAGAAGTGGCTGACTTTTTGACATGGCTGGGTTATGTGAATTCACTCATTAACCCACTTCTATACACAAGTTTCAATGATGATTTTAAGTTGGCATTTAAGAAACTCTTCAGGTGCAAAGAACACTCTTAAGTATCACAAAGGATGTGCAAAATTATCGCCTTAAGGGTGAAGATCTTTCAAACTGCCAAACTATCTTTTGGTTAAGGGAATGCTAAGTTCTTTTTTTTTTTTTTTGGTTGTTGTTTTGTTCAATCGAGTCATTTAAACAGCAGTCTTCTACCTCTGTTGTTATTTTCGTGATAAATATCAAATAAAATGTTTAATGAGTAATATATCTTAGATCATTTGCAATTGGAGATTGAAATTATATCAGCTGATATTCTCTCTGACATCTAGCTTTGGATACTGTGTACAATTATAAAAAAGTGCAAATAGGATGAAACAAGTCCATAGTTTAAGCTTTGTAGTAGCCAGTAACTATTGGCTGGTAATGAAAGTTTTGGAGTTCTGGCTCTTCATTGGATGTATCTTAACATAACATCATAACAAAATAATATATAGAAAATGTAGAAAAGGCAATACATTAGGGGAAAGGCAATGACTGCATCACTGGTAAAACAAGGCTTTAAACATTTTGTCCAAAATTACTGACCACCTGCTGCAGTCTATAGGCCTGTCAAAAAGGGCCAAAAACATTGGAATATAGCCCCCAGCTCAAAAGGGCACATATATCCAAAGATATATTCCAAAACATTCTTTCAAAGTTTAAAAAAATATTCTTTATTTAGCATTAATATTAAAAAGTAGGCATGCAGACCAATTGATGCTCCGCCTTACGCGTTTCGTACCCCCGGCACATATTCATAGGCATTACTGTTGTTCCATTTGGTCACAAAATTTATACCCCAGGAGATCCCTCCCCAAACATTAAAACCAATCACGTGTTGCCACCTCACGTCTACTCTTAAAGCAACATACACAAATTCCTCAATTTGGTCATATTAACATTACTTTTCTGCCTATACTCTTTTACATCGCAAAATCTTTACAATAAATGTATTAGGGTACCTGAATCAAACAATTTTGCATAGCAATCACTGCCAAATAGTCTAGGTCAGGTTTTCTTTCCCAATAATATTGTATATATATATATATATATATATATATATATATATATATCTCTTCCAAATGAGTATCCGCACTCCAAAATCAATCTTGATAAAGGCAGGGGTGCACGGTAAATCTTGTATACACCAATGCTTCACAGACCAGCACTCCCTTTGCTTTTTGAGACGCTGGAAGCACAGAAGGAAAGCTCCCGAAAAGCCGAATCCAGAAGGTAACTGATGGGCACGCCCATAAGAATTGCTTTCAGTTATAATATTATTGTAATTATTTGGAAAGTGTTT
Organism: Xenopus petersii; assembly: GCA_038501925.1. Classification (NCBI taxonomy): domain Eukaryota; kingdom Metazoa; phylum Chordata; class Amphibia; order Anura; family Pipidae; genus Xenopus; species Xenopus petersii. Next base: position 81,678,989 of record CM076680.1, read on the forward strand.
ATAATGTACTTTAATTTAGAAAAACATCTGGACTGTGTCTCCTGTTAAAAAGTGTTCAGCTCATGCGTCTACACAGGTTTGAATTTGTAAAGCAAAGTCCAGTTAAATGATAGATTACATACTGTATCTTAAAGAAAAAGTTAAACAGGGTAAATCGGCTGTGCAAAATGCTTTCAATATACTTAGTTAGCCACAAATGTAATCGATAAAGGCTGGAGTGAACATAAAGAATTGTGTTATGCATGCAAGGTAAGAGTACAGCCCCATGATATGTATTTATAAGTTTATCTGTTAGTAACTAAGTGATGTAAATTCATTTGATTGGTTTTAAGTAATGTTCTAAGGGACCCCCCCTTTTTAAAACACTCATGACATTGCAGTTCCTCCTTACTTGATTATGTATGTCTGTCACTTGCCTGCCTATCTGCTTGCCTTTCCTGCGTTAACAAGCTACCACTGCACTGGGGCAGTTAAAAGGTTGATCTTGCAAGCAGTCCTAGCACAGATTGTCCCTGCAAGGCAAGGCAAGCAGAGTTACAGGCAAGGAACAGACACCATTAAAAAAAAAAAAGGGCAGCACGGAGCAGTGCAGGAGAGGAAACAGGTCTGAAGGACATTTTGATGAAGAACACAATTCTGGTATGACAAGAAAAGTGTCACTATCCCTTTATAGCAGGGACACATTATTCTTGGAAAGATTTATGCTGACCATACATGAATATATTTCTATAGAAAACAGTCAGTGATCAACTATTCTTTTAATTATATACATGGTGCAAAGCAAAGTGTATTGACCAAAACAGAAACACCTGCAAACCAATGTTTCATGATATATGCAAGATCATTGGTCATGTAAAGGCAAAAAAATTAAACCCCATTTTTACTTTCTTTAATGAAAAAGAAATCTATTTCCAACATACTTTAATTAAAAAATGTGTACCATTTTTATAATAAACCTGACTGTATGCAGTGAAATTTCCCCTTCATTTTGCTTGCTCTGACAGCTGCAGATAGGAAACAGACGGTCCCTAACTGCTTTGCAGAGTAACGATCAAACTTTCAAATGGCAGGGGGAAGCCTCCACCTTGAGCAGCTTTGTTTGTTTCCCTATAAAGCAGCCAGCAACCATGTAGAGATTTGTATCTGCAGACCCAGTGAAGTCTGCATATTCTGATTATTAATCAGTCTTGCTGTATCGGCTTCTCTGGCAGATATTATTTGACTTGTGCTGTTTTGATCATTTATGACAATCCCAAAGCTTAACCTCTCAACTGAAGCCCAGACCACACTGAGCATGTGGGTAGTCTTGGTCTTGCAAAGATGTTTAACATAGTTACAAGATAACAGCCCCCTGCAGCAAACTTTGAAAACATAAATCATTTGTTTAATTAGGTTTCTGGTGCAGTAAGTTCATGTTTATGTTTAGTATACAAAATACAGCATTTCTAACATTATTCTGTTTTAGACGTTGGTTCCCCTTTAAGACACCTCTTTTTCTTTAAAAAATTGAAAAGTAACCCTAACCCTTGACTGAATGTACATGCAATATTTGGTCTTTCCAGGACAAAACATTATCCAGAATGTTCCAGTTACAGAATTTGGCATTCTGATCTCTGTTCTGCACTACCCAGCACAATGATGGTCTTGTTCATTTTTTGTAAGATTTTGCTTCTTGAAAAAATCTAGGCTCCATTCACCATTCTAATGGAATAAATTGTCATTTACTTCCTTTAATTCTTTTTGTTCTAGTAATTTTTTGAAGTTTTGATCTATTTGCACAAAAACATTTTTTTAATGTCAGTTAAAAAATCATTCTTTATTGTTATGTTCCTTGTTCATGTGAAAGTGTGGTGTCCTTTAATGAGTATGGGAAAAAGTCAATATGCCCTTTTTGAAACAACAGCTGGGTAATGGCAGAAACGTCTGCAGGCAAACAGGTTTTTCACATAGCTGCATTTTGTATTCAACAGTAAATTCATGACTCATATGGCAATTCAATCGTTTTAAAGCTGTTCCGATGTAAAGTCTATTTGCGCTCATTACTTGCTAGATAATCAATATGAAGTTTGTTAATTCTTTTGCCAAGAAAAAATAATAAAATACACACAAAGGAGTTCAATAACCATAAAAGGTTCAAGGCCAAACGTGGGTTGTTTTTTTGCCAGTCCTTAAAACTTTGTATGATTTATAATATTCTCATATCTGAAAAGCAAGGTCACATTATTTTTAATATGTTAGAAATTTAAAGGGGAACTCTGGCTTCCAAACCAAATCAAAATTTGATAAAGAGGCCCACTTAACACAGAAACCCCAAATATACCCATCACAGTTACCTGTTTCTTCAAAAAGTATGAATAAATGCAATCTTCTATGCTGAAATCCAGCTGTTTCACAGTTCTTCTCTTTTTGCATCATTTGAAATCCTGGCAGGGAAGGAGGGACTAAAACACTGATGTTACAAATTGTAACAACTACTCCACAGCTTACAGAGAGCATGCAGGAACTACATAACCCACAATGCATTGCAGGGAATTGTGGGGTTTGGAGGATGCAGTCTAAGGACAGATCGCTGTTGATACAAAGTAACAGTAGACAGCCAGCTCAGCAAAGTAGTCAGAAAGATCTGCAGGAGAGCACGGGCTAGGCTTAGGGAACTGTTCGAAACAATTAAAAATCATGAAAAGTCGGCATATTTTTTAATTGATGTATATTTCAAAGTTGCTTGAAATTATGTTTACTTTTCAAAAAGCTTAAGTTATGTTTTTGTGGAGTTCCCCTTTAAGTGAATGCTGTTTACAGAAGTGTCAGTAGTAAGGTCTGATTTTAACCAACAACTTATAAACATAACATTTACAAGGGTTTTCTGTATTTTATTTGTATCATTATTATTATTGTATCATTATTATCAACATAGCCTCACTTTAGCTCCATAAAACTGATAATGGAAACAAGAACAGTGATATAATTAAGGTGTCATTTAGGGACCTATTTATCAAATATTGGTATTTGAAACCATTAAACTCACAAACTCTAAAACTATGAATGTCATGAAATTTCATATAAAATTTGAATAAATAAAGTCGGAAGGGAAAATGACTCTGAATGATGCCCTAAAAAATACGAAAACCTCAAAAGTTTATCAGACAATTCTTAACAGAAAAAAAGCCTGAAAACCTAAATGTCTGAACTGATTTAATTTTTCTCATTCCAAATGCATTCAAGTCAATGGGCATTTTTTCTTGTGGCGACTTTTTTGTCCAACTGACTTTTCTGTCCAAATACATTAAAGCCAATTAGCGTTCTTTGTCCGAATAAAGCCAGAAAGTCATAAAAGTTGTAAAAAATGCTGAAATTTTTCCATTTTTTAACGTGGAATTGCCTTCAAAAGTCCTAACTATTAAAGATTTTTGTGTTAACATTTCTTTCCCAACCATTTGCGTGGCATGCAACATTCGTTTTAGGGTGGGCTCATGTCTAGGGCATCTTTTGTCTTTATTTTGCTTCCTTGGACATATGTAATAAAAAGTAGCCACTTCAAGCATTTTAACCAACATCTCTAATAAAGACGTCTATACGACCTTTATCTACCCACCCTATTCAAATTGACCTAAGTGTAAGAGTATTAACAAAGTTTTACTAGGCAGAATTGACAGGGCCGGATTTACATAGAGGGCACCCCTAGGCCCACTGTCGTTCGTCGTCCCTGTCTGCTCCCCTTTATTCATGCAAATTTTCCTCATCAATGGGTAAATTAAAAAAATTATCGTTTCTCAAGCGCATCCCCAGTGTTTTTGAACCAATGTGGGTGTGGTTGGGCTACATGCCGCCCCCCTAAATTCCTGCCGCCCTAGGCCCTGGCCTAGGTGGCCTTTCCACAAATCCGGGCCTGAGAATTGAACGCTAGCGAAAGATCCCTATAAAAAATGTTTGCGCTGATGAATTAACGCAAGCAAAACTTCGTCCGAGTTCAGCTGCTGAGACGCAACTGAGCATTTTAGTGAATTGGCACTGCATATCCTGACAGCGCTATACAAATAAATGATGATGATGATGATGAATTGGCGTTCTTGTAACGAACTTACGCCTGGCAAAGCGTGGGGAAGCACACTTTAGTGAATTTGCCCCCTTGTCTTTGTCTGTTTCAATTTTTCGTTTCATTTTTGTATCTTAAAACACACGTTAGAATCAATTACACTTTATTGTAAAGACTACAAAGATAAGAGGCCTGGCTACAGAAAAACAAACTGGTAGTTGGGGCACATATGGGAGCTTTAATTAAGAGTTCATTAGACAATAGTTACCTGGAAAAGTGGACTGTTTGATTTTCAATGCTTGCTTTCAAACAAGGGACCAGTAAATGCTCCCTGTTTGTTGTTTGTAATAGATAATTAGATGTGTAACAAACTTTGCACCATTATCGCCATAAATCCTGCACCAACATCACAAATAATACAGCATTATTAAGCAAATAATATAGCATTATGGAAGCTTGTTTGGAATACAATTTACTGATGTTAGAAATGAAAGCAGTGGAAAATGTGAACATTTCATATAGTAGGAAAAAATATATGTGTACTGATTGCAGTATCTGGGAGATTTTCAATTCATCTGTATGATTTTTTTTTAGGAAAACAGGCACTTTATGAAGATCAACATCAATAACAGCTTTGTTTATGCTGGCAGATTTATTGTCATATGGTTTTTAAAATTGTATTAAAATATATTTTGAACATCATAAATCAAAACAAACTGCTACTGTTTTGGTGGTTAGTCCATGATCAGTCAATTACAGGACTGTGATGAAGGGAATTAGAGCACAAAATCAATACTATGGTACTCTCAGATGACCTGAAACAGAAATCCCTGCAGGCAGCAGACAGAAATTCTCAGCTCTAATGAAGTTAATGTGTTGTTGCACAGGGTTACTACGACTACTGTTACCAAGGAGGCTAAGATCCTAATTCAGTGCATTTGCATTTGTTTTACTTTCACCAGCCCACTGTATTGCCCAATAAACTGCCCAATAAAACTGTATTGCCAATATGCCAATAAAATTATGCATAGCACTTGGAGCAATTGGTTGTTTATTGCTTGCAACAAGAAATTCGTCCATCACTACTAAAAACCTTTAATTTCTGTATGGCAGCAAACAACATCACTGTAACTAGTCCTCTCTATGGGGCAAATTCACTAACCTCCGAAAAATTGACAGCGACGGCGTCGCTCATAGCTCCACACTTCGCCAGGCTTAGATTCTCCAGGACAACGCTAATTCACTAAAATCCAAAGTTGGGTCCATGCCGCTGAACACTGGCGATGTTGCGATGTTGTATTTATATTCAAAACATTTTAAATTGTTAACTAAATTGTATTTTAATGTTTTTGTTTTGTTTTTTTACTTTTTTCTCCATTTTGTTTAGAGGTTATTTCAAGGCTTACCACCAAATACAGGAAGGGCCAATGGCCCACCCCTGACATTTTTATTATTCCACTATAAGTCAGTATCAAGGTTCTTGTTTGATCTGTTTCTACTACTCTGTTTAAGTCATTTCATTCACATTGCATTTTGGCTGCAAGGGTTCTGTTTTCAAACTAAATTAAATAATGAAAAGTAAGAACATTGATATAGATACATTTCTTCTTGTACCCCTAAGGTTGCATCACATTATTAAAGAATTATCTGTAAAAGTCTTACTGAAATACATTGAAATATTGTATGTTAAAAGACTGAATTTTCCATTCCATTAATTTTTCCATACATTGCACTTACAAAAGCAATATACTGTGTATATATATATATATATATATATATATATATATATATGATCTAACATTTAACACTGTTGTGAAAATTCAGTTAGTGGAGACTGCAGCATAACAAGAGCTGTGGGGATTCTGCACTCACAGAATGCTGTCAAAAATCAGAATGAATGGGAAAGTTATACACATGGGGGAAAATGAGGAGGGTTTTGAAGGAGTACAGCATAGAGTTGTTGCTTCACAGCACATAAGAACTGATAAGAACCAGCCTTGAGGTGTTCCACAGGAGTTCTGGAATGAAGGGGCATAATGAGCCTGGCATACACAGAAATCTGCTCTGTTAACACCAAATTCAATAAAACTGCTCCTGTCAAGTGCTTTTGTCAGTGGAAAAGTTAATTTTCCCAATATATTTATATAAATATTTATATAAATAGGAGAAAACAAAAAATATTTTCCAGTGAAAAAATGTAAACTATTTTTGGACATGGTAATTAGTCCCAGAAAATAAGCCTATGTACATGCAGGTTCACTTTAATCTGAGTACAAGTAATATGTGACTTGTACATGACCTGTTGATTCAACAGATACAACAAGGCACCTTTTTTACAGGTCTTTGGGCACACACCCCCAACCAAGTATGGGAAGAGTTGTCCTAGGCTTGTGTGACTTACTCACTTTATTAATATGCACATACACCAAGAAAATATTTCTAAAAGGCAAGGATTATATTTATATCTATTTAAGACGACAGAGTCATAGGTAGGGCTGCAAAATATATAGAGACATTCTGTTTGTTGGTTCTTACCCTTTTAGCCAAGGTGTGGTACTAATTCCATGACCCCCTTATCCCTCTGAGAAGTTATAGTTTATAAACACCTCAAGCAGGGCCGCATGGGACCCCCTATACCATCTGGGCCCCCTGCAGCCGCAGGGTCTGCTTCCTCTGTAGTTACGCCCCTGTGTATATATATATATATATATATATATATATATATATATATATATATATATATATATATATATAAATTCCAGCAACTTTAATTAAGGAAAAGGAGTTCAAAAAGGACACCCCAAAAGTAGCACCTATATTCATATTCATGGGTATGGGACTTGTTATCTAGAATGGTCAGGACCTGGGTTTTCTGGATAAGTGGTCTTAACATAATTGGATCACCATATCTTACTAAACAAACCATTTGAAGCATTGATTAAAACCAATAGTATTGTTTTTCCTTCAATAAGGATTATTTATATCTTAATTTGGATCAAGGACAAGGTACTGTTTTTTTTATTGCAGAGAAAAAGAAAATCATTTAAATAATTACAATTATTTGTTTTCTATATGATTTTGATCCATGCGAGATGGCCTTCCCATAATTCAAATCTTTCTCAATAATGAGTTTTGGGATAACGGATCCCATACCTGTAGTAGTTGTTTTAATACAGCATTTTAAATTAAAATATGGCTCTGCTATTCACACTTGAAGGAAGTAATATTTCCAATGTAAAAACCCTTTGTTTCAGTCACAACTGAAAAGAGCATTAGTCATAAATGTTGTTTTTCCTATGCACTTCTAAATGTATTTACACCATGTAAATGCCAAACACGCTATATACGAACTGTACAATTCATACTTAGATGAAACACATGGGTTCAGTATGTACTAAATGACTATTATATCATAAAAAATAATGAATCAATACAAAACAGAGTAGTTGCCATGACAACCTAAAGGAACAAACACTGTCAAAAGACATTGGAGAAACCATCTGGCATTTGCTTAGTATCATAATTATTGAATGAGATAAAACCATTAAGTGCTTTTTCCCATACTAAAAATATTACTAAAATGAAGTTTAGTACAAACTTCAGACCATTCTGAGCCACCGTTTTTTAATATTTAATCCTTTGATTGCTTGAATGGCTTTGATGTGCATCTATGGTTATTAATACAGGTATGGAACCTGGGTTTTTCCGGATAACGGATCTTCCTGTAATTTAGATTTTTATCCAAGAAAATCATGTAAACATTAAATAGACTCAATAGGCTTTTTACATCCAATTAGGATTAATTACACCTCATTGTGGATCAAGTACAAGGTACAGTTTTATTATTACAGAGAAAAAGGAAGTAAAAATATGGGAGATGGACTTTTCATAAATCAAAGCTTTCTGGATAAAGGGTTAACGGATAAGAGATCCCATTCCCGTACCTCTAAACCTGACATATGAAGAGTGAGGTAAATATGTAAATATAGAAGACAGAAAATTGCATTCTAAAGGTTTTTGTTAGAAAGTACCTTTTAGGTTCAGAAAAGAGTGCTGTAGAGCCTCCATTCCTACACAGAAGCACAAACATTTCCCAACTAAAAAGTTTCTGTACACATAAAATAATGTAAGCTTGGAAGGAAATGACAGGGACCTAGTAGCTTGTAAGAGTACACATGAAAAGGAATGTATGTTTTTCCACAAGAGATAATTCATTTAACTTAAAATCTATTATGAGAGGCATAATAAAGCATTGGCATTTTCCAAAGATTTCAAGGTTTTCTGACAATGGTATGCTTGTTATCTGCAATAACACATATTCTTCTGGTACATCTACAAGTGGATGTTACATAATGTCTTGTTCTATACAACACTGTTGTTCTGTGTCCTGATGTCTAGTAAAAGCTGTCTTTTCAATTAGCACTCATGGGTAATAACTTAATTTAGATCTCCAGTCAACCATGAACCTCTGAAATTTGGCTAGAGGTAATGAAAAAAAAGACTAGCAGGGTGGTTTATCTGTCCCAGCAACATTACTGCTGGGTAAAAACTATAATTTACATTGCATAAGGTGTGTGTTGCTTATCATCCACAAAGTTCTCTATTTTAAAGGCTTTTTTATTTAAAGAAGTACTTTTAAAATCCTCTCTCTTTTACCCTCTGTAATATAGCAGATGCTTCAGAAACTGATTTTAAAGCATGACAAGTGTTCATTAAGTACTTCATTAAGCCATAGTGTGGATGCAACAACAACATGTATGTTTTTATACGAAACACTCTCAAGTGTTTCTATTCTTAGTGTGCAGTCATTTCGTTAAAAACAAAATAATGGTCAGGTGCAAATTAGAGCTCAACATTAGAGCAGCAAGTACCGTATATACTCGAGTATAAGCCGAGTTTTTCAGCCCCCAAAATATGCTGAAAAACTCTAGCTCGGCTTATACTCGGGTCAAGCACAAAAACGCTCGCCGGCGCCTAAGAATATTCGCCGGCGCCTTACAATAGTAGCTCTCGCTTAAGAATATTCGCCGGCACCTTAGAATAGTAGCCGGCGCCTAAGAATCCAAAAACGAGATTGAAACTTACCAGAAGCTACTGCATTTCTCACCCTTGGCTTATACTCGAGTCAATAAGCTTTCCCAGTTGTTGGAGGTAAAATTAGGTACCTCGGCTTATACTCGGGACGGCTTATACTCGAGTATATACGGTAAGTCAGAAACACAAAGTGAATGTTGTGAATTGTTAGCTCCTGCTCTTGAGACATCTGTATGATGTAAATGCAGACGCATGGTGAGAAGCAAATAAAAGGAGAGCCAGTATACATGCAGTGCATCTTTAGCTATTTAAACAACAGCAGTGTCATTCATAGTGATGCAATTGGTTAAACTGAAGAAAAGGGATCCTGTCATGAGAAAAAAAAAATTTTTCCAAAAGTATCAGTAAACATTGCTGCTCCAGAAGAATTCTGCACTCAAATCTTTTCTCAAAAAGAGCAAACAGATTTTTTTTTACATTTAATTTTGAAATCTGACATGGGGCTAGACATATTGTCAGTTTGCCAGCTGCCCCCAGTCATGTGACATGTGCTCTAATAAATTTCAGTCACTCCCCCCCTCCCAGCAGCCTAACAACAGAACAAAGGGAAGATAACCAGATAGCAGCTCCCTAACACAAGATAACAGCTGCCTGGTAGACATAAGAACAGCACTCAATAGTAAAATCTAGGTTCCACTGCAACACATTCAGTTACATTAAGTAGGAGAAACAACAGCCTGCCATAAAGCAGTTCCATCCTAAAGTGCTGGCTCTTTCTGAAAGCACATGAATGTGTAAAATGACCTTAGCTGGCTGCCTACACACCAATATTACAATAAAAATACACTTGCTGGTTGAGGAATGAAATGATATATTGTAGAGTGAATTATTTGCGGTGTAAACAATTTAATTTAGAAATAAAAACTACAGCATAAAAATCATGACAGAATCCCTTTAAGTTTAGTTTTGCTAATTTCATTTCATATTTAGAAAGTGATAAGCAAAACAATATTCTTAACCGAGGCAAGTCCACAGAAATAATAAATCTTGTCTTAATTGTTTCTGAGAGAAGTGCATCCAACTCATTATTAAATGCTATTAGTATAAAGGACTTGCACAGGCAGTTCAGAAATTGCACTACATAAACTGGAAAAGTCACTTATGGCAATATTGAGTCTACAGGCTGTGTTTCTTCAGTACAAAGTTGTAGTCAAAGTCTTGTGACAGCAGAGTGTTCCAGATCCATTCTAGACCCATAGTTACTAGTTTAACTCAAAATATGCTTAAGAATGGCATACAGCCCAAGTGATGCCCACCCTAAGGGGCTGGCCACACGGGCAGATTCGGGGAGATTAGTCACCAAGCGACAAATCTCCTCTTCTTTGCGGCGACTAAACTTCCCGATCTGCCTTCCTCTGATTTACATTTCTAACCTGTGGAAGGCAGGGGAAGGCAAAACGGATTAGTTGCCGTGAAGAAGACACATTTCAGATATAGTTTCATTGTTTCTTTCCAGAAAAGATCACGTTTGTAAAACAGTAATGATAAATGTTTTCAAATTTAAATATCATAACAGTCATGCAAAAGCATTTTTATTTTTAAAACAATAATATTCCAACCATTAAGGAGAAGTGGATTTATATATGTAGAATGTGGGATCAAATCATGCAAATGTGGGAAGGACAGCCAAGAATAATTATCACATGCAATGCTGTCTTATTCTTATGGTATATTTAAGATTTATGATAATAGCAGGTACTGCAATGACAATCTGTATGGTTTTCAATCTTCAAATTGTCAATCACTGTGACCTGCAGAAAATGAAGCATAAGAAATATCACTTAAGCATAACGTTTCAGATACTGCATTGGAAAACCAAGCACTAGTAACTGTTACATACGAAATGGTTGCTATGGATTATTATTATTATACAGTACAGTAGGGCTTGTTTATAAACAGAGCTCTGTAATCTTTGCCCTTATTTTCCCAGCTAAACAAATGTTTCTCTACATGCTTGGTAGTTGCAGAAATATGAGCGTTATGGCTTTGTTACAGGCATTCAGTTGGCAGATTACTTTGTACATCCAGCATGCCAGGTCTATCTATTATGGGGCAGATGTTAGTTACAGTGCATTAGATGGCATGCATGGGTTATGCCAAAATTGTTCCTTAATTTACATATTGTACTCTTAACATTCACGATTAAATTTTCATAAACTGTTCATAAAATGTATATTTCTTGTTAGTAGTGGCAATTTCCTAAATGGTTCATTCTCAGGCAGTACTAAGGTTCCTTGTGCATGTTGATATTGTTCTTTAAATTCATTTATTTGTGTCTTGAAAGCAGTTTTAGTGCATAGAATGAATTCACATGTGCCACATGTATGGGGAAATCTTGATCTGGAATTTAAATAAGCAGGACAGGATGGGACTGAACTGAGAGAGTTTAGAATTTGTATTTTGTACTTTCTGTTTTTTATGGTTCCCTAGCCAAAGGCTCCAGACAATGCACCCGGGTGTTACCATCTACTGAGATGACTATCTATTGGATGACTTGGGCATTTTCTTTCCTACTCTGCTTATTGCTACAATTTTATCAAAACCGTGCTTAGTGAAATTATCATCTGGTGCCTAATTGTCACATGAACATGTAACTGTAATAAATGATTTTGCTCCTGTTGTAAAATATAAGGATTTAACTCCCCCCTGAGTTCCATGACCTGTATAAAAGACCCCAGTATGTTGCATAAACTGAAAACATTCTGTGTACGTTTATAGATTATATATTTCTGTGTAATAACAGAAAATTGAGTACTGTATGTCTCAGCAAAAACACTTTTATCATACATACAAAACACTTTCATAGAAAAAGGCCATTTAACCTATTAATCAGCAACTCTTTTCTAATTCCATTGTATTTAAAGAGTGAGCTTTTTACCAGGAGAGAAAAGTGGAACCTCCAGCTTTGCACAGCTGCTTCCACTGCTACCAACAGCTTATTTATATAAATTGCATTAGAGTTTCTGAAGACTTGTCACAATATGTTTCCTGAAGAGAGGTAAGAGTATTTTATATTTAAATGTATATGAAACCCTTTTAGTGTTACAGACCATTTAAAGCTTGTTAATTACTCTTGAGTGTCACCAGCATTACTTACTCTTGTGGATGCCTTTGCCACACAGCATGTTGCCTCAGATGTAATATTCTTTGGAACCAGCATGGTTTTCTTTGATCTCATTGGAGTAGGATATGCCCTAGAGAAGCAGCATCCAGTACACTGAAAAATCAGAGCCTTTCCAAGTCTTTTTGTAAAATATGTGTTTTCTTTAAGTTTGCACTCTGGGCATCCTGGAACAAGGTAGAAACATGCAAAGGTCAGTAAGTAATATTTTATTTATCACTAATATCTATACGTACATATTAAACAGGAAGAATAAAAATGCAACAAGTACACACACATGACAAGAGTTTGGCTTATTTGTTTTGATTATTATCATTTTTTGCATTATATTGCTGCGTTAGACTCAGACTAGACAATAGACTATGGAGCACATTATATTTTACAACTTGAATGGAAAGCATTTAGGGTTCCCTGGCAGGCATGAAACCAAATGCCTACAAGTGCCATCAAATACACATAGCCCTAAACCTACTGTGTGTATTTTAAAGTAACTGCATGACAGCTGAGATTATGTAAGGAGAAGGTTTGGTATTATCACGGTGGTTGCCAAAATATAAACAACCCTTTACTGAGTATAACTGCCTACCTGAGACCACTGGACAGTGCTCCCATTTGCTCAAAAGTGCGCCCCTTGGAGAACTACTGTAGGACTGTCACTCAGCCATCTTCTTCTTCTAAAGCATTGCTTTCAAATTAGTAGCCCACAGCCCAGTCCTGGCCCTTTGTTTATATTGTGCGGCCCCTGCATTAATGTCTGGATGCTGTGACTACTTACCTTGTGTAAGCTTTAAAAGGTATCAGTGCTTGTTCACATCTTTAATACCCTACATTGGTCACATCTGTAAACCCCTGGGTAGTTCACACCTCATACTCAGACTGTAAGCCCCCGCCTAGTGAAGATTGAAGCAGACTGGAACTTGGTGCTTCTACAGAAGTATCTTGGGATACAGGAATGCCAATCCTGGGTCTCAGGCAAGCAATTATAATCACTAGGGGTGCCTAACATTTGCCACCCTCCCAGTGATTATACCTTCCCATCTGCTTTAAAGTAACTGCATTATACGCCATTATACACACCTTGCAGCATGAGCATGTGTCATCCCATGAGTAAATAAGTAATAAATGTCTGGGTTCTCTAAAAGATCCTTATTTCCAGGCTTCTCAACAGCCCCAGGACTGCCAACCCTATTGCTATAAAACTATACAAATCTTATAGACAGTTATATTTACTGAAAACTAATGCTGATAAGGTAATTCTGTGTATATGCAGATAATTAGCTACACAACAAATGCTCAGTGATTCTAAATTGTATAGTAAGCAGTCTTACCCTGAACCATTAAATCTCCTTCTGGAAAGGAATGGAGCACATGCATAAAGACAAATATGAAGGCCAGAATAACTGCTATGTACTTTCCACAATAATCCATGCTGTATCTGAAAGAAAAATTACAAAATACAAATACACGGGTACAGTGGTTAGCATTGCTGTCTTGCCGGTCAGGGGTCTTAAATATTGAGGCATTATGCAAATACAGATTGTATTTTCTCCTGTGTCCAGGTGGGTTCCCTTAAAAAAAAACAAGCAGGTTAAGTATTATTGGATTAAACTGGCCACCACATAGTTCATCTAATGTTCATCTAATGAAAAAATGCAGCCAAAAAAAAACTGTGCAAGACAAACAACTTTACCTTTGTGCACAAATGTAATATAGCAAAATATATTTAAATCAGCAAAAATAATTTAGTGACCTATTCACCAGTGGAAAATAAGATTGGTATTGTTATAGCCTGTGCCAGTGCACAATGTATACAATTTTCTATGAAGATTGTCATTATATTTGTCCAAACAAACTGTTCTAGAAAGTAATGTGACGTGCAATTAAAATGAATAAAGAATTTTTCATTATGAAATTGTACTGTTTTTCTTATTTATGCAAAAAAACTTTTGGTTTGTGACTTGTATTTTGTATATTACCTTTTGGGGGTAATATAATAAAGGGTGTGCTGCTATTTTAGAAACCCATAGCAACCAATCAGCGGGTACCATTTAATGGTTGCCTGTTTGAAAGCAATGATCTGATTGTTAGCTATAGTTGCTAGACTTTTATTACATTACCCTTATTATCAGCTAATTTGGGATAGGGGCTGTTGAGAATCATTAACAATAGCTGTAATGTGCTGCACAGCACATATGTGAAGCATAATAATAAGAAAAGAAATACTTTATTTTTTTCATCTTTTTTTTTTTAATTCAGGCATTTTTATTAGTATACCAGCATAAAAGCCAACAGTGACATAGAATACTGTACAAGGCAAGTTTACACATGTAAATTTAAGACTTTGAGATAATTACAAAGCATTAAGACCCAAGGTAACATAATCAAGCCCTAGAATTAGACATTATGATATACAATTTATGCAGTGATCAACCCAGTCTTTCCACTTGCCCCAGATTTTCTCGTGCTTAGGGGAATTACCTCTAGTTTTATAAATAAGAGCTTCCAACTCACAGAGGGTTTTAACTTCACGAATCCAGTGTGTGACTGAGGGAGGTAGGGAGTCTTTCAACTTTCTCGTAATCATTTTTCTAGCCACAAAGAAGCATTTATTAACAAATAGGCTTTGGTGAAACGTAAGTAGATATTTCAGTCCCACTCCAAACAAGCTGATCTTAATTGTTCTAGGGAGTTGCATTTATAAGATTGCATCCAGCATGTTAAATATCTGTGCACAAAAAGGTGATAGAGTTGTACATTCCCATAGCATATGTATCAAAGAGGCTTGCTCTATATGACATCTAGGGCATTCAGAAGATGCTGAAGGGAATATGCGATGCAGTCTAGCTGGATAATAATAAGTCCGGTGCACAAGGTACAGCTGAATAAGCCTATCCCTGTAACTCAAGAAAACTGAGAGGGGGAGGCTAACAGGTCCTCCCATTCCTCATCTTCCAATTGACCCATATCTTGGGTCAATTGGACCACTTGGCTTTAAGAGTGGTCGTGGAGTCTCAAACATTTTAGCATGAAGATATATATATATATATACATATATATATATATATACATATATATATATATATATACATATATATATATATATATATATACATATATATATATATATACATATACATATATATATATATATATACATATACATATATATATATATATACATATATATATATATATATATATACATATATATATATATATATATATATATATATATATATATATATATTTGAGATTAGTCCCTTTGAGGTAGCATGGGAGACTTACTCAATCAGACTAATCAATCAGACTAATCTGAACCATGTATACATAGACATCTTTTAACTTGTGCATATTGTAACCATTGGTGATCGGGCAATTGAAATGAGCCCCTAAGTTCTTCAAAGGGAATCATTCTGTCCTACCTCCAGACATCACCTATCTCACTTATGCCGCACTTCTCCCCAACTATAATGTCTCCATAGTGGGGCTTGCTGGGGGACATCTGTACAATAAATGAGTTGCACTGCTTCTCGCCAGATCCCCCTCATACAGGTCAAGACAGAGTTATGATAAGCTATCCCTTGTGGTTTTTTGCTGAGTAACCATTGGAGAGGGGGGCGCCCCCGCCATCAAAATCTTGTGCAATGTGTATAGGGTTTGGTGCCTTACAGCCTCCACCCAGGATGCTAGGTGACTCTGCATAGCAAGGAAGTACAGAAATATATTGGGGAAAGCCACCCAGCCCATCAATTTTCCCCATGAATTTAGGGCCAACCTTAAAATTATTAAGGCTTTAGTTGTGTCCAAGGCCGCTATCACCCTTTGCCCAGAGTTATCATGCTGGGTTGCTAAATTCAGGTATAGACGCCTTATATTCAAAGCGGTGGATTTGCCCGGTAGGAAGCCTGCTAGATCCTCTGATATAACCGTATGGAGGACATTACAGAGCCTGAGTGACAGTAACTTTGCCCAGATCTTAATATCTGTGCACAATAATGAGATGGGACGTTATGCATCCATATGTCTTGTGTCCTTCCCTGCCTTATGGATTAATACTATAGAGCCTTTATACAGAGAGGCCGGAAAAGTGCCTGCGTCAATGGCATGTTGCAGCATTAGTAATAAATGAGGGCTGATTACAGTTTTGAAGTGCTTATAGAATTCAATGGGGAGCCCGTCTGGACCTGGGGCTTTACGTGAGGGAAAGGAGTCAATAGCATTATATAGCTCGGCTAATGTGAAGTCTGCTCTCTATAGAGAGATGAGGTAGATTAAGAGATGCTAAAAAATCCCCTATTTCAGTCCCATTGGTTGCATGTTTAGTATTATACAGTTCAGTATAATAAGTGGTTAGCAGGGAGGCAATCTTGTTAGGATTAGTGTGGGAGGTTCCAGCATCATTCAGTAGTTCAGTTATAACGGGGGGGAACTCTCCGCCCGTGACATATATGCTAACAATTTACCCACTTTTTCTCCCTGTTCGAAAAAGGAGGCTTTAGTGAAAAGCAACTTACGCTCTGCTTTTTGGCTGAGGAAAGTGGAATATTTGGTTTGGGCCTCCTGCAGGTTTTGAAGGTGTTGGGGGATTTAAGGCCCATCTTCTGACTGTATTGCCCGTGGGGGCCTCCCAGGTGGCATGGTCTGAAATACCACGCTGCAAATAAACCAACTGTTTTAGTCCTGCCAGAAGCCCCTTAAAAAGTCTATTCAAGTCTATTTGGGAAAGTGAGAGGTGGGATGTAGAAAAGCATGAATACTGAAGGTCCACTGGGTGGGAATGCCTCCAGCCCTCTGTGAGCCCTATTGCCTCCATCAAATTAGCTAACCTAGTGGGAGGAACATGCGTGTTGGGGAGTCCCTTGCTCAACCTGTCAAGCTGTGGGTTTAGTACTGTATTAAAGTCCTCTGCACATATTACTGTAGCTTGTGGATGGAGGGTTGCAAATGCAATTAGTTGGTGGACACTTTATTCAGTATAAGGAGGAGGTATATACATATTAGCTAACACAAATTCAGAAGCATTAATACGACAGTGTATAAATACAAAGTATAAAGTTTAATGTTTTCCTAATTAGGACCGTGGTACCTGCTGTATAAGTAGAGTAAGCTGAATGATAAGACCAACCAACCCACGGCTTTCTTAGAGATGCTAATTTACCTCCTGTGAGGTAGGTTTCTTGTAAAAATATCACTTCAGAACGTTGTTTCTTGATGTAGTCTAAAACAAGCCTGTGTTTAACTGGATCATTCACCCCATTCCAGCTCAATATTGTAAAAGACATACTGTAGCATACATTTATGTTGTGCGAAGTACAGTAGTGTAGCCATTTGACTATTTATCTTTATGCATTCCCATATTTCTCTCTGTTCAAACTGCCTGCATAACTTAGTTTCAACCCCGCAATAAACAAACCCAGGCCCAGATGGTTGCTGAAGTTCACTCTTGTGATAACACTGTTGAGTGTTTTGTTCAACTGTCCTTTCCCACCCGTTCTGCTTGGAAACAAAACATAAAGCAGAATGTTCCCAAACTACCTTCTCCAACGTGAAGAGAACAATATAAACTGATTCTGCGAACATCATTTCAGTGATGCATGGGGGTGCAGATGTTGATGTTAACTAGCTATGCCGCCTTGGCCAGTACCATAAATAAGCCATAGACAGGCCAGAGGAAAAGCGCCACTCCGGTGGCTCCTGAACTGCGTAGTCTTAGTGACACCATGCCTGATTTGTATTCCGTTGGTTGCTGCATTGTGTCATCACAAAACTGTTGTCACATGGATGTATCCACAGTAAAGGGGAAAAAGGTTAAACCAAAACACGAACCGCTAATCCATCTAGATCTTCTCGCCATATCCAATCACCATGATTTGTTGCTTTAGTTGCGGCGGTCCCATTGGAGGCTGCGGCCTTCTAGCCACGTGGTAGCTTCTTGTGGCGAAACAAAAAAGTGTGCCTTCCCTTCCATAGTGACCAGCAGCTTAGCCGGGTATAGCATGGCATAGATAATCTTCTCCTCCTGTAGCTTCCTCTTCATCTCATTGAATTTAGCCCATTGTCTTTGAACCTCTAGGGAGTAGTTTGGGTAAATGGCAATGTTCACATCCTTGTATGGCAGTTCGCCTTTAGTGCGGGCCATGGCTAGGATTTTGCCCCGGTCCCTTGCATTCAGTACCCTGGCAATGAGGGGTCTGGCTGAAGCACCTGGGGGGGGGACTCGTATAGACACCCGATGAGCTCTTTCTATTGAGAATGTAGCAGTGAGTGAGTCAGCCCCAAACATAGTGATTAGCCATTGTTGTACAAAGTTCTCTGGAGACTCACCTTCCGCTCTTTCAGGGAAGCCAAGCAGTCTGATGTTATTGCACATCAGCCGATTTTCAAGGTTGTCTGCCTTGCTTTGCCATGCATGAACAGCAGTTTGCAATTCTGTTACTTGATTAGGGATAGGCCCGGTAACATCTTCGAGGTCGCTGACCCGTAGCTCGGCCACCGCAGTCCTTTCCCTTATTTTGTGCATATAGTGGAGAAAGATAGACATCTCGACTTTAATTTCATCTACCTTGGATGTAATAAGTCCGGTGAAGGCGTCTCGCATGCTTTTTATTTCAGCGAGGAGGTCCACTAGTGTAGGCTCCTCCATAGGCCCAGATGAACCAGAAGCGGAGTTCTCAGACAAGGCCTCAGCGCCAACTTGTCTTTGTACGCATAACGCTCAAGCTTCGTTGCGGCTTCTGACGCTCGTCTTTGAGCTTTGGTGAGATCCATCATTGTCCTCTGTGGCAATGGTTGCCGATCTTGCTTATTAGGATCCGTAATGGCGGTGTCTTAGCTATTAGGTACCACGAAATGACGCAATCGTGCATCCTTTCACATGAAGCTGGTGGCCATACCTCCCATTTTTTTTCATCTGTAGACCTTGACTGGTAGCTACTAGCCAGATACGACAGTAGCCAGTGTTACGTTATACACTTTTTGAGGTAGTTCTTGCAATGAGTAACAGTTTTTTTACAGGATCATCTACAAAGATTGTGTAGATTTAGCTTTATTAAAAAGTAAAGCAACTTCGTTTTGAATGAACTGTATGTTAGCTTATTTCAAAAGAGGACTGTGATTTATCTCTGTGTTTAATGCATTATATATTACAGAGGATGTTTTAACCTGCACTTAAACCTCTGTGGGATAAAATATGCATTTACCACAATTAAGAGGATCATATACAAGTGTGAAATTCACAGTGAAATGCCATCCTTATTCTAACCACAAACCTCACATCTCACCATCAACTGTGACTGTGGGTTAAACTGTCATCTTTTCTTTAACATCCAAATCAAATGAATTTTTGTACCACTTCATGTACCAGACTGTGTGTACCTAACAGTACTAACACCAGCTGGTAAAATACTAGCACATAATAAAATATTTTAGAAAAAGCATTGCTTAAATAAAGTTGAGCCACTTATTCGCATAATTGTTTCTAATGAATCCAGATAATGGTGAAAACTCCCCTTCAGAAGCTGCCTCTTGTTTGCCTCAGAATAGGGAGAACAATGCCAGCCTGACTCCAAAATTACATTGTAATATAATGAAGCCAACATGCCATTATAATCTATATATGTAAGACAACAGCAAGTGGCCTGACATAGTACTGGTAATAAGCACGTTCATGGGTGAATCCTCTTGCGTCTATAATGATGTTTTCGTTCAGTAGAATTCTCACTAGTGAAATGTTTTTCATATGTAATTAAATTTTCCATCAACTTCTGTAGAGAACTAAGGGGTGCAATGGGACAGGATTATGGTTGGGTTTAGTTATCTTTTAAGCATCACTTCTCTAATGTAAGCAATACCATCTTTATACTTTCATCCTTTTTATAAGTATAATCACCCTTCTCCAGATTTTCTTTTTTCTATAATGTTGCTCTTGAGTTACTTATGTTTCGCAGTGTTCCACTCCCCCTAGCTGATGGTTCCATGCTCGGCACCCAAGCCCAACATTTATACTGATGAGCTTTTTAACTTCCAACATCTCTGGGATTGTTCCTTTGTGTGTTTTGCCTGATTTCGGAGGAGTCCGGAATGAATTGCAGCAATTCAAAAATCAGAAAAACTATTCTACCCTTAGCCAACAATGTAGGTGTCTATACAAATATATCACATAAAACAGCTTATATGTAAGACTTTGCTTCATCTAAATAAATAATTTTCATAAAAATATACATTGTTAAAAGTATGTGCCATTGGTTAATTCTAAATAGAAAACTGCCGTTTTAAAAACGAAGGGCCGCCCCATGCATACAGATCACGAGCCAATAAATGGACACAGTTCTGTCTTTTACTTCCACACTGCTTCCTGTTACAGTTAGTGATGCATTATGTCTGGTCAGGTGATCTCTGACAGGGAAATTGCCGATCTCCCAGTCAGCTTACTGAAGACGCGGAAGATGGACGCGTGGAACTCCGCTGGAAGAATCTGTGCCGAGGGGTAAGTATTGAGTATGGGCATTTCCCCGGCGGGGGGGTAGTTAGCCTGGGGGGAGGAGGGAGGGAGGGTCTACGTGGGGTGGGGGATACGGGGATTTTGCGAAAGGGTTTCCTTCTCCTTTAATATGATCTAAAATATCTGTTGGTTAAGTATTCATTCTGGGGGTATAGTTTTCCTTTAAAATTAAAAAAATGGTTTGTTTTGCACTACAAAGCAAAACTAACCATTATTATACTGTTTTCATTTCAGACTATTATTAAGCCTTCTTCTGTTTAATTATCATTTCATGGGTTTTGCATTTAGTGAGAAAAGATTGAGGGTTTTATTTCTGATTTTTTTAAATAAAACAGTCCGACCAAACTGGAATGCACGATGTGACCTTATTTATTCTAAAAAAAAAAAGCATGATTTAATCGGGGACAAACTCAATAAAACTGAACGAAAATCCTAATCATACAATTTTTCAGAGTTTTTTTTCTGAATTGTACAATTGTTTCAGGCTTTTTCCTGAAAAGCCCACATTTTTTGGATTTTTGCCTGAAAACGTCTAAATAGTCGGATTTTCAGCCTAATTCCAGCGAAGACCACAGAAACTTCCAAATAGGATAGGGACCTCTCCCATTGACTTATATACAACCTCAGCAGTTCTGAGATGCAGGATTTCAAGATTCTAACTTTTTCCATCCTTGGGGTATAATAAATCTCGAAAAATTCGAGTTTTTTCCACTTAAAATTCTGATTTTATAGTAAAAAAAACTTTTTGGCATTCCGACTTTTATAAATAACCCCCTAAGTTTCAGAACTCCCCAAACAACCCTAAGCAACGTAAGACATTATGTATAAATGAAATGCATGTATGTTGGTTCTTAATACAAGGAACAACAATTTCTAAAATAATTTCCTCAGCTAGACTGCCACCTTGTGGAAATAGATGACATGATGAAAGCAACCATTTGGATATCACTGCTGTAATGAAGCCTTTCAATGAGAACTGTAGTTAACATGCTTGACAAAGGGAATTCATATTTCTGAATAATGTAATAAGCTGTACTGTACTCTTCTTACCTATCAATATATATAGCTATAAAGTATCATCTGTTTATCCAATAATATAATCAGGAAAACATAAACATAGTTTTTGCAAGAAGTATGCAATTACTGAAATTAAAAATTAATTAATAAAAATCTTAAAACTATGCAGATTCCCTACTTTCTATGCAATTATATGAGTATATAAAAAATTGAAAAGAAAAAAGGCTCTATACCAGGAGAACTATCTGCAGTCAGTTTCTGCAGTGTTATGCA
Source organism: Xenopus petersii (assembly GCA_038501925.1). NCBI lineage: Eukaryota > Metazoa > Chordata > Amphibia > Anura > Pipidae > Xenopus > Xenopus petersii. The sequence continues at coordinate 81,701,027 of CM076680.1, forward strand.
GTGTTTTGGGGAATTTCCTAAAATTATCTCTGCATGACCATTCAGAAAAATAAATTTCTTACTATACAGTATGAATGCAAATATTTTGTATGTAATAAACTTTTAGGATAACGTGAAATTTAAATTTTGTATTAATGAAAACATCCATACATATTATAAACCTAATTAAAAATCTTAGCAATCACTTTCACTTTCCATTCTACATTTTCTAGATGACCCTGCTTACATTTTCCATCTCTCTTCACTATCTATCATTGTGTAGTCAGTGCATGGGCATAGGGATCAGGTCCTCCATTCTGGCGCATAATCAGATTTTGGGATGAAGTTTGCCTTAATAATAATTTTCCATAAATTTAAACTCTAATTTATACTCTAATTTGGGATTCCAAAGGAATAAAGTATACCAGATTTTAAAAGTGTACAGCGTATATATTATAAGGCAAGTTTGCTAACACAATAATATAGGACCTGGAATTATTTAAAAAGGAGTTTTGATAAAGTGCTCCAAGTAAAAGAATACAAATGAGTAGCTGCCTAGAAACTTATTTAAAAAATTATGGCAGCCAAACAGATGTTTGCTTTCATTATTCAACCTGCAGTTTGCTGGAAAAAAACTGTCAGTGTTTATGAATGAGCCCCACTGATTTTCAAAAATGACCATAAGATTACGCTAACGAAATATAGATTGTAATCTGTGTTGACAAGACCCCTGTATTGGGTATATTTTTGTTCAATGTATGCACCCATCTTGTGAAAAACAAAGAATTTAGACAACCTTTAGGCTATGGTTAAAGCTAAAAAAAAAGACTCACTATTTCTAGCCTGAATTTACTAGCTATATACACCAGAATAGAATAAAGAAACTGATGTAAAATGTAGATGTTCCATGCCATATAGATAACCGGAGGTGTAATAGGAGCAGTATTAGTTGAGAGCCTGGGACCTCTCCCTCTCTCTGTGACAGCTATAGAGTATGTTTCTTACATGCTAATATATTTACCAATGTTATGAAAAGAAGTAAAATTTAAAACATTCACTAAATATAAATTCACAAAATGTTCAATTTATATCCCTTGGCCTTGAGATAAGTTACCTCTTTTGTATGAACCTGTCGAACAGAGGTACCAGCTGATGTCCTGGTGTTCTGCTTTCTGTTATTGCCTTTAGACTTGTCTCCTTTTATACTACTTGTATTGATAGCGCAGGATTTAGCAGTTAAGCTGAGGGATCAACTAACCGTCTGCTAGCATGCCAGACTTCTTCATATAATTACTTTTCTGTCAATTTAATTATATCATGTTTTTAAAATGCAGCACATATTTGTTTTTTTCCCAGTACTGCTGGGGTCAAGTTACTATCCACAAGATCAAACCCTGAATGTATTGCCTAATGATTGAATCATCACCACAGTTTGTTAAAATGTTCCTCTTCTTAAACCCCTTATTTTTAAAAGGCTTACACAAATTAATTAAAACCATTGAGTTGTTGCTATTACTACACTTTAGTTAGCATGTTATTAAAGAAAATTGTTAAATATTATTCAACTTCAAAGGAGAAGGAAAGTCATCTTGCACTTGTGGGTGCCAAATGTTAGGCAACCCCAAGTGATTGTATTGATTGAAACCCTGGACTAGTGCTCCTATCAGCCTAAAATTGCACCAGCCCAGGTTTATTCCAGTGAGCACCACGGAGCGAGCCACTTCCGGCTTCTTCTTTCTTCAAATTTCCCAGGGTAAATGCATGCGCAGTACAATGAAAAAGCCGACTTTTTAGTTAACGTTCGGCTTTTCGTTCTACTGCGCAGCCGTGTGAAGAAAGAGGAAGGCGCCCTTTAAGAACTCAAATTCTGCCTTTTTGCCAATGGCAAAACCTGCCAAATTGCTGTTTAAGTCAAAGGGAGATGTCCATGGATTAATTTGGGGTTGTTTGCAGCGTTCCTGACATCCTGGACTTGAGTTTTTTAAATTCTAATCAAATTCAATTCAAAGTTTTTGGGTCGATTTAATTCAGTTTGAAAAATTTGATTTTTTTTTTTGTAAATTTCAAATTTATGGGAGTTTAGGCTTTTTTTTTAAAAAAACCACTAGAATCCAAAATTTGACCTTTGATAAATGTGCCTCCATATGAAGTAAAATAGGAATATTCCAAGAAACAGTACTATAAAGAGTTGCTATACCCCAAAGGGGTTATTTACCATTCACTTAAAAATATACTGTTGTTGGAAGATATTAATTATTAATATGATAAAATGTAGCTGAAGTGCTACATGATAACCAGTAAGGTATCTGAAGTCATCCAACTGTTTGTCCATTTTTTTGTCGATAGATAGATAGATAGATAGATAGATAGATAGATAGATAGATAGATAGATAGATAGATAGATGGACAGTTAGGGCCATAAATATTTGGACGGACAACTTTTTTTCTAATTTCAGTTCTGTACATTACCACAATGAATTAAATTAAATGAAACAACTCAGATGCAGTTGACCTGCAGACTTTCAGCTTTAAGGCTAGGGCCACAGGGGAAGATTCAGGGAGATTGGTCGCCTGGCGACTAATTGGCGCATCTTTGAGGCGACCAATCTCCCTGAATGGCTTGCTGTTATCTTGCACCCGCTAGCACTAAAGTCGCCTGCGCCTATTCACACGCGGCGATACGTTTTTCAAAGTGGCTCGAAATAAAGTAATTGGACAATTGACTCAAAGGCTATTTAATGGGCAGGTGTGAGCAATTCCTTTGTTATGTCATTATCAATGAAGCAGATAAAAGCCCTGGAGTTGATTTGAGGGGAGGTGCTTGTATGTGGAAGATTTTGCTGTGAACAGACAACATGCGGTCAAAGGAGCTCTCCATGCAGGTGAAACAAGCCATCCTTAAGCTGAAAAAACAGAAAAACCCCATCCGACAAATTGCTACAATATTAGGAGTGGCAAAATCTAAAGTTTGGTACATCCTGAGAAAGAAAGAAAGCACTGGTGAACTCAGCAACAAAAAAAGACCTGGACGTCCACGGAAGACAACAGTGGTGGATGATCGCAGAATAATTTCCATGGTTAAGAGAAACCACTTCACAACAGCCAAACAAGTTAACAACAATCTCCAGGAGATAGGCATATCGATATCCAAGTCTACCATAAAGAGAAGACTGCATGAAAGTAAATACAGAGGGTGCACTGCAAGGTGCAAGCAGGCCCGGACTGGCAATCTGTGGGCTCTGGCAAATGCCAGAGGGGCTGCTATAAGGTGCCATAGAAAATTAGTATTTAGTGGGCTGGTGGGGGCTGATTGGGCCTCTGTATACCTGAAATGCCAGGGCCTATTTTAATTCTCAGTCCGGACCTGGGTGCAAGCCACTCATACACATCAAGAATAGAAAGGCTGGATTGGACTTTGCTAAAAAAAAAAAAAAAAAATCTTAAAAAGCCAGCACAGTCCTGGAAAAAAGTTTTTTGGACAGATGAAACCAAGATCAATCTCTACCAGAATGATAGCAAGAAAAAAGTATGGACAAGGCATGGAACAGCTCATGATCCAAAGCATACGGCATTATCTGTAAAACGGCCGTGTGATGGCTTGGGCGTGCATGGCTGCCAGTGGCACTGGGACACTAGTGTTTATCCATGATGTGACACAGGACTGAAGCAGCCAAATGAATTCTGAGATGTTCAGAGACATAGTCTGTGCAAATCCAGCTAAATGCAGTCAAATTGATTGGGAGGCGTTTCATAATACAGATGGACAATGACCCAAAACATACAGCCAAAGCAACCCAGGAGTTTATTAAAGCATAGTGAAAGTGGAATATTCTTGAATGGCCAAGTCAGTCACCTGATCTGAACACAATTGAGCATGCATTTCACTAAACTTTGGACAGAAAGGCCCACAAACAAACAGCAACTGAAAGCCGCTGCAGTAAAGGCCTGGCAGAGCATTAAAAAGGAGGAAACCCAGATCTGGTGATGTCTATGAGTTCAAGAATACAGGCTACCATTGCCAGCAAAGAGATTTTAACCAAGTATTAGAAATTAAAATTTTATTTTCAGTTTTTGAATTTGTCCAATTACATTTGAGCCCCTGAAATGAAGTGATTGTGTTAAAAAAAAGGCTTTTGTTCCTCACATTTTTATGCAATGTTTTTGTTCAACCCACTGAATTAAAGCTGAAAGTCTGCAGTTCAACTGCTTCAGTTCATCAACTTGTTTCATTTAAAATTCATTGTGGTAATGTACAGAACCAAATTTAGAAAAAAAAGTTGTCTGTCCAAATATTTATGGACCTTATTATTTATACATATATACATATATACACACACACACACACACACACTCACACACACCCACACACCCGCAGGAAGCCGGCACTCTCGACTATAAAGTGTTCATATGCCTGGGTGCACGTTCGACACATTATCTTCATCCATCCCATGTAGAACAGCACTCTCAGGACTTAAAAAAGCTTGCGACTAACATTTCGGCCTAGTCCAATATACTGTAACACACTGAAGTGAAGCACTTTTCAACAGGTGATTTTATTGGCTCAAATCATGCAGACAACAAGTGGCAACATTTCGGGCCTCACAGGGCCCTTTATCAAGCCTGTGTAATAGTGCACTGTTCTGTGTTAAATAGTGTGTGTTCTGGGTGGGGAAACAATTGTGGGAGGTATTGGGCGGGAACAACAATGCCCATTAATAACATTCAATTATTTCTCAACTGTCTCATTTGTGTTCCAATCAATTCAATGTATAAGTGAAAAGAATTCTTGGATAATAAAACAGGCAATAATGTTGCAAAAAGTCCCATCATGGTTCATAATTGTGTCCAAATTGTGAATGTGTCCAGTAGTACACTCTTTCTTTTCAGGTGAGTATATGTGAACAAACATTAGTCAAGCAGTCTGAATCAAAAAACAAATTTCATAAAAAGGAAAACATCTTAAACTGGACATTTGCAAGGATCAGAGAATCTGAGACGCTTCTGCATTACCTTACTTGCAAGTTATATTATGTGTCCATTCTGTGGCTTCTCCATTCATGCAGAAGGTAATTTTAGCACTCAGAATGTTCCGATCCTTAATCATTTAGTAACCTTGAATGAATTATAATATTTAGTACATAGAATGGAAAACATATTAAGTCAGAAACAGTAAAATTACTATTTCATTGTCTGCCTGCCTACTGGTAAATAAACATTGCAGGAGTGTTATCTTTATTTAGGCCACTGGGCCAGACTGTGTCCAACCAATATATCCACTGCATTTCAAGTTTGTATAATAATGTTCCCCTCTCTTTTGTATCCCAACAGAGTCAATTACCTGAAATTTTAGCTGGCTTACTGTATGCCCAGCCTGTTTGAAATGTGCTGGGACAGATAATGTCGTTAGTTCTTTGTGAATGGTGGATTTGTGTTTCGATATTCTGTCTTTTATTTTTTGGGTTGTTTCTCCCACATAAAGTAAGCCGCATGGACATTTAAGTAGATAAATGACAAATGTTGGCTGGCAAGTGTAATATTGTCTAAAAGCAAATTTTTTGCCTGAGTGTGGGTGATGGAAATGTTCACCTTTAATCACTGAATTGTACAATGCAAACACGGGAAAGTCCCAAATCTGGGTTTGTTGAGAAATTGAGTGTATTGTCCCTTTGTACTTCCTATGTCTGCTTTAATTGATCTGTCTTTGCCCTTTTATATGCTAACATTGGTAAATGCTAAAAATTTGGGACATCTGGTAAGCAAGATTGTAATAGGTGCCAGTGTTTGCGTATGATATGTCCAATCTGTCTGCTGGCTGTGTTATAATTACTTACAAACACCATTCTAGTATTGTCTTGTTTATCTTTTGGCCCCTTAGACAAAAGTGTTTCTTTAGTCTTATTCAGTACTTTATGCATGCTCTTCTGCAGTATATTTGTACTGTCACCCCTCTGACGTTTAAACATTTCATTCAATTGTTCATCACATTCACAGTGATCACGGATGATACGTTTCAAATTGTGACACTGGAAGTGAACATTTTAGAGGTTCTGGATGAAAACTTTCAAAATGGAAAAGATTGTTTTTATCAGTTTCTTTTCTATAGAGACTAGTTTTCAACTTGTTACCCATGTTGGTGATTCAAACATTGAGATGATTTAATGTTGATCCGTCCGACACCACTATGAATTTGAAAGTATGCACAGTCTGATTTAGAAAATTATGGAATTGGGCCAGACTCTCCTGTGTACCATCCCAAATTAGTAACAAATCGTCGATGTACCTCAAATAAAGGAGACAATGTGTCTTCCAAAGGTGATTTTCATAGATTATTGTGTCCTCTATGTATGACAATAAATTGGCGTATGTAGGGGCCACATTGCTTCCCATCGCTGTGCACCTTTGTTGAATGTAGAAGGTGTCTTTAAAAAGAAAATAGTTTTGATGTAATACTATCTCCAGCAGAGAAATAAAAAATGTTTTCTGTTCAGTTGTGTAGTCAGTGTTAGTCAGATAGTGTCGTATAGCTGTTAATCCTGACTCATGTGCTATAGATGTGTATAAGCTTGTGACATCAAAACTAACTAACAGAATGTCATGTTCAGGTAAAGTAATACCACTTAATAGTGTGAGTAAGTGTTTTATGTCCTTGACGTATGACCTTGTATTTTGTACCAGCGTTTGTAACATTTTGTCCGGATAAATTGCTAAAATTGTTAAATTTTACAATCAATGTACAATCAATTAATGTTAAATGAATTGTTTATGAGTTAGAAATAATGAAGCATGCACAATATTTAAAAGAAAAAATAACTGAGTCCTAGTTTTATTCTATTTAATGCTATTTAATTAAGGTCAAGCACTAGCACTCTGTGGGACTACTTAACAAAGGGGGGAACCCATATATATAGAATCACGGATTAAATGGTTTAACTGAAATTAAATTATATAGTGATAACATATATTTACTTACCTATACTAGATATACCATGACCTGGATGAATGAAAATCTTCACAGTCATATCAACACTCAACAGCAACCTGCCAGAAAGCATTTCTCTCCTAAAGTGCAGGCACAAGTCACATGACCAGGGGCAGCTGCGAAATTGACAAAATGTCTAGCCCCATGTCAGATTCAAAATTGAATATAACAAAATCTGTTTGCTCTTTTGAGAAATGGATTTCACCCATAGCACACACTATTTAACACAGAACAGTGCACTATTACACAGGCTTGATAAAGGGCCCTGTGAGGCCTGAAATGTTGCCACTTGTTGTCTGCATGATTTGAGCCAATAAAATTGTGAATGATGATTTCACCTAATTAGCAACATTAGCAACCAAACTTCTAAAGCATATTAATGAACATTTAAACATTACAATTCCCATATAGTCTTAAAACTTCACTCATTGGTCTCTCTACTTCATATACACACAAGTTAAAAACAAAGTCCTATTGTAACAATGTTATATTTATATGTTTTATGTATCTAATATACATAAGCCAGAACAGGCTTATTATATAATTATATTTTGCATCCAATCATAACATAGGATATATGGTTACTTTTCTATTGTTACTAATATGACAATCTTTGAGTGGGTGTTAAGAGTTTAACACATGAAGGTACCTCCGCTATTTTAAATAAATGTGTCCATAATTAATCAACTATCTATGACTATCACACTATATGGTAAAATTAAACACTCATCCCATAGCTCTCCTTATGGCCCCTTATTACCTTATACAAGGAAGGCAAAGGAAAAGTGACCCTACAAGCCAAAGTGAGAAAAAAGTGAGCAGAGAAAAAGGAAGCTGTGAGTTGTATTTGGAGCAGGAGGGGGCTTATATACAGCTCTACTGTGAAAGAGCAGAAAACTGAGAAGCAGCAGAAGTGGTGGCAAAGAAAAGGTGACCCTACAGGCCAAAGTGACAAACTGTGAGCAGAGAAAGAAGGAAGCTGTGAGTTGTAGTTGGAGCAGGAGGGAGCTTATATACAGCTGTGCTGTGAAAGAGCAGAAAACTGAGAAGCAGCAGAAGTGGTGAGCATTGCTGGAGCAGAAAGGGAGCAGTACATGTATGTTGGGAATCCTTTGCATTTGCTTTTTATACTGCCACAACACGCAATTGATATAGTGTATTTTATTTTGATTTTCATCCATTTTTCCTTTTTTGACAGGTAAAACTCAAAAATCTTTAATAAAGACAGAAAAATACAGTCTCTCTTTCATATTCCAGTATATCACTCAAAAGCAGTGGGAATTATATAGTGGAAATTCCAACAGTGGGGTTATTACATCGCAATAAAATGTTTGTTTACACCAAAAAAATCAGTAAATGACATTCACAGTTATCTGAATGCTTTTTCTGCTCTACTCGTTTATAACAAAAAGTTGGAGTATAAAAAAGCTTAGTGCCAGTTTTCGAAATTTGATGTTATTAACTTCAGCAAAATGGAGAGACATGAGATCATAATGAATTATGTTATACATATAAAAATAATGGCTGAAATGCATTTATTATTATTATTATTATTTTTATTTAGGATAGTTACACAGCGACATAAAATAAGGAGGGGAAAAACAAAAGGCAAGAACATATATAGGTACATACATAGGTATGACAATTTTCATAGGTTCTTTTATTACAACATTTAACGTTATGTAGCACAACATGATTATAATTCCGTACCTTAGATATTAAGCTCCAGTACTAATATTTTATATTAAGAAGGTTTTAAACCATATCACATAAATACCTGCTGCCAAACCTACTATTTGTTAAGCATACCCTCTCATTGTGGGTAGACTATTTTAGGTAGGATATCCAGGGTCCCCAGATTTCCCAGTAGGGGTTACTTCTATTATGCATTATATGAGTGATCTCATCTAACTTCCTATTCTCCTCTACCAAGGTCCGCCAATCATTATGTGTTGGAGGCAGTGTTTTTTTCCAATTCCTTGGAATCAAAGTTTTTGCTGCATTAATCGATTGTATAGTAAGTATGTTTGTCCTTCTCTAGTATTATATTCAGCAGAATTAACGGTGAATCGGATTCTTTAACCGTTATCTCTGTAACTAGCATTATAGCAGTTAAAACCCTTTGCCAAAATGTTTTTATTTTTGGACAAGTGAGCCAGATGTGGGTATGTGTTCCTCTGTCCTGATCGCATCTCCAACCAGGCCCGGACTGGCAATCTGTGGGTTCTGGCAAATGCCAGAGGGGCTGCTATTAGGTGCCATAGAAAGTCATTATTTAGTGGGCTGGTGGTGGCTGTTTGGGCCTCTGTGTACCTGAAATGCCAGCGCCTATTTTAATTCTCAAACCGGACTTGTCTCCAACACATATCCGAACTGTTTGAATACATTTTCTTTAATTTTACAGGTGTGTAATGCCATCTAGTGATTAATTTGTAGTTAATTTCTCTAGTTCTCATCGCGCAAGAAGTTTTGTGAATTGAGGTCAAAGCTGTCTCCCAAAGTGGCATTGGAATTATGCAACTGAGTTCTCTTTCCCATTCCCTATGTGCTGATTGCTTTGGCGATACGCTGTTATTTGATAATAATTTATAAAACCTCGAGATCGGTTTAATAATAGCATTTGTTGCTTTGTTAACGGTCTACTTCTGTCCACATCTTTGATCTTTTGAGTATAAGAGGTTATTTGATTATAGTTCCAACTATCTAACGGATGAGCTCCCCTTAATTGTAGATCGGCAAGCAGGATCACTTTATTACAACTTATAAAATCAGATATTTTTGTAGGTCTGCATGTATTAAATGGCCATCTCTTAAATAACCCAATTTCTAGACTGGGCTTAAATAGTAGGTTATTAACCAGCAGCTGGAGTATATAGGGAAATTTGATAAGAAAGCTTTTATCTAGACCATAAATAATTGTTTAATGGTATATCCACTGTAGTACTTTCTAGATCTATCCAATCCCTTCTTTTCGTTTGATATGCCTATGCATTTATATGTGTTAGATGTATTGACAAATAGTACCTATGTTCATCTGGAGAGCTAGTCCGCCTCTATCCCTTGGTAAAACCAATACCTTGTGCTGTAATCTGGGGGGTTTATCTGCCCAGACAAATTTATTTAGCATAGTTTTTATTAGGGATGCACCGAATCCAGGATTCGGTTCGGGATTCGGCCAGGATTCGGCCTTTTTCAGCAGGATTCGGACAAAATCTGAATCCAGCCGAACCAAATCTGAATCCTAATTTGCATATGCAAATTAGGGTCGGGCAGGGAAATCGCATGACTTTTTGTCAAGGAAGTAAAAAATAAAAATTAAAAATACATTTTTCCCCCTTCCCACCCCTAATTTGCATATGCAAATTAGGGTTCGGATTTGGTTCGGTATTCGGCAGAATCTTTCACGAAGGATTCGGGGATTTGGCCGAATCCAAAATAGTGGATTCAGTGCATCCCTAGTTTTTATATTGCGAAAGAAAGATGGTGGAAGTAATATTGGTATTATCTGCATGTAATATACCAGTTTCGGTATCAGTACCATTTTTATAGCCTGGATTCTACCAATCCAAGATAAATTTATTTTACTCCACGTCTCTATTGTTTGTTGCATAGAATTGAGTAAGGGACCATAATTGGTTTGATACATTTCACTGAGTTGGGGCGTAATCTTTATACCCAAGTAGTTGATATATTCTATTGACCATCTAAAGGGAAATCTCTGTTCCAGTGCTTTCTTAATAGTGTTGTTAATGTTAATATTTAAAATTTCTGATTTAGTGTAATTCACCTTGAAATATGAAATTCCACCGAAAGTCTCAATCAGTCGGAGAATAAACATTAACAAGTCATCTGCAAAAGCAGCAATTTTATATTCCTTATTTTTCACCTTTATTCCTGAGATATTAGAATCCAGCCTTAAATGGGATAACAAAATTTCCATCACCATAACAAACAATAGAGGGGACAGAGGACATCCTTGTCTAGTTCCATTGTGTATGTTAATTGGAGAAGAAAGAGATCCATTTACTCTAACTTTAGTATAATGCTAGTGTACATTCTATTATTCTATCTCCGAGGCCAAACCCTTTCAAAGTTCCAGGAAGGCTCAAGAAACCCTGTCAAATGCCTTTTCTGCATCTATGGTGAGTATTAATGCTAGAAGCTTGTCTTTCTTAGCTAGATGGATTAATGAGATAATTTTATATACATTATCTTTTCCTTCTCTTTCAGGTATGAAACCTGTTTGGTCTTCGTGGATTAGTTCTGGTAAATATTTTTTAATCTATTTGCCAGTATCTTAGCATATATTAAGTCGATATTTATTAATGATATTGTTCTATAGCTGCAGCATAATTGTGGATCTTTCTCTGATAATATTTGTGAAAGGAAGATACTATACTTTGAGTATCGCGATGTACCCGTTGGTCCTTATCTATTATTGCAGTTACGTGTGTTAATGGATTTAACTTTTTTAGGGTTTGGGAGAAGTGCTTATCACACTTGTCTACAAATTCATAAAACCTCTGTTTGCTATATATGTGGGCCTTATAAATTCGAAGGTCTAGCAAAGCCTTTAATTTCAATCTTTTGTTATCTAACTGTTGTTGGGTATCTATGTCTAAATTACCTTTGTGTAATCTTTCTAATATGTGTATTTCATTTAGTATAGCACTCATTTCTTTTTCTTTCTCTTTCTTTAGGTTGCTACATAAATATATCAGATGACCTCTCAATACACATTTTATTGTTTCCCATAGTGTTGATGGTGAGATATCAGGAGAACTATTATCTGTTATTATTTGTTGTAACTATTATTTTATCTTGTTCTTTGTGTCATTATTATGTAATATAAAATCATTTATTCTCCAAGTGTGTTCTATTTTAATTGTCTGAGGTAGAGTGAATGAGAAGGTTATTGGGGAGTGGTCCGAATGTAGCCTGTATTCTATTGTAGCTTTATTTACCAAGTGCAACCAATTTTAAGTTATAAATAGGGATGCACCGAATCCACTATTTTGGATTCAGCCAAACCCCCGAATCTTTTGTGAAAGATTCGGCCAAATACCGAACCGAACCCTAATTTGCATATGCAAATTAGGGATGGGAAGGGGAAAAAATTTACTTCCTTGTTTTGTGACAAAAAATCACGCAATTCCGGATTCGGTTCGACCGGGCAGAAGGATTCGACGGAATACGAATCCTGCTGAAAAAGGCCGAATCATGGCCAAATCCCGAACCGAATCCTGGATTCGGTGCATCCCTAGTTATAAATATATAATCTATGCGTGAGTACATATGGTGTTTTTGAGAAATGAATGTAATCTCTATCTTTAGGGTATAATGTTCTCCAACTGTCAACCAAATACAGCTCATGTAATCCCTGTTTGACCTTTTTTAACCCCTTAAAGGATATATGACTCGTGCCATTCGAGGCATCTAAACGAGGATTACGTGTTAGATTTAAGTCACCACCCAAGATAAAGATCCCGTGTGTGAAAGAATCCAATTCACTTAAAAATTTACTTATAAAACTTGGTTGACCCTGATTAGGTATATACACATTACCGATAGTCACTTTCAGATTCACTATCATCCCTTTCAATAGAATATACGTTCCCTCTGCATCAACTTTCTTTTCCTGTTGTTGGAATGGTAGGTCTTTATGAATCAATATCATTACTCCCGTTGCTTTTTTCAATGGGTTGTTGCTGTAGTATAATTGAGTATACTGTTTTAGTGCTATCACCGGGGTTCGCCCACTTTTAAAATGTGTTCCCTGTATTAAAATGATGCTAGCATGGAGTTTCTTACAGAAGTGAAATATTTGGTTTCTTTTTAATGGTTTGTTTAGTCCGTTTACATTATAGCTAACTACCTTACATTGCATTGGAGTTTTTTCGATTAGCTCTTACTGGTAACCACTTTACAAATGTCATATAGAGATGGGGGGGGAATATGAATGGGACAGCAAAGTTGACGAACTAAATTTAATTGCCACCACAAAGTTAGAGGGAGATTTACCTCTACCTGTGCAACCTTGGTGGCGAGAAGTGCCATTGCACTTACTATAGGGGTAATATTATTACTTGGCCAGTGTTGTCCTATACTTGCAACTATTATGTGCCCACCCGTGGATGCCCCCTATCTCCGGAGCAGAGTTAATTACATGGGGCATTCATGGGTAACTACAAGCTAACCAACACTAGGCAATTCCTAAGTATAAAGGCCTATAATCAGCATCCATATTAATAGCTAATACCTAAAGCTAGCTACTGTAATTATGTGAAACCCAACTCTTTATTAACACATTCATGAGTCATATATAGGGTATGGAAAAAAAAAAAGAAGAAAACAAAAAAAGAAACAATTTAAAAAAAAATTCCCCATGATAGTCTATTAGTGCAACAGCCGGGTCACAAAACAAAGTTTAACATATAATAGTTACCCTCCTGGGAGTTGCATTAAGGAGACCAACCCTTTGTAGGCGTTGGTGTCTGTGTCCTCATGATCTTGGCGTGCTTCTTATTTTGCTTGTTGTAACAACTCGTTTCCATTCTCCTTGTTGTGTAAAGTCCATATCCGTATCCGTCGGGGAAAGGATCCGTAGTGAGCCATGCTGGGACATCCAGATGTGGGATTTGCATCCTAATCATGAAGTTCTTTGTATCCTTTGGGAATCTAATTGTGGCTTGTTGACCTTCTCTTGTGGCTGTAAGAGAAAAAGGGAACCCCCATCTATATTGGATGTTTTTCTCCCTCAGAGCATCAGTTAACGGTTTAAGAAGTTTGCGTTTTCTTAAAGTGATGCTTGAAATGTCCTGAAATAATTTTATTGGAGATTCTTCAAAGGTTAAATAACTTGCCTCTCTTGTCTTGAGAATGATTTCTTCTTTCAGCGCATAGCTATTCAAGCAGCAGATTGTATCTCGTGGGGAGTCCTGAGGTGCCGTTTTGGGCTTAAATACTCAATGTGCCCTTTCAACTTCAATCAGTGTATTCAAGTGTCTGCCCAAAATGTGGTTAAATATCTGCATTAGAGTATTCTTTATCTCTTCGTTTTAAATGGTCTCGGGTACCCCTCTAAACCTAATATTATTCCGCCTTCCTCTATTCTCCAGGTCTTCCTGTTGTCTCTGAATCTCATTAATTTGTGTATTAAGAGCCAGTAGGACGATATGAATCTGTCTTTGATTTGCAAACAGCTTACTTTGATTAATTTCTAGGTCCACCGTTCTGCCAGCCACAGATGCAATATCTCTCCTTATCTCTCTGAGCTCTTCCTTCAGTGTCGAGGTTACTTCCTTTAACAAGTCCTTTATATCGGATTTAGTTGGTAGGTTTGCAATGTATGTTGAGATGTTAGCTACTTCATCTCAATGCTCAATCCCCTGCTGGTTCCACACCACTTCCCTGTGCTGGCACCATCTTGTAACTCCCACACTCCGTTTTCTTTCTTAGGAATAAAGGGCCCGGCTCAGCTTCTGAAAGCGGTTGTTTTTTCTCCTGTGCCTTCTCCTTCTCTGATTTTAATTTCTGCGGTTTTCCCATCTTTGGTGTACCGGAGTATCAGGTTTGACCACCCTATGTATAAGCGGCACAAAGTTCTCTTTTCTTTATCAGACAGACCGTCAGTGCACAGTTAAGCAGGCAAGCTTTGCCCCTCTCTCACCACTTATATTGTGAATATTATAAATGTTGCTTTTTTCTATCCCTGCTCCATCCTCGGGAATTAAGGGATGGTTCAGGAATTAATCCTCTATTAGTCTTTGATGCTGGTAATCCCTCACACTGAGGTGCAGACAATTGTAGGTAAAGTCAGGCTCGTGGTCAGGCTCATTGTCCCCGCTTCCCTCCAATTTTAAATTAAAATTTATTAATTTAATTCACACTTGAGACACCCTTTGTGACTATACCCCAGAGGCCTTTGTAAATGTGATGTTTTACCCCAATTTGACTCCAATCATATTTCTTAATGCAATTTCAGTTTATTTTACTTTTGTGAATGACCTCCCGCTGAACAAAAAAGTAAATGACTCAAAAGTCACAAATAAAAAAACAGGAGACCAAGTTGCATTTGGTGTTAGGGGCAAATTCACTAAAGGGCGAATTTTTGCCTGCGACGGCTTAGCCACACTTCGTTCCACTTTGCCAGCCGTTAATTCGCTACCACAATGCTAACTCACTAAAATGCAAACTTTCCGTCTCGGCAGCCGAACACTGGCAAAGTTTCACAATCATAAATTTGTCAGCACAAGCATTTCATAGTGAACTTTTGCTAGCGTTCGTTTCTGTCTAGCGAAAATTTGTTAGTACACTTAAGCTTATGTCAATTTGAATAGGGCAGGTACATATAGGGCATATATATGTCTTTATTAGAGATGTTGGGGAAATTTAAAGTGGCCACTTCAAAATGTTTATGGAAGCAAAATAAAGAAAAAAGATCTTCTTTGTCCTAAAAGTGAGCCCTCCCTAAAACAAACGTGGCATGACCCTCAAATGGTTAAATTGTAACAAACGTTTTTAACAGTTCCAACTTTTAACTACAATCTCACTTTAAAACATGAAAAGACGCCAGCGTTGTTTAATTATTTTTATAGTTTTTCGGCATACAGGATTTGATGTCTCTGACTAAGATTGAGGAGGATGTAGATTCATTTTATCAGTTCTCCTGGTCTAAGCTGGCGAAGGAAACTCTGGTGAAAGGGGTAACGTAATGGAAAGTTTGAACTTTTATGAATTTGCAGAGTAACGATCATTCGTCTGAGCAAAAATTCGCCTGGCGAAAGGGCAAGAAACTTTGTAAGTGCTGTAATCTTACTAACACCTGTTAGTAAATTGGCAATCTCCCTGCGGATTCTGGCGAATTTTCACTGACAACGGCCTGTAGTAAATCTGCCCCCTAGAGAGAGAGAGGGCTTTCCAAATGTTTTGGTTGTTGAATATAGTTTGCTTGTGTAGGGATGTGTAGAATAGCCACCCCTAGTATTTTGTGCAGGCAGTCCCTCCATGTTATGGACACCTAATTGGGTCCTAAAATACAGTTGGGAGGGGTACTGTTGACTCTTGTTGTTTCCCACAGTGACCAGCAGATGGCACTGTGCTAGAGTATAAAAGGCTCTGAAGCCATACTTTCAGGGTCCATCTTGTGCTGGCTCTAGCCTGTGCAGGAGGCAGAGCTCAAGTGGAACCTAGACAGGTCAGGTCTAGTAAGAATAGGCTACTCACCCTTATAGATCACTCTAGGAGTGATAGTCAGTCAGGTTATTTAGCTGAGCAGTCTGAGGCTCCTACGAGGATTGTAGTGGGATTAAGATCCCAGGGTACTCATTGCCCAGAAGTAGGGACTAAGTGTACAGACCTAGGGTAGATAGATTCCCCTCAGGTTTCACTTAGGGAAAAGGCTGAAAGCTGGGTGTACCTCCTCAAAGCTGCATGTATTGTTCCTATCTCTGAGGAGAATCATACTGACCAAAGGTGTTGTGAGTACTGCCTATTCAATGTATTGTATGAACCTGCAATGTTCTGATTTATGTACACTCCACTGAGGATTGTATACTGTGCTCAATAAATCTGTTATTTGGTTAAGTTATAAGAACCACTGGCGCCCAATTCTTTGCACCCTATTTACTGTTACAGTTGCACTACACCCTGCTTCCACCTCGATGCGAAGGCTCACTCCCTAAGATTTAAGGTCTCATCCAGAGCATATGTACTAGGAGTGAAGCCCATAGTAGAGTAAGGTGCACTCAATTTACTATAGCGCTACACTTGCTTAACCAACTATGACTACATTATGAAACCAAATATGGCTGTGCACTAATATTTTGAAAGAAGGCCAGTTTTATTGTCAACAGATTAGTCATTCTTTTGCAATGTTTAAAGCAATTTTGGGTGTGGTAACCTGCTATGAATCTATATCAATGGAAATGTTGGACAAATTTCAGGGAGTATATTTTGTTAAGAAAAGAAAATGCAGATGTAAGTCACCAACAAAATAAAACAGAGAAAGGACGTCACTTCAGAATGGCTAAGATACTTTAAAATTACTGCATCATTGTGTTCATTTACAAGGGGTGTTATAATGAGCATAATAGATACGTAAAGCACATATTTTTACACACTTAAGGTAAACTACCTAAAACCTGACAGGAATTTTTGCCATCATTTATGAGAATCACAGCAAAACACAATCCTAAAAATTAGTAAATCAGCCCCCATGTAAAACCCTTTTTCCTGCAGTTTTTCAAAATATCAGCAAGTTTTTGGTATTGAAATTTAAATTTTTTATAATTCGCTTCGGATTAAAAACTTCAAATGACAAAAAACCCACAAGCAGGGTAGAAAAAAACAAGATATACACAAATTGTGGCAAAACGTGATCCTAAAAATATTTGTCACCCAATTGTTTTTGCCAAAGATCCATTAAAATCTTACCACCCCCCAGGAGACCGTGTCCAATGTTGGGTCTCTGTGGAAACCTTTGGCTATTTACATTAATATGTATTTACAGGAGGTCCTTCCCGGGCTGAAGCCCTGCTTATCTGATACTTCCGAGTTCCTGAATAGATTAAACAAGGTTACTGTACCACCTTTGTTTCCTTTGTTGTTTGGAAATCTCTTTACATCCATAACACATGACAAAGGGATTGAAAGCACTCGCATGCATCTGTCTAAATGTAACATTCGCAATCATAAGGTTACCTTTATTTGTGAATTATTAAAATTATCTTGGTGAAAATTTATTTTACTTTCAAAGAGAAGCTTTACCTACAACTACAGGGCTGCGCCAAGAGTGCCAACATGACACCCACATATGCTAACATTTATATGGACCATTTTTAACAAACTTTTATCCTTAATAATTACAAATATAGGCCATTTATCCATATCTACATGTCTTATGTTGATGATAGGCTTTTTAATTGGTGGGGGTCTGAGGATAAGCTATATGGTTTCTTGATTTATCTAAACTTGGTCAATCCAACAATTACATTCACTCTGGAGGTTAACCCCAATGAGATACATTTTTAGATGTTAATATTCAATGCATTAACTCGGGTTTCATTACATCCCTTTACAAGAAACCCAGGAACAGAAATAAACTGTTAAAGTACAAATATTTTCTGAAAAAGGTTATAACATCACTGAGTTAATGGCGCTAAGAGAGAATGTGAGATCGATCCCTAGGTGTTATACCCTTTAGAAAAATATTAAAGCCGGCATTAAGGCCCAAAGAATTCCCTTCATAACTTATTTTGACTCCAAGGAATGCAAAAACATATTTTGAAACACAGGAGGATTCTAGAAACAGATCCTAAATACGGTAATCTTTTTAAGTTACAACCCATTTTTTCTTAGAGAAGGGGGCAGAGTGTGGGTGAGCTTATCAAGCCCAGAGGATCTCCAGTTTGTAGGTCCTGTATAATGAGCTCCACTGTTCCCAATGGTACCTTACCTTGCAGAAATTGTGGTCACTGTAATGGCATAACCCCGGATGACTATTTAACACACACCCGAAACATATGCTAAAAGGTTTTTTGCTAAGACAATTACATGTGTTTTTAGTAGAGGAAATTCTCAGTATTGTCTATGGCAGGTTAATTTATTGGCATTTGTGTAGCCACAACAAGCAGCTGCTTCTAGCAGCTCTGTGATAGCGATGTGCAGCCTGGGCCAATACCCACAGGTACGGGGAGAATAGTCACTCGCAGAAGAGGAGATTTGTCTCCAAATCTGCCACTAACTTTAGGGAGAAGACACACAGAGCTACTAGTAGTTACTACTTGTCACGGCTAAAAAATAGAGTATTGTGATAATTGGCTTTGCTAAGACAATTACATGTGTTTTAGTAGAGGCAATTCTCTGTATTGTCTATGGCAAGGTATTTTATTGGCATTTTGTAGCCACAACAAGTAGCTGCTACTAGCAGCTCTGTGATAGTGATGTGCAGGCCGGGCCGATACCCACAGGTCAGGCAGGTTTGGGCTGACCTCAACACACCCTTTGCGGGTCTTCCTGCTCTCCCCGTGTCAGGAGCGCCATCTGGGGGCGCCAAGTCCAAGATAGCGGCGCCTATAGCCCACATGAGTAGTGACGCCATGAAGATTTAAAATCACATGGCTTGGATCCAGTCCTTCTGAACACTTTGTATTCAGTCAAATCTAAATCCTTCAAATGCCATTTTAAAAAGGAAAAACACGAAATCATAAAATCTTGCAAAGTTCATTATCTTAAAATTTCCAGCTGGCCCGATGGATGAGCCGACTGATATCCAAGGCTTTTGCAGATATCTGTTGGCTCGTCTCCCTCCCACCATACACGTACTGAATATTGTACGAAAATTTTTTCAAATGATATTATGGAAAGTTTAAGTGGTCTATTTATTAAGACGTGAGCAAAGCATTAGGTAGATTACCCAATGCTCTTTGGTTGTAAGAGTGACGATGGAGTGCAGCCATTTTTGAACCAGTGTGACAACTGACAGGAAAAAGTTCACCCTAAGGTCGCCCAACCCACTGCAATGTGTAATGTTTATCAACAAAATTGTTTTGGCGTGTGCTATCGTGTAACCAACGTGAGGTGGAGTTTCACCACAGACAGGTCTCAGCTCCAGTGACGAGTGAGAAGTTATATGTCCATCTGGAGATTTCCATTTGGCAGCTGCTCTGCACATTAGACGTATTTCACGTAATTCTAAAGGTTTTGGGTATATAAATATATATTTTTGCTTTACTTCTCCCACCCACAAATGACTAATAAGCGCTACGGACAGCGGTTTGACAGGTATTTGAGCGTGACGCCGCAATAACCTGCACGTGCTTTATAGACCGTCAATACGGTCACGCCTTATATCATACTCTGCGTCACGCTTGCAGATCTGAAGTACTCGCTGGAGTAGATTTCCGTACCAAGTCCGAGCTATGTTTGATCATCATTAACTACACACACACTACGCAAGTTATCGCCTTCATTTTATACAGCACGGCGATATAAACAGCTCTCTGGTGGCTATTTGTCAAACTGGTAGTTGCCCCACTAAGTTCTTTTCTGCGGGCGAGTACGGGGCACTGTAAGCTAACAGCGGCAGATACTCATTCCAGCTGCACGAACCCTCAGTGCTAAATTGTGCAACAGCCGCGCTCCGCCGGAGAGTGTTGCTCTGTGTACGTAACCCTCCCCAATATGACGTGTGCGACTCAACGTCCCGACGTGGCATTGTGGTAGCCTGACGCTCGGCGGCGGTGTGCTGGTGATTTTGGGTGTACGAGACACAGCGGGCTCTGAATATGGCGGACGGGGAGGCCGAGCGGGAGAATGGCCCCCCTGGCCCGGACATAAACACCGAAATGCCTCGCTTGGAGGAAAGTTTGCGGGAGCTGGAGCGGCTGCTGCAGGAGGAGAGCGCCAAAGGGGAGGCCGCGCAGGCTTCGAGCGAATTCTGCCAACGTTTCTGTCAGGTCAGTGGCCGGAGATGGGCGCGGAGAGGCTGCATTGCAAGGACTGCTGCTGGGCCGGTGGACTAAAGGGAAGATTCGTGGCCTTATGTTGTGTGTAAAGGCTTTGGGCGGGAGCAGAAATCCTTTGTGTGTTTTCACGTCCATGTGCGGGCCCAATTGTTATTGCATGGAATGTGCAGGTCCGCCCATATACACACACACTCACTGGCATAAGGGCAGCGATAGTGCGACTAACGCACACACTGTCTCGGTAGCAATAAAGGGGAGCGTTTGCTCGCAGTGTCCTTGCTCAACTCAACAGCAGAGATGTGCGGGGGCACGCGAGTTCGTTCCATGAACCGAGTGGCCTCCCCCGCCTCGTATTTGTAGTTATTGTGTCAGCCCTACATGCTATCTCCCCACGCCCCTAATGTTTTCATCGCGAGCCGCCCGCCTCCTGCCTGGAAGGCGACCCTGCCGTGTTGCTTTTCCCTTCTTTCATTTTGCGCCTTGAGTGGACGCGAGCCTGTGTGTAGCCCCTTCCTATTGGATGTCTTAACAGCAGGATCGGCGCGGAGACCCCGCCCACTAGTCGGAATGTAGCTTGTAGGTCAGGAGTAGGCAAGCCTCAGCGCTCCCACTACCACCACTCATATTCCTCCTTGGTCGTGTGAGCAACAAAAGCACTCCTTGCATTGGTCTCTAACTGTAGTTATACAACGATACCATAGGCCTCCTGCAGCTTCCAAAATGCTTTGCATTGTAAGGGAGACCCAGGATTGTTAATACCCCAAACCTTCTTCTTCATTCAAGTCTGATCCAGTGGCTGCTGCATCATAGCCTCTAAGGGGATTATTATTATTATTATTATTATTATTAATAACCCCTATACTGCATGCATCCTGCAAATCATTGGTATTCTGCAGGTTATTGTTGTCATCCCATTGTTTATAGCTTCCATACATCCTGCTTTGTTTGCTGAAATGTGCCTTCCAATCATTACACATTGACAGGTCTTGACCTAAACCTGTGCCTTTGGTTGACACTAGTTTGATAGTTACATATCATGAGATGAGGTTCCAATCCAATTTATAAGCTCCACAAACTTTCCTGCCTGCCCATTTAAATCTTTACTTGCTTTACAACGCCTCCAGTGTTGATAACGTACTAGAGGAGAGGAAAGTTATCACCTTTGTTGAGGGACAGCTCTGTTAAACTTGCAAAAAATATTTGTTCTTTACTAAATTGCAGACTCCAGTTTGTCAGTCTTGGAGGTTTTCATTTGAGGCATATAATGCATAAATGTTACCTTGTTTTGTAATAAAAGGCACTAAGTTTATTTTACATAGGAGCAGTAACCTATAGCAACCAAGGTCTTTCAACAGGTGGTCTACCTACTGCTTGATTTCTAAGTGTTACTGCACTTGTACAAACTTAGGGCTCTTACAGACAAGCATTTGAAGCTGCGCTCCCCTGCGTTCCGTTTTTATGTGTTCAGCTGCAGGGGAGCGCAGGAGTAGACGCATTCAGTTTGCAATGGGGTTGTACTCACACAGGCGCATGTAGTCGCCCCTGTGTGAGTACAGCCCCATTGAAAAAAACTGAATGCAGGCAAAAAATAAAAGACAACTAATTTCCATTGAATATATCCTTTCTAGAAATCTTGGTTGATTTCTGGCACATACACTATGTACATTATGCAACCATGTATTGCATTTCATTGCTTCTTTATAACCAAATCTTTAACAAGTTACTTTGGTTAGTCCATTGGCGGTTATTTCTGGGCAGTTTGTCAATCTTTACTAGATTTTACTTAAGAATATGCAAAAACAGTGTGCTGGAGGTGCAGTGCAGTTTACCCCAGGATACCATCAGTGATGTCAGATATAATTACACATTGAAAATTTGTCCGGGTGCAGGTTCATCGGTCAATTAGTCATGTGTGCCTTTATGATCTCACCATAGGCATTTTTGTGCCACAAAGTATCGGTATCATTTTAATATACCGGTATGTATCATCAGTGTTTTCTCTCGACATTTTTTTATTTTTGCACAAAATAGCAACATCTCATCGCTAATAGAAAATGAAACAATGCACTTGCCTCCTGCATATGAGGTGGTAGAATAAAGTTCACAAGTGGGTACTGCATGCATATTTTAATTCTATGATGTTATATCATTCTTATCGGTGCCACACAAAAGCTAAGCCTTTTTTCTAAAATAAGGGTAAGGGCAAACCTGGAGATTTGGGGAGATTTAATCGCCTCTTCTTTGGGGCGACTAATCACCCTGAACTGCTTCTCCGTTTCTTCCGCCTGCTTTAATAAAAAAAAAGCCTGTGGCAATGCACTTGCGGCGTAAGAGTCTACACTAGATTTTAGTGGCTTCCATTCAGATTCTATACTGGCGTTTAGATTTTTATTCCATCCTTAATTTAATGCAATTTAGTCTTCGAATCACAAAGTTAGAACTCATAATTGTATACACTTAGGATGAACAATTTTCTGCAATTGTGGCACCTTGGAATATATTAAGATGGCAGTAAATGCCCGGTGGGTTTTTTAACAGAACGCTGAGACAAAGCAGGTGGTGCCTTGCACTATGGGGCATCATTTGATCTGTAATTGACTATCACAGTGGGAAATTATGTCTGCAGAAGAATACATTAACAATCCCAATGAAAAGTGCAATTGGTGCTAGTTACATACATATTAGATATTCTTTAAATGACATGTCTGTCTAGTTGGGTTTTTCTGTAATGCCTAAAAGAGCCAGAGGTAGGTGAAAAATTACATCTTTTTTCCTGGCTTTACACACACAACCTCCTCCCAGACCAACAGGAAGCAATTTTGTCTTGTTTCCTGTTGATCCAGGGCACTATAGAGAGCCAAAGCAATTTTCTCTTTACTTGCAAAAATATAGTTTGGTGTGTTATGCACATTTTTGTATTATTCTCACCAAGACTCTCTTAATGTTTAGGAGAATAAAATAATAGCATTTTGCAAACACCAGGTTACAAGTATTTCAAGTAGTAGATCCAATGCTCCCATTGTAAATGTGGCAACACATTTTTCAATGCTGTTTAATAGAATTGCGTAATCATCAAACAGTCATATGACTGCATATATAATTTACGCATCTTTCAACAAAAAAGAGAACAGTGGTATGTCTTTCATTTCTCAGGAACATCTGAGTATTGGGGTGTTTTCTGAAGAGTTTTAGTGAAGCAGTATTCAGTTGTATGAAATCAAATCAAATGTGAAAAAACTGGTTGTGCAAAAATTTGGATACCTTTGTAATTTTGCTAATTTGAATGCATGTAACTGCTCAATACTGATTACTGGCAACACCAAATTGGTTGTATTAGCTCGTTAAGCCTTCAACTTCATAGGCAGGTGTCCAATCATGAGAAAAATAATTTAAGGTGACCAATTGCAAGTTGTGCTTCTGTTTGACTCTCCTCTGAAGAGTGACCGCATAGGATCCTCAAAGCAACTCTTAAAAGTTCTGAAAACAAAAATTGTTCAGTATCATGGTTTAGGGGAAGGCTACAAAAAGCTATCTCAGAGGTTTCAACTGTAAGGAATGTAATCAGGAAATAGAAGGTCACAGGCACAGTTGCTTTAAAACCCAGGTCTGGCAGGCCAATACAGAAGCGGCATATGCAGAGGATTGTGAGAATGGTTACAGACAACCCAAAGATCACCTCCAAAGACCTGCTAGAACATCTTGCTGCAGATGGTGTATCTGTACATTGTTCTACAATTCAGCACAATTTGCACAAAGAACATCTGTAAGGCAGGGTTATGAGAAAGAAGCCCTTTCTGCACTCACGCCACAAACAGAGTCGCTTGTTGTATGCAAAAGCTCATTTAGACAAACCACAGTCATTTTAAAACAAAGTTCTTTGGACTGATGAGACGAAAATGTAGTTATTTGGTCATAACAAAAAGCGCTTTGCATGGCGGAAGAAGAACACCGCATTCCAAGAAAAACACCTGCTACCTACTGTCAAACTTAGTGGATGTTCC
The DNA here is from genome assembly GCA_038501925.1 of Xenopus petersii. NCBI lineage: Eukaryota > Metazoa > Chordata > Amphibia > Anura > Pipidae > Xenopus > Xenopus petersii. The sequence continues at coordinate 81,725,452 of CM076680.1, forward strand.
ATCATGCTGTGGGGCTGTGTGGCTAGTTCAGGGACTGGGCCCTTGTTAAAGTCAAGGGTCGGATGAATTAAACCCAATATCAACTAATTATTCAGTCACAAAGTTGAAGTTACGCAGGGGTTGGATATTCCAACAAGACAATGACCCTTAACACACTTTGAAATCTACAAAGGCATTTATGCAGAGGTAGAAATAAGATATTCTGGAATGGCAGTCACAGTTTCCAGACTTGAATATCATCGAAAATCTATGGGATGATTTGAAGCAAGCTGTCCATGCTCGGCAGCTATCAAATTTAATTGAACTGAAGAGATTTGTATGGACGAATGGTCAAAAATACAGCCATCCAGACACTCCTCAAAGGCTATAGGAGGTGTCTAGCTGTCACATTTGCAAAAAGAGGCTCAACTAAGTATTGATGTAATGTCTCTGTTTGGGTGCCTACATTTATGCACCTGTCTAATTTTGTTATGCATATTGCATATTTTTTGTTAATCCAATAAACTGTCACTGCTGAAGTTCTACTGTTTTCATAAGGCATGTTATATATTAAAAGGAAGTTGCTACTTTGAAAGCTCAGCCAATGTTAAACAAAAATCTGAAGAATTAAGAGGGATTCACAAACATTTTCATATGACTGTAAATGTCTGGTCAGACAGCTAGATCTTATGGATAGTACCTTGTACTTGATTTCACCTAAGATCTCACAAATCCTCATTGGTAGACTTCGAATTTATCTGGCTGGGCTTTTTAGGACAAAAACTAAAATTTCAGTATCAGAAAATTCACCGTCACAGACCTGTCGAGATCTTGTATAAGTCAATGGGAATTGAAGATATCGTGGTTTGGGTTGAGTTTAGCCCAATAATCTGAAAAATTCGAGGTTAGAGGCAAAACTCGGATAAAAAATCGAGAGATTGGGGAAAAACTGATTCAAGTTTATACTTGATTTTATCGAGTTTTCTCCCAATCTGATTTAATTCTAGTTTTTTATTTAATAAATAAGGTCAAATCAGGCATGGGAGTTTTTTTTTTTTAAATAAAATTAGATTAATTTTAGTGAATAACCCCCTTAAAAGCCCCCTTATCGGGAGAACCCCAGGTCCCAAACATTCTGCATGATATGACAAATCCCTCTAATTTGCTTAGACTACATTGTTTGTTGAGTATATTTAAATTTCCCTGTCAAAAAATCCCAGAGAGAAATACTGAATGACTGGACATGATGGGACCCAAATGTTGAACCTCAAGGGGACGATTAAACTAAAAAGTCCAAATCCTCTTCTCTAGATTGATACATGATTCAGAGATACTATTAGTAGCAATATCACATTGTGTTGGTGTATGTTTTATCTTGACAGCCGTATATACATTTTGTCATTTTTGTTCTGCCTGTTTTGGATAGACCTACAATTTCAAAGTGATGTGCTCATTATTTAAAAGGATCGAGGACATGGAGATTTTCCTTTTTAATTGGTATTGGGTTTATGAATTTTCTGAAGAAATAGTGCTCAGATTGTAGTTCCCATAGCAACATCTATTTGTGTTTCATTGCATTTTAAGAAACTTAAGCTCTATAGATTAGTGGACCAGCAGGCAATTTAGATCACGGCATCTATTTACTCAAAAATATCCTATATTTAGTATGGCTATCTCTTCCATTATCCCCCATAGATACACCCAAAAGAAATGAAGATGATTTTATATGTATAAATTGCTAGATTCAGCCGAGGCATTCTACTTGAAAAATAATTGCAAAAATGGAAGGTATCTTTAATTATTTTTCAACATGCTTTGTCTCCGTTGTTTATGTTGAGCTGACACATATAAGGATTGTAGGTCAGCACTCATACCTTCCAAATCTTCTCAATCTGATGCTCGTCCCACAGTTTCCACCTTAATCTTTACTTTTCGTCATGGACAGCACCATTCACTGGAATGTTTTCTTTAAAACGCCTTTATTTAGACATGGGCACCGACCCAGAAAAACACAACGTTTCCGACCGACATTGGTCTTATATCAAGCCACTTGATAAAAGACCAATGTCGGTCTGAAACGTTGTGTTTTTCTGGGCTGGTGCCCATGTCTAAATAAAGGCATTTTAAAGAACTTTCCTGTGAATGGTGCTGTCGATGACGAAAAGAAAACATATAAGGATTGTATTCGTTTTTTAAAGGGATAACCTGTTTTTTTTTTTTTTTTCAAAATAGCTTATTAGTTCTGCTCCAGCAGAATTCTGCACTGAAATTTGTTTTTCAAAAGAGAAAAAAGATGTGTGATGTCATGTGTCATGTGCTCTGATAAAATTCATAGTTATAGTTAAATCAGATTGAAAAAAGACAGTCCATCAAGTTCAACCCCTCCAAATGAAAACCCAGCATCTATACACACACCCCTCCATACTCTCAGATAAATTATATATACACATATCTATACTTACTATAGAAGTTAGTATCACAATATCCTTTGATATTATGTCTATCCAAGAAATCATCCAAGCCACTCTTAAAGCCACTCTTCAGTCACACTTTACTGCTGTGCTGCAAGTTGGAAGGATGTATCTCAAGGTAACCAGTTAACAGCTGCCTGGTAAATCTAAGAACAGCACTCAATAGTAAAATCCAGGTCCCACTTTCTGAAAGCACATGACCAGGCAAAATGACCTGAGATGGCTGCCTACATACCAATATTACAACTAAAAAAATACACTTGCTGGTTCAGGAATACAATTTTTTTATGGTAGAGTGAATTATGTGCAGAATAAACATAATTTAGAAATTAAAAATGGCACCATACAAATTTGTCAGAATCCCTTCGATTACAAAATATTATCAAAGGTTAACTCTTCCAGAAACCAACCCAATTTCTTGCTTACGCTCTACAGTCTGAGCCACTAATCTTTAGCTCTTATTAGTTGTCGGCTCTGACATGCAAGATATTTCTAATATAAATACAGTTAATACACATGGTAATCAACTCTTCAAATTGTTAAAGAATGTGGCAAATCCTGTTTTGAGTTTGACATTCACTGAAAACAATATTGTTATAATAGTTGCAAGTTGTTTTGTTTGCTTCTTTCCAGTAAAATAATGATTTTTTACCTTTTGGTAATGGAGGTAACAGTATGTTACCTTGTAGGTATGCAGGCTACAAGTACAGGTATGGGATCAGTTCTCATCCAGAAACCCGATATCCAGAAAGATCAGAATTATGGAATTTAAAAGTTAGTAAATTTTTTCGCTTTAATAATAAAACGGTACCTTGTACAAGATTCAAACTAAAATATACTTAATCCTAATGGGAAACAGAACCAGTCTATTTGGTTTATTTAATGTTTACATGATTTTCTAGTAGATTTATGGTATGAAGATCCCAAGTACAGAAATATCCGTTATACGGAAAGCCCCAGACCCGTGCATTCTGGATAACAGGTCCCCACACCTGTACCTTGTAAAGCAAAATATTTTGGGCCATATTTGTATAGCTGTGTAGTAATGGCAATCCATTCAATACATTGCGCTTACATCACGTGCCAATGTTATTCTCCTTCTTTTTAAACATTTATCACTGTCCATGAACACTTCTGAAACCAGCAGACTAAAGTTATTTTTGTCCAACAAGACCATAAATTAAATATATTAAAAATAAATTAATAAATGACAAAAAATATTCTAGGCAATATACATACATGAAAACTTTTTGATTTTGAAGTTATTTGTAAAGGCAATTGCTACTGAAAGCAGTATTTGACTGTTAATATTATTTATAAATATTGCCTTCAATTGCTAATTGACAGATAACTTTTAAAATGTTAAAAGGGGGGTTTACCTTCAGGTTAACTTTTAGTATGTTATAGAATGGGCAGTTGTAAGCAATTTTTCAGTTGGTCTTAATTTTTTTTTATAGTTTTCATTATTTGCTGCCTTCTGACTCTTTCCAGCTTTTAAATGGGGCTCACTTGACCCCCATCAAAACACAGATGCGCTGTGAGGCTTCACTTATCATTCTATTCAGGCCCTCTCCAATTCATATTCCAGTCTCTTATTCAAATCAGTGCCTGGTTGTTAAGGTAATGTGTACACTAGCAACCAGATTGCTGAAGTCACAAACTGGAGAGCTGATGAATAAAAAGCTAAATAAATAAAAAAAACACATAGTGGAAAATAAAAAACAATTGCAAATTGTCTCAGAATATCACTCTCTACAACAGGGGTGTCCAAAAGGTAGATCGGGATCTACCAGTAGACCTTTAGCTGGTGATCAGTAGATCTCAGGACACTGTCAACAGTTAGTTTGTCTAAATCACCCCCCTGTTTCATGCAGATATTTATTAGGTTAAGGTTACATAAGAAATAGTTTATTAAATATAGCAACACACATTTTCCCATTAATCAGTATCAAAGTAATATTTCCCATGGAACAGAATGCTAACTACTTTTATGGATGTAGATCATAATGGGACATCACTAAAAGTAGACCTCGCATTAGTAAGGTATAGGCACTCCTGCTCTACATCATACTAAAATTTAATTTACAGGTGAACAACCCCTTTAAAGTTTTTTTGTGTATCTAAAGGTTGTATAAATGTCGCTAGCAATAGCAGGACAATTATAGCTGTTTTTTTGCATAGCTTGTACAGACACACCATATGGCTGTATGCATGTGTATTATATACATTTTTTTAAATATAATTTTAGATCAAAGTGTTCAGTTTCACGTAACTTCTTTGCCTTGGCTTATGTTTATTCCCAATTTAACATGAAGCTGGCTGGGCAACCTATAAATAAGTGCTCCCTATTTGTATCGGTGTTTGGGGTTTAGGTGATTGGAGCTGCAATCAAAGAGCTTAGTCCCCTAGGGCTACTTTTCTTGCATGTGAAATGCAAGAGGCAGATTAATCGCTGCTCAAGTAGTGGTGATCAGAGCACTGTGGTTGCAATAACCTTTATAAGGCTGCAGTTGGTGGCATGACAAAGTAGTCCTATCCATCATTGCATGCCAGATTAAATTAAAGTACGGTATCTTTTTTTTTTTTTTCAGTCACATTTTCTATTTGCATAGCTAAATGCATTTAATGTAATTTGATTCTTTTGACTTCCTGGTTCAGAGCAGCAATGGGCCTCCAGCTGTCTGTATACAAGAGATGGTTGGATTGGGATTCTCTATTTGCTAGTCAAATGCAATATAAAATGGACACTGTAGCTGAGAAAAGACTTCTATTAGAGAGGAGACACATTATCTCTGCTGTTGTCACATTGACATTTTTGTTTCTCTTCTGTTTTCCCCTTAATTAAAATTTCCATCCAACTTTGAATAATTTGGTTTCCATTACCTGCTAGTAACTGAATATGTTTGACTGTGTTGCGGTCCCCAGCACGAAATATAGCATAAATCAATTGTCTATTCAGGGCTGCAGGATGATGGTCTTCAATAATAGGTAGCGGGTCTTTTAGAGGGGAAAGTTCTTTTGTAGTTTTATTTCTGAATCTACATTGATGGTATGGATTTATTTTTATTATTATTATTATTATTATTGGACATTGGTTTTGGAAGGCTACCATACACATAATTGTATAAAACATTTACATATGATGTCATTTTGTACATGTATGACCAGGCTTATTTACAATGTTCTGTTGGTAATTGTTTGCAAGTACTAGATCTCATCTCACCATACCTGTATGAATAATTGCATGCAGCGTGTTCTCTGGTGTTTTTACTTAACATTTCAGAGATGTATTGGGGCAATTTTGACAATCTTTCTGCAAATGGTGGGTACAGGTTACAAGCTTGCAATAACATAAGTTGTCACTGCTATTAGTAGAACACAACCAAGGTACCATACACCCTGCAAACCCCTGGACCCTCAGGTGATATACACTAAATTAGTCGCAATCCAATTAATAAGTGTTGAGACAATTGCTTGACATAAAATGAGCACGAGTATGCATTTATTACATCAGGATTCGAAAAGGAAGCAATCACCATTTTAAAACAGATCATTTCCTTTAAAATACACCATTAATCAGACAGACCAGTAATGTAAAACAATAAATAAAGCAATTGCTACTACATAAATTGGACATATTATCTGAAACCTGGGGATTTCCAGACAAAGGATTTTCTATAAGTTGAATCTGTTGTGTTGTTTTATTGTAACAGAGAAAATGGTATACTGCTTAAAGGAACAGTAACACCAACACAAATCTTGTTAAATGCAAAAAAGGCAATTCAGTGTGATATCTAGCTGTTATTTAGACTATGGGTTGCTCTGAGACCTTAGTGAGGAATTTGAATTATCCAAGGCCATTAATATCTATTACTAATTTGCTTTACAGGTTTTGTTGATTGTAGAATGCTAGAAATATATATCATGCTCATTTGCTCTGTCCTTTTACATGAAGCATGAACAAGTTTAACCTCATTAAGAAACCTGTACCTGTAAACTTCTGATTTGTATGTAAAAGTCTTTTTTTACCGCTACACTGAGTAAACTGCATTTTTTCCCCCCACAGACCCTCTTTGAGTATGCAGAAAAATGGAAGGCACCCGAAGACTCGCTTTCTCTTTTGGAAGTCTATACTGTTGCAATCCAAAGCTATGCTAAAGCACGATCATATCTTTCCTCAGACTGTGAGAACGTCGCTTTGGTTGTGGAGAGACTAGCTTTGTAAGTATTTGTATTTTTGTTTGATTTAAGTAAGAAGAATTGACTGTCAAGAGTCATTGACTTTATATATACATTGGTCTGCACATATCACAAGCAGTGACACTAGCAGCTATTTCTGGATTGTGTGCAAAATAACTGTAAATTATAATATAGAATCCAGTGCACTAAAATAACTTTTTTTAAACAAATGTAACTCAACCTGTGTTGCTCCCACTGGCCTTAAACAGGTGCTTATTTCTGAATTCCTGGTTTAGGTTGCATAAAAAGTGTACTGCCCAACAGAGCCTCCTGTAGGCTGCCAGCCCACAAATGGCTATCAAATGTCTAAGGACAGCACTTATCTTGCACCACCCAGGAACATTTTTTATGCTTGTTTCTCCCCAATCCTTTTTACATCTGATTGTTGCTTATTAGGGATGGTGAATTGACCCGTTTTTCTTCCGCAAAAATTTGCCGCCATACAAGTCTATGGCCCTCATTTCCACGGCAAAACAAGGTGAAAAAATTCGCCCATCTCTATTGCTTATGAAATAAAAAAAAAGGTTGGAGACCCTCACCTTAATGCATTGGATTATACCAAGTGCATATGGGATCATCAGGTTAAACGGGAGGGCACTGCTTGTAGCAACTTAGAAGTTGATTTTACATAACCGGGCCATACCCAAGACAATGCTTCCTAGACACCATGTGCCCTAAAGTTGACATGTCTTTGAATGTGTGTGCATTGGGCAGTAGTTTCTAACGTAAGCAACTTAATGCAAGTAATGTTCTTACCTTTCGGTATCTGAAAGAATAATTTGGAATAATGCTTAGGTGGCTTTTAGAGTGATACAGATACATCCATGTAAAATACCAGTAGAACCCTGCTTTTAACTTTACCAAGGTACTGAACTAAACAAATGTAAAATTAAGGAGAATGTAAAACCCTGGCAAAAAAAACGAACTTATCGTGCAATCATGGGACAAATAATCAGTGAATTATCCCAGTGATATTCATTTTCAAGGGGGGGAGGGGTAGGAGTAAAATTGCTGTTCAACTGTACTGCAGTGGGTCTCATTTTTGTTGCCGGTTTACAACATTCTGACATTTCGTGACATTACTTGTTAAAATGAAGCCATAGGATGGGAATCATAGCTGTAGATATTGCTTTCTCTGACCCCAAGCTGTTCTTTGTTGCCATCCATACAGATAACTGACTTAGACCAGCTTTCTTTATGGTATTCCTGAAAATATATCAATTCATGAAAACATATACATTCATCTTTACTAATTGGTTCATATATAACAAGGTTTCTAGATTTGCTGTACATTTGTCATTGCATATAACAATTCCCTGCACCGTCCTGATTTCATGAACCCGTTTCACTTGAGTATTAGATTTAACTTTTTAATTATCAATATCGCCTACAGGAGCTGTGTTCAACTTTTGTTGTGCTTGCCACATGAATTACCTGATGACCATTGGGAGAAATTTCAGTACTCCATAAAGGTACAAGATCTTTTGTTTCCTAATATATGTAGTAGGTCTAGTTCATATTTGATTTAACTTGTGTTTTGTATTAGAGATGCACCAGATTCATGATTCCGACATATCCCGGCACTTTTTGCACTCTTCAGTCGAACCCAATTTAAACCAGCAATGTCATTTTAAAACCTGTACAATGAAACTCAATACATTTTTGTTCATAGATTATGCTTTTTTAAAACTTATTTGGGTTTAGATGCTGTTGGAATAGGACTGAAGCCTTTGTGGAAATTATTAATTTGGTGAATCCCTAGCTATTTTAATAGTATACATAGCTTTGTTTGAGTAGGACAGGTATTGCAGAATTAATGTCACTATCGATACTCCTAGTTCTGGCTTTAATAGCTAAATACATTTTTCCTAATAGTTAATCTATCTGTGCCCCAGCATTTTAAAGATTCTCCACTATCATCATCTCATCATTTTCCTACTGTTCACAAAGATTTCTCAACAGTGGCATGTGAACCGCATATAAATCAAGCATCACCAGTCAAACTTGTAGCTTAGTTTTCAATTAGTAAGGTGAGGCTGTTGGGGTAATCAGTGGCCTATTGGCTGATCATGTGACCCGCACCTAGTCATTTTCTGGGCCAGGTGTGTTGAGAAAAAAAGAAGCTCTGGCCAAGAGAAATCACTGCTAGCATTACAGAAAGCAGTGCTGTGCACAGGCCTAACTTGCACCCCCTAGTTAATATGGTAGCGATTCATTTTACTTTTCCATCTCTTTTAAAGGACACGTCAACTGATGTGTAAAGGTTGCCATACACAGGCTGATTTAAGCTGCTCACAGGCTAAGTCGGCAGCTTATTGGGCAGCATATCTCGTCTGTTTGAAGACTGCATCAGTTTGTTTATGCGTCCCTTGGTCCGACCTCGCCAACGATCTGATCAGCCTGATATCGCCCACCTCAAGGTAGGCATATCAGGGAGAGATCCACTTGTTTGCCAAGCTTGCCAAACGAGTGGATCTCTGCTTGTATGGCCACTTTAGAAAATATAATAGCTTACTTTAGACTCCAGGCCATCTCGGCCGACGTCCCAGCATTCCTCTGTGCTGTTCTGAATAGCACATAACAGTAAAGATCAGAACCTTAACTTTAAGGTTCAGATTTTTATTCTATATGCATGTGAGATGTCCTGCATGGAAGAACATTGAAGGGACTTTAGTAAAAATGGCCGCATAGTACTCAAAGGTTAGTACCCTGGGCCAGTGCACTTTTTTTCAATCAGGGTCACCAACCAAAAATATGAAATTTTATGCATTGGGGGTATTTAATACATTGGCACCCCAGTGAATTTTAGTTAACTTGTCCTTTTATCATTAGCTTATTGTACCCTATTTTAAATCTTTTTCTTTCAGGCAGTGCAGACAAAACTTCTTGCATCAGATTCAGTGTTGTGGATTAACTGCACAAAACACATTGTTTCAGGGACAAACAAGGCTATAGATTAATGTCTGCTGATTGATATTTCCATGGCTACCATCAGAAGGGACAGGCAGGATTGTCGTCAGGGATCCTGTTGATGTGGGAGTCCCAGATTGATGGAAAGGAAATCATGGGAACCTGTACGTCAACATTTTCGAGGGGCCCTGCCCACCCCCAAGCACCACCCCATATCTCACCCACTGCACATGATCAGCCCCCCCCTTGCAAGTAATAAACCCATTGGTGCCTGGGCCCCCACAAGTTAATAAAAGCCACTGCTGGCCAGGGCCCCCTCCTTCAAGTTAAAAAAAACAAACATTGGTGGCCAGGCACCCTAAAATTAAAAAAAAAATGTTTGCCAGGGTCCCCCATAAATGTTTTGCTCTTAAAGGGGGCACAGACATGTTTTTCTTACTTCATTAGCTGCCCCCCCCCCCCCCCCCGCTTGCTGTCAGCGTGCTGCAAACTTCAGAAGAGAGGACGGGAGGTCCGGTGCCTGCATGCTTTTTCTCCTATTCAGTTCTCTGTACCCTCATTGGTCACTTAAGTATAAGTCCTGGTAAAGTTGTACAGGGATTGGATGGCTGAAGTAGGAACTTCCCCTCCAGCCTATCAAATCTCAACGCTGCTTTACCTGTACTCAAACTTCAGTGACCAATAAGGCTATGGACACACAGGCCTCAGTCAGCCGCTGTTTTCAGCCTGCGTAATTGGCCTGATCTCAGGCTGTGTGTGACCGGATTCAGATTCAAATCAATGGAGCAGAGGCACTGAGCAGATCTGCTTCTCTCAGTCAAATTACACAGGCTGACAACAGCCTGTCTGTCCATAGCCTAAGGTTACAGAGAATTGAAAAGGAGAAAAATCATGTAGGCATTTACGCTCCCGTCCTCTCTTCTGAATCTTGCAGCCCGATTACAGCAGGGGCGCCCCGCTAATAAAGTAAAAGAAACATGGCTGTCCCCCCCCAAGGCACAAAAACCTGTGGGTCCAGGACAACTGTGCCCCCCTGGTGGCGGCCCTGGGGTTATCTGTGAAAGATTTGGGTTTAAGCGGAACAGGGCATAGTTTGTGGATTAGGAGGTGTGGCCAAGCAGGTGATGTTCCTGTGGGATTCAGGCACACAAAGCAGTCTCAGTGAGAGTAAAATACAACAGAAAACAATAATGCAGAGAACATTTGAATCTTTATTCATTTTTAAAGGGGGGGGCTTCACTTGAAGGGGTGCACATGGGTTTTCGAGGTTGTGGAATACTCTGCCAGGTGATCATGTGACAGCTAATTCTAATAATGCCTTGGAGTGGCTTGGATCATATCTTGGACAAGGATAATTTCCAACTATAAATCTATGATTGCACAACCTGTAGCAAAGTTATATAATAATACAGCAAGCCTTGTAAAATATAACCAAAATCAGATTGGGTACCCTCTTTGCCTTTGTAGGTTTGGGCCTCTATCTTCAGCATAAAATGAGCATAAGATTAGCTGGCGATACATCTCTAGCAATTATTGCAATTAAGCCTTCAGTCTCTGTTCCTCCAGTCTTATGAACTGATAAATTCTGGAGCCATTTGTGGTGTAATTAATTAATGTGAAGATGCAACAGCAGTATTATGTGGGTGTATTCAGTCGGCTTACATCCTTGAATTTGTGGCCAGAGATTAAATAAGTAAACCTTTAAAGTAAGTGAATGTACATTTGATGAGTACTATTCTTACATATTTTTTTTTAATTCCAAGATATTAAGGGATCCATGTACTGTTAATATATCAGATTCTTTCTGATATCCAATATCTTTCTCTCCTGACAACTTCCTTGACTACGCCATGGGTGGAAACTGACCAGCAGATGGCAGTGTGCTAGCATTCATTCATATCATCAGTGCATACCCTTAATATTTTGGAATTAATAAAAAATTAAATAATGACAGTAAATTGCAAAAGTGCTTAGTATAGCACATCAGTTTTACATTCACTTGTTTAAAAGGTTTGCTTATTGCTTAAGGAGTGATGGCAGAGCACTAATAGAAAGGACTTTCGTACCCCATAAGTACATAATCTTCATTAAAGATGAAAAACATTTTGCATGTATATATTGCTTTACACTGGTTACCATTAATTCTAAGCATGCCTCCCTTTTGGCCTTGATTTGCCTTGCATCTATATAGACGCCCGTGTTGGCCTCACACTAACAAAGAAAGTCTTAACATTTATCTTGTTGCCAGGTGCAGAATCAAAAGGTTGTTGTAGAAGAGCGCTAATATTGTGGGTCATTTTTACCTATAACATAAAAATGTGTCAAAATAGCAGAATATGCTATTCACTGCTTCAGAAAGAGAATAGAGTAGAAGGATGCTCTTCAAGCACCTTTTTCCCAAACAGACTCGTTTAAAGAGAATTGCAAAAGTGCTCCAGGGAGCATATTTACTTTTAACTTTATAGCAACATTCAGCTATGCTTTTATAAATATCTCTAGTACACATTTGCTTTTATACGCTACAAACAAAACCTAAACACAGCTAATTAATTTCAGTGTTCACAACTGGTCAGTGTAGTGTCAGACGGTAGAGAGACGAACATGCCGGAATTTGAAAGTAAACCAACATTCTATTCATTTAAAAAGCAAAATACGGGGCAGAGTGTAAAATAGTGTGTGTTTTTATTTGAATCAAGTCAGTACGGGTATGGGACCTGTTATCCAGAAAGATAGGGACCTGGGGTTTTCCGAATAACGGATCTTTCTTTATCTTGGATCTTCATACCTTAAGTCTACTAGAAAATCATTTAAATATTTAATAAACCCAATAGGCTGGTTTCCTATAAGGATTCAATATATCTTAGTTTGTATCAAGTACAAAGTACTGTTTTATTATTACAGAGAAAAAGGAAGTCATTTTCAAAAATTTGAATACAATGGAGTCTACGGCAGAGCTTTCTGGATAACGCATTTCCCATGTTGTCTATTTAATATGTTGATACAGGTATGGGACATGTTATCCAGAATGCTCGGGATCTGGGGTTTTCTTGATAACGGATCTTTCAGTAATTTTGATCTTCATATCTTAAGGCTATTAGAAAATTATGTAAACATTAGATAAACCCAAAAAAGTTGGTTTTGCTTCCAATAAAGATTAATTATATCTTATTTTGGATCAAGTACAAGCTGCTGTTTTATTATTACAGAGAAAAAGGAAATCCCTTTTTTTAAAACTTGGATTATTTCATTATAGTGGAGTCTATGGGAGATTGCTCTCGTGTTCAGGCAATTAATGCATACTTTCTCAGCATTTTATATGTAAATGCAAAGTAGAATAAGATAGGAAAAACTGTCCACAACACTAAGGTCAAGTGCCCTGTGCAAGTAAGTGCCATATGTAGAACCACTAAGAGTAACCTCAGACTTGGGTTTAATTGGACTGAGACAAAAGCTTGTTTATCAATATTAGTTATATTATAATTTGGAAGCTCTGCTCCTCCAAACGGCCCACTGGCTTATGATTTAATTTTTACTTCCAGGCTGCTCATATGCTGTTGACTGAAAATGGTAGCCATGAGCTCTCCATTCTCTACAATCTTTCTCAAGAAACTGGAGTGTGGAAGAATCCAGTACTTGAAAGGCTAATTAACCTGGAGCCGCTGGATCAAGCTCAAGGTAATCAGGGAAATGAAGCAAATTGAAAGAATAAAGGTTTTCCATGCATGAAACTATTTAGCCTGTTGGTTTTCATCTGACTAAATTAGAATTGCATATAAACTGTAGTACTGTTCTTCCTGAAAATAATCCGTGTCTTTGTGCTGAAAAGCACCAGTATTGAAAGTGTAAGGCGCTTCCAATTGAAACCAGTAGAAGCTGTAGGAGAGGACGATATTGTTTGTATTTTGGCTAACTGAAAAGCACCATTTGTCATTGGTCTAAGTAGAGATTTAATTGACGCAAGCACTGCTGCACAGTGAAGTGCTGACAAACTGATTGTGGGTACAGCATTAAATGTTATAAACATCCAATTACCATAAGTACGGTTAAATCTTTTTAGTTTTTAATTTCTCCATAGCAAAGTTTAATTTGGAATTTAGTCATTGAAAATGTTACATATACAAATATTAGAACAGTCGTATTTTTTTCATATAATAGTTTACTACCCAAAACCCTCAGAGGACATGTACGTTCGAGAAGGAAACATTTCAATTAGAATAATAGGCCTGACGTTAAAATGTAGAATGCCAATGTTTTCATCCAGCTAAGATTTTCAAGTATTGTGTTTCATGTCAAGGCAAGGGCAAAAGTCTGTTTTGATGCGGAAATATAATGTTACTTTTAGATAAAATGTTCTAGCGCTTTTACAAAATGCATAAGGTCAGCCCTGAGCATGAAAGGATTATTTTTCAGAACACCTCAAAAGTGTGATTTTATAAAATATATATTGATAAATATTAAAAAAATATATACTGTATTGAATTTTAAATTCACCGTTTTCTCAGACCTTTTTTTATGGTTTGTCTCTGAAGGTTTGGTTTAAATGAAGTTTTTCCTTTGGTTAATTTGAATTGGACTTGGGTTGAATTAGAGAGACTGACTCTAAATCGAATTCTGCTACTATTCTAGCCCCACAGATTAAATATTGTAAGGTAGAGAAAACAATACTCCTAATTGTGGACAATCTACAGTCAGTTGAGGCTTTTTCTTGGCCTGCAGTTAAACACAATCAAAGAATGTACACGCACTCCTGCAGCGAGCCGGTGAGGTAAAAAATGAAGCTTTATTCCATGTTGCTAAAAGTTACACGTCCTAACACGTTTCGTATCAAAAGATACATACAGGTACAGCATCCGCTAGGATGCCGACCCTTGGAGCAGATTTGGCATGAAAATGCATTTTTTTATACCAAAATTCTCTACGTATGTCTGCACCATGGCCGATCTACATTACTGCATCCAAACAGTAATGTAATTGTGGCTTATCACTCTTAGAACCCCCATATGTAATATAAGGCACTAAGTTTGTGCAGAAGCGGTAACCCATAGCAAACAACAAGATGTTTGCATTTAAACAGGTGACCAGTAAATTTTACCTGCTGATTGGTTGCTGTGGGTTACTGCCCCGGGCAATCGTAATGCCTTTTATGACATAACCCTATAATAACCCATCAAAAAGTTGCTTATTTAGCATAGGTTGGAACCATTGCTCTTGACTGAGCATATATTTTTCTGTTAGCACATTATATTAAAAAACTTTATAGTTGCAGAATTAACTATTCATTTTTCTGTCAGGAGGAAATGGCCATGTATTTCAACCCTTCAAGTCTTTACAGGTAATGCTTTACACTGATCAAATACCCTTTCCATCTGGCTCAGTCTAAGATGCATTTTATCTACTGACTTACAACCCCAATGGCAGGGGAGAAAATACAAAGCCATTTACTCAATAATCACAGTTTGCTTTACACAGAAAGCACTGTATATGGAATGCTGTATCACAGGGTACTTTCTGAACCAGTAAGATTTTACAAAAATATTTACCACCAGTACAGATCCATTTGGCAGGAGCAATGCTGAATAGACTCCTAATTATGAATGAATTCTTAAGCCACTAACAATTCTCACTGTGTTTCCTCTTTAGTAGTAATTGACCAGTTCCTGGTATCAGAAGCTCCAATCCTGTTGGAAATGCGAATTAAGCAACTCCTTAAACTCACTAAAGTGGCATCAGCAACTACTTTGGCAAAACTTTGTTCGGACCATCTTGAAATGAGTAAAAAAGGCAACTTTACACAACTCTACCTGACTTGCCTTTGTGCGGCTTCACCAAATATTAAGCTTATAGAGGAAGTAAGTTGAATTTTGCATGAAATCTCCAAAACAATATATTGTGCATAACTTACTATGTGTAAAAGAGCGGACAGACAACATTTCAATACCATATTCTCCAAGAGAAAATGTTCTATCTGAATTATGTTTGACAGTTCTTGCATTGTGCTAGTGCTCAGTGTGGGACAGTTGGTGCCCCCAAATTAGGGATGCACCGAATCCACTTTTTTGGATTCGGCCGAATCCTTCACGAAAGATTCGGCCGAATACCGAATCCGAACCCTAATTTGCACATGCAAATTAGGGGTGGGAAGGGGAAAACATTTTTTACTTCCTTGTTTTCTGACAAAAAGTCACGCAATTTCCCTCCCGCCCCAAATGCAAATTAGGATTCGGTTCGGCCAGGCAGAAGGATTCGGCCGAATCCTGCTGAAAAAGGCCGAATCCTGGCCGAATCCTGAACCGAATCCTGGATTCGGTGCATCCCTACCCCAAATACCAGCTTTGGAGTGACTACTGCCACTGCGAACCTTGGTTGCTGAAGACATATACTTTGTTCATTATGGCATGTATCACGTAACTGTGTGCTTGTTAAATCCCAGACCCATTTTTAATTTCCCTGAAGAACAAGCACTGCAGAATTTTTACAGTTCATGTGTATAACCACATATAATTTGACATATAATCATCATGGGTACCTAGTCTTGTCATTCAGCCAATGCAGGAAGATCACTTATGTAGCAGAACATGTTGGTACAGAATTGGTTATTTTCTTTTTCAGTTTGCTAAATTAGGAATGATGAAATTGATTCAAGCTTATACAGAGAATAACAAAAGACCTAGCATACTATAAAGGTTTTCTTTAATAACTTTTGGCAAACCAAAAGATCATTATTAAGGCTTTGCTTGTGTACTCCCCTCCCTATCCCTGTTGTTTGATGGAGTTTTGTTTCTTAGAATTTGCAGACAGTTTCCAGAAAAATAGCTTTCTGCACCCGGAAAAGAGATATTGTCATGTGAAAACATGTTTTTTTTTCCCTCTTCAGCAGAATTCTGCACTGAAATCTGTTTTTCAAAAGTGCAAACTGATTATTTTTAAGTTTGAAATCTGGCATGGGGCTAGACATATTGTCAGTTTCCCAGGTGCCCCCTGTCATGTAACTTGTGCTCTTATAAACTTCAGTCACTCTTTTCTGCTGCACTGCAAGTTGGAGTGATATCTTCCCACTCCCCGCCAGTGGGAATAGTGGGAAGGTAACCAGATAATAGCTTCCTAGTAGTTATAGCACTCGGTAGTAAAAATCCTTGCCCCACTGAGACACCTTCAGTTACATTGAATAGGAGAAATAGCTTCTGAAAGCAATTCCATCTGGAAGTGCTGGCTGTTTTTGAAAGCACATGCCCAGGAAAAATTAGGTAAGATAGCTGCCTACACACCAATTTAGAAAAAAAATGACACCATACAAATCATGACAGAATCTGAAAACTGTTGTGCTTCATCTTGAAACTGATCCATCAAATAGCATGGCACTTTGTAGCCCTTTGGTGTTTCTCTTTTACTGCTACTGGGAATGTGTTCTACCTACAGCAGCTGTTTAAATGCTGCTTTCACAGCACTGAGAAATTCACTGTGACAAGAGAGCCTCACACTGGATGGATTTGTGCTGTTCAGTGAATGAAAGCTGTGCAATGTTGAATGGAACAAGGCTGATCAATATTGCAGGAATTTTCCCTTGTGACGTATAGAAAGACCCTTGTAATAATTGTAACGCAAGGTTTTTTTTGGGGTTTTTTTTTTTTTTTAACTCTTTTTGTTTAAAGGGTATTTCACATTTATGATAATGTGTTATTTTATAATACAAAGTGTATTTGTATTTTTTGTGAGCTTTTTTTTTATATTATTATATAGTTTTTTGTTCACATTCAACAACTCTTCAGTTTTCCACCTTGAAATTTCAGCAGCTACTTGGTCTATATTGTCTAATTTACCCTAGAGGCCAGGCAGAGGTTTGAATAAAATAAGAGACTAGAATATGGATAGAATAGAAAAATAAATAATGAAAAGGTAAAATAATATTGTTGTCTTTTACTAAATAGGGACAAACCGTTTAATTTTAAGTTTGTAAAGGAATATTCATTAATTGACAATTTGTGAGTGCGCCAAAGGATGTTCAGAGTGCAAAAATAAACAGAATAAAATACCAGCTTATCTAGCGTTTTAATATTTATCTTTTTTTATAGATTGCTAAAGTAGATTGCAAGGATGCACTTGACATGATTTGCAATCTAGAGTCTGAAGGTGATGAGAAAACCTCACTGATTCTATGTGCAGCTTTTCTCTCTCGACAGCTGCAGTTTGGGGAAATGTACTGTGCATGGTGAGTTTTTATGTTGTTGCTTCTATCCTATCAGCTACACCTTAATTCCAACAGTAGCTTCCTCTTCAGTTAAGCAACGTAATATAATGTAACAATCACCTTGGGCTGTTAAATTATACTTCAGGCTTGGTTTTTGTTATGCAGTAAAAAAAAAAAGTGTAAGTGTGCAGCAACAGGTATTTAAAGGGGAAGTATAACCAGTTTTTCCTTTTGCATGTATGGATTTTGTTACTTCTTGCACTAAATAGAGCAAAATCTGGTATTGAAAGTAGTCACATTCTTCATACGGTTTATGCAAGCACAATCAAAACAATTTAATGAGGAGCCCTTTGTATAATGTATGTAAAAAGGCAGCAGATGGCTGAAGGAAGGACTTTGTTTATACAGAGGGCTTCTCAGTGGACTGATGATTTGTTTTGTTCTTATAAGAACAAAGTAGATTGTGTACAATAGGCAAAAAATATTTTCAGCACGTCCTAGTCCTTGAGTTAAAGGTGGTGTACTATGCCTTTTAATTAGTATATAGCATAATAAAGGACCACAGGGTTCAAACTGTTCATTTTTAAAGGACAACTGTACCTTTCTTTTTTTATTTTACCCTTAGCTTCATAAATGGAAATAATAATTTTTGCCATTTTAGATGGCAAAGCAACTATTGTCTGGCCACAGCCTTTCATAGCCCTTCTGTTGTGTTTCAACAGAAAACCCCAAAAGAGGGCATTTCCAAGTTGCTGCAGGAGAGTTAGTATGTAATTAGGACATAGTCAGAGATAGCTGAAGATTTCACATTTAGAAATAACAAGAAGAAACTTAAATGTTTGATTATAGCCTATCTAGACAAAACACATCCTAGCATGCCTTTTCCCAAGTTAGAATATTATACAGTAATTTTTTGGATTTCAAAACTGATGTAGGTCAAACAAAATTGTGGTGTACTATTTAAAGAAGGTTTTGTGATGGCGATTACTCTTTTAAAGGAGAACTAAACTCTAAAAATGAATATGGCTAGAAATGCCATATTTTATAAACTTAAATTTTTGTACCAGCCTAAAGTTTCAGCTTCTCAGTAGCAGCAATGATCCAGGACTTCAAAATCTTGGAAAGTGTCTGTGACACAAGCATTCTCAGTGGGCTCTGAGCAGTTATTGAGAAGCAAAGCTTAGGGGTTGTCTCAAATTATCAAGCAGAAAATGAGGTTGATGCTACAGGGCAGATTATTAAATTCTGATGCTAGTTGCACTGGTTTCTGTGCTGCCATGTAGTAATTATCTGTATTCATTACTAATCAGCCTTATATTGTGACTTTTATATTCTATGTGTACTGTATATTTTGATTGGGTCCCTGAGCTCAGTAAGTGACTGCAGCACAGAGCATGTGCAGTGAATCAGCAGAAAAGAAGATGGGGAGTTACTGGGGCATCTTTGGAGGCACAGATCTTTATTGTTATTTGGGAAGCTTGTTAGTGTCCTATTTTGCTTGCCTTATTACTCTGGCATGCATTTTGGGATTGGAAAGCTTTGCTACTATTGATTTAGTATTAACGTTTATTTAATTTTCTGGGGGGTTTTGTATACATT
This sequence comes from Xenopus petersii, assembly GCA_038501925.1. NCBI lineage: Eukaryota > Metazoa > Chordata > Amphibia > Anura > Pipidae > Xenopus > Xenopus petersii. The sequence continues at coordinate 81,744,835 of CM076680.1, forward strand.
TGACATACACTTAACTAAAAATCCAGATGATGTTTTGAATTCTAATTAAGATAACTGCTCAGCCACATTATTTACAAAAGAACTGCAGTTTAGAGAAATTCTGTCTCATCAGTATTAATTTTTGTATTTGCCTCCTAATTCTTAGTAAACAATACTTTTTTCCACAGGGAACTAACCCTTTTTTGGAGCAAGTTACAAAGAAGAGTGGATCCATCAATACAGATATATCTTGAGAGATGTCGCCAGCTATCTTTGTTGACGAAAACTGTATATCACATTTTCTTTCTGATCAAAGTTATTCAGTCAGAGGTAAACCTTGATCATCCACTAAAATTGTTTGCGTATGAACTCTAGATAAGTGTATATAATGTAAGCCCCTAACCCTCAGCAACCAGTCTTTACATGATATACATTATATACATTGTTAGAATGACATGCACATCTTGTTGGAGATTCAAGCTAGGGAACAGGCACGGTTTACAGTCACTGTTTTATGTATAAGTTATTAGTATTTGTGCTGTATTTTAAGAAGTACTTTTTTGAAGCAGACTAGCTGGTGAACACGGTGCCGGAACAGGTCAGGATACCCATTAAGCCTCGCATGTACACATTAAAAATATTACCTATGGTGTTTCTTACTCCAACAGAAATAGAGTATAGTTATTTGAAAAAATTGCATCGTATTTCAGTACATACCTCCATACTTTGTGGAAATGCTGACCGAATATTATTGTATGGCTTGTTTTTTATACATACTATATAGTTATGCTTCTTTTATTTTTTCCTCAACAGACTGAAGGTGCAGGACTTCCAACTTGTATTGAGCTGTGTGTTCGAGCTCTGCGTTTGGAGTCAAGTGAAAACTCAAAAGTAAAAATCTCTATCTGCAAGACTATCTCCTGTTTATTGCCTGATGACTTGGAAGTTAAGAGAGCTTGTCAGCTCACTGAATTTCTCCTTGAGCCTACAGTTGATGCATATTATGCTGTTGAAATGCTTTACAATCAGCCTGACCAAAAGTATGATGAGGAGTCTCTTCCAGTACCAAATTCACTACGCTGTGAGCTGTTGCTTGTATTAAAAACTCGATGGCCATTTGATCCAGAGTTCTGGGACTGGAAAACACTAAAGCGCCAGTGTCTTGCATTAATGGGAGCAGAGGCATCTATTGTGTCTTCAATTGATGAGCTTAATGACAATGAAGCATACGATCAGACAGATGACTACCAAGAAGTTACCCAAATCTCCTGTCTAAATGGGCTTGATTGCTTTGATAATGTTAATGCTAACAATGTGAAAGAAGAAGAAAAGCAGAAAAAGAAAAACATTAAGAAAATGAGAGAACGTGGATACATATCTGAAAGATTTAGGAACTGGCAAGCATATATGCAGTACTGTGTACTATGTGACAAAGAGTTCCTTGGCCACAGAATAGTCCGTCATGCGCAAAAACATTTCAAAGATGGCATTTACAGCTGTCCAATATGTGCACAACAGTACAGCAGTAAAGAGTACTTTGTTCCACATGTCACCTTCCATGTCAAACAATCTTGCAAAGAAAGGCTGGAAACAATGAAACCCTTGAGAAGAATTGGAAAACTGCCTAAAAAAGCACCAGCTAGTAAGAGTAAAAAACCTGTAACCGTTTCTAAACAGGAGCGGCCAATTAAGAAGAACAGTCTCTATTTAGATGATTTTATTGTATTCAATGATAATGACAAATCAGATGATGATGAGAAAAACAACCAATCTGATATTGCCCCAAAGGAAGAGCCGACACTGATTAATGAATTTGCCTGCCCTGTGCATCTATGTAAAAAAGGATTCAAGTACTTTAAAAACTTAATTGCACATGTAAGGGGACACAAGGGTGAAGAGGAAGCAACACGTTTTCTTGAGATTCAGAGCAAAAAAGTTGTTTGCCAGTATTGCCGACGCCAGTTTGTAAGTCTCGCTCACTTAAATGATCATTTACAAATGCACTGTGGAGACCAACCATATATATGCATACAAATGAAGTGCAAAGCAAGTTTTGAAACCTATGCTGATCTGTTATCTCACAGGAAGGAACACAGAGTTTTCAGAGCAAGGTGCATGTTTCCGAAGTGTGGGAGAATTTTCTCTGCTGCTTACATGCTCTTCGATCATGAAGCACAACACTATAACACATTTACCTGCAAATATGTTGGCTGTGGAAAAATCTATCATTCTCAGCTTCAGTTAGAAAAGCACTTAAGTGAGCATGTACCAGAAGAGAGACTACTAGAGAGCAAATCTAACATGGCTCCTCAACAAATTGAAATGCCAGGAACAGTTGTTATGGCTAACAAGCAACCAACACAAGACTGTCCTGTTGAAACTAATTTTGAACCTGGACATGCAAATCATTCCAACCATTCTTCAGCAGTCCTCCCCCAAAAAGAAGAATCGATTGTTTCAAACGGAATACAGCAGACAACACATTTGCTTGACCATCATCTTCCTCCTATCACTGAAGTTCTTCCTTTTGCATCTTTGCTAAACCAGATGTTGCCATCATCTTCGGCTATACTACACCAGACCCTTCCACCAGAGGCTGATATGTTAAATCCTTCTGATTTGCCTGTACACCCAATTAGCAATGTCAAATTGCCATCAGCTCCTGATGGGTGCCCTGAAATTTTACTCAATCAGAGTAAATTGGTAGCAAATAATTTAAATGAAAATAAACAATTAACACGTTTGCATTTTGAGGAGCCATGTCTTCCAGTTTTTGAAGGTTGCAAAACATCCTGCCCTGTTAAATTAAACAAAGAGAATGTCAACTCTTCTGATGCTGTTGAAAATAAAATGGAAGTATTATCTGCAAATTCTGTTGAAAGGCAGGTTAGTAGTTTAATGCCTTTTGAAGCAAACAACCAAGCCTCTCAGTTGTGTGAAAATAATTTAGATATGTCTGGATTTAATGACAATTCTAAACCAGAAAATGCTTTATCATTGTCACTTGAAACAAGCAGTATGCTTACAAATGTTTTGCCTTCTGTTGGTAAAACAGTTCCTGTGCAAACATCACCACCACAGAAATTTAAATGCAGTGTGGAGGCATGTACAAGGATTTACAACTCAGTCCAAAGTATGGGCAAACACATGAAGACAGCCCACCCTGATCACTACGATGACTTTAAAATGGAACGCAAGAACAGAAAAAAATTGAAACGTGCAAATTCAGGAATACCTTCTGTAGAAGACAGACCTACATATTGTATATTACCAGAAGAAGGTTGCAGTAATCCAGTTTTTCAGCCACAGGTACAGAGTGGGTCAAATCCTAATTTTTGCAGTCAGTTACAACACATTCCAAACCCTGTTATTCCATCACATCTTGAGAATCTGAACCCAATTCTTAGTTCTGTTGAAAGTATTATTTCTCAAAGTTTGTCAAAAAATGTGACAGATTCTCTTCTGGGAACTGATGTAGGAAATTTAACCAGTACAAACTTGACATCACAACTTGAGGATCTGGCAAAAGTTGTTTTACCTTTAAAATTTGAAAATGGTTCTGACCCATTTCTTCCGATGCCAACTGAAAATGATCCTTTACCAGTCATGTCTTCTCTCAGTGGGGTTACAGTCTTTACACAGCTAGGTAGCAACACAAATCATGATCATGTATTATCTGGTGGAGAAGCTGCCAATTCCTTATTTCTCAAAGAGGAAAGAGATGCAGAATCATCATTTTCCAAGCAGGCTGACAATGCAGATATTGATGCAAGCTTTAACTTGGATAAATCATCCACAATGCTTACTAATACTATTGAAACTAAAAACGGTAATGAACGAACATCAAGAAACAGAGAAAGAAAGCCAAGGCACAGTTCTCGACCAAAATGCCCTGCAATAATCAGAGATGGGAAATTTATATGCAGCAGGTGTTTTAGAGCTTTTACTAACCCAAGGTCACTTGGTGGCCATTTGTCTAAACGAGCTGTGTGCAAACCTCATAATGAGTATGACGGTTCCCAAGTGGTCCCACAGGTCGATGGCCAAGCCAGTGTGTTGGCCAGTATGATACTGTCCTCCAGTCCAAAACACACTTTACAATCACCTACTCAGACATATAGCCCGGAGGTTTCCATCAAAGAAGAGCCATTTCTTACAACAATTTCTTCTAACAACCAAACTACTCAGTTTTTCTCCTCCTGTGTAACCAAGGTAATGCAAACTCCAGAAATTGTAGAGAACAGACTATTGAATGTGACTTCAGGTGGATCTCTAAATATGAGTAGTGATACAACCCCATTGACTGCAGTTATGTCACCAACTAGTATCAAAATGGAAGAAAGCCACAGGATTCTACATTCTGATTTAAATAACTTTAATAAAGTAGCTACAGTGGCTGAAGGTAGTATGTTCAATAATGTTGAAAATGGTTTGTGCTCAAATGCCTCTTTGAATGCGGGTAATGAAAACAATTGTTTGTCAACCCCTGTAAGCAGCACTAGAGTATCTGTTATCAGTGGCCCACAAAATTCTTCCTCAACAGCAAAAAAGAAAAAGTGTGGGGGTACTAAGAAGAAGAAGAAAAATCCAGATGTTACACCAGAATTCAATGCTTCAAATGAACTAGCAAAAAATCTTTTAGCAGCAGTAGGAGGCCTTCCACAAAATGTCGGGGGGAGTCTGCAGATGCCAAATGAAATGCAACCAAATTTCTTGTCTTATAGCTCAGAACTGATTGAAAACATTGCAAAGCATTTAAACAACACAGACAAACAGTTGTTCTTATCCTGTATAAATGATAGCATTAAAGCACACGCTGATGCTAATACAATTTGTCAAACACCCGATAAGCCAGAAAAATGTGATTCTTTGGACATGCCTACCTTTGCCTCTAACAGCAAAGATCATTCTAAAGTACAACTACAGACTGAAGGACTGAATTGTCAAGCAGCTGAAGTATTTTCAGTTAATGGTAATGCAGAAAACACTTGCTTTTCCTTACGACAAAGTCAAAATACTGTAAACCAAGACATAGACACCATATCAAGAGATGTGCAAAATATTATTTCTGCCACAGTTAATGATAGTCCAAATGGCACACTCAACATCCCCATATGTTCTGCTTCCCCAACACAAGAAGCTGATCCTACACCTGATGCACACATATTAGAAATCATGGATTTGGTACAAAAGCTTCAGTTAGTGGATAATGTAAGGTTTGAGAACATAGGAATTGATTCAGTCCCTGCATGTCCTGACTATTTGCCTATGACTTCTAGCGTCATTGTCCCTAATCCAAGATTAAATGTTGTAGAAGAGCCGGATGTTTCTAAATCTTTACCTGACAAAGGTAATGCAAAACCTTTTATTTGCCAGGAGGTAGACTGTACATATTGTGCAATGACGAAGGACGCTCTGTTTAAGCACTACGCAAAAGTACATTACTATACACAAGAAAAGATTATGGAAATAAAGAAACACCAGCTAAAATTTGCTCCTTTCAAATGTGTTGTACCCTCATGTACAAAAACGTTTACCAGAAATTCAAATCTTCGAGCACATTGCCAGTCAATGCATAATTTTACACCTGAACAAATGGTAAAATTGAAAATAAAGAGAGCATATGGAAGAAAATCTGGTGAGATTGCATGTGCCAATATCCAGGAATTGCCTCACACAATTCCAGAAATGGAACAGAGTGTAGACGAACCACAAGAGCTTACGGGAAAGCATCAAGAGACCCCGACAGTTGAGCGAGTAGAAGCTCCGAAAGAGCAGGAACCCATATTGCCTCAAATTCCCAGTAAACCAGCTTCTCACATCCTTCAGGCTTTAAGCCAGAAATGTAAAAGAGGCTCCAAAGTACGAAGAAAAACAAAAGAATTAATAGACAAAGTAGATGTCCAAAAAGATATCAAACCTGCTGACCAGGGATTTAGTACATATAAACCGTACCAATGTGTTCATCAAGGCTGCACAGCAGCTTTTACTATACAACAAAACTTAATGCTTCATTATCAAGCAGTTCACAAGTCTGTTTCAAAGTTCTCACTAGAAGAAGGTGAAGAATCTGAAAATGGCTTTTCTCGGAAGGAGTTCAGGTGTATGGAAACAGACTGCTCCAGAATATTTCAAGAAGTTGGCAGTCTTATACAGCACTACATGAAACTTCATGAGATGATAGCAGAAGAAATTGAAAATGTACTTTCTGTAATAAATATTGGAGAATTTAAATGTGATCAGCTTAACTGTGCTTCATTGTTTTCTAGTTGTACCAGTTACATTGAGCATCTTGAAGAAGTCCATGAAATAAAAAGGCATATTAAAATGGATGGAGAGGAAATGTACAAATGTGATTGTGAAGGTTGTGACCGTGTTTATGCTACAAGATCCAATTTGTTAAGGCATATTTTTAACAAGCACAATGACAAACATAAGGAGCATCTAATTAGGCCAAGAAAATTTAGTCTCAGTGATCAAGACACTACCGATGAAAAACCCATGAAAGAAAAACCTAGAGTGCCTAAGCAGAAATGTGAAACAGAAGGTAATAATGACCTTAAAGTGAAACGCTCCAAAGGATCTTTGGTTGACAGAGATCTAAAAATTGAACAAGGACAGACAAAACAAACATTACCTTTAAAATATGGCAGACATACATATTCTTTGAAACCGAAAGATGTTGCATTTGTAGAATGTTCCGATAATCTTGCAAAGCAATATCCTTGCATGATACGTGGATGTACATCTGTGGTTACTAGTGAACGCAGTATCATCAGGCATTATAAATGTCATAAACTATCAAGGGCTTTTATTTTAAAACACAGAAATTCTCTAATAGTATGCAAAAGACGTGCACGCCCTAAAAGCAAAATGGAGTCTACAATTCTAAAGGATGGAGAAGATCCTAACAACGAGATTTCCTCAAAGAAAGAATCCGTACCTAGCCTGCTTGAGTTTGACGAATCTAGCTTATCTACATCTCAGCCAAGTGAAAATGAAAAAGATGAGATGGATGAACTTGCAGAACTTTTCATCTCAAAGCTGAGCAATGAAGATAGCACAGGTTCTGACAGCCAAGCAATGACTTCATCCTTTGTAAGCAGTGATTTTCAGGAGACAAGCTCCTGCCAGTCTGAACCACAGAAGGAAACAAGTAACCTAAAAAGAACCAATAAGCAAAAGCATGTCCTAAATCGAAAAAGAAAAGTTGTTGAGTCTGATATACAATCAACTGAAACAAGTAGCACAGTCAGTGGTGAGGAGGTTGGTGCTACCTTGCCTACTGCAGAGGAGCCACCTGCATTTGATTTAAGCTCATTTAAACCTTTGGGATTTGAAGTATCATTCCTTAAATTCCTGGAGGCATCTGCTACCCAGGAAGAGGAAAGTGTGGACTTAGATGATTTTAAAGCAGAAAGCAATGCTGAATTGCACCTAATCAAGAAAAAAATTCGGTTATCAGTAGAAGTGGACGAGTTTTCTTTGGAGAGTTCAGAGAGTGACCCTTACTTATTATTTGCTAATCCTTTACACCTTCCAGACATGGACAATATAAAAATAGTTTTAGATCAGAAATTCAATGACTATATTGACCTTGTTGTAAAGCAGCTTAATGAACTGAAACCTGTTGTTGTTCTTAGAAGATGTGAAATGTTGAGGGATGAACAGACTAGCACATCCAAGGAAAACATTTTAGCAGTAGCTGAGGAAGCTACAGCATAAAACGTTTCAGAAAAGCATGCAAGTTAAAGTATTTTTTTATTTTTGATTAAACTTTTTTTTTTATTTTCTAGGGGTTATCTTGGCCAAAAAAATCATGGCACAAGTCATGCAATGTTTTTACTCCATTTTATCCCTATGGGACTTAAGTAATGGGATTGTTTTAAGTTGTGTAAATATTGTTTTAAAACCTCAATATTTCTATTGATAAATTGTCCTTTCACAAATCTAACAATTTGTGTATTGTCTATGATTTGTTAGGCTCACAGGTTCACTGCTTTTGTGCAAGTGATACTTGTGTATGGCATTTTTTATGTAAATATCACTGTAACACATTTGCTGCCTAAGTATAAACTATTATATACTGTTTTTTTCCATTTAAAATGATCATATTTGACATTAATCTAGTTCTGATCTGCAAGTTTTGACAGGCTAACTTAATCGCCCATTATGACAGAATTTGGTAAAAAATATATTTTTCATCAAGTATTTGTAATGGTTTTCATTGCCATGTATTTTTACTACTGTTGGCCCCTAATTTATACAAAAGGCCTGCTCCAATAAATGAAAAATGATCATGTTAATATGAAGATTATCTTTGGGGGCGAAGACAGTTGGTCTCACACAGAAAGATCCACTCATTTGATGAGGTCCCCATACAAGTTAATCTTTATCTGATTTGGTTACTCATATGGAAGGCGACTGACTGGCTCAATTTCCTATGCAGCCTCATCAGGAGAAGATCATCATCATGATGGTATAAACCTTTCATATTGGCATTTGTTTGACCTAACTGCCAATGTTGGTTGAGCAGACAGGAATTTGGCTCATACACTAGCCAATACATGTCCAACTCTCGAACCATTGCTAATCCTAAAATTGCAAAAGCCAAAATGGAACATTCATGATAACCTTCCTCAAAAAGAAAATATATAAAAAAAACACACTTTAGATATAGATATATTGTTAGGTACAATAATGTTGCTCTTTTGCAGATAATTCCTAAACTATCCTATGAAAAACTGGTCATGGGGAATGTCACAGCTTCTGAAAAATATATTCTAAAAATGTATTCTTTTTCAAGTGGCTCCCAAGGCCTCTTGCTAATTTACATGGTTTCAAGGTGTTTAAACTAGCATTTAAGAAATCAAAAATACTAGAAATGTATATGTTAAATGTGTTACAAAAATAGTCTTTGTGTATAGGTTTATTGGGTACTAACCTTACCAGACTTGTAGTATATGTATACTTTTGTCCTGTTGCTCTGTCCTACCCTATGAAGGTGTTGCTGACTCATAAAGAATTCACAAAAATACAACTGTTCTACATGATCAGAACAAGTTTTCTTCCGTTTCTGTGAGATGCATCAATTTGTTATTGAGGTGAAAAAACAGTTTGGTCACTTTCGGTACTGCCACTGTTATGCTACGTGCCGTATTTTGTGTTAACCGGAGACAATAGTAGATGAGTAGTACCAGTTACCTGGGCTGCAGATTACATGTGGTTGCTTAACTATTTAGTGAACTATCCTAGTAGAATAGCTGTACCTTACCAGGTTTTGAGCTTTTTGCACTATATTTGAGATTTTTTTTTTACATCGTATTTTGTAGTATTTATCCTTATAAACCTTTTGTATAAATTAGGACCTTTAAGGACACATCACAGAATCTTTTACAGCAGATTCAATAACTAAGTATATCTGGTGGTATAGAGATGCCTGTCACTCCCTGTGGTCCATATTCTGCAGTCCACAATATAAGCCTGTCTACATGAATGCCGAAACCTGTAAAAAAATTTTAATGAATTTAGCAATCCTTTTCTGCCAAGCATCTGTTCAAATCTGTACTGTCAGTATACAATTCAGTAACCCATTTTGACATGTGCCTGCACGGACCCTAAACCTGCAACGAGCATTTAGCACTGCACTATATTCTGACAAAGAGCGTAACTGCCAAGGTGCTTGTCAGAGCGGGGTTGGTGAGTTCAGATTAGAAGAAACGTGGTGATAGTTTTGGCCATAGTGTCAAAGCAAGATTGCTAAACGCATATTACAAATTCAAGTGACTGGTTTGGGCTGGGTAATAGAGTGCAGGTCTCAGAAACAGTACAAATCATGACATCCTTTTTAACAGTTCAGTATTCCATGCTGTCTCACAAAGGGGAAAATGCTTCTGAAGGATACAGAGTAAATTATAAAGGGTCATACTTTGGTTTATTGGCTTAAAGACATCTCAATGGCAATGTTTTGACCCTTTAGGGAGCCTAGTCTAAAGCTGAATTGCATCATACTGGGAAATGCTCATGTAAAATACTATATACTAGTAATATAAAGATTTTCACACTGCACTCAGGAGGCCCATCATCAGTAAATTTAACTTTAGCCGTTCTGTTAGAGCAACCCGGTGATTATTAGCACTGTAATTTATTTTAAAGGAGAACTAAAAAGTTGTACATTATGCTTGGGGCTTCTGTACCAGCCTGAGGCAACCACAGCCCATTAGCAGGAAAGACATGTGCCTCCAAAGATGCCCCAGTAGCTCACCATCTTCTTTTCTGCTGATTCACTGCATATGATTTGTGCTGCTGTCATTTACTGAGCTTAGGGGCCGACTCAATATAATAGTACACATAGAATATAAATGTCCCACTATAAGGCTGATTTGTAATTAGTACAGATAATTACTACATGGTAGTACAGAAACCAGTGCAACTAGCATCAGAATTTAATCAGCCCTGTAGCAGCAGCTAGTGTTACAGGCCAACCTTATTTTCTGCTAGATAATTTGCGATGACTCCTAAGTGTAACTTCTAATCAGCTGCTCAGAGCCCACTGAGCATGTGAGTGTTTCCAAGATGGTGGCCCCCTGTGACACGTTTAAAGGTTCAGCTTCTCAATGATCCAGGACTTCAGGCATGTGCAGGGTCGGACTGGGGGGCCCAGGACCCCCCTGGGGCTGCTGTTGCAGGGCACCCCTCCTGGTTCTGCACCTAGCCATGTCCCCCAGCTAGACGCTCATTTTTAGCCATATTAATTTTTAGAGATTACGTCTGATTTAATTCGCTATAATTTTGTGTGCTAAAAACAGGAGTAAAACTTGAATGTACTATTCCTAAATGCACTTTTGTTTACATTATCTTTGTTCCCACTCAGTTTGTCAGTAAAGTTCTAAATTGCCTGCTTATGGTCAAAAAGACAGTAGGGAATTGAGATTAATTAATCCACAATAAAGCATAAAATTAAAATGTTCTACTGAAGAAGAAAATGGCTCTGGGACACCATTTGGAAGAGCCAGCACTGTCTCCAAATGAAATTTAGATGTAGTGAACAAGAGCTACTGCAGTTTGCATGATTTTGCAGTCTTGGGGGCTTTTACATTTTCGATGCAACACATTGGAGGTATCTAGGAAATACTGGATTTGAAAACAGCAAAGATTGTGCCTTAAATTTCTTTAGCAAGTTATTATTGGGCATTTCAAGAACAATGTTTTATTTTTCTAAAAGGACCACTTATTTTCTAAAAATATGTTGGCCCTTTTCTATGCACAATTCAGTAAGAACATTTAATCATGGAAACAACCGTAGCGATATAAAATGTCTCGTTTCCTTTTTGCTGTCATCTTTAGTTTCTATCCTTCTTATATTGCACACAGCCATTCACTGTTATAGCATATAAAAGTCAGCAATAAAAGTGTAAAGCAGAATTGCTCTATTTCAGTTTATACATGTACAATCTTTGTGATAGACTAATAAAATCATAAGTGACAGTGTATTTATCTGAGATTGTTTGTGAGGTAGTCCATAAAATCCTCAGTCATCTACTTTCTAGAAATGAATGCAACTTTATTTATTCATGTGGCTACATAGAGCTGAGCAAAGATCGGCCTGAAAATGCTATCTTTTGAATTTTTCAGGCATGTTGTCGCTTTGCTTTTTTTAGACGTACAAAGGTGGAAACTTTACTTTTAATGGAAGTCTCTGCATCCCCTTTTCTCTGCCTCATTGATATTCAACAGGTGCAGAGAAGTGTTCAAAATGCCCTTAGGACATGACAGATAATACATTTTGTTGCACAAGGAAAATCTCTACTCCCACAGGCCACAAAGTGATCAAAAATACCTACCCACCAATATTCCATTGGAATCACTGCATACTGTATATATAACACTTTACATGCAGCAATCCCATGAATAGTCGGAAGTAGGCATTTTTACAAAATTACCTGGGGTCATGTCTTTGCATGCAGTGAATCCAAAGGATCAGGTACAGGTATTGGACCTGTCATCCAGAATGCTTGGGACCTGGGACTTTCCGGATAATGGATCTTTCCATAATTTGGATCTTCACAGCTTCAAGTCTACTAGAAAATCATTTAAACATCAAGCCCAACAGGCTGGTTTTGCTTCCAATTATATCTTAGTTCGGATCAAGTACAAGGTAATGTTTTATTACAGTGAAAAAGGAAAGGAAAAGTTAAACTAAAGAAGTAGCTAAATGTTGTTCATTATCTTTTGGGCTTCTGTACCAGCCCCAGTCAACCAAAGCAGGGAAGGTCTGTGTCTCCAAAGATGCCCCTGTAGCTCCCCATCTTCTTCCCCATCTTCTGCTGATTCACTGCACATTCTCTGTGCTGCTGTCACTTACTGAGCTTAGGGACTGACTCACAATATACAGTACACATAGAATATAAATATGGATAATTACTACTTGGCAGCACAGAAACCAGTGCAACTAACATAAGAATTTAATAATCAGCCTTGTAGCATCAGCTTATATTACAGGCCAACCTTATAGTCTGCTTGATAATTTGTGACGTCCCCTAAGCTTAGCTTCTCAACAAATGCTCCGAGCCCACTGAGCATGTGAGTGTCACACACACTTTCCAAGATGGTGACCCCCTGTGACAAGTCTGAAGTCCTGGATCATTGCTGCTATTGAGAAGCTGAAACTTTAGGCTGGTGCAATAAATTCAGTATATAAAACATGACATTTTTAGTACTATTCATATCTTTCCAGGAAAAATGGTTTGTTTTAACACGTGTAGAGCTGAATACAGGTAGAAACAATAGAATTCTACCTGTATCTGACGATTCAGCACTAACAATGACTGGCTGGCTTGTGGGTTAAACTTGCCTATATGGGTATGGAACCAGTTATCCAGAATGCTTAGGATCTTTCTGTAATTTGGATCGTCATACCTTAAAGGAATTGTTCAGTATAAAAATAAAAACTGGGTAAATGGATAGGCTGTGCAAAATAAAAAAATGTTTCTAATATAGTTAAAGTAAACATTAAATAAACCCAAAAGGCCTGTTTTGCTTCCCATAAGGATTTCGTTTATCTTAGATTGGATCAAGTACAAGGTTCTGATTTATTATTACAGAGAAAAAGGAAATAATTAAAAAAAATTGGATTATTCGATTGTAATGGGAGATGGCCTTTCTGAAATTCTGAGCTTTCTGGATAACGGGTGTCCAGATAACAGATCACATTAGATCCATATTATATCTGTTTAACTGATGGTACAGTAGCAAAATGGCCTGCTATTCATAATTAGTCCTAGAATGTTTTCCAATTTTCACCATAGACCTTCGATAATATTACTACAGAAGTGCTGATTTATGCTGTTCCAAGTCTGCTGCTGACCACATATATGCATTAATTTGGGTCAGGTTTAATATTAGCTAAGCAAATATGCTTACATTGGTTAAAGAGTGTTCCTTATTATGTGGGAGGAGAGTCTCTACTTGATTTTGGTTGTCTTTAAGGTGTTAGACAAAACATTCTAAAGGGCATATTTATCTCTATAAAAATGACTTCTAAACCCTGTTAACTTTCATGGATATCGGGAATATTTTGATAGTGGTCAATTAAACTTTTTATGAACACTCCCCTTTTAGATGTTTCAGATCTGTAGTAGAATTAGCTTTTTAGTGGTTACATATAAATAGAAAATAGTTTTATCACTGAATTTTACCTATGTGCAGTTTTTATATCTATATGGTTATTGAAGGAATTCATAGCAGGATGGCACAGTGGCAATTACATGTATGATACCCCCAGAGTTCATAGAAGGATGGCACAGAGGCAATTCCATGTATAATACCCCCAATTAGGTTTATAAATAAAATTCATACCAGGGTGGCACAGTGGCAATATTTGCTAATTAAAAGGTAAGGAAAGTGATAATGGTGGCACAGTGGGAGAAACTAGGAGAACCAGCTAAAACCTGCAAGAGCCTTGATATGGGAATAGTGAGGGAAGAGAACAGCATTAAGCAGAAGAAGTAATTAAGATCTGTCTGCCACATATTGTCGAAGGGGAGAGAGGGAATTTGCAGCGTAGGGAACAACATCCTGTCTCATTTGTCGGCCAACTCCAGAGCCCTCTGGTTTGAATAGAGACATAGGCACCTTTTCTCTGTGCTGCTGCTGGCTTCTTTAAACTTACCCAAGCTGAGCTCCACGGAAAAGCCACAAAGAGGATTGTGAAAAGCAAGTAGTTACTTGCACGCTTGCACAACCACTCCCCCCTGTTCTTACTTTTAAATCAAGCAAAGCCATCCACACTCAAAAAAAAAAAAAAAAAAGATACTACACTCTGCCATCCCCTGGACACTGCCGCCCTAGGCACAGGACCTCAAGTCCTTATGGTAGATACGGCCCTGGCTATCAACGCTACTAACTATATCTTTTTTGGAGTAACTTCTTAGAATTTGGGTCCAATGGCATAAATAAGGCCTTCCGCAGAATGTGCAAAGCGGGGGGGGGTCCTTATTTACACCACTGAGAGAGGGTCAAAATATTAAGATAATAAAAAGTAACAATACATTTGTAGCCTGACAGAGCAATCTTTTTTTGACTGCCACATTCACTGACCATCATTGTAAAGTTGGGAAGGGTCAGAATAGGCAAATAATTCAAAAACTAAATAAAGACTAACTGAAATGTTGCTAAGAACTGGACATTGTATAACATACTAAAGTGATGAACTGCCACTTTTACCATCTGTCTCGGATACGGTACCTCCAGCCGCATGTGACTTTTGGTGTGGTTATCAGGGGTCACTCACTTAACTCTCACCCATCTTGCACACAGGTTAGACTAGCATAACAGCACCCCAAACACCAACCAACACCCACAAAACTCAAGGCTCACACTCTTTCAGACTAGGTTTGTTTAGAGCAAACATTGATTTATAAATATTTTATATTATAAAAGGCATAACAGTGCATTTAAAGAGATATTACAAAAAGAGACATACATTCAATAATACAATTACAAACAGTTGTAAAATAAAAGGGAAAACATGGAAACCCTATACTTAGCTTCAAAGATATAGAATTCCTGGTCCTGGAGGCAAGGGGAAACAAATGGGATAACTTCTAATCGCAATTAGTCCTCCTAAATAAATTCAATTCTAAGTCAGAAGAGCTGACTATTTATCAGTGATTTCAGGGGCATCAGGTAACTGCACACTCCCCCCTCCCTCAGCAATGCAAGGGGGCGTGGCCTAGCAGGACACAGATTGAGTTTTTATGATGACCTCCTGTGAGTAGGAACTGGACCAAGAATATAATGATCATAACTCCTTATAGGAACATAGGAGAGAGATGATATTATATTCATTGGTTATTAATTCTCTCATGGATTCCATAGATACTAAACATGAATACTGTGTGACCTGGCTTATCAGACCAGGCTTGGAGAAGGGCATTACATCTCTGACCCCTCTGACCATAATGAAAAGAGGCCTGTTATGTGTCTGATTTAGGTGAAGAAATGTCCTCGTAGTAATTTCCTTCAAATACTTTTTCAGAATCTTTAAAAGAAAAAAAAAGCCAAAAAATTCACAAATCATTTTTGGCACAATATGTTTTATCCTCCTGAACTGCCTCCTTGCTTTATTATCTAACCAATGTATGATATCCATTATGTTATGTGACCATGTATAACCAATCATCTATATAGCATACCCAGAATACCAGTCCAGAATTACCAAGTAATGGGAATATGACTCATTGCTCCCAGTTCGTCATAGAGAAATTTGGTCCCCATCTTCTGGAGAAATAAATTACCCTCAAACTAAAAATACCTTATAAATGTGCATAATAACCTTTTAAATGAGTTCCTTTTGTAACAGCTCCATTGAGTTATCCTGAAAAATGGTACTAGTAATATCACAGGTAGTTAGAATGTAACTATCTCACCATTCCAAACCCTCTACTAAATAGTAGTGCTGTAGAAATGCAGAAGAAACTTTAATATATATTGGAAAGTGGCTTAGACTTACATGCAAATATCTCCTTTAAGACTAATTAAAGCAAAAACCTTGTTTCATATGGGTTACTGCAGTGGAGCAGTTTACTGGCTAATGATGCATTTGCCCATGGTAATAGCTCCCTCATCTTAACTATTATCTGAACATGTCAGTTCCAGTAACCGTTTAAAGGTTATTCTTTATTAAAAACACACACAAATAGTTATGGTTAGATAGCTATGTGACCTGTTAGAATTTGACTAGTGCTTTAATATACAAGGATCACTATTTCCCCGGCTTAATTATAGATGTAATTTTCTTTTCCACTTCCATTTTAAGAAATAAAATGATTTTAAAGTTGCCTTCTCCATTTCCATATTGAGCAAAGTGTATTTTTCCTGTTGGATGCATGGTGGCACTATTACTCTTTATGTACAGTGTTTGTGTAAAATATAAAATAGTGTATTTGTACAGTACTCTCTGCTAGTGGTTACCACAGTTGTCACAATTCAGATCTTGAAAGACTCTGAACATTTGCTTTGCATATAGAAACAATCATCATGGTAAAGGTAGGTTGTAACATTTTTAAATAATAAATACAACAGACCTAAAGTAATTAGGTTGGAGACAGGCCGCAGCTTTATTAAATACAATAACTGTACTTAAACTCATCAACATGTAATCATTTAATTTTTAACCCCTTAGCCAGCCCCTGCTCTTTACCCAGCAGGCTTCCTATATAATTCTATAAATATCCCTGCCTTTATTCCCTAGCCATGAGTAGTGTGCCACCCAGCCGGTATTTTACCAGCTTAGCCGGTAAAACACCTTCGAAGGCCAGGGCCGGTATTACAAATTTACCGGCAATGTAGCTGCCGGGAAATTTGTAATACCCTTAAAAAGACCCCTCGGCCTGCCCCCAATCCCCGGCTTTTGTGGCCGTCTTGAAATGTCGGCGCCGTGGCCACGCCTCTTTTATGGCATGGCACCACCCCTTATTATGTCACACCCACCCCTTTTTGTTCCCGCCCCCCACCAGGCCGGTAAAACAATTCAGAAAAGGTGGCAACCCTAGCCATGGGATAACTGGTTAAATATTCCATCTAATAATTGCTCTTCCTATTCCGTCCTGTAGCCCCATGTTAAAAATATCCAGAGCAATATCAGATAAATGAATCCGATCCTCTTTGTACAGGCCTGTTTTCCCCGATTCAAGCTCAAAATGCCTCTGAACTATAAAATTGATCACACTGGAAAACCTTGAAACATTGTAATTAAATTTTTTCCTGCACTTTTCCAGCGCTCTCAGATTTCTATCTTGCAGCCAACATAAGCGTGGAATAATCTCTGACCAAACAAAAATTATATTTGGAAGCATGCATTTTAACTGTACAAAATCCCGCTTAGCATTATTAATGAGGTTAATGGTCCACATCTTGCCTAAATCATTTCCCCCAAAATGCATAACAACAATATCAGGATATCCTGACTCTTCAATTAATTGTAACAATAATGTAGTTAAATCCCACCATCTTGCTCCTCTTAAAGTCTTCCATTCAATCTCAAAAGAATCAGGAGATAAATCTAAGTTCAGTCCATAAGGCTGATTCTTTGCCCTCAGGTTTGCCCAGTGGACGAATAAAAGCCCAAAACCTGAAAGAGCTGCCTGTGTGTCAGCCCCTATTCTAAGGGCAGGACTACATGGCCGATTCCGCTGCGATCCGACGCGTTGCACAAAATCACAGGCGTCACGTCGGATGCGACGGAAATAAAGTAAGTAATTCAATTGTCGCATCGTGTTGTTGCATTGATGCGACACGACTGTCAGATGCAGACGCTGCACACTGCGTCTGTATCCGACAGTCGTGTCGCATCAACAATGCGACACGATCCGACACTGCGCATCGGATCACGGCGGAATCGGCCATGTAGTCCTGCCCTAAAAGAATGCAACCTGTATTGATCCCCACACACATTAGCTGCTAGCAGGCATTTCTTCAGAATTTGTGAAAATATAAATTTTGAAACGAAACTCCCGTCTTGGTGAATAAATAAAGGACCAGGAATAAATAAAGGCCCTGTAAGAAAATCCGAAAATGTTCAAACAGGGTGTAAATCAGCCTCATGAAAACTACCCAACCAAACTAGTTTGCCTTTCCCCTCTTGATCTGTTTTAGATTTTTTTTAATAACTATCTTTACTTTTTCTCCCATTAATGAAACTGACCCGAATTCTAAACCACTTGCTTTTGTTTCAGATTGTGACACAATTTCACTAGCTCTAAGAGCTGCAAAAAAAAAAAAACCAGAAAACAAAAATTACTCTGAATAAAACTGTTTCATAAACAGAAAAACAGACTGCAGGAAGATGAGCAATCAATTTTTTAAGTAGAACTGATGTAATTGGTTTCCTAGAATCTGACGATTTATTACACCTAACTATTCCCTTTAATATTTTATAATCCCTTTAATATATAATAATAATGGAGCTTTTGTAACATCCTTTATCTCGAAAATTCGAAAGAAAATAGAAATGCCTGCTAACTGTTTCTTAATAACACCTATTGACAGACCTGTCTGCTTTAAATGTAACACATATTGAACCATTTTGTCTTGATTTTCTATATACACTGTTTCTTTCTTTGTAGCACTGAAATGTTTCCAATTTTTCCAGCTGTTAATGTATGAATGCCATGTCCTCTCATTCAGTGACTTTTTTAATCCCTCATAGACACTGGCCAAACTGAATCCCACAAATGAGTTAGACACTGGGCTCCCCCAGGATCTGCCGGGACATCCATTCTCTGAAATATATCGATCTGAAACCGAGACATTGCATCTGCAATCACATTAGTATATCCAGGAATGTGCCTCGCTCTCAACCAAATATTATATTTTAGTGCTCCGAAAACTATTTGCCTCGCTAATCTTACTACCGAAGGTGATTTGGCTGACAAATGGTTCACTACCCAAACCACCCCACTGTGAAGGCAGTAAATCATGTAAAATAACTGTGCCATTCTGCTATGAGTTCTATACATATTTATACATGAACTTTTCACTTTGCCATCTTTATGTGAGCTCTGGGGGTATGAAATTGCCACTTTGCCATCCTTTATATTTAATAAAAATCGACAAATTGGAATGATCCATTTGCTGGTAGTGTCAATAACAGAATGAAGATGCTATACGTATGCAATTTGTACTACTTTATATATTATATAAAAGCTTTGTGGATTCTGAGATTCTGAGCCTGGAAAAGGAGGGGGGTCAGGAGCACCCAGCATTAGTGACTTTTCAGCAGTTCCCTTGATTGAGGTCCAAATCATCTCAACATAAATAATAATGTTTAGTTTTGAGCTAGTTTGAGCTTGTTAGGGCTGGTACAGATGTACCCTCTGTGTCCCTCAGATGGCAGCCCTGTCAGTGCTGTTTTGGCAAAGGCCCAGTCTGGTGTCTACAAGTTGTCAAAGGAACTTTGAAATGCTTATATTCCTTGTCCTTAGACTAGAAATTGGGTGTCATACTTTTCAGCCTGGATGACACCCCCTAGTTATGAATTCTCATTACGATGTTCCAAAGGATTGTGGGAATCAAATACAAAGTACTGACACAAATAGTCGCCAGGCGACTAAATCTCCCCGAATTGCCAGGTGTGCCCTTACCCTAAGGGTTTAAAAGCCCTGGAATTCCTTGCCACCATGTTGAACTGAAAAAATCTGCTCAGATAAGTCCGGTTGCTTTAGACTTCTACTAGGTACTGTATATCATGATCTGGATGAAAGAAAGCCCTTCTAGATATACACACTCTACTCTCCATTTTTATTGTATTATATATATATATATATATATATATATATATATATATATATATATATATATATATATATATATATATATATATATATATATATATATAGCCTTATGCAGCAAGGCCTGTGAGTCAGTGACATGCCTGTGGCAAAGGAGTGCAATAATGACAAAGCACAGCTGAGGAGCGGCTACATTAATTCTACTTCTATAACCATGTATTATCAAAATGAGAACTTGTATGTATTTTAAAGCTTATTTAGGGATGTGCTCCTTAACCAAACTTTTGTTACAATAATTTTCCCAACCTTTCCATTATCTCTGCCGTATAAGCCCTAAGACCAGCCATTTGTTTGTCTTTAATTGGAACTCAGAGAGTAGACTTTAATAATGGCATCTTGGGAAATGCAGAAATACTTTCCAGTTTTCATAAAATGAGAAAAAATGGTTAATTCCTCAACCTACTGTATGTAAGTTTTCAACGGCTTTAAAGTTAACTTTTAGTAGGTTGTAGAATGGCTAATGCTAAGCAACTTTTCAATCAGCCTTCATTTTTTATTTCTTATAGTTTTTTTAATTATTTTCCTTCTTTTTGCCACTCTTTCTAACGTTCAGATGGGGGTCACTGTCCCAATCTAAAGAAGGAATGCTCTGTGAATGTATCATTATACCTATTTTTTATAACTCATCTTTTTAATCAGGCCTTCTCCTATTCATATTCCAGTCTCTTATTCAAATCAATGCATGGTTGCTAGGGTAGTTTGTTGCATGATTCTGAGTGGAGGTGTTATAGCTGCTCCCAATTCTGCATCTTCCAATGATCTATCCACGCAGCAAGAAGAAATAGCAGCAGGGTAATTTACTTTACTCAAGTGCTAAACTGCACAACTTAAGTTGATAAGAACAACCGATGAGCATTTAGTTTTAAACAATACATTACAAGTTAGAAAATAAGAAGCAAAGACTTAATTGGCTGCCATTGATAATTGCACTAATTTAGCAACTATCCCCCATATGTTATAAAAGGCACAAAGTTTCCCAGATACAGTTACCCATAGCAACCAATAAGACATTTGCTTTTAAACAGGTGACCAGTAAATGCTTCCTGCTGATTGGTTGCTATAGGTTACTGCACCAGGGCAAACATTGTGCCTTTTATTAAATAACCCCCTGTGTGTAAACCAGCCTAGAAATATTCCGTCTGGACAGACCGATTATTTATTGAAAAAGGAAGAAATCAACTCTTCTCAATTAAAATAATCTCCTCGCTCCTCAGACACGCGGCACTTTATATTCAATTCATTGAGTAGATTGATTGGGGAGGTGTAAATAAATGAATGTCAAGAAATCAATTGAAGTGAAATAGCGATTGGAGGTAAAGGGCTAGTGGGTTATTCTTATAGAAGTGATCAGTAACCAACTATAAATCTAAAGGGTAACAAGTTGAAGTATTGGAAATTGGTAGCTTGTTTTTTTTTTAAAAAAAAAAGTGGGTTCATGGAATGGAAAAAATCCAGTCCATTGTCACAAACAAGCTTTTCTTTTTTCGATTATGATCCTATGAAATTTCAGAATGGTCTGCCATGCATGCCTAGCAGTTTAGAAGTATAGTACCTGAAACAGAAAAGGCTCTTGCTGTAGCCCAGAATTGAGCAGCTATACATTTCATGCTGCAGGGCTAATAACCTTTAGGTTGTGTTATGTATTGCATTATATACTGTTTTAAAGGAACCATGCATTAACATCTGAACTAAAGAATGAAGCGATAAGCATTGTGGTTCAGAGGTACGGCAGCCCTGTACAGGTATGGGACCTGTCATCTAGAATGCGGAGGACCTGAGGTTTTCCAGATAATGGATCTTTCCGTTATTTGGATCTTCATACCTTATATCTACTAGTAAATAATTTAAACACCCAGTAGGCTGGTTTCATTTCCAATAAGGATTAACTATATCTTAGTTTGGATCAAGTACAAGGTAATGTTTTATTATTACAGAGACAAAAATAATTTAAAGATTTTAATTTTTGGATAAAATGGAGTCTATGGGAGATGGCCTTTCCTTAATTCGGAGCTTTCTGGATAACGGGTTTCTAGACAACGGCTCCTATACCTGTAATAGTAAAGATTACTGTCTCAATAGTTGCCCCCTGAACCTCCTCTTATTTCCTCTCCTGATACCCAGCAGCATCCTTACCCATGTGTAGTAGCTCTCTGTTGCTGTTTTATGTTATTGGCATCAACACTTTGCAAACATATCTGATGATCACTGATCCTCAGCTTTTTACCTTTCTTAATCTGTTAATTGACTTGGTTTTGCCTTTCATCTGTGCTTGCAGAAAGAAACATCATACAGTGCAACTTACTGCATTTCCATTCCCCAATGCTATGCCAGATGTTAGTATATATTAGCCCCAAAAGTTTGGCACCATAAGGTAAACAAAGGCAGGCCCTTGTTTAATATAAATACAACATTTAATTATTCACCATTTCTCTGTATAAGAGAATGACTGCAGACACATTTTTGAGTATTCTACAAACATAGTAATTATACATACAACACACACACACATGTATATATATATACAGTATATATCAGAATTTTATCCATTTAGCTTGAATATCACCTACTACCTATCAGTGCACTTATCAGATAGGACATACCAGATTAATTGATGCATATGTCAGTATATATATATATTTAATAAAAATACATACAGTTCAGACCTTGATCTCACTGTTGAATCGGTAAACAAATTAATGATTTAAGGAAAAATCCTTTAGCAAGCGAATGGAGTGGCAGTTAGACATCAGCATTTCTATTGATTAGCACTATGTATTTTTTTTAATATCTTGCATTGTCCCAGTAATGTCCTGCAGTGTCCGACTGGGCTAGTGCGGGACCCCAGGAATAAACCTGACTTTATAGGCCCCATCGACACAGACCCGTTCCCATATGGACTGTCTCCTCTTCCCCACCCTGACCCAATAACAGGCACAAATTAAAAAGGAGGGAATTACACAGTAGCAATCAGGAGGGAGGGGCTTAGCTGTACCAGGTTGGGCACCAGGAGGACGGCCCTTGAAGTCGTAGTCCTGGTTGGGCCCGGACACCCCTGGTAATGAGTTATGTGTAGCTTTTAACCATCAGGTGCACCATTGCCTGCCTGTTCAGATATAATTGGTATTACATTATGTTGGTGGTTCTTGCAATCGCAACTTGCCTGCGCCATTCTGGTTGCCTGTTTTTTCATGTAGAATTTTGTACAATATTTGAAAATCAGGTAAAATAGCTCGCTGACATTAAGCAAGATGCAAAGTCCTGAGGTTACAACCACGAAATACAGAAAAATCTTCTTCTCTGTAGGTTTGGAGATATAGCAGTCCACAACATTGGGACAGGGTTCCATGTCACATTTCACCAGTCGTGGTACACTGAACCCACCATACAGTTTGTAGAAAAGTAAAAGAAAGCCAAATTCTAATATCGTCTTGAAGAGAAGACTTATGACATATGTGCACCATAAACCCCCATCCATGTCCCCCGTGTTGGCATACAGCTTCTTGTTGTGCCTCTTCTCCCTGCTTTCCCGATAGGCAACATGAAGAACAACAAGAAGCGAGGGTGTTGACACCATAATCAGCTGTAGAGCCCAAAGCCGCACTTGGGAGATGGGAAAGAAATGATCAAAGCAGACATTTTCACACCCAGGCTGTCTGATGTTGCACTCAAATTCTTTCTGCTCATCTTTCCACACAGCTTCTGCTGCAACAACATACACCAATAGTCGGAATATGAACACTACTGAGAGCCAGATTCTTCCAATGCCCGTGGAATATTTATTTACTCCGCTCAAGATATCACGCAAAAATGACCAACTCATCTCAAGACGATGAAATGTTCTGTGTAGAGGGAAAAATATATTAGTGTCATGTATTTTTTTATACATTATGGCAATGTTAAAGTCAACTATAAACTGTTTATACTAGATTGGTTCAAAAGAGTAAACTGGTTAACATGAGAGGATGTATTTCAGCAGGAACTCACTTTGTTTCAGTCTGGTGTGGAGGTTCTGTTCAGTGTTGGAATCAAATGCATTTTTCATCCGTGATCTGATATATCTCCATGAATATGCTTGTTTGTTAACTGAGGTGCTAAGTGCACATTGAAATATTTCCAGAATTCCAGTGTAATAGCAGATGCCAGTAAAGTACCACATTTACCAAGGCAGGTGCTAATTACCAACTATGTTGATAGATTACACACACTGCAACTCTGTTTTTTACTTTGTCTGTGTGTGTGTGTGTATGGTGGCAATAGCTGGTGACTGATTACATTAGGAGGAAGTAAATTGTGTTTGTAGGGGCAATAAGCAAAGAGACTCTTAGAAGTAACAGCTACTCAAGGTAGGTATTAATTAATTCGCTCCCTTGAATCTATACTCCCATTAGTTTCTTGCGCACACTTCACCAAGCAAGTCTCTGGACCTCATCTGGACCTCTTTAGTGTTGTTGCACTTGCATCGGGGGCATTGTATGTATGTTCAGTGCAAGCCCTTTTCATTAAACTAATGTTAAGCTATATGTGTTCTTTTCTTAGCTATGACCCAGTTGTAAACAGAGGTAACAGCGAGATAGTAGTAAATAATCTACCCAAATCTCACATGTCACTGTCAAAAGGAACAGCCACACTGTATAAGCTTAATCAGGTTACATGTTATTTAAAACTAGGCACATCTTTATTTAAAAAGGCCTGTATGACTCTGCTAATAAAGCACTGTTTTACTCTATTCATCCTCGGCTACCCAAAACATAACACAAGTATTTCTATTACATTGTGTACTTCAAAATATTTGTGAACAAAGGAGTGAGTGGCAGACACATTTACTTTGCTCGAGTGCAGGAATAGAATAAAAAAAACTTCGAATTTCGAATGTTTTTTTTTGGCTACTTCGACCATCGAATTGGCTACTTCGACCTTAGACTACGACTTTGAATCGAACTAAAAATCGTTCGAATATTCGACCATTCGATAATCAAAGTAATGTCTCTTTAAAAAAAACTTCGACCCCCTACTTCGCCACCTAAAACCTACCGAGGTGCAATGTTAGCCTATGGGAAAGGTCCCCATAGGCTTGGTAACAATTTTTGGTCGAAGAAAAATCGTTCGATCGATGGATTAAAATCCTTCAAATAGAACGATTCGAAGGATTTAATCGTTCGATCGAACGTTTTTTCGTTTGATTGAACTATTTGCGGTAAATCCTTCGACTTCGATATTTAAAGTCGAAGGATTTACATTCGGCAGACGAATATCGAGGGTTAATTAATCCTCGATATTCGACCATATGTAAATCAGCCCCTAAGGGTATATACCAAGAGCCTGTCTTCAACAATTACTGTGCTGCTTGTACATCTGTATTTGTCTTGTGTTGTTACTAGTTCCTGGAGTATCATTACACTCCAGAGGGGCTTTGCCTATACAGGGAAAAATGCAGATCACACATCTCTACAGTATACATTTAGCTTTAGGGATGAAACAAATCCTAACCCAAATCTGAACCCTGGCTGTGTATTCAAATGAAACCATCTTTTAACATAACGCTTTGAAAATATGTGGTTTAGGCCAAAATACTAAACTTCCAATACTATATGGATTTGGTTTCAGATCAGCTCCATCCTAAGTATGCTGTAAATTCAGAAATACTAAATACTTAAAAATAACTGTTCTGTTTATATGTAACATTGTTGCATTTCATGAGCAGCTTTGGAAATTACTCTCTAAGCAATAAAGCAATGTAACACATTGTTAAAGGGGCTGTTCACCTTTAAGTTAACTTTTAGTATGGTGTAGAGAGTGATTTTCTTAAATAATTGGTTTTGATGTTTTATTATTTGTGGGGTTTTGAGTTATTTAGCTTTTTATTCAGACTCCATTTTGCAATTTGAGCAATCTGGCTGCTAGGGTACAAATTACCCTAGCAACCATGCACTGATTAAGGCTGGAACTACACAATGGCACAAATTCACTAAGCGCCGAAGCGCCAAACGCTAGCATTAATTCGCTAGCGTTTGGCATTTTTCATTACTGCGCAAATTCACTAACAAACGCTGGCGTAGTTTCGCTAGTGTTACTTCGCACCCTTATGCCAGGCGAATTTTCGCTAGCGACGTAACTACGCAAATTCACTAACTTGCGCAGTGTACTGAACGCTACCTTTTATGCTAGACTTCCTTCGCCACCTCAGACCTGGCGAAGCGCAATAGAGTAGATAGGGATTGTTTCAAAAAAAGTCAAATTTTTGACTCAAAGTCCCAAAAAACGCTGGCGTGTTTTCTACATGATGGGTGATAGCCTGACTCATGGCAACTTACCTAGACAGTGGGCACATGTGTAGGGCAAAATAAAATTTTTAATTGCTGATTTGAAGGTTTTCTAGGCATTTGTAGTGCTAATACGTGTTCCTCCATTGAAATTTGAATTTGGGGCCGTATGCAAATGAAACATCGCTAGCAAAACTTCGCTTCGCTTGGCGAATTAACGCTAGCGCAACTTCAAAAACTTACACTACCCCTGTGCGCAACTTCGGATTTTAGTGAATTTGCGGAGCGCTGGCGAAAATACGCCTGGTGAAGTGCGGCGAAGTTGCGCCTGGCGCAACTTCGAATCTTAGTGAATTTGCCCCAATGTGTCAGATCCGACGCGATGGGACGAGATGGATGTGACGAAAATAAGGTAAGAGAAATGTCGGACCTTGTCACTGCGTGCATCCGTCACGTCATGACTGTCGGATGATGACGCAACGTGCAGCATTCGTATCCAACAGTCTTGTCGTGCCGGATACACGCAGTGACAAGGTCCGACATTTCTATTACTTACCTTATTTTCACTGCATCCGTCTCGTCGCACTCTCGCCAGTGACCCCCTATAGCTGGAAAGAGTCCGGATAGCGATGTACAGATATTGGGATCCATTATCGGGAAACCCAATATCCAGAATGCTTCGAATAATGGAAAGGCCATCTCCCATGGAGTCAATTTTAAGCTAATTTTTAAAAATGAATATATTTTTCTACAATAAAACAGCAGAAGGGCACACTTGCGAAAACGCAAGAAACTATCTAAACTAAAGAACGTGGGCGTCCCCGCAAGGAGATCGACGGTCGTATAGTAACAATGGGCTAACTGACAGCAGGCTTTTGGTTTCTTTTTCAGGCAGTTCCTTGAGAAAAACAAACTAAAATGTCCTTAAAACTTACTTACTCAATAAAGTTATTATCACCTTTAGACCACTTTTGTTATGCTTCATATCAAGAAGCATAACAAGAATGTTGCCCTACCATAAAAGACTTAATAAGCATAGATTAACATGCACAGATGACATGATATACATATTTAGTACAACTTTGGTATCTATTAACCAGAATGCCTTGGACCTAGGGATATCCAGATAATGTATTTTCCTATAAATCACATTACTGAAAAGATTTAAACATTAAATAAACCCCATTGAAGTGTTTTGCCACCAAATTGGATTCATGCAGCTTAGTTATCTCCAATCTCTAATTACGGTTTTATTATTACAGAGAAAAAGAAAATCATTAAAAAAAAAAAATGTGCTTAAAATGAAGTCTATAGGAGATGGCCTTTCTCATTCAGACCTTTTTCGCATAAGGGATCCTATCATATAGGATAGGATTGTTCCTTATGGCACCAGCATATTCTGCAGCATTTTACTGAAATTATACATTGGCAAAGCTCCCTGCCCAAGTGAAGCACAACAGAATGAATTAACAGAATGCTTGTAGGGGAAAAATGCAACTCCTAGCAGTATTATTGGCATTATTACATGACAAGCTTTAATATGGCCTTAGGGGCAACCACATTTATTTTTGGAGTTATTGCCACATGAAACAATAGAAACATCAAAAAACTTCAGTGAGTTGTCTCACTACACTATATTAATTATTACATTAGCACCAGTAAAACAGGTGACTATTTAGTGGATCTGGGCCTTTAGTTCAGCTTTGTTATGGTATAGAAAGCATTACACATACACCAGTCTATTTTTATGTATGAGCAGTTTGTTTTACAGTTGTTTTCCCTTTAAACAAATTACAGAATGTGATATTTATGGAAATGATTTGTGATTTACACATAGTTTGCATAAAGCATCTTTAACTTTCTTTCCTAAAATGTATAGAGCTCTGCGAATAACTGCCATTAGGTTATACATTTACACGGTCTTTTAACCAAATTATTGAAAAGACGCCTCATTTTTATGTAGTAGCTGGTGCAGACGGCAAATTTTGGATGGAAATCACCCATAATGCAGCATTTTGTTTTCAAAATTTCAGCATAATTGGATCAAGATGTTGCAACCATCACAACTTGTGTGTTATGCACCAATAAGGAAATTAGCATTAATTTAGTAAATCTCCTCCAAGGTGTGATGATAAATGAAGTTTCCAAGTGATTTCTGTTAAAATAGCGTCATTGGTGATGCTGCAAGTTGTTAGCAGTATGTATGAACGCAAGTACCTTTTTAATGGCATCACTGCACTCTTAATTTTGCAACTGTAAATGAGGGACATTATTCCTACAAATAACTGATTGCTCAGACAATGTGCCAAAACAATCTAGACCAAGCGATGGCTCCATGGATAATAACTTTGACCTGAAATCTTGACTGTCAGTCTCAGATTAACCAATTTTACATACTGAATTACTATTATTATATATGATTTAATGAAGATATCTGAGTTGAAAGGAAAATGTACTCAATTTATTCTGGGCGTGGCACCTAGTGGCACAATTAGAATGAAATGATTGCGTAGCTTTACTGATCAAAACTTTAGTGACAGTTCAAAGAACTACCTATTTTTTCATTTTCAGCAGAAAATGTCTTATACGAGAAGGAAGGTCATTTTTACTTTGTGGTGCCAAAAGTTAGGCATCCTCAAGTGATCGCGTTTACTTACCTGACAATGACACCCCAGGCCGGTGCTCTTATCAGGAGAAAAGGTTATTCCAGCGAGCAAATTTCTTCAAATTTCCCTGGGCAGACACATGCAGGCCCAGATTTCTGAAGAGGCCACCAAAGCCCGGGCCTAGGGCAGCAGGATTTTAGGGGGCGGCATGCTACCCAACCACAGCCACATTGGTTCAGAAAAACTGGGGATGCACAGGAGATATGATCGTTTTTTCAATTATCCATGCGCCAATCCTCATTGCTTCAGTCCCAATGATAAAATTTGCATGAATTACAGGGAGGGGATAGGGGCAATGAATGGCCTGAGTGGGCCTAGGGGAGCCCACTATGTAAATCCGGCCCTGGATAGATGCAGATGTAAATAAATGCAATCACTTGGGGTGCCTAACTTTTGGCACCCCCAGGACTTTCCTTCTCCTTAACTGGCCAGTAACTGTTTCTTTAAACACATTTTATCTCTGATTTACAGTAATTACTAACCCATGAGTCTAAATCCAAAAATGGACCATCATATTGTTTAGGGTGTATCTACCCTGATCTGTGTCCCCCTTGAGCGACAAACACATATGAAACCCAACAGGGTCTGATTTACAAAACAATAAACTAGAGAATCCTAAAGCATTACCGGTATGGGACCTGACCAGAATGCTCGGGACCTGGGGTTTTCTGGATAATTTATTTTTCTTTCATTTTGATCTTCTACCAGAACATCATTAAATAAACAATAAATAAACATAAACCCAATATGATGGTTTTGCATCCAATAAGGATTAATTATATCTTAGTTTAGATCAAGTACAAGCTACTGTTTAATTAAAAAAAAAATTAAAATTTGCACAATTTGGATAAAATAAAGTCTATGGGAGATGACCATCCCATAATTCAGAGCGTTCTGGATGATGGGTTTCCAGATAACGGATCCCATAACATTTTAGCACATTTATTAAAGCTATTAATATACAGACACATTTATATATGCAGATGTATATGTCAATTTAGTTAGAATAGATTCAACTGCTTTAAACAGTTAAACACAATGGTGCTCTATGGGGTATTTAAGCATAATTACTGCTCGGAAAAAATAAAGGAGCTCTAAAAATCCATCCCTAATCACTTCGTACCTTTTACAAAACCTGCTTCAATATACTCTGTTCCCTGATGATCAAGATAAGTCGGACACTTATTATCATTCCCATGGCACAACAAGCATTATGTGCACC
The DNA here is from genome assembly GCA_038501925.1 of Xenopus petersii. Classification (NCBI taxonomy): domain Eukaryota; kingdom Metazoa; phylum Chordata; class Amphibia; order Anura; family Pipidae; genus Xenopus; species Xenopus petersii. Next base: position 81,774,812 of record CM076680.1, read on the forward strand.
AAGCTTGGAAAATAATTATAACACTAGATATCTTTCTCTTCCTACAGTGGAAATCTCACTAGCAGACTAGATATCACCGCATCACTGTTTTGTATTTTCATTTACTGTAATATTTTTTGCCCTGACAATCATAAGAAAACAAAGTGATAACTTACCAAAAGCAGCTACAGAAGACAAAAAGCCAACAGCTTCCCCGCTGCATTAAAAATTGATCTTCATTCCATGTACTCTGAAATGCAGCCAGCGTGACAATGAAACCCTGTTACCAAGGGTAGCTAAACAGGTGTAACTTGATCATTTGTTTCCCGTATTACTCAACCTCACTGTTTACTGTAAAGCCCTAGGATGTTCATAAAAGAAAATGACAGACTGTGTTTGCTTATACATTCATTTGAAGCTCACAAAGGCAGGATTTATAGGTATAGATGAAGGATTCTATTAGTGAGACCTTAAGCTTTTTAAAAAAATAGATAAAAGTAAATATAGCAGTAGTAAACAACAGGCAGTGCTGGTTTCAAGGTTATATGCTTGGACACAATCAGCAGTGTTCGTAAGCTGGATATCTTGCAGTTTGCTGGCTGAGAATCAGTGGTTGTGCTGTCTACCTCTATGGCAGTACCAATTGGTTGCATCTGTTAGCAATCCAATCATTTTGGCAGGAACTAGTTTGTTACTGATAGAACTCCCTTGGTTAGACAATAGGATGCTTAAGACGTAAATTATGGGGCCTGAGGGACAGCTGTCTAACCATAATTAGCTCCCGACACTACTAATAAATAAGTGGCTCTTTTTGCTGTATCGTATTATTGAGAGATAACACAAACAGTACATCATTTTATTTCCTTGATTATTTTCATACATAAGCTCTATAATGCTATGTCTCTTGCTGCTCTAGTACTTAAACCCTTAGAAGGCTGGTGGCAAAGGCCTGTCCTCCTGACTTACTGAATATTCTTTTAGAGGGAGAATTGTCCTAGAGAAGAAGTAACTGTTGGCCTTGTATTCATTTGATCATATGCCTCTTTTGAAACAACTAGACATATTCATCTATATGTTTAATTCTCATCTTGTATTTTAAAATGACAATTTAATATTGACATTGATAACCCTTCCACATGCAGAAGCACATGATATCCTCCTACCGGCAAATACATATCAAAAAATAATTCTTTCATTTTACACCACTCATATTTTACACCACTCATATTTTACACCACTTAAGAGATAAAGTTTTGGCACAGCTTCTTCAGACAAATGCCTGTGGTCCTGCCCAAACATTCAACAATTCTGGTGGTAAGTCGCCAGCTACTGGACAAAATGATCATGTAAAACTTTGAATGTCACAGCATCTTGCCCGATTTTCAACCAATTCTCCTCCACTACACAAACCACATGTTCAGAAAGAGCCCTGGTTGAACGACTATCAATAGCTTTCCCACACTCCTTCACCTATTGCCCTAGTGCAGAATAAGCCCCATCATAGCTATCACTTGGACTGGATAGAGACCATGATAAATAAGGAACAATACATCCAAAAAGGTTTTGACTCATGGCTCACATACATATCCTCATTACCTCAACCAATCAGACATCTGACAATACATGTTTTCACATTTTACCTGGCACTTGCTTTAGTATGTGCCATTGTGCCCATTGCACCTTAGACAATGCATGCAATGCAAGATGCAGCTCCAGAGTGCATAGAAACCCTGTACAGTACTATAGCCCTGTATTGAGTAGGAGGTACAGTCCTCCTCATTCAATCAGTGCCCACAAGAGCACCTACTTGTGGCACAATAAAAAATAATAAATGCATACAAATGCCCATGTCTTTGACAGTGGTAGGTACAAAAACAAGGAAGCAATGTGCATTGTGGACGAAGAAAACCACCGCACTTTGCCCCTTTCATATATATTTAATATAATATAGTAAGTATAGTAAAAAGTTAGAAATCGGATATACATTTGTGATTGTGGTTAGCTTCCTATGGAATATCTTCTGTGGGTATATACTGTATATATTCTATTGTAGTCAGACTATTCCCTTTTTGAAAAATGAAACCAAATGTAAATCTAAGCATTTGCCATGGAATAATTCACTTCCTTTGCTATCCCACATTTTGAATTTCCTTTTGTTCAAGTGTAAAATTCCAGGCTATTAAAGTGTATATAATTATTGACTGTGTGTATATTTAGAATCTGGAAAACACCCAAGATTGCTGATATGGGTGTTGGTGCTGACCTGATATTTTTGGCAAATGCAAAACAGTTGTAAATATAATTACATATATAATATATGTATAATATAATATAAATGTGTGAGAAACTATACGATAGTCTTTTTTTCCTGGAACTCGACTTGTATATCTGTATCATAAAACATATTAAAAAGCCACTCCAAGAACTTAAGGTATGCTTTCCCTATCTAGTATTTAGTTGTTTTATTAACCTATGCCTTTCAGTGTTGCATTTCCCTTTCCACTTACCCAGGATAACATTGTGTGTGGAAATATGAAGTGTTCAGAAATACAATTATATGTTTGTAAGGCAAATAATATTAAAACATGACACTAATACTGCATACATTTCAGTCTCTATGGACACTTGGAGAGATGTATGTAGGTTATTCTGCAGAAGGGGAGCAGGTACTATGATTCAGAAGCACAGGGCCTCTTTGCAGACTGAGTCCTCTCCTGTTATCTACCTTGCATATCTGAATACAGTTCAGGCAGCTTTAGGGCTATTCCACACGGGGAGATAGCGACGCGTTTGCGGTCGCGGCGACAAAGCGCCGCGACAGTCGCCGCGACCGACGCAGGCGACAGTTTTGTATGGGCGCCTATGTAAAAACGCCTGTGCTAACCACACGAGGCGATGCGCTTTTCAACAGTCGCCTGAAAATGCCTCGCCAGGCTTTTTCAGGCGACTGTTGAAAAGCGCATCGCCTCGTGTGGTTAGCACAGGCGTTTTTACATAGGCGCCCATACAAAACTGTCGCCTGCGCCGGTCGCGGCGACTGTTGCGGCGCTTCGTCGCCGCGACCGCAAACGCGTCGCTATCTCCCCGTGTGGACTAGCCCTTAAGGTTTGTCAATTTTGTCCTGAGGCTTATGCGTTGTTAAGTGTCATATGAAACTCCATTTATTATGACTTATCAACCCACTGAACTATTTATAATAGCTACAACCTTGTTATGAGCTACAAGGGCCCATCTCCAAGGTGGGCTTCAATTAAATATATCAGACACTGCTGACACAGATTGCTGTTTTAGAAAAAATAAAGTCAATTTATTTTCATACTGCTCAACATATTTGCTGGTTATTTTAGACACTGAGAAAAAAAAAAGAATACATATATTGTATTACTTGATATATTATGTATAGGTCTATACCTATTATGCAAATATTTGTTTTTATAATGGTAGGCATTACACAATAACGAGATATAAAAAGGCACACAAAAATGCAGAAAAAATAGGACTTTGCCTTTACTTGCCAAAACTCAGGGTGCTTTTCTTCAAAAAGCGCAATATATAATAGCAGTCACAGCTGAGAACGTTTTCTTTCTGCCTTCCCAAGGGCCTCTCTCCTAAACAGTCCAGGTCTACTCAAGATAAGTTACTCACTTTAATAGTGACTCTAATAGTTATAGATAGTCAGGGCTATTTAGCCAAGCAGCGCAGACTCCACTGAAGAGTTTAAGTGAAATTAGATTTCTGTGTAATCATTGCCCTAAAGTAGAGACTTGGGGATTATTTACTAACACTGGTGTAACTATAGAAGAAGCAGAACCCCTGGGAAAAGGGAGGCCGGGGCCACAGGGTCTGTTTCCTCTATATCAGTGCTGTCCATCTTCTATGGTACCGAGGGCCGGAATTTTTGTAATCTACATGGTGCACAGTTGCACTGAACTGAAGACATTCTTTCTATTACTGTAAAGTGTGAAGCTTCCTGCCTGCATAGCCAGGTACAGATTTGGGGCCCATATGTTTGCTGTTGCTGCTGGGCTGGGTGCTGGGCAGGTACATAAATACTTGGGGGCAATATGATGTGATCAGATTTATTTTTGGCTGCTGCTATCACAGGTAAAGATTGGGTAAAGATGGCTGCAATATGATGGCTGCTGTATGATGGATGGCTGCTGGACTTGATGGATGGCTGCTGGACTTGCTGGTACAGGTACAGGGGGCAGTAATATAAATGAAAAAGTGTTGTACATTTTCTTGCTCTCTTTATTTAAAAACCATCATGGTAAGGAGGGAAATGGTAATGCAGGACAGGGGGCACTGATTGAAGCTCTTGCCTAGGGTGCCAAACTACCTCATGCCTGCCCTGGCAAGGATGTCACTCTTATGTGAAAAAAGCCATATAAGACATACCCATAAATCCATATGCCTCCTCTTCCCTGTGTATAATACAGTACCCCAGCATATGATTAAACATCTTAGGGGCCACTAACAATAATTTTCAAATGCTAACAAACCCCCAGAACAAATACCAAAGTATGACACACACAGGGAGCATAGGGAAGGCAGAGCAGGAGACAGGAATCTGGACCAGTCTTTGGGCTCTTACTGACGAGTGTTTTTACCTGCGCTCCCCTGCGTTCCGTTTTTCTTCCTTCAGCCGCAGGGGAGCGCAGGAATAGACGCACCTACACGCGCTTGTGTGAGTACAGCCCCATTGTAAAGAATGTAATGCGTCTGTTCCTGCGCTTCCTGGCTGAATGCAGAAAAACGGAACGCAGGGGAGCGCAGGTAAAAACGCTCGTCAGTAAGAGCCCTAATATGTACTACATACAGTGACACAGTGCTGGTGCCCTATTAGCATTTTGTATAAAGTGTGAACAGGTGAACAATGTGGCAGTTTCAGTCTGGGTCTCAGGTGTGAACAGTACAGTCTTTAGGGGTGTGAACAAAAGAGGTGTGACAAGGTGTGAACAATACAGGGGATTACAGTGTGAATTTTGGTTTAAACAATGCAGGGGCCAGTTAATCTCTGTAGTGATACCTTTTAAAGTTTACATATGGTAAACAGACACAGCAGGCAGACTTTGATGTGGAAGGCCATATAAGGGGGGGGGGTTGCGGGCCGCCACTTGGACAGCCCTGCTCTATATCATTATAATCCCCCTCCCCGCCACTTTCTCTTTCATTAAATATTTGCGCTAGTACCTTAGCGAGCACGCGAGCATTGGGGGGGGTTGGAGTGCGCACAGGAGTCCCTATGCACGTCGGAGTGAGTCACTATGCGTGCCGGGCACCTCTTTACTAGACACCAAATTTCTCATTATTTAATTAAAAAAACCAAGACCAATCTCCCATTCCCGATTTGATCTTATTTATTAATTAAAAAACTTGAATTAATTGTATCGGAAAAAAAACATATAAAATCAAGCAAAAACCTTGACAGGTCTGAGATGATGGATTTTTAGGATTTGGGCTTTTTGCAGTATCAGGGTATAATAAATCTCAAAAAAATCTAGTTTGTTTCTACAAAAAATCCAGTTTTTGCCCCAAAAAGCCCAACCAGATAAATTAAAAGTTTATTAGATAACCCCCTAGGTGTCAGTACTAGGGTTTAGATACCCTGGAAAATGCCTGAAAGCTGGGAGTACCCGTCAAGTTATTGTGCTCTCTCTCTATTACCATGAGGGGATATATACTGATCATGCTTTGAATATACGTGTATTTGTGCCTTTGAGGATATGTGTATTCACGAATATTCCTTGTTCCTGCTTTATTTCTGATAAACTCCTATGTGGACTGTATTCTCAATAAATCAGTTATTTGGTTAATTTATGAGAACCACTCTCGCCCATTTATTGTGTACTGGATATAATTGTGGTTTAACAACACCCTGCCTTCACACAAATGCAAGGGCTCACTGCTGAGTATAAAGAGTCTCATCTGTGAAAAGATTGGTAAAATTTATAGGGGCATATTTATCAAAGAGTGCAGTGTGAAATTCAGCCACACTGCATTCATTTCTATGGGATTTTGAAAGGCGTATTTATCAAAGGATGAACTTCCACTTTCACCCATTGATAAATACTCTTTTAAAAATCCGATAGAAATTAATGGAGAGTGGCGGAATTGCACTCTAGAGGACTGTGGCGATCTGTAACTTCACTCTTTGATGATTATACCCCATGGCTCTGGAGAAAAGGTGCAGCTCTGTTTCACTAAAGCCTTACACATATAGGAACATCTTTTATCCCAATTAGGCCTGATGTATAAAAAATATTTCAATACTTTACAGTTAACACCTGGTTAAATTTCAGGGATAACTCTCTATCAGCCAGGCCACACAGCCTACTCCCAAGTCAGATTCACGTAGCACTTTCCCAGACACTGCCTTTCTTCTGGCTCAGTCACAGACCCCTTGGCACATGCTTTCTCTCTCACGCTCTCTATCGTTTTGTCTCAGGCTCCACGGACCCCTTGTTTCTCTCTCAGGCTTCCTCTCACATACTGGGAACAGCCGGAACCCTCAGGTATTGGGGCTGACTCCTTTTAGCTCTACTATCAACTGCCACCTAATTACCTGAGAGGAAATAACCCTATCTCCACTAGGCATCCTCCCTGCAGATGTTACTGGACCCCACAAAAAAATTATTTTAGGGCCCCCAACATATCCATAGAATGTCTCGTTTTACCAATATGTTACATTGCTCTTTATTTGTGCCTGCAGCCACATGGTCTACTTTCTCAGTAGTTATGCCCCTGCTTTGTTATCCATTTTATGGCAAACACACTGTCATACCATGTAGAAGACCACTGGTAGGGTAGAGTAGTTTTAATGATTATCTTGAAAACTGGTATCTATGCATTTCAAGTTGTTCTTGAATCCATATGCATTGTGCTCAGCTGTGTTTCACTTCTCTACATGTTATTGCTTGAAAAAGTTTTTTTTTGTAATGTGTACGTTACTGTAAGTGTTTTGTAAATTCAGGAAATTTCATCTCTTTTACTTTTTTCCCAATGGGATAAAATGTCATGCTACTATAGTTGTATATTAATTGAGGGTGACACATACACAGTCATGTTTACAAGAAATGAAACCAAAGCTAATGACGCACAGACAGAGGTGTTCAGATGTCAATAGGGAAACTGTAAAAAAAAAAGGATGACTTTCTTTTAAAACTCTGCTCTGGAGCATAAGTATAAGGGAAGCAGACTCTGCAACTGCACAGGACCCAGGAGGTTTAACAGGCCCAGAAGATATAGGGGACCCAATTGAACGTTTAATAATAAGCAGTTTGAATATATAAATATTCATGACAAATCTTTGAGCTTGGGACAGTTGACATTACTAAATATATGTAAATAAAATATGTCCACACCCCAAAAGTCCAATACACGAGCCCTTAATTTTCCATCTCAGACAATAAAGTACATAATATTTATTCTGGGCCTAGAGGGGTTTATTGGGAAACTAAGAGCATTCAGTAACAGAGTTGCATTTTGCTATTATGTAAAGTACATTAATTTTCTCCAGCAAAACTAATTTGTTAGAACACTAAAAATAACAATTCCAATCCTTATTTGAACTAGTCTGCATATCCTGCTGGTATGCACCATAAAATTGTCAATATTAAATAGAGGAGACAGATTCTTATGCTAGATGTTGATGTTGACATCATCCGTTTCTGTTTTCATTTGTAATTATATAATGTGGACATTCTGTTCACCTGTCTGACAGGTTTCTGGTTCACCAACAACAAGGAAAATATTTATGATATATCAAGATTTTCTGCTTTGTGCCATTGTGCTTGGTTTACTGAAAATTTCCCCACCCTAATGCATAACTACAATATGTATTTAAAGAAGAAGAATGTATTCAATTTCCTTTTAATAGAAATATAAAGATGAATATATTATATTTCCTCACATATTCTACCTTGCACAAGACCTCTATTGTTCTCCTACTTCTTTTTTTTTCTTTATGTATTGTTAAGCATAACTATTGTAAAATAATCTTTTTTAAAAAAAAAAAAAAAAGGCGGAAACTGGGGGGTTGTGGCCTGATGCTAACCTAGGGCTGTCAGGTTCTGCTTGGAGCTATAGTTCAGTAAAAGCAGGTAAGTTGCAGGCTGGACATTCTTACTTATAAAAGATTTTTAGATTGGCAAGGGAAGCATTTTTGCATTTGAATACCTTGGCTGTAACTCTAATTAATTCACAGAGAGAACAGTGAGCTGGAGAATTTTTGCTAATTTTTTCTTCTGTGTGAGGCTCAACAACCAATGATCACAAAGACAATTGACAAGAATGGTAACCATGCCAAAACAACAAACCAGGCACTTGAAGTATTCTGGCGGCAGCTCCTCTGGGTTGAGCAACAGTAGGCAGTGTGGTTGTGGCCTAGTGGATAATATCAATTACTTTTCCCCTGTTTTTACTGAACTTGGACTTGTTTTGTGATTTTGGTTTTCATTACCAAACCTATTGCTCAAAGCAATTTGTATGAAGCCTAAAAACGTTTAATATGTACACAGCACATCAGTCAAGGTTAACAAGGTTGGCAGAGAAAGCAGAATTATAGCTGGTGTCTGAAAGAACAGAAATAGGACCAAATGTGCTTGACAAGACCTGTGATAAAGGGGGAGTCCTAGACCAAGTAGCAACGGCACATTTGTAAGAAGTGGAGGTGCCTCAGTTGGCAAGATTTTGACAAATTATGAGCTGGCTGCCAAAATGTCTACTTGTGATTATGGGGGTGAAGGAACGATAGGCAATGAGGGCACTAGATATGACATTACTCTTATGTATAAAATATGTAATATTCCTTTGAAGGATAACTGTAGCTTTAAAAAGCTCCACCTTTTATCAAGTTCACATATGCAAATGAAAGTCTTCTAAAAGACTGGTTTGACTAGTTAAGGATTTCAGTTGAGCTATGATTAAAAAAGAGATGTACATATAATCAGTATGACTTACAGGTGTCAGAAAAAGCAGAATATTAATGATTTTCTATTAGAAGGAAGTACATTCCAGGATGAGCAGACAGAACAAGGCAGTGATTGGCAATAGACTCATTGCAATTAGATGAAAGGAATAGCGCAGAATGGTAAAGATTATGTAATTTAATAACAGGCCTTGCATCACCATCAAATTTTTTAACTGTTTTACTGAAGTCCTTCTGTTTCTCTTTATACCCCATCTAAAAGAGCAAAACAAAAACAAAAAAGGAAACGGAACTTTAGCAGGTTACCTGCAAAACATTTATTCTAGGTTGTATTTATTTCTAGGTTTTTTTGTTTTGGTATGCCGATTTAACATACTGTAGTTGCAGCACAGAGCCACTACAAGGAAACTGGCCACAAAGTATTTTTACCTTATTGTACAAACCACCAACACTTTCTTTCTTTTTGGACTTCAACCATCTATATATTTTGATCAAGCATTTGTTTATTTCAAATCTCTATTTGAATTTGCATCCTCATTGTACTTTACCTCAGATTTTGACTGAAAGCAGGTAAGTTTAATTTGGATCCGGCATGATGTTTTTAAGTTTTGATATAAATACAGCAAGTAATACAACTATTCTTATGGTTAAAAACTGATGACCTGCATATTAATGATGTATGCATATATAAACCCTCCCAATGGTCAAACATTTGAATATCATGAAAATGCAGAAGAAAGCTGTCGCGACCGGCACCCGATACCAGAACAAATGCCAAGCACCCTGGTCTCGGCTCGGTTTCACCAGTAGTGTGACCACTGTTGGGCTTCGGGAGGAGCCCTCAGCTTACTTGGGTGCCACCTGGACTTAACGAGGGGTGCAAGGCGAGGTGTTCTGGCTGGCAAAGGGGCACGGCTGTTAGCAGAGTCTTTTGGGCCGAAGGTCACGGTACAAATGGAGCAGGCAAGAGAATCATCAGACAGGCAGAGTCGAGGCAGGCAGATATCAGAATCGTCAGGCAGGAAAGGGTCAAACCGGGTTGTCAATCAAGGGGTTAAGCAGGAAGAGTTGTCGTAGGCAGGCAAAGGTCAGGATACAGAGTTCAGAATAGTCAGGATACAGGCAGGGTCAAACACGGATAAACAGGATACAGAATAACAGGAACAGATGCACTAGGCTCAGAAATCACTTAGAAACAAAGTTCTATCACGGGCACTGGCTGGGAGTATGAATGGGCCTTAAATACTTTCAAATTTCGCGCCAAAACGTGCGGCAATGCGTACCTTTAAGAGGCGCGCAGGCGCCGCGCGCGCCCTAAGAAACCAAGATGGCGCCGGCGCTGGAGGCAAGAGAAGGAGCGTGGCGGCGTGGCGTCCGTCCATCTAGTTACCTATCTCCTCTTCCAACGCTAGTAAATAGATGGAGTGTAATCTAAGGGCACTTAGAATGATCACTTTGTTAATACGAAATGAAAATAATATGAATAATGAAGGAAAATAATAAGTAGAAATATATCCTCTAGAAGTGAAAGGGAGAAGACACACACATAGACTTACCAGCCTTAAATAGGTTGAATAGTCAAGTTTTAGTCTTTAATAAATGGCGAATGAGGTTACAAAGAATATTTTTTGAGTATATTCGTACCCGTGTTTTTTCACTGCGTTTTTTTTTTCTCGATTCATAAAAGAAAAGAAAACTAGATTTTTTGATAAATCTGCCCCATAAAGATAGTGTCACATAGGGCTGATTCTTTTAATTTAAATTGAGAGGAATTGGAGCCAGTGAGGGAATTTGTTTAGAGAATGGCTGAATAGCGATAGACAGATGAGTTTAGCTGAAATGGTTAAAAAAAGATTGGAGTTGTAACAGATATTGGCAGGCCCAGATTTGTGGCGAGACCACAAAGGCCTGGGCCTAGGGCAGCAAGGTATTGGGGGCAGCATGCTGCTCCCTTGGGAGCACTGGGGGGAGGTAATGCTAGCAGCAAAGTGTTTGAGTCAGCACACACTCCTTCAGGTTCTCCGGTGCACGTTCCAATAGTGGCCACAAAAAACCCAATACAGCAAATTTTCGATGATGGACAGCACCGTTTTTATGAATAAAAAGCCTTTATTTGTTACTTGGCTATGACCAAATCATAGAGTTACGTTTCAAGACACATCCTGGCTCTTTATCAAACTAACTGATACATTTATCCAACTTCCTTTTAAGGCACTCAATAAAGCGCCCTCTAGTGTTATTTAGGTAATATAGGTCACAGTATATTTAAAACAAATATCATACAATTTAACCAGTTTTATACAGTGTAACAATTTGTGTATAGACATTGCATCTTATTGCCACTGGCACTTATCTGTTCCTGTCTTTCACACTGTTCACATAATTGTGTATAATTTAATCAGTAAAAAATAAATATTAAAATCATGATTAAAAACAACATTTCAGAAAATTGCTTGTAGGTCGTATTCCTTATTAAGGGTATTAGGGGCTAAAGTTCTTAACGGTGGATCTGGTATGCTTCCCTTTTTAAAAGTCTTTTTACCCCCTCGTCTGGGGCGGGATATAATTTCTATCACCTGGAACCGTAGTTGTTGTACCCCGTGGCCCATCTCTACAAAATGTCCCGCTACAGCTTGCTCTATTTTTTTCACTTTAATGGCCGATTTATGTTCCCGTATCCTTTCACACACTTGACGGGTAGTTTGTCCTATGTAAAGGAGTCCACATGGGCATTTTATCACATAAACTGCAAATGTGGTTAAACAAGTGTGGTAACCTTTAATCTTAAATGGTGTTCCTTTGCGGGGATGATAGACATTCGGGCCCTTTAAACAATTTGTGCAGCAGTTGCAATTTAAACATGGAAATGTTCCATTTTTTCTAGGTTGTAGGGTCGTCTGTCTATCATCCACCCCTCCAAGGTCAGATTTAAAGTAAAACTATACCCCCAAAATGAATACTTAAGCAACAGATAGTTTATATCAAATTAAATGACATATTAAAGAATCTTACCAAACTGGAATATATATTTACATAAATATTGCCCTTTTACATCTCTTGCCTTGAACCACCATATTGTGACTCTATCTGTGCTGCCTCAGAGATCACCTGACCAGAAATACTACAAAACTAACTGTAACAGGAAGAAGTGAGGAAGCAAAAGGCAGAACTCTGTCTGTTAATTGGCTCATGTGACCTTACATGTGGTTTGTATGTGAGTACAGTGAATCTTACGATCTCAGGGGGCAGCCCTTATTTTCTAAAATGGCAATTTTCTATTTATGATTACCCAATGGCACATACTACTAAAAAAGTATATTATTATGATAATGGTTCATTTACATGAAGCAGGGTTTTACACATGAGCTGTTTTACTCATTATCTTTTAATAGAGGCCTACATTGTTGGGGGGTATAGTTTTCCTTTAACTAGCATAGAGCCAATAGTGCATCCCTTCTTGTAGGACATTATGGGAGGCAATTTAAAGGCTTGCACATTGGGAATCCCTTCCTTTAAAAGGCTCCAATGTTTTCTCAGTATATTCGCAATTTGCGGACTTATTGAAGTAAATGTAGAGACAAAAGGAATACGTTCTAACTGTTTAGGGGGACCACCTAATAGGACTTTATCCCTGTCTAAGTGTTCCACCTCTAGTCGTTGCTGTGTAAGTAATTCATTAGGATATCCTCTGGTCCTAAATTTATCCTGCATTTCATTAAGTCTTTCTCCCAGAACCATCAGCTCACTAACTATACGCTTAATGCGAGTGAATTGGGACTTTTCATCTGAACCGGATGGGCCGAGTCAAAGTGCAATAGGGTGTTTGTGTCTATTGGTTTGGTATAGAGGTCTGTGAGTAATGTTTACTTAGTATGAGGGCTCAGCTTGCGCCAGAGTAACTTTAGTATCCTGTCCCCAACTTTATGTCCTTACTAAAGTGTATAGTCTCAATACTTCTTGGTATAGGAACAGATACTCCAGTGCAGAAACTGTGCTGCAGCATTTATTCAACACAACATGTTTCGAGCCATGGGCTCTTTTTCAAGTGTTACATTTACAAACCAATTACACAGATCTATTAAAGGTGTACTAACTTCACCCCCTTAACTTCATAGGTGCATAGGTGCAGTCCAGTGCAGTAGGAGGCAACTGCTGTGGGGAATATTTTTCAGCCTTGCCTCTTGTAGTTGTGCAAAAGTTCATTCCAGTTGTATGTCCATAAAGTGCATTTAACAATTACACTTGTCCCCAGTATTGCTTTATGCCTACTAGAGTCCATAGTTCATGCATAAATACAATATAGTCATGAACAAAGCATGACAATTAATGGCCCATGATGCAAAATCCACATGTATTAAATAAAATACATATATTATAACAGAAAACAATGCTGCCACTATAAACCTGTGTCTTACCCATGTGTCATTCATGAGGGCCAGGTATGCTATGCTATTCATGTACAGGCAGCAACAATTCTTTCTCACTGAAAGGAAACAGAAAAGGTGTTAGCAACATGATATTGATTATATTCATTACAGAAAGTTCACTACACTGGTCATTCATACCTACAGGGAATAAACTTTGTAACCTTTTTATCCATCGTGCTTCTCTCAGTAGCAACAATTGTTTCTTATTTGCACCTCTCTGTGGGGTATCCACTACTTCTAACACTAAGCATTTCAATTATGTAGCATTGTGTCTATTTGTATCAAAGTGACGAGATACTGGTGTATCGGTCGAAGTATTAGCTTTAAAATTTACTGTCACCCTTGTGTTGTTTGATGCGTTCTTTGTCTGCACAAACTGTTTGTCCCACATAAACTTTTCCACATGGGCATTTTAACATATAGACAACTGATGATGTATTACATGTTGCGTAGTGTTTTAGATGTATATTGACCCCTTTTGTGGGGTGTTGGACTACATTACCTTTGATTACTGACGCGCAACATATACATTGAAACATGGGTAAGTGTCTGTCACCTCTTTGCCTTGGAAGATCCTTTCTTGTCGCTTCTGTTGTTTCTCTGCTGGACAGAGTATGTCTTTTATTGTGTTTAGGGATTGGCGAATTTTACACGTTTCGTTTCACCAAGAATGCGCCGTCGGCGAAATGTCGACGACGCCTATTAAAGTCTATGGGTGTCCAAAAATTTTTGTCGCGCGGCAAAATTTTTTTGACGCGTCTTTTGATTTTGACGCACAATGCCATACAAGTCTATGGGCGTCATTTTTAGGCAAAACAAGGTGAAAAAATTCGCTCATCCCTAATTGTGTTACCACGCTTATAACAGAATAATCGTTTTTCTTTACAGAATTTGTTGAAATCTTTCTCATTTTTTAAGATGGGCCAGTATTTTTTAAAAGTCTTTTCCATTATTACACTATGTTTACCATATTTGCTTATAAACATTACACCATCTTTACTTTTTTTCTCTTTTTATTTGATGTAGGAATGTATCTCTCTCTATCTTACCAACCTCTCGGGCTGTTGTATGGAGTATCTTTTCATTATAACCCTTCTCCTTAAATCGTTTAACGAGCTCCTCTGCTGCTAGCTGGTAGCCAAACTCATCTTATGCTATCCTTTTTGCCCTCAAAAATTGTCCTTTTGGAATGGCTTTGACACATTTAAGGGAGTGGAAGCTTGTCATATTAAGTCGATTATTACGGTCAGTCTTTTTTCTATAGAGGTTTGTGGATATTTCCCCATTTTTCAGTGTAATCTGTACATCTAGAAAGTTTAAGGAGGTTTCTGACACCTCTGTTGTAAACTTAATAGTGGGGTGTCTGGTATTGGCTTCTTTTACCATGGTATGGAACTGATCTAATTCCCCCTTCCAGATTACCAAAATATCATCCACATATCTCAGGTATAGCATTATGTGATCTTTGTACTCATAATCTAAAAACAGTTTTTTCTCTAGATAGTGTACAAATAAATTTGTAAACGCTGGGGCGACCGCATTCTTAAACCTGAAGTAATTCCTCTTTAGTACAATGTTCAGACAATCTATTAAAAAATAGATTAACCCATTGGACAAATTGGTCTCCAATTCCTCAATACAGTGCAAACCCTCTTCTTGTGGTATAGAAGTATATAAACTCTCTATATCAATACTGCACAATTTCCAGTCTCGATCTATATTTTTTTAATTTAATCAACAACTCATTTGTATCTTTTAGACACACTGGAATTTGTTTCACAAGTGTTTGCAGATAAAAATCTACAAATTTGCTCAAAGGTTCAAGTATAGATCCATTCCCAGACACTATAGGGTGACCTGGTGGTTTAACCAAAGATTTATGTATTTTTGGCCTGTAAAAAATCAGTTATTGGTTTAGTTATTAACCCATTGGTCAAAGCTTCATTTACAAGTAATGTGACCTCCTTTTTAATAGCATCTATTGGATCTTTACCAATTATTTCATAATGTCCTGGTATTTGTAATTGTCTCATTGCTACATCCTTATACAGGGTACTGTCCATAACTACAATAGCTCCACCTTTATCTGTTTTTTTATAACAATGGATTCATTGTTTTTTTAGGTATTCAGGGTTTGCCTTTCCTTATATGACAGATTATTGCTGGGTTTTTTTAGGCCTTCAAAAACGCTTTTGGCTTCTGCTAAAACCACTAATTCAAATGCATTTATTGCATCATTTTTTATGTCCGGTATATATTTACTTGTCCTTTTATATGGACAGGAATCCAACGGGGGCTGGGTATCAGTCTTAGGAAAACACATTTTTAATTTTAGATTCCTAATGAACTTCAAAAATTCTATCTCCCATTCAGATAATTCTATGTTGTATGTAGGTACAAATCCCAGTCCTTTATTTAGCACACTCGGTGTTAAGGTATAAGCAGAAATGTTTATAACAATGTCATTTACCTTAGTGTTCTTTTTCTTGCTCTGGTACTTCACTTGTTGCGTTGGTGCACTTGGGCTACTCCTGGTTTGATACGTGTGATTGACCTCCAGATTGGGCTTACTTTGACCGCTATTAGAGACTCCTTGTGTTGTACTGGGGGTGGCAGAAATCCTGCTGTGGTCGCTTTCTGATGAAGTATCTCGGGTACTAGATGGTGCTCTAAAGACATGATCCCGTCTAGCGCCGCTGCGTCTCCACAATCTCCCCCTGTAGATAAAGGGTTGTTTATCCCTGCGGTGGCTCGGCAGTCCGATCCGGGCTCCCCCATTGGACTCCCTTTGCTGGAACCGCTGCCTTCTTCTGTCCTCCCGCCAGGAGTAGACGCAATCCTCCAGGTAAAACACTACGCAACGTGTAATACATAATAAGTTGTCTATATGTTAAAATGCCCTTGTGGAAAAGTTTATGTGGGACAAACAGTTTGTGCAGTCAAAGAACGCATCAAAGAACACAAGGGTGACATAATAAATTTTAAGGCTAATACTTCAACCGATACACCAGTATCTCGTCACTTTGATACAAATAGACACAATGTTACCCAATTGAATTGGTTAGTGTTAGAAGTAGTGGATACCCCACAGAGAGGTGGGAATGACTGACCAGTGGAGTATAGTGAGCTTTCATGTTGCTAACACCTTTTCTGTTTCCTTTCAATGAGAAAGAATTGTTGCTGCCTGTACATGAATAGCATAGCATACCTGGTCCTCATGAACGACACATGGGTAAGACACAGGTTTATAGTGGCAGCATGGTTTTCTGTTATAATATATGTATTTTATTTAATACGTGTGGATTTTGCATCATGGGCCAAACAACCCCGCTGATATTAATTGTCATGCTTTGTTCTTGACTATATTGTGTATATGCATGAACTATGGACTCTAGTAGGCATAACGCAATACTGGGGACAAGTGTAATTGTTAAATGCACTTTATGGACATACAACTGGAATGAACTTTTGCACAACTACAAGAGGCAAGGCTGGAAAATATTCCCCACAGCAGTTGCCTCCTACTGCACTGGACTGCACCTATGAAGTTAAGGGGGTGAGGTTAGTACACCTTTAATAGATCTGTGTAATTGGTTTGTAAATGTAACACTTGAAAAAGAGCCCACGGCTCGAAACAAGTCGTGTTGAATAAATGCTGCAGCACAGTTTCTGCATTGGAGTATCTGTTCCTATACGAAGAAGTATTATTATTATAAGGCATATAGCGGCTAGGTCTCTTCAAATTTAGTTCTTTCCCTCTGAAAGTATTTGGCATGTTTTACCGAAAATTCACAAGAGTTTGCAAAGTCCGCCAGGACGCCCAATCGTGTCCTGTATGGACTCAGTGTAAACACCCTTTTCAGTATTTGTGGAAAAAATAATTAACCCTTATGTTGTACAACACCGATACACCAGTATCTCGTCACTTTGATACAAGTCAAACATTAAAGATACGGGGGATTTTGTGTCAAAATTAAAGGAAATAGATATTTTGCCTGAGGATGCTTTGTTGGTCACTCTGGATGTGGAGAGCCTCTACACCTCCATCCCACATGATGGGGGTGTGGAGGCTGTTCATGTAGAGTTGGAGAAAGACAATACTTTGGATGGGTCCCAAAAAGAGTTTGTGATAAACTGTCTGGAATTGGTGTTGCGGAATAACTATTTCCTTTTTCAAGATAAATTTTACATACAGATCAGGGACACTGCTATGGGGTCTAACGTGGCCCCCGTATATGCAAATATATATATGAATAGGTTTGAAGAAAAGTACATTTATACCAATACCGAATACCGCGACCATTGTCTTCGATGGTTTTGCTACATTGATGATGTCTTTATGGCATGGGTGGGGCCACGTTGGACCCTAGATGAATTTGTCCGACACATTAACTCAGTGTCTGTTTGTATTAAGTTCACTCTGCATATACACACATCAGAAATTTCTTATTTAGACACAAGAGTATATAAGTCTGGTGGAAGGTTACTCACAGACCTCTATACCAAACCAACAGACAGAAACACCCTATTGCATTTTGACTCGGCCCATCCGGTTCAGGTGAAAAGGGTTTTGCCAAAGTCCCAATTCACTCGCATTAAGCATATAGTCAGTGAACCGATGGTTCTGGGAGAAAGACTTAATGAAATGCAGGATAAATTTAGGACCAGAGGATATCCTAATGAATTACTTACACAGTAACGACTAGAGCTGGAACAGTTAGACAGGGATAAAGTCCTATTGGGTGGTCCCCCTAAACAGTTAGAACGTATTCCTTTTGTCTTTACATTTACTTCAATAAGTCTGCAAATTGCGAATATACTGAGAAAACATTGAAGCCTTTAAAAGGATGGGATTCCCAATGTGCAAGCCTTTAAATTGCCTCCCGTAATGTCCTACAAGAAGGGATGCACTATTAGCTCTAATTAAATCTGACCTTGGAGGGGTGGATGATAGACAGACAACCCTACAACCTAGAAAAAACTGAACATTTCCATGTATAAATTGCAACTGCTGCACAAATTGTTTAAAGGGCCCGAATGTCTATCATCCCCGCATAGGAACACCAATTAAGATTAAAGGTTACCACACTTGTTTAACCACATTTGCAGTTTATGTGATAAAATGCCCATGTGGATTCCTTTACATAGGACAAACTACCCGCCAAGTGCGTGAAAGGATACGGGAACATAAATTGGCCATTAAAACGAAAATAGAGCAAGCTGTAGCGGGACATTTTGTAGAGATGGGCCACGGGGTACAACAACTACGGTTCCAGGTGATAGAAATGATATCCCGCCCCAGATGAGGGGGTGACAGAGTAAAAAAACTTTTAAAAAGGGAAGCATACTAGATCAAACTTTAGCCCCTAATGGCCTTAATAAGGAATACGACCTACAAGCAATTTTCTGAAATGTTGTTTTTAATCATGATTTTAATATTTATTTTTTACAGATTAAATTATACACAATTATGCTTACAGTGTGGCAGACAGGAACAGATAAGTGCCAGTGGCAATAAGATACAATGTCTATACACAAATTGTTACACTATATAAAATTGGTTAAATTGTATGATATTTGTTTTAAATATACTGTGACCTATATTACCTAAAGAACACTAGAGGGCGCTGTATTGAGTGCCTTAAAAGGAAGTTGGATAAATGTATCAGTTAGTTTGATAAAGAGCCAGGATGTGTCTTGAAACGTAACTGTATCTTTTGGTCGTAGCCAAGTAACAAATAAAGGCTTTTTATTCATAAAAACGGTGCTGTCCATCATCGAAACTTTGGAGGTAATGCTAGGACCGTGCAGCTGGGCGCTAGGACTGCGTGGCCTAGGGGCGCCCGCTCGTCAAATCCGGCCCTGTATATTTGAAGGCCTGGAAGAACTACTCAACTTTGGTGGTATGTATTTAAATAAACTATGTGGAATTATATTAGAGTAGGGTGGCAGGAACATGGATAAGTGCTTTGTTTCGAGATGTGATCTAGCAGAGTTTATTTTACAGCGACTCCTTGAGACGATCCCTAACTTTACTTCTCCTGCTTCCTCCCCTTGGCATATGAGCCAATCAACATCCTTTCGTTCCACAGCTGTTCTGCAGATCCCACAGGTATAGGGTTGCCACCTTTTCTGGAAAAATTACTGGCCTTCATATATATTTACCTTTTTCCCTATTAATAACATTGGGATCAACCATCATTTTTACCGGCCAGGCATGTAAAATACCGGCCAGATGGCAACCCTACGCAGTTATAAGCTTTGGAGACTGAAGCTTGTAATAAATATTTCACAGCAAGGGAAGTTGGTAATGGGAGTGAATGCTGTACACGTTATAAACACATTCACGTGCGTTGTGATGTTATAAAAAAAACTCATATGTACAGAGAACTATGTTGGTACTCAAATGTAGTGTGTCATCCTAATATAAAGCTATCCTTTAGGCCAGGGTTAACAGATCACTTGAACAATTATGACACATCTAGAAAATCCAGTTAGAAGGACTGAACTCTTTGCAATTTAATTGATATCAATACAGCAGGCACCCCTGCAACATGCATTTATTAGAACCCTACTGTGGGCTCCAGAACCAGGGTGCATGATCACCCAAATGTTTACCCTGTTTTTTTTTTTTTGCTGAGCTGCATGCACTGCACTGTCTCCTACCTCAGGCCCCCATGATCTGCCAACAAGTTTTTATATGGATACACTATGCTAGGACCTGTAAGGTTTGACATAAGTCTGAGTGGGAAAAGTAATATGAATCCCCAAATAGCTGGAAGGCTACACACTGCCACTGTGGGTATAGAAAGTTAACTCTTGCAGCTAATGAAGTTCCCAATTTTGCTGCAATATAGCATGTTTGAATTGTATCCATCAGCCATCAGGACAGGGTTAATCTAGAAACTCTTTGACCTTTGTTTTCTCCCCCGAAAAAGTTATAAAGAGATTTTCTGACTTCCTGAAACCTTCTGTTTGTTGTAAATATTTCTGAAGCACACGGCGGACGTCCAAGGAATGGTACCTCAACTCCTGTTCCGTAGAAGGATTCATGCAAGGATTCGTACTTCCTGATTTATATTTATTTTGGATGCAACTTTAGGGGAAAAATCCGAAAGTGTTCTAAGGACTACTTGCAAAAGCTTGAACCTCAATTATCCTTCTTGCAGAGGTTACAGCGGTAAGGAATGCAGCTTTAAAAGAAAGATGCTTAAGATCTATTGCTTCCAGAGGTTCGAAAGGAGGTTCACATAACTGCTCTAATACAATATTCAAGTCTCATTGGGGAACTGGATTCAAAATAGGAGGAATAGTCCTCTGAGCTGCTTTAAGAAACGTCTGTAGATAATTGGGAACCCAAAAAGGCAGAAATAGCCAATACTTGAAAAATTCAAGAATTTTATTAATCAATGGTTTATCAGCATCGAAATCATGTGTAAAACACCATGACTGAAAAGTCCGGACAATTCTTGAGTAGGCTTTGTTAGTTGATGATTACGGTATTAAAGGAAAACTATACCCCCCAAACAATGTCGGTCTCTATTAAAAGATACTGAGTAAAACAGCTCATGTGTATAATCCTGCTTCATGTAAATGAACCATTATCATAATAATATACTTTTCTAGTAGTATGTGCCATTGGGTAATCATAAATAGAAAATTGCCATTTTAAAAAATAAGGGCTGCCCCCTGAGATCGTAAGATTCACTGTGTACACATACAAACCACATGTAAGGTCACATGAGCCAATTAACAGACAGAGTTCTGCCTTTTGCTTCCTCACTTCTTCCTGTTACAGTTAGTGTTGTAGTATTTCTGGTCAGGTGATCTCTGAGGCAGCACAGATAGAGTCACGAAATGGTGGCTCAAGGCAAGAGATGTAAAAGGGCAATATTTTTGTAAATATACATTCCAGTTTGGTAAGATTCTTCAATGTGTCATTCAATTTGATATAAACTATCTGTTGCTTAAGTATTCATTTTGGGGGTATAGTTTTCCTTTAACAACTGTATCAGACAGACCAGAGGAAGTTAATAGGGGCCGAGCAACCTTCAGGCCGTAAGATTTAGTCGACTCAGTTCGGGTCACTGAAACTGTCAAGGCGGCCAGGAGCGCTCAGCAGTGTGTCCTCTACCGGCGCAATGACATCAGCGCAATTACGTTGGCACAGGCGCCGACGTCACCAATGGCGCCAAAATTTGTAATAAAAGGGCACCCTGGTCACCTAGACAATGCCGGTGTATAGGACCTGTTTGCTATTGTTCCTGGGTGCTTTATTATTTCTGGACATTGACCCCTGCCTGGACTTTTGATTCTGATTCCCTCTGTCCCAGAGTGTCAGAATCTCCTTTTGGAGGGGACGCATGTGTATCTTGGCCCAAGGGAAAGCTTCTATAGAGGCTGTAATTAACCCCAACACACTCATCATCTGTCTCAAAGAGACAGGAACTAAGTTAGGGTAACTCTAATTTCTTCCGTGTTGATACACACATCCCCAGGAACTGCTTTACTTTTGAGGGAAATAGAGACGATCTTGCAATGTTGACCATCCAGCAAAGATACTGAAGGATCTTTAATGACTTCTCTAGATGTTTTAGAAGGAGGGAGGCTGACTCTGCCCTGAACAACCAATCGTCCAGATATGGTATAAACAATAATAACAACAACAGGCTTAAAGCACTTCTCTTGCTTAAAGCTGCAGTGGAACCCTACTCACACTAAGCAGACTCACACATTTGACTTGGGAATGAAATCAGTACAATCTTCCCACTGAGCCACCCCTCTATGCCTTGGTATAGCTTACATCTAGTGAATACATCCCTAAAATTATTTCCAAGGAGTAAGGAAGGTCAAAGGTATATTTGCAGTGTTACACTTCACTTCTTGTATGACATACACTACAAATGTAAAAAGACTCAATATACTGCATTCTCGGGTGAATTTATGTGCCAGGCGCGAATTTGCGTCAAATTTGTGCGATTCGCTGGCAGCGAATAAATTAGAGAAACGCCCGCGACAATTTGCCCAAAAAAAATCGCCAAAATCGCTACGCCGTAAAATTTGCCGTTTCCCGTTTTTTTTTTTTGGTGATTTTTTTTGGGCAAATTTTAGCCCATCACTAGTGACAGGTGTTGCTTGATGATACATCTGTGCATAAGCCAAAACTGTATCTGTCTAGAGGTCATTTATATCCACAAGTGCAGTTGCAGTAACAAATATTTATGAGCAGTCACTGCCATTCATTTTTACTGCATTGTGCGTAAAAAAAACCTTGGCGATTGCTTTAGAAATCGCATATTGCTGGAGAATCCAGGTATAATAGCAGCAGGAAAAACATTTACATTTGATCACAGCACAGATTCTATCCTGTAATAACAACAAGACAGTCTGTTAAATTTAGGGCACAGGACTGTTTAGCAATCTGGTGCCAGAGGGATGTCTCACATATCATTGTAATCAAAGCCCAATACTCTCTGCACATGTACCTTCTATAATCTGTTCCAGAAGCCAGCATAATAATTGCAGGTCTTTGCACCAGTCCTGATGTGCTTTATTGCTGAGATTCAATATAACAAAATGTTTGTCACAAACGATTGATATCTGAAAAACTAAAGGAAACTGAAGATTAAGTGTTATGCATCTACTAAAATATGTATCTCAACATGATTTTTAATGTCAAAAACTCTAACTTTATTCAGCAAGTTATTTTAGCTTCTCAGATGTTTGGATACAGGCCCATTGGGGTGATTTATAAAGAGTCAGTACGTTTTATCGAGCCTTTCAGTTTGATTTTTTTTTTAAAATTAATTAATTTAGATTTATTTTTGATTTAACAATTTGTTCTGGAAAATATTAGAAAAATAATTGTCCACATTCCTTCTCTCTGCAAGCAATACACATCAAGGAGAAAGGATTGGACAGCTGAATGGTATTCAACTCAAAGCAGTCGCACACATGCTGACTAACTGACACAGGTACCAGCTTTACGAAATGTGTCAGTTTTCTGGAAAGTTTTCATAAACTGGGAAAATATCAAATAGATGAGAATCCTTCAGAATGCCTCAGCTGGATACAGGACCGCCATCAGAAATCACAGGGCCCCATACGACAACATTTCCTGGGCCCTGCGCTGGGCCCACCGCAAGCCCCACCTACAGGTCCACCCTCCCCACCCCACAGGTCCGCCCCCCACCATACAGTAAAAAAAACAAAAAAAAATATTGGTGGCTAGGGTTCCCATATGTTAATAAAAAATAAAAAGATATTGGTGGTCAGAGCCCCCCCATAAAAAAAAAAACATTTGTGGCCAGGGCCCCCCCATTAAAAAATATTGGTGGCTAGGACCCCACATGAGAAAAAAAAATTGGTGGCCAGGCTCCCCCCCATTATAAGAAATTTGGTGGCCAGGGTCCCTTAAACGTCCATGCCTTCCCGAAGTCAGCAGCTCTCAGAAAAATGGGAGGCCTGGCTAATCAAGTAAGTGTGGCGTGGCTGGTCCCCCCTTACCCTCGGGGCCCCCTACAACTCTCCCCCCTGTCGGCTGCCCTGGCTGGATATTTGGTAAATCAGCCCCACTGTGCCTGAAAGAGTTGCTTATAAAACTGTTAATAGTAACAGTAGAGCTAGAAAAAGTGAGCTTTCGATTGGTCTTTGCCATGATGTTATTTTCTTTAGTTACTACTTAAAACCACAGCGAACATACTATATCTGTCAATTGCACAGCAAGATCTCCCCCCTACCAGTTTATCCAGCAAATCAAAGAATTTCCTTTTTTTGTCTTTATTTTTTAATTACCTTGGAAATATCAACTTGCTGGCTGCAAGATATTTATTCTATAAGAACACATGCCAGACACTGTCCTGTATGGTAGTAGACACAAGCTTATTAAATTCATGTTCTCGTTACCATCTTCATGGAATTCTGACAGCAGCCATATGCAGAATTTTAATTCATTACATTGTTTCCATAATTATTATAGCTGCGGTTTACTGGAATTAGGAAATGTATTTTCTTGGCAGTTTTATCTGTGCTGCTTAAGATCAACATCACCATCTAGTGTATAGCTTAATACACTGCCACGCTGATGTTTAAAATATGTCATTTATAATTATTTGTTCCAACATCTGTCATTCTGTACACCGCCACCCAGACAATCCACAATATGGAATTCACTGCTAATATTTACAGGTTACATTTTCCATTTCCCAATGACACATACAGAACTGTAAAATCCCATAATATCAGAGCACTGCACTGCCACCAAGTCCAGTGGCTACATAAGAGACTGCAACATGAATAGGAGAGGGAGGGCTTAAATAGATAAGCAAAAAAAGATAAGCAATAACATTTTAGCTTTAAAAGGGTTGTTCACCTTCCAAAACGTTTCCAGTTGGTTTCAGATAGTTCACCAGGAATAAAGACTTTTTCCAATTATATTCTATGTTCTATTTCTGACTGTTTTTCTAACATCGAAGTGTAAAGTATCATTTTTTAACTTCTAAAGCAGCTGTGGGAAGGGGTCGCTGACCCTGTAAACTGTTGTAAATTGTTACATTTAGTTGATACATTTGTCTTTGTCCCTGCTGAGCAAAATCCCTGAGTTTCATGAAAGGCAGCAGTTACAATGTATTGTATACAATAGTTGCTAATACTAATTTGTAACAGTTTAGGCTATGGACACAGATACGTATTTACTGAGCGGTTTCGGTGCAGTCGCCGAAATCGATCAATAAATACGCATCTGTGTCCATAGTCTGCACCTGGATTACTGAGAAGCCAGACAAACACTAGAGAGAAGTACATTAAGATTTAAACTTAGATTTAGGAAAAACAGTAAAAAATAAAAGATGGAAAGCAATTGAAAAAAGTAGTTATTTCTGGTGAACAATCTGAAAACAACTGAACTGAAAAAAGTGTTTAGAAGGTGAACCAAATCCACTGTTTTAGGATTAGGGCGAATTTTTTGTGAAATATTCATCTGAATACAGAACCAAATCTGAATCCTCAATTGCATATGTAAATTCGGCACACAAAGGAGAAAGAAACCCATGTGCTCAGTTCACAGCTAAATCAATTTTTGGCCAGGCATTTGGATTCGGCCGAATCCTGGATTTGGTGCATCCCTAAAAACTATACAAAATGAAGACCAAATGAACTACCCCTTAAGGCTGGGTCTAGCTATGCGAGCCCACTGTTTGAGAAATTATATACAACCTCATCTTCTTGTAGAATAAATGCAAACATATGTAATTAAAATGGTATGCAAAGATAAAAGAACATTATAAAGTTATTTAAAATCTTGGAAACATGATTCTTATACTTTCATTACCCTAGCTTGTGATACACTTGCATATTCCAGCTGATACAAATGTATACCAGTGCTGTTGATTAGGCAGCACTTATCCCTAGTTGTTATTCATGACCATAAGTGCAAGTGAGCCTGAGCTTAGATGGACAAAAGGTTGTATACAATTAAGGAGCAGGTACCATGCTGCAGAATGGTGGAATCATGGAGTAGGGTGCAGGAAGAATGCTGAAAAAAGGTGGATTCCATAGAATGCTGCAAAACGGTGGAGTCAGGGAGTAGGAAGCAGGTAGAATTCTGCGAAATGGAGTAAAGCTGGCCATAGATGTTGAGATTATTAAAAGACCTGATCCTCATTGTGAGACCACGATTTTCTCTGAACGATCGTAGGAATTGTCCATCAACTAAAAAGACCAATTTGCCAGGAAAACAAAGTGAAGCTGTCCCTGCAAACATAGATAGATTGCACTGCTACTGACAAAAGATTTTTTGACCTGGCCAATCCATACCTCCCAACATTTTGGAAGTAAAAAGAGGAACAAAAATGTTTTCTGCATGTAGTGCGGCAATTTTTTTGACCACACCCATTTTTGTGGCCACACCCCATAATTACCATGTTCATTATAAAAATTTGAAAATATTTCTCCTTATCTAAACTGTTAAAATTACTTATTTTCTTATCTCAAATTTGTTACAAAGTATCTTAATTGCACCTGTTAGCTGTACTGGCCTCTCTGCCAAAAGCCAATTAAGTTAGAAACTTTGTTTCTTTTTCTGGCTGTTAAGTGCAGAGAAAAGAGGGACTTTCCAGTACAAATGAGGGACCTCAGGTTGAGCTGTCAAAAGAGGGACTGTCCCTCTGAAAAAGGGACAGTTGGGAGGTATGCCGATCAATTTCCTGACAGATGTCGGCCGAAAAATCGTAAGATGTACGATCGTTCGAATCTGACTAACTGCACAATAATTTCTAAGGATTGGTAGGCTTCCCTAAAATGGGTCGTTCAGCAAGAAGAATCGTCACGTCTATGGGGATTGGGGAGCTTAATTCTGTAACAGGTAAAATGCTGCAAAATGAAGGAATCAGCTGTGGAATAGAGTCATTGGGTAACAGACAGAATGTGGGAATCAGAGAGTAAGAGCAGGTGGAAATAATGCTACAGAATGGAATAAAGGAGCAGGACAGAGGGAGTTGGGGGAGAGAGCAGAAGTACAGAATGGAATTATTCAGAGTTTAACTGGGAAAAGAGCGTTAAAGAATTGTTCCTATGACGTTGATTTTCGATTGGACTCGGAGGCAGCGGGACCCACTATCATTTCAACACAAATGTCCTAAAATGGACACCGTAGTAACATCTTGAACAATGAGATCCGCCCTCCTCTCTTGGTCACTAGAGTTCAGCAAGCATGGATGCGTTTCTGGGCACGTCACTTCCGGCAGATTCTTTGCAGTAGCAGCAGCTCCAGGAGCCGCTTTGGAGGAATTGTCAGGATGGCAGCCAAAGGTAAGTGCTGTGCGAGTGGGTCGGACAGAGAACTAGAAGCCGCGTTTACTATTGAGCTGAGGACAGACATCCTGTGGGGTTATGTTATTAGCTGCAATAAAACTATATTGGTACAGGCACTTTATATAGTCGCAGTACTGGAGTCCGCTAGAATATTGGTCTTACAGCTGAAAGCGGCGAGAGTCAGTGTCAGGTGGTGTGTAGCAGTATCTCTCCCATGTACTGTCTCCCATGTGATGTGTACGGCCCCCCCCCCCATCCCTAATGTGCAGTTTATTAAGTATATCAATAATATTGACTGTTGATAAACTGCAGTTTCCTGCATTCCCTAAGCTTTCATTTGCTGTCAATTAGAGGTGTGTGTAAGGCTTCAATGGAAATCGTGTGTAGCTGCTAGCAAGCTAGGATGAACCAAGCCATCTGTGTTTATTATAAGGAATAAGGTAGTGCCATTTATATTAAGCAATACGGTACAGTTATTTATATTGAGCACTAAGGTACAGTTATTTATATTAAGGAATAAGGTGTAATGTGACTCCACAAGCAGAACTATAAGAGACATAATGTAACAATCAGTGCTTGTTATCTGTTAAGGCATTAACAATAGTAAAGTAACTATGTATATACACCTATGGCAGATTTTTGGCAGCTACTTTGTTTACCATACTATATGAAGCAAATAATCTGATTTACCCAGTGCTACAACTGCATTAAGTTGAATTGATGACACCTCTGTGAAATACTTATCTATTCAAGGACAACCAGATTGATAGCCCTGCAATCATATTATTATGGTAACTCACACGTTAACGTTTGCTGTGTATATAAATTATGTACCATGAATTCCTCATTGAGACCATGCTGGTACTAAACTTCCGCACTCTAATGACATTTGGACCAAATGATGACAACAGGTGCTTTCACCCGAGCATTAAAACCAATCACTATGCCATCACAGCAGGGGACTAATTTATTGAAGCAATATCGTTTTCCACCATATATTTAGAACCAGTAGTGCAGAAACTGACCAATAAATACTTCTTACAGTTGCAGTTACATTTTCAAATACCTTTAAAGCCATAAATTGTTTTAATTACCTTCTACTGGAAAGTTGCTTAGAATTACATAAGCAATGGTACTGGTTGAGCAAATAAAGCACCGAAGTGATTGCACCCGCAGGTTTGTAATTAATTGATACAACCAGGGCTGCCATCAGAAATCGCAGGGCCCCATACGAAAATATTTCCTAGGCCCCCTGGGCTGCGCCCACCACAAGCCCCACCTACAGGTCCGCCCTCGCCACCTCACAGGTCCACCCCACACTAAAAAAAAAAAACCATTGGTGGCTATGGTTCCCACATGTTAATAAAAAAATATTGGTGGTCAGGGTCCACCCATTGAAAAAAACATTTGTGGTCAGGGGCCCCCATTAAAAAATTTTGGTGGCTAGGACCCCACATGGGGGAAAAAATTGGTGGCCAGGGCACCCCTTAAACGTCCATGTAAACCCCCCCCCCAGAAGTTTAAAAAAAATTTGGTGCCCAGGGCCCCACCACACAACAGGGACCACAAAGGGTTACCTTTAGGGGGGCCCTGCCATTTTACACTTCATTAACGTGGCCCACCTGCTGTAAGTGAGCTGCCAACTACAGAAGGGAGAAGGGGAGCACAGGTGGCTGCAACTTCTTCCAGTAACAGCATTTTCTTCCCTTATTGGTCACAGAATTTCAAGTCCTGGTAAAGCTGCATGGTGATTGGATGAGCTGGAGGAGAAGTTCAAACCTCAGCTATCCAATCCCTGAGCAGCTCAACCAGGACTTAAACTCAGTGACCAATAAGGGGAAGTAATGGACAGAAGATACCTCCCCTTGTGCTCCCGCCCTGCCTTCCCGAAGTCGGCAGCTCTCAGAAAGCAGGGGGGCCCGACTAATCAAGAAGTGCGGAGTGGCTCATCCCCCCTTACCCTCTGGGCCCCCTACAACTCTCCCCCCCCTGTCCCCCCCTGATTGCTGCCCTGGATACACATGAAAGTGAACGAGCTTTGGACTGTGACCCTTATACATATGGGGTGCAGTCCTCAACTCTAATGCAAACCAGTTCGGGTGATAATGGAATGACTGGCTAGTAAAACTTAACTTTTAATCAATAGTGTTTAAAATTAATAATAATTACTTGGGCCATGCCCATACAAAACACCACACATGGCACCAGATTCACTGCATATCGTAAATCGTGCAGTGCAGGACTGTTGCTTTAAAATACATACATTTAAAAACTCCAGGTCACTAATTATTGTAAAAAAGTTACATTTGCTATAGTGCGTGCATTGTTAGCCCCCACCCTTCTCAAGTCTGATTTCCCAAAAAGCCAATTCTACCTAGCTTTTGATTGTTGGGATCAAATGGGAGCTGTCCCCCACCGTCCACCTACTCTGCCCTACGGGTTTCGCCGCTCAAACGGCTTCGTCAGGGGCATAGCTAGTTCATTTTTATGTGTTGTAGAATTACATAAGACCAAAATTTATTTTTTTGGGTTATATTCTCCCACAGATATCCCTTTCTATTTTGCCACTGTCAAAACTTTGTTTTTGTGCTGTAAGGTTCATGTAAATGTTGGCTATTGTTTAAATAATAATTTAAAATTCACTTGTAATTCTTTTTTTTTTTCTCCTTGCCCTTAGAAAGTGTCAGTCTGCTCTTCAAGCTGTATTGCTTGCTGGTAATGACCCTTATTGCTGCTGCGTATACTGTAGTTCTTCGTTACACTCGGACGGTAACAACGGAAATGTACTTTTCCACAACAGCCGTATGCGTCACAGAGGTGATTAAGTTGCTCCTGAGTGTGTGTATTCTGGCAAAGTAAGTACATATTTTGTAGAACACTAAGCTGCAACTGTTTAGTGATGATTATTGCATGTAATGCAAATAACTGAGTGGTACAAGCAGATATTTTATACTGTAGCTTCCGACCGGTGTAATATTTATAGTTCGTGTTGAATTGCCAGTGCCATTCTCCTTATAGATTGGCCCAGTTGAGAAGAATTTCTTCCGTTTGCAGCTTAGTGATACACTGTACCAGACTGTAATAATAGCAGGTGACAAAAATCTAGCTTTGTACAGGTATGGGATCTGTTATACAGAAACCTGTTATGCAGACAGCTCTGAATTACGGAAGGGCAGTCTCCCATAGACTCCATTTTTATTCCAATAATTCAAATTTTAAAAAAATATTTCCTTTTTCTGTAATAATAAAGAAGTACCTTTTACTCCAAACTAAGATATAATTAATCCTTATTGGAAGCAAAATCAGCTTATTTAACATTTACATGATTTTCTAGTAGATTTAAGGTAGGACTATCCAAATTATGGAAAGATCAGTTATCCGGAAAACCCTTGCCCCAAGCATTCTGGATAACAGGTCCCATATCTGGCAAATAAAACTAGCATTTTCTTAGTTGTGAACGTTACTGAAATCTAAATACATTTTTTTCCCCTCTCCTTTAAAAGAGCTTCTGCTTGAAGTCACTGTAACCCAATTTTGCACATGTTCTTGATTAAGCAGGATTTCTAATGAAATTTTGCTCTTTGGGAACCTTGCATTTGCAATCTTATGAGACCGATAAGTTATCTGTTGACTATATAATGCTCAAATGATAAATGTTCGGTGTGTCTAGTCATAGTTATCTAGAGTGAGCATTGAAAATTGTACTTTGTCTAGCATTTGTTTAACATCCTATTTTTTATTTGCATTGTATTTCATCCTGGATACATGTACACACTAAGGGGCACATTTACTATGGGTCGAATATCGAGGGTTAATTAACCCTCGATATTGGACCATCGACGTTAAATCCTTCGACTTCGTATATCGAAGTTGAAGGATTTACCGCAATTCGTTCAATTTAATCCATCGATCGATGGATTACTCACTGCAGTACAACTTCTTATCTTATCTTGGAAAATAAAAGTAATGTACAAATATAGGCTTTAATAAATATATTTGGAAAAGGCACACCCAAACATGTTGAGTTTTTATGATCTTTATAATGATGGGAGCAATGTGATAATGGTGTCTGTGCTTATTTGTTTATTTTCCATGCGTTGCTAAGCAACTCTACGTCAGGACAGCATTTTCTACTTGTGCATAACTTTCTAAAGGTCAGGAATGGTATAAAACTGACTAGTTGTATATAATAAAATTCACATATAGTGAAGAGCAAACCTCTCCCACAGAACGCACTGGAATCAATGGGTGATTTTTGCCACATTTTTTTCATCCTCTTGCAATGGGCATGTTTTCTCACGCCAAAAAATGTATGGGAGTCAATGGGCATTTTTTTCACCATGAATGCATGTCTGGCACAAACATCCACTCATCACTACTCACTGACACATTTTAGTGAAACAGAATAATTGTGGCGGCTTCATGAGGCTGTATATTACATATATACGGTATGTATGTATGTATGTATGTATGTATGTATGTATGTATGTATGTCCTGAAAGTTATTGCCAGGCAAAATTCTATGCTCACTGGTTGGATACATATATGACCTAAAATCCAGCATGCACAATGCAGTAGTATGCATGTCGGGTGACCATAGTTCACAAATTCTCACTGCTGCCTGGGATGCACCAGCAACAACTGCCATTAAAGGGAGGGATTTAGGGTCATTGTGTCTCCTTCCCACATACTGTAGCTATTTATCAGCTGGGTGACAAAATGCCAAATCTCCCCCACACTGATTTCAGCAGATTCATCCTGTTGCCAATCAATAATGTGGCATTCTGAAATTCGGTGACAATTGCCTGACACACAGGTGAAATCTGTAGGGAGCCCGACTGCTGATCAAGTACTTGCCTAATGACAAAATTCCACATTTTCTTTTATTATTATATTTACTTTGCTGTCTTTCTGTATAATGCACCTTTATCAACTCTCTCCAAACTTCCCCTTTTGTGTTTGAAGACAAATATTTACACTTCAACATGGTTTACTTAACAGTATGTAAATACCAGTGATCCAAGATAAGCAGGGCTGCCTTGTAATCAGGGTTATTGTAATGACGTATTCCAGTTGTTCACATTTTACTAAATATAAGCTGCAGCTTTTTGCCAGGATTGTGTTTTAAATATGGCAAATGCTATACCTGTGAATCCAAAACTCACCTAGTGATAAAAAAAATCTCTGTATGAATGACTTGGGGTATATTTTTCAAAAAGTGAAGTTAGAGGTAGCCACAGTCCTCTAGAGTGAAATTCCGCCACTCTCCAATCAAATAAATCGATGGGATTTTAAAATAGAGTATTTATCGATGGGTGAAAGTTCATCCTTTGATAAATACGCCTTTCAAAATCCCATAGAAATGAATGGAGAGTGGCGGGATTTCAGGACTGTGGCGATTTCTAACTTCACTTTTTGATAAAAATACCCCATAGTCTCAAATTAAATTGATAACACTCCATTATTGCTAGGACATTGTTTGTTTTGTTACAGAGAGCAATGTAAAATACTCGTATGCCGTTCTTTCATTTTTCATGTAGAGAAACTGGCAGTCTTAGTCGATTGATGAGTTCTTTAAAGGAACATGTATTGGGAAGTCCAGTGGAGATGCTGAAGCTGTCTGTACCATCCCTGGTTTATGCTTTGCAGAATAACATGGCATTTGTGGCACTGAGCAATCTCGATGCTGCTGTGTATCAGGTGAGTTTTAGTGTTCTATATCTCGCGTAAGCCAGATTCCTCCCACCATGCTACTTGCTTGTACTGTCTGTAACCTGAGAAAACATATAAGCATCTGCCTTTTGCTGCTCCTTCTCATAGGTAACCTACCAGCTGAAAATCCCCTGCACTGCATTATGTACCGTGTTGATGTTGAATCGCTCACTGAGTAAGCTGCAGTGGTTTTCTGTGTTCATGTTGTGTGGAGGTGTCACCCTAGTGCAGTACAGTCCAGCAGAAGCCACTAAAGTACAGGTAAGAATTTCATATGTATATAGATTGATATATAATGTTTGTGAGAGTTCTGAGTATGACAGGAAAAGTAATTGGATAGTTGGGCATGTTGACACCTTCGTTAATATGCCCAACTTAAAGGAACAATTACATCAAAAAATGAAAGTGTTTTAAAGTAATAAAAAATATCATGCAGTGTTGCCCTGCACTGGCCACGGCAGCAAACAAACCACTTCAACACATGGCGATGGGGATTGTTGAACCGGAACAAGATCCACGGTGGAACCAAACTTCCTAAAACAACAGTAACTTTATTAAACCATGTTAAAATGGCAAATACAAGCGGGCAGGGAAACCACGCTTGGCGCGTTTCGTGACTACTGTGTCACTTCATCAGAAGCATGCGAGAGAATTCTCTACCCAAAACTGACTGTAACACATATCTATATAATCTCACATAAGCATAGAAAATATTAGCCATCCATGATTGGTTAAATTACATCTACATAAAGGCGTGATTACCTTTTTTTTTTTTTTTTTCAAAATAAGTTTAGTTCTTATTCTAAGTAACCTGTGAGCTCAGGGTTGTACCGTAAAACATATTGTTTATAAAACCATCTTCCACCTTATCTAAAGGCTGGCTTGGAGACTCATTATGTGCCTGTGCAATCATAATAACCAGCTAGCTAGGCATTGGCCATTAGATTTCGCTTTCATTGCACGTAGCTTGAATATGTTTTTTATTATCCATGATTTAACCTGTGCCATATAGTTTTTTTTTTTTTTTTTTTTTCAATTTCCGCCATTGCTACACAGTAGCTTGTTTATATGAACTATAGTAGTGTTTCTGAAGCAAACACATCAGTTTTACCAGTGCAGGGCAGCACTACATTATATTTTCATTACAAACAATTTTTTGGTGTTACTGTTCCTTTAAGCTGTATTTCATATCTTATTACTTTTCCTGTTCATCTGCTTGCAAGTGTGAGCATGTGTCTAATTCAAAAAGAATACCATCCATTTTATGTTAACTAATACTATGACACAAATCAACACTTTAGGTGATCATGGATAATATACTCCCGCTATATGAAACAGAAGTCCGCTCAGAGTTCTGTGATCTTTTTAAAAGTACTTGGCCTGTGGCCTATTGTTTCATCTGGTGACTTCTAATAACCTTCTAAATTATGGTAGGGGGTACATTATGCTCTAGTGTAGTTGAAGGATTAGCAGGTATGTGTACAAACAAGGAGTGGTTATATTTCTCCTGTTACATGCCAAACTCCTGACAGAAGCTGGCAATATTCATAACTCTACTTTCATTTTAATTTTCTGCAACTCCTCTCGAAATAAGAGCACTTCACGTTCCACTGCTCAGCAAATAAACCTTTCCCGTTGGAGGTAGCGTTGCTAGATGTTAAAGGGTAGTTCTGTCATGCTCTGTGCCAGGATCCCAAGCTATGTTTTCGCACACGTACAGGAAGGGAAATGCATACCATTTTACCATAGTTATTTTTGTATGGAATTCATAGTGCACTGTTAGTGGTCTATACTTTTTCTATGCTTAAAAAAATCAGCCAAATATTCCTCAATGGCCTTATTGTCTGTGAACTGGCAGGTTATATTTCTACAATATCAGCTGCATTGTGGCTACAAACTGCTATGTAGCATATATTTATTTTTGCTTTATTATCTTAAGTACCCCAAGCACCTAACTACTGCATCCCGCTGGACTCATGGAAATGCTTCTTCTTTTAGAAACGAAAAGGAAGTATTCCTGATTTTTTTTTTTTATTATTTCAATTTCTACAGATCGAACAGAATTATTTACTAGGAATAGGTGCTGTTGCCATTGCTGTGCTGTGTTCTGGATTTGCAGGTATACAGGATCTACATCACCTTATGTCTTGCCTTTTCATCAAAATGCTTTTGTTCCAGAGGGTCGCAAAAGCATTTTAAACTTGTTTACATTTGCTGCCTTCAGTATAAGAGGAGCTTTGTCATGCAACAGCAGCAGGACTACCCCAGCATTATAGGGTTTCAACCACCTGCTGTCATTCCCTTAAAATAATTCATCATGTATCACTGAAGTCATATTAAAGATGTCAGTGGTAGTGATGTGTGGGCCGGCCCGATACCTGCAGGTATTTGCTGTGCCATTTGCAGGCCACGGGCGGGTTCGGATATAGCTCTTCTGCCTGCTTTCCCCGCCCATGACTTTAGACTGCAACCTTCCAACTTCGAGTTTATAGGCTTTATTTTAAAAGTTTTACTGGAAGTTTATAGGCGCGAACTTGAATCAAGTTTTTATAATTCTATTTGCGTTTTCGGGTCGATTCCATTCATCCGAGTTTAAAAAATGAGATTTTATTAATAAATTTCGATTTTTATGGGAACTTAGGGCAGTTTTTAAAAACTCACATAAATTCGACCTTTGATAAATGTGCCTCTAAAAGTAGGAGGGAAGCTGGGTTCGGGTCGACCGGGTTGAGCTTTTCTCGACCCACATATCACTAGTCTTTGGCAAACTGTATAAACAGTCGTAAGTGGGGCACACTGACAGGAAATGTATTACCCCCCCCCCCAGCGATTCAGACTTTCCTCCTTCTTTAGAAGCAAAAATACCCCTCAAACAATGTAGGTCTCTATAAAGATATATTGCTTAAAACAGCTCATATGTAAAACCCTGTTTCATGTAAATAAACCATTTTCATAATAATATACTTTTTTAGTAGTATGTGCCATTGGGTAATCATAAATAGACTAGATTAAATAGACTTCTTTATGTTACAGTTTTTCTGGTCAGGTGATCTCTGAGGCAGCACACAGACCATCACATAATGGTGGTTCAAGGCAACAGATGTAAAAGGTCAATATTTACTGAGAGAGAGAGAGATATTAGCATGACAAGGTTCTTTAATATGCCACTTAATTTGATATAAACTTGAAATTGAAGAATTTGCTGACCCAAGAGCGAGACCCGGGGTTTACACACCCAGGTCACTGTGTCTATCGGGTGAGCCTTAGATTTTGCCTACTCCAGGGTTAACTGCTTGGATTTAAATTGTTTAAGTGGCAAGGCCTTATTGTAATTTAGCGTTAACTCTTGGGCGGCCGTACATTAGAAAGAGCCCAAATTATTTCAGCTCTTATCTGTTGTAATGACCATGATATTTCTTTTTCTATTTTAGGGGTTTATTTTGAGAAAGTTTTAAAAAGCTCGGACACTTCCCTGTGGGTGAGGAACATCCAGATGTACCTTTCTGGTATTGTGGTGACGGCATTAGGTGTATACATATCTGATGGAGCCCAGGTCATTGAAAAAGGCTTTTTCTACGGTTACGGTTTCCTCGTATGGGTTGTCATTTGTAAGTAGGCTGATGCTACTTTATATATCTGCCTTCCTTAAATATTCAACAATGGTGCATAGCTTACTGTGTTCATGAAACATTCTGGTGTAGATTTGCTAACACAATCGCTAAGTGGCACAAGTACAAGTAGTAATCGACCGTAAATGAGTCTTTACAGGAAAATCTGATTAGTTGCCATAGGTAACTGCAGGCTAGGGCCACATGCAGCTGCTCTTGGTCTGCGGAGAAATGCAGGCCAAGAATCCACTGTTGCTCTGCTGCCACCCAAATACATTGCCTCGGTCTGGGTACTGCTAGATGTGGTGGATTTCAGTGCAAAATGTAAAATTTCACATTTTAGTGCCTAAATCCGCCAAGTCAGTCTGCATCCAAGCTCAGGTAATGTATTTGGGTGAAGGCACATCGAGCAGCGGATTGTTGGCCTGCACTACTCTGGAGCTGTTACATGTGGCCCTAGTGGTGGTGTTTACACATGATCGTAAATAAGCTCCAACTTTAGTATTATGATTGGGAGTGTTTTTCAACCTAGTAGTTAGAAATAATCTATTTTAGTCTTTTTAGAAAGGCTTGGCTGAAACAAGCAACATTGTGGCTCCAGCTCAATTATAAAAGTCTTAATCAGAAGTCTTTTACTCCTTCCAATATGTTACTTGAAACAACACGGACTTCATAGCACATTAAGTGGGTCCATTTTACTAATGAAACTCTATTAAAGAGAAAACATTCCCCCTTTCTAACATGAGCTCCTTCAGATGGGCTCATTTAAATAAAATGTACATGAACACTATCTGAAGTACTTCCACATACTGTATAAATGTGTGTCTGTGGGGGGAAAAAACATAACATTTATTTTTGAAAATCCAGGCAGTGCATATGCATTTATTTTCATAATCCCAACTAAATGAATTCATGTCATAATGGAGGTCTGTTTTTTTTTTCCATCAAATGAGTATTAATTCACCCGAAAGTCATGGACTTGGTTTGCTTCAAATATAACATTTCCTTGACATACATTTTAGGGTTACGCCCTTTCCCTAAAATATTGTATCTGCTTTGTTGCAGTGCTTGCTAGTGTTGGAGGCCTCTACACATCAGTTGTGGTTAAATACACAGATAACATCATGAAGGGATTCTCTGCAGCAGCTGCAATTGTCCTGTCCACCATCGCATCAGTTATCCTTTTTGGCTTACAGATAAGTATGTTCCTTATTCACTTGATGGGCTTTCTTTAGACTGATATGATCGTCTGGAAGTATCATTTCATATTGTGTTTCTGTTTTCACGTTCTTTTTATGGAAAAATGATCAATCTCTGGAAATGAAACTTTCCATTATACAGTAAGAATGTTTGTACACGCTTTACAGGAAAATACACATTTTATGGGTAACACTCATGCACAATTGCCATATCTTGACTCAATAAGCTAAGAAAAAAAAAATAGGATTTTAATAGATTCAGATAAAGAGGTGTCCCAGGTTTATTTTGCAGCATACAGCTGGTCAGGGTTCCTCAGGTTACCTCCTAATGAATGGTGGTGCTATTGCTGCTCCATAATAGGATCAGTGTCATGTGCTACACAATAAATAAATGCATTTGAGACATTACTATTAACAACGACCCCCAATTAATTGGCTGTTATACATCATTAGAAACTTGGAGGTAATGCTGAGTATGCATCACTCATGTTTTACACACCTGGGGCATAGGCCCACTGTCTGAAAGAGATAAGAAGCTGTCGTATGCTTTGTGACATTTTAATAATCGGGGAATGGAAAATTAGAGTAAGCTATAGCTGACATGCAGATATTATCCTTGTGTATGACAAATGATCGTCCGTGGCAGTCTACTGACCTACCACTTAACATACAGATTTTTGAGTTAAAGTTTAGTATGTTTTAGAGAGGGATATTCGGAGACAATTTCCAGTTGGTCTTACTGGCTGTTTTTGAATTATTTAGCTTTTTTTGTTCAGCAGATCCCCAGTTTGCAGTTTCTGCAATCTGGTTGCTAGGGCCCAAATTCCCCTAGCAACCATGCATTGATTTGAATAAGAGACTGGAATATGAACAGGAGAGGGACTGAATAAAAATATGAATAATAAAAAGTAGCAATAACTATATATTTGCAGCCTTACAGCGTATTTGTTTTTGAAAAGCTGGAAAGAGTCAGAAGAAAAAGGCAAATAATTAAACTACCGTATATACCCGCGTATAAGCCGAGTTTTTCAGCATCCAAAATGTGCTGAAAAAGTCTACCTCGGCTTATACGCGGGTCAGCGGTACCCGACCCGAGTAGCTGAGATTGCAGTCACTTTTAATCATTCCTATACCAACAGTTCACTTGGGGAGAGACTGCAATATCCCACAATGCCCTCTGTTATATGAAAGAATAACAGTGCGCCCTCTGTTGGTTATATGAAAGATTAACAGTGACTGCAATATCACACAGCGCCATCTGTTGGTTGTATGAAAGAATAACAGGGACTGCAATATCACACAGTGCCATCTGTTGGTTGTATGAAAGAATAACAGAGACTGCAATATCACACAGCACCCTCTGTTGGTTGTATGAAAGAATAACAGGGACTGCAATATCACACAGTGCCATCTGTTGGTTGTATGAAAGAATAACAGGGACTGCAATATCACACAGCACCCTCTGTTGGTTATATGAAAGAATAACAGAGACTGCAATATCACACAGCGCCCTCTGTTAGTTATACAAAAGATTAACAGTGATGGCAATATCAAACAGCACCCTCTGCACATGGTAGTGGGACAGTGGGACAATGCACACAGTAATCCGTTTGGCAATTCTCTGTCACCATCAGCTTTGCAAAGAAGTCCGGTTGATCGCTGGGCGGGTCGCTTTGGCAGAATGTGCGCTGCTGGGAGACAGGGCTGTAATTGTGTCTAGGCTTATACGCGAGTCAATAAGTTTTCCCAGTTTTTGTAGGTAAAATTAGGTACCTCGGCTTATACACGCGTCGGCTTATACACGAGTATATACGGTATTACATATGAATAATGAAACCCAACAGAAATGTTGCTCGGAATTGGCCATTCTATAACTTATTAAAAGTTAGCCTAAAGGTGAACCACCAATTTAAATAAAGCAGCCATAAATTGAAAAAAAGCAATCAGATGAAAGTTATGTCCGACAAATAGTAGAGACGGTCTCCCACTGATATCGTCAGACAATACACGCTCAGATATTATCACTAGTCGACAGAAATGATCTAACCTGTCCTATCTACATGGTATAAAAAATGTTCGGGGGGGGGGGAGTAAACTGCCTTTCCGCCAGCTAGAATGAAAATCCTGGGCGGGATGGCACTCGGATCGCTTCGTTTTCCAAAGTCGCCTCACGAGGAAACTTCGGAAAACGAAGTGCTCAGAGTGCCATCCCACCGTCGATTTTCATTCTAGCCGGCTGAAAGGCAGTTTGGGGAGATTAGTCACCCGGAAGAAGAGGAGATTTGTCGCTGGGCAACTAATCTCCCCAAATTTGAGCGTGTACCCTGACCCTTAATCATGACATAATGTAAATGACATTAATTACTATGTACACAATTTTGGAATAACCATACCTTTGTTCTATTTGCCATTTCATTGTACATTTAAAAAAAAAAAAAAAATCTCTCTCCCTCTCTGCAGCTTTAACATTTGCCATTGGTGCGCTATTTGTTTGTGTGTCAATATACACATATGGATTGCCAAGAAAAGATACAATGAAGATAGAAGTAAAGGAACTTAGCAACAACCTCAGCGGAAAGCTGATCAGTGTGTGACGTTTGCCAGAGCATGACCACTAAGATTGTTGCAGAGGGTCACCTAGGAAATTCAAGGACAAGTTGCATTACTCCTTCCTTGCTTCAGTCCAAGAGACGGTGAAGAAGTACGGCTTTAAAACCATGGTTACAGTTGAATGTAACACATGCAGCACTATATCGTATGGACAGTCAAATCATGTATGTTCCTAAGTAGTGGTGTATTTAATTGCTCAGTATTGCTTTCACTTAACTGAACAAGTGTTGACATCTTATAAAAGTGACGTTGGTGGAAGAGGTTTTTACAAAGAAAATCAAGGGAAACCTCAAACACTGAGGCTCATCCCAGACCGAAACCAATAGCATACTGCATGCAAGTAAATGGCACCTTGCACATGTGCCAGTGGAATATGCTGCAATTGTGCCCAAATAAAGAGACTCCTAGGTACACAAATGCAGACATAATTTGCCATTTTTAGAATATTCTTTTTAATTTTGTTTTCACCGCTGCAGCATTTTCAGAATTGGAAATGTGCAGTTATTTAATTTGCACTTGTAAAAAATTTTTATGGGATCGTTAGACTGGAGGCCAAGATTTTTATGATTATTATGATGGAAATAAAATTCTTACTAAAAGCTTGTTTGGCGTTGTTTGTGTAACGGCGATGTCAGCAAGGCTACAAATAAGATATCTGCGATAAAATCAAGCTTTTATTTGAAATAAAACATTGGATAGAAATCATTTTAGTAATAATATATTATAAAATATACAAATAAATTGTGTGTGTATAGATTATTTTTAGGTTTTACTGGTGCCTTAAGGCTAGGGACAGACAAAACGACTCCACTCCTCCACTGCTCAATGTGCCTGCACCCAGATACATTAGCTCAGCTCAGGTGCAGGAAGACATGGCATATTTTGGTGCAAAATGCAAACTTGTGTTTGTTCACCAAAATCAGACGTGTGTGCCTGCACCCGAATCAACACAATAGTTCTGGGTGCAGGCAGAGGAAGAGACTGATTGCTGCTGCTAGCTGTGCCTGACTCTGCTTGGGTGCAGACAGATGCAGCTGTGTGGGGCTTATTTCTGGCCTGTGTATTTCAGAAGGTCCATTTCAGCCCCTGTAAAGCACTAACTGTACAGGACCAGTTTGCTGGAAGGTTTTGGCACCACCCAGTAAATTAGCGTTTCCTTGTCCTTTAATGGCATCACACTCTGCTACAACTGATATA
Source organism: Xenopus petersii (assembly GCA_038501925.1). NCBI lineage: Eukaryota > Metazoa > Chordata > Amphibia > Anura > Pipidae > Xenopus > Xenopus petersii. The sequence goes on from CM076680.1 coordinate 81,816,282, forward strand.
CTGAAACTTTTTTTTTTTTTTTTTTTGGAAGAAGTCTTTTCAAGTGAAGAGATCAGTTCCTCGTTTTTACTCTTGCCCCATTAATTGCTGCTTTTAAACAAAGTCTTTATTGTCCCTAAAACAAGCATCTGACTGGTGGTTTTTGAATATTTTCCTCTTCATTCCTATTAACTTCCCTTAAAGGAGAACCAAACCTTTTTATTAAAATCCCCTACCCTACATAGACCCCCTCCCTTCTCCCCCCCCCCAGCCTAGGTGTTACCCTGGTTAAATGCCCCAACTCTTTACTTACCCCTCGTTGCAGATTCAGGGCATCGGAGTTCACGGCAGCCATCTCCTTCTCTACGGTAATATTCGGGTGCTAAGGCAATTTCTGTGGCTTTCAGTGCATGTGCAGTTGTTCGGGACAAGAAGATTGCGCCAACTGCGCATGTGCCGACACGCCGCTCTCTTCCTAAAGAGAAAAAGATATGGCCCGGGAACTTTGATGCCCTGTATCTGCAACGAGGGGTAAGTAAAGAGTTAGGGGCGTGTACTAAGGCTGTATTTGTCAGACCACATACAAAGTTACTGTAAATGAGTTTGTCTATTGCTTGCCCATAAATCCTTTTCTGTTTTATTTGTTTGAATGATAGGCAGCTGGATTCACAAGGTAAGGGCCTTCAATGGATTTCCATGGACATCTGTCAAGAACTATTCACATAATTATAAGATCACATGGTTTTCTTGTTTTTTTTTTAAAAAAAATTTTTTAATAAAAATATATAGTCTCCTACAAATAGTCTACATATTGTTATGCCCAGAAGTTTCATCCCATTGGCCAGAACCATTTGCACATTTTTGAAAAAAAAAAAGACGAGCCTGTCGGAGAAGGAAGAGTGAAAAGGTAAACACTGCACTATGATTCAGTAACAGATTTTGCATTGTTTTGCAGAACAATGTGTACTTCACAGAGAAACAACTCAAGCACCCCCACCCCAACATCTGCAATAGGTAGAGTTTATTTCCTCTATTGAAATCTGTGAAAGTCTGACTGATGTGTTTACACACTGGAATCTATAGAGGTCAGCTAGGACTATTCATTCATAACTTTGTTCTAGGTACCAATATTTAGTTGGGAGTCCACACCTGATTTCTATGTATCCCAAGCCAAAGGGACTTGCCCCAGTTCACAGGCAATCAGCATAAACACAGTTATATCCAAAGATATGTTTCCCCAGGCTTTTTCATTGGTAAAAAAAAATATAATTTTATTTAAAGTTGCATAAAAATTTTAGATACATACTGACCCACACGGTCCACCTTACGTGTTTCGTACCCCCCGGCACTTCGTCATAGGTGTCTCTATTAACAGCATGTTCAATTCAAAATTTAAACCCTGTTGGTCCCTCCCATTCTATTTTAAAACCAATCGAAATACAGAGGGAATTAACCCTATATGTTTAAATTATACATTCAAAATCACCTCTGTGGGGCCTTTGTATCTAATGATGTCCTGTATCTGTTCTAGGTACTCCTAAAATACTCCTAAGGCTTCTCACTTCATCCTTCTCTGGGACTGAGCAAGGTAAGAATGCGCCACTTACTGGTGTATTACTACTAAGGAACACCCTTCAGCTTAATTTGTATTCCTCATTGGAAGGCAACTCGGCTTTGTTTTCTTTCTAATCTGCCTTTCTAGGGAAAATATACATGTAGGGGTTATCACATAAAGTGTTCCATGGGTTGGGTTTGGTGTCGCTTTAAACAGTCCAATGTGTTTTAAATGGTGCTTTCATTTTACTTAGCTGAGTGGCTTTTTGCCAGTCTAAAAGCAACGCACAATCTCTATTGATGTGCAAATTTATTCGGCAGGTGTGAATTAGCGTCGAATTTGCGTGATTTGCCGCTGTCGAATAAATTCCCAAAATAGGCGCGAAAATTCGCTGGCGAAATTTCACCAGCATAAAGAAAAATGGACGCCGTTTGTTAAAAACGAGACGCCGGCGCCGTTTCGCAAATTCGCTCATCACTAACAATCTCTAATCTCATTACATTTAAAATAATCAGAGAATAAGAATAATATGTATGTTTCTGAAAGCTATCTCTGTTTCTCTAAAAATCCAATGCTTATTCCACCAGCCAAATTAACCCAGCAGAGCCATTCCATCATTCTTGAACAGTACTGCAAGAAACAAGCCTCTGTCCACTCCCTATTAGGGAGGTTGTCACTAGAAGCAATGTGCAACAGGATATGAACTCATACGCACAATCATATATTATAGAAACCAACTTATTTGGAAACAATTTCATGTAGGAGTCATGTGTTTGCTCTTTATCGTGGATGACTTATTAAGTCAGTAAACACGTTAGACACAGTTCATGTCACAGGAATAGTACTTTAACTCATTTATTTTTAAATCCTAGCTGTCAGAACCCATTCACACCACACTCTAAGGCCCTCTTGTAACACAGAGTGTTGGCTCCGCTGACCTCCCATTGCATTTTTTAGGCAGACGAAGAGAAGCTGATCTGCTCTCTTCCGCAGTTCCATGTAGCTACACTGGGGGCACAGCTTCCGGCTGAGTGCAGGTACAAGGAGCGGAGCAGAGACCAGCCCCATAAAACCTGCTTTCACATTTTTCCAGCGAATCTCCACCCAGTTTACCTGCACCCAGGCGGAAGCTATGACTCTCTAAGTTAGAGAATACAGTCCCAGTTTCAATAGTTATTATGTGACATTGGCACAAATCTATAAGATTTCTTGTATTGTAGAAGCAGAAATCCCAATAGTTTCTACTTTACTCCCTCTATATTCACAGCTGTTCACCTTTAAGCTAATTTTTCATATGTTACAGAATGGCCAATTCTAAGCAACTTTTCAATTGTTGTCATTATTTATTTATTTTATAGTTTTTAACTATAACATGCCTTCTTCTTCTAGCTCTCTCCAGCTTTCAAATGGAGCTCACTGACTCTATCTAAAAACAAATGCTCTGTAAAGCTACACATGATTGTTATTGCTTCTTTTTATTACCCAACTTTCTTTTCAGGCCTCTCCTATTCATATTCCAGTCTCTTATTCAAATCAATGCATGGTTGCTAGGGTCATTTGGACCCTAGCAACCAGATGTCAAACTGCAAACTGGAAAGCTGCTGAATAAAAAGCCAAATACCTCTTAAACCACAAATATTAGAAAATGAAAACCAATTGCAAAAGTGAACAACCCCTTTAAAGTAATATGCACCCGATTCTCCAGCACATGCCGTCACTGACATTCTGGAAAAAAACGACCAACTCACTCAAGGTAATATTTTACAATAACACAGAATAATAGAAAAAGCAACTTTGGGTTTACATATTCCTCCACACCGTGAGCTGTGCAAGATCCTGTTAGCAAACATAATGTATTATGACAAATATGTGTACTCATGTATATTTTAACAGTTTCAGTGTAGTGTTCCCTACAGTAAAAACAAACTGAGAAAGTTCCATTAGAAAGAAAGTGCCACTGCTTTCTACCTAAATATATCATTTCTTGTGTTTACCTGTGCAGCCGTGCATGAGTATTCTGCAAAAAGACACCAGTATCCCCAGTACTCTGCAGGCCTGATCCCAATCAAAGTGGTAGTCGGATAAAAACTGCCCCTTGAAATCCTGAAACAGAATTTGAATATGTTCAAGTCAAAATGACAGATTATAAAAGGGATTCCTCCATTAGGCTATAAATTATTATATGCAATTGCATCACAAACTTCTGTAGTGATATTTATGAAGTCGTATTTTTTTTTTCTAATTTACACTGCAAGTAATTCCCTCTACCATATAAAATTTCATTCCTGAACCAACAAGTGTATTTTTTTTTTTTAGTTGTAATTTTGCCTGGTTATGTGTTTTCATGATGGAACTGCTTTCTCCAACTGAAGGGGTTACAGTGGGACTTGGATTTTTACTATTGAGTGCTGTTCTCATACCAACCAAGAAGTTGTTATTTGCTACCTACCCACTGTTCTGCTGAGTGCTGCTGAGGCTGCTGGGGGGGAAAAAGGGGTGACAATCACTCCACGTTGCAGCTCAGCAGTAAAAAATGACTGAAGTGTATCGGAGCACGTCACATGTCTGGGGGCATCTGGGAAAGTAACAACATGTCTAGCCCCATGTCATATTTCAAAATTAAATGTAAAATAAAATTGTTTGCAATTTTCAAAAACATATTTCAGTGCAAAATGTTGCTAGAATAAAAAAAACAAAAACACGTTTTCCTGTGGCAAAATCCTTTTAACATGCAATGAAGTAGATTGGAAACATCAAACCACTAAAATACACATATTTGGATTGCCAATGTTGCTAATCTTTAGCCCAAGTGGTGAGCCAAACTGGATGAATAGTATAAAATCTGACTATATACACAGCTTATGACGACTTTTTGGGAAAGACTACACAGTCTGAAGAAATTTGGCCAAGCCTCAACAGGTATCAGTTGAGGAAATCCTTGTTTTGTCCCTATATACTGGTCAATAATTTGCCGACTCTGTCATTACTGCTTGGTTCAATATACATACATGGCTAGAATTTGGGGTGTTTGCTCTGTGTTGCACCAAATCCAGGATTCGGCCAAGATTCAGCCTTTTTCAGCAGGATTCGGCCTGAATCCTACTGCCCAGCCCAACCGAATCCTAATTTGCATATGCAAATTAGGGGTGGGGAGGAAATTGTGTGACTTTTTGTCACAAACCAAGGAAGTAAAAAATGTTTTCCCCTTCACACCCTAGTCGCCCAAAGTTGCCTCCTCGGGTGACTATGGAAAATGCATCGCCACGTGTGCTTTAGCGCAGGCGACTTTTCATTATAGCCTATGGGAAGACACGCTGAGGCAGTTCGGGGAGATTGTCGCTCAGAAGACGAGGCGATTAGTCGCCAGGTGACAAAATCTCCCCGAATCTTCTCGTGGGAACTAACCCTTATAAGGCATAAAATAAGAAACAGGCTTACAGCACTGGAAGTCACATCTCAAAATGGACATATGTTCCAGTGATGTTACTGAGGTTTGAGCAAAGCTCTTGTCATTAGTTTCTAAATATCTAAATTCCATTCTCAATAGAAAGTCTTAAGCTGGCCATAGACACAACGATCCGATTTTCGGGGCGTATGTGGAGAGTCCCGACATTTTTCGTCCGGCGGAGATCGGACAGGTTAGAAAATTTCTGTCGGCTGCGGGTAATATTTCTGCGTGTATTGCCGATCGTACGATTTTCAGTGGGAGATTCACTAGCTTTGGTCGGACATAACGTTTGTACGATTGCTGTAGGGGCAGGACGTCGGCTGATCTGTTCTTACTACTTCTGAATGGTAAGACTTTGATCTTTACGGTTAGTGGTCAGTGGCAGGTCGGGAGATGGGAAAGTCCGATCGTACGTCTGTGGCCAGCTTTACTTCCACTTGCAGCCATATTTTGCAGCATTCTTGAGCGAGTTTCATCTAATACATCTTCCAAAAAAAACACTTCTCTTCTTGTCTTCATCCCCTGCACTAGGCCAAAAGGAACTTGCTGGCAGCTAAAATGAAAAGGGGATTTTTTTTTTATTGAAACTGGAGAAATATGGAGCAAACTGCATACTGTATGTATGAATGCAGCTGGTATCGAACACAAGACATTCAGAAATAGAATGTTCCCTACCACAGGTTTCCAAGAACATATGAGTTTAGACCATAGTGCAAGGACTCAGAAAGTTTCTATGGTAAAGATGAGAACAGTAGTTTATATTCATGACATAGATTAATGGTAAAATGGAAAGTTGTGCTAACCAGTCAAAACACTATACATCATAAAGCAAGGTGCAATGAGGTTAGGAACACATAACATAAGCATACATAATGAGAACATTAGGCACTTTGTGCAAACATCTTCCTTGAGAGACTGAGCGTCTGGTTACATTGTAATGCAGAATAAGGAGGGTTGGGTTTGAGGGCAAGAGTTAAAGCCATTTTAGTTTGAGATTATTAACAGGCGTAAATATGATCTGCAGGCATAATACACTGTACTTGCATGATAACTGAACAGATGCTGTTGGTAATTTAGTATTAACAGCGAAATTGTTATGTTTTGGGTAGCCGAGGATGAGGAGAGTATAACAGTGCTTTATTAGCAGGCTCTCGCAGGCATTACACAACAGTAACTTTCACTTTTAAGCAGTCAGGAAATATGCACAGTAAAAGTCTGGGCACAGTGACATCTACAGGCATTTGTATAAACACCACAGAAATGATCTTGTGAGTCTGTATTGTTCTACAGAAAATGAAGTTTAGGATCATTATTATCTTCTTCTGCATAGTTTTTGGATAAATTGAATGTTTAAAAGTTCACCAATCTGCTTGATCTTTCCCCATGCTCTTCAAAATTTTGAATAGCTGCTGGAAATGTTTCTTCTGACTTTTGTCTGTAAGCTTAAGTGTGCCTAACACTTATAGCAAGCATGGGAAGGTTGCTGTAAAAGAAAAAAGTTACATTTATATGCTTACCTGAGGTAGAAATTGCAGTCAGCGAAGTCCCTGGCTTGATTGAAGGTCCCGGGCGACAGCTGAGTAGAAAAGAAAGGTGATTGGTGGTTAGCAATCACGTGACCTAAAGGAAGGGGTATAAAAGCCGGTTCGCGGCTAGGTTACCTGTTAGTCGGCGAAGATCGGTGAATGGAGGAGCATCGTCAACATGCTGTCCAGATTTGTTCCCACCCAGTTGTGTAATATATTGAGTATATGTTGTTAGTAAAGTTTAATAAAAATAAAAAAAATAAAAATATATATATATTGTCGCAGCTGGAGGAAAAATTTAAGTTTGTTATATAAGTAGTTTCCTGGCCCGGAAGAATCAAAAGGCGGAACTATTGGGATAGGCTACCCAATGAAGGAATTGGGCTGGCTAGTTTTATGTACTTGGAAAGTACATGGTATGTTTAAAAATCTACTAATAAATTCTGCTGCAGCCATTCTCCAACTAAGATATGGTGTCATGTGTATTATTGGTTATGTGTTATTTTTCTGTATCTCCAACTAAGATATGGTGTCATGTGTATTATTGGATATGTGTTATTTTCTGCATTATAGCATACCGTTCCCATGTCTTCAAGCAAAATCAATGACTGTTAAAAAGACTGACACCAGTCGACAATTAAAAAGTCTACACACCAGTAACAAGCCAGTTAATCTGTAGCATCAGAACATACTGTACATACTACTGTACATACTACTGTACATACGTTTCCATTCTGATTGCATTGAAAACAGATATTCTCATTTTGCTTATAGTTCAGTGGAAGTATGGTGATGAAGTTTGAGATTAGACCTTTGTTGTTGTGAACAGGTTGATGAAATGACTATATTCCCCTTAGAAACAAAGTAAGACTAAACTAATCTAAACCTTCATGGTTTAATAGAATGGCTGCCATTGAGAATGTCATGATACCATTATGATTTTTTGGATTTTAACATATTACATTGCATACCTCCCAACTGTCCCTTTTTCAGAGGGACAGTCCCTCTTTTGACAGCTCAACCTGAGGTCCCTCATTTGTACTGGAAAGTCCCTCTTTTCTCTGCGCTGAACAGCCAGAAAAAGAAACAAAGTTTCTAACTTAATTGGCTTTTGGCAGAGAGGCCAGTACAGCTAACAGGTGCAACTAAGATACTTTGTAACAATTTTGAGATAAGAAAAGAAGTAATTTTAACAGTTTAGATAAGGAGAAATATTTTCAAGTTTTTATAATGAACATGGTAATTACGGGGTGTGGCCACTAAAATGGGTGTGGTCAAAAAAATTGCCGCACTACATGGAGAAAACATTTTTGTATTCTAGACTAATATTTTTGTTATGCATGATCCTATGTTGGAAGAAATGTCTAGCATTGCATCATGGAAGTCCTTTTAGAAAGTTATTGCCTCAGCTATCCAATTCGTATCTCCAGGTGATATTTGACACAAATTCTACTATTGCTCCTACAAGGCGATATTCTCAAACCTACCCATCAGAAGCATTTTCAGCAGTGCAGGCAATATCTGACATAATGAAAAATGCTAAATCTACTACAGCCTTCCTGGTAAGCTGAAAGATTTCTCATGGTCAACAAATGTGCTCACTTTAACAGTGAACGGGAGGTAAAATATGAGGCATGGGGCTGCCATCAGAAATCACGGGGCCCCATACGCCAAAATTTTCTGGGCCCCACCACAAGCTTTACCCACACACATTGGTGGCCAGGGCCCTCCCACACATAAATTTAAAAAAACATTGGTGACACCCCCCCCATACAATAACAGGGATCACTCTTTCATTTAAGGGGTAAATAACAGCAAGTCCTGGTAAACAGAAGTCCTGGTAAAGCCGCATGGGTATTGGATGAGCTAGAAGTTAAAACCTCAGCTATCCAATCTCTGAGAAGCTCAACCAGGGCTTCTGTGACCAATAAGGGAACTGGACATAAGATGCTCCTGCCCTCCTTTCCGAAGTCGGCAGCTCACTGACAGCAGTGGGGGGGCCCCTGCTAATAAAGTAAGTACAGCATGGCAGGGCCCCCCTTTATTGAAAAAAAGGCAATGAAAACAAAAATTGCCTTGAGGCAAAAGAAATCAAGTCCCCCAATTTTTTAAAATGAGTATTTAAATACAAAAAATAAATTATCAATATATGGGACACTTGGTTTAAGAGTAGGTTAGAATGACTGATGGAAGAGGGAGAAGACAGAGGTTTATAACTGGTTATTTTCTTTGGTCTACAACAAAAAGGACACTTAGGGGGTTATTTATCAAAGGTCGAAAGTTTTTTTATATCTCAAATGCACTCACAACTTATTTAATAAAAACTCAAATGGAAAAAACTTGGTTCAGCAAATTCGAGTTGTGAAATCCGAAAACTTGAAGTAATCGTTTTTTTGGCAAAAAAAAACCTTGAATCGCTAAAATTGATCAAGTTCTCTGGGCAAAAAACTCATCATGAAGGCTATTAGCATCTTCATATGGTTCAAGGGACCTCTGCCATTGACTCCTTCATGCCTCGCCAGGTTTTAGATGGTGTATATTCGAATTCAAGCTATTTCCAGGGTCTGGGGTTTTTTTAACCCGAAAATTTGATTTTTGACCAAAAAAAATAACCTTGAAAACGCCACTTTTTATGGAAAACACAACTTGATCCTTAATAAATAACCCCTTAATGAAGGCTTCCTTTTTGATACTTCAATACATTTAACACTTTAAGTGCAAGCAGAATTTCACTTTTCATTTGCATTCATTGCCAGCCATTCTTTGCCATTTTGTGCTCTCTCTCTTTTCAAGTACACTTTTTCACGCTGCCCCACACTTAGAACCCTATGTACTCCCTTCTGGAAAGGAAAGACCTGTGCTTCCTTCCATGAATACAATGCTGCCTGCTTTCGGGAGAAATTATCAATTATCTTCCATATACAGGTATGGGACCTGTTATCCAGAATGCTCGGGACCTGGGGTTTTCCGGATAATGGATCTTTCCATAATTTGGCTCTTCATACCTTTAGTCTATTAAAAAATCATGTAAACCTTAAATAAACTTAGTAGGCTGGTTTTGTTTCAAATAAGGATTAAATTATATCATAGTTTGAACCAAGTACAAGCTACTGTTTTATTATATTACCGAGAAAAGGGAAATCATTTTTAAAAATTTTGATTATTTGGATAAAATTGAGTCTATGGGAGACAGTCATTCTGTAATTCAGAGCTTTCTGGATAACAGATTTCTGGATAACAGATCCCATACCTGTACTGTGTATCCTTTATCTGAAATTCCACCATCAGCACTAACTTGATAAATACTAGAATAGTTCCCAGCAATAGTTGGCAACTATGGCACCAGAACTGATGCTTACTTTAATTATGACATATACATGTTTGCACAGTTGGACTTTTTATCCAAGAACACCATTTCAAAAGTGATTTTAGCTACATACCACGTACACGTAGATCATCTCGTCAAAGTTATAACTTTCCATTCGATTTAGTGCAGCAGCCACGTCTCTAAAAATGAAAGAAAGGCATTTTGAAAACAAGTTGTCCATTTGCGGTGTTCTTTTTCCTATATTTAAATCGGTTTGATGCAAGATAATGCAAATAGTGCCTTTATCCTCAAGTCACACTCATAAATATGTTGACAATGTATACTCAGCAGAAAGCTATAGCTAACATTCCTGATTAATGCCAATAGAGACATTTGGCAGTGTCAGCAGCCTTGTAAGTAGCCTCTAAACACACTGAGAAGGTTAAGTGATCCAAAAGTTATCTGCTTTGTATGCATTATTTTTGTGCTCTACAAGGCATTTTGTTGGCTATAAAACAAGTCTTATGGTTTGTAGTCCTGAGCATTTTTGAGTTTGATGGAGCTCTAGTGTGTTTACTTTGTGTTAAGTAAATGTATTTGAGGAGAAGGTCATATATTCCTCTCCCCATACAAGTTTTACTTGCAGAACCATAATAAGTTTCCATTGCTTGCCAGATCTCTACCTTGTAATATACAGGGATGTCCCATCACTTCGCATCACAGTTGAGTAGGATGAAAGGTTTCCATCTTCTGAAAGATACACTACTCCAGTGCCCTTACTACAAAATACAGGAGACAAGAGACTTGGCAAAACTATAGTATAGAATGAATACTTCCAATCACACATTCACACATATTTTACCCCCCTGATGTCATATATTTCTCATATAAGATTTATAGATTTCAAATCGGAGTGGTTTTGTGTCATCCTTTTCCAAACCTTTCTTTTCTCTATCACACTTTTTTGAGGCTTCTCAATAAATATATAAATCACAGTTTCAAAAGACACAAGAAGTCTGAGGCAAGTAATATCACTTTATATTAGGGGTAATGGCAGACAGGACACTTTGTTGCAGATGTTTTACCACCAACAATTTAGATTATTGCAAGCAGGAATGTATCTTTGGATGTTTTGTGATCCATGCTGGAGGAGATTAACCTTCTACAACAAAATGCCCTGTGTGCCTGGGCCCTTAAAATGGAACAGGTGCATGTAATAGGGATGTAGCGAACTGTTCGCCGTCGAACTTCGACCGTTCGCGTCCGCCGAATGTTCGCGAACGTCGCGCGACGTTCGCCAATTTGGGTTCGCGTTCGATTCGTTCGACCATTCGAATTCCTTCGACCGCTAAAAATCGAACGATTTCCATTCGTTCGAACGATTGTAAGCATTCGATCGAATGAAAAGCATTCGATCGAATGGTTTCGATCGTTCGATTCGAATGAAAATCCTTCGATCGAATGATTAAAATCCTTCGATCGTTCGAATCGAACGATTTTAGCGGGTGTTCGAAGTTCGCGAACGTTCGCATTTTTTGCCGGTGTTTGAACGGCGTTCGCGAACATCAAATCGGCAGTTCGCTACATCCCTAAATAGGGATGCACCGAATCCACTATTTTGGATTCGGCGAACCCTGTTTGTGAAAGATTCGGCTGAATACCAAACCAAATCCGAACCCTAATTTGCATATGCAAATTAGGGGTGGGAAGGGTATTTTTTTTTACTTCCTTGTTTTGGGACAAAAAGTCACGCGATTTCCCTCCCCACTCCTAATTTGCATATGCAAATTCGGATTCGGTTCAGCCGACCAGAAGGATTCAGATGAATCCGAATCCTGCTTGAAAAGGCAGAATCCTGGCCGAATCCCGAACCGAATCCTGGATTCGGTGCATCCCTAATATGTAAGTATCACTTTAAACAGGAATAACTAGTATAAAAACATACAAGCATTAAAACATTACTCAGTTTTCTGTAGCAAACCTTTACTTTTAAGCTGTTTCAGGACCTCCTTTGATTTCTCTTTGTAGAATGATTTACCGGAATAATCATCAAAATGTGCCCCGAGACGCTGAAAGGCAAGAAGGGGAAAAAGAATATCAAAAATAGAATCTACACTAAACACACCTTACAATGCTGAACAGGTATATGGGGAAATTTGCCTTGGCTAATTGTTGGAGACACAACACACACATGGGTAACTTTATTCATCAGATCTGGGAATAACATTACATTCAAAAATGTTGGTCTTCAATTGCCAAATTTCTGAAATTTTCAAGAATATAACCTCCTGCTAGGGATGTAGCGAACCGCCGCCGATGTGTTCGCGAACGCCGTTCGCGAACACCGGCAAAATTTGCGAACAGTTCGCGAACTTCGAACATCCGAAAATCGTTCGATTCGAACGATCGAAGGATTGAAATCGTTCGATCGAAGGATTTTCGTTCGAATCGAACGATCGAAGCCATTCGATCGAATGCTTCGATCGTTCGATTCGAACGAAAATCCTTCGATTTTAGCGGTCGAATGGTCGAACGATCGAATGATTTTGACGCGAACGCCTATTGGCGAACATCGCGCGACGTTCGCGAACTTGCGGCGGACGCGAACAGTCGAAGTTCACGCGAACTAGTTCGCCGGCGAACAGTTCGCTACATCCCTACCTCCTGCAGATACTGGAATCAAAATATGTCTGTTAGGCCTGGTAGATTCCTTCATACCACTGAATAGCACTATGCACTGGATGAACTCCTTACCTCCGTCACTGGAAAAAATTGATTAACATTCAACTGGAACTTTACAAATTGACGTAGTTTAACTAAAGGAGCCTTAACTGTTTTGCCTACAGTCAATAAAAATACAACTTTTAAAAACACCACAGGGGAAACAATATGTTTTCACAGTTAGTGCTATGAACACACATACAGCAGTGCAAGGAGATGCATGGAAACCATCATTTTTATCTGCCTGCTTCCATTTCCTAAAAATGAACAAAATGCGAGGCTGTACACAACCATTATTATTATTCTTTCATTTTATAGCAACAACATATTATGCAGAGCTTTACAGAGTTTATATACATAGTTTACAATAATTCCTGTCCCAGTGGAGCTTACACTCTAAGGTCCCTATCACATTCATATAAACTATGGCCAATCTTATCAGGAGCCAGTTAACCTGACTGCATGCTTTTGTTGTGTGGGAAGAAACTAGAGTACCTAGAGGAAACCCATGCAAGCATGGGGAGAAGATGAAAAACCCTTGCAGACGGTGCCCTGGCTACAATCAAACCCAGGACCCATGTGCTACAGCAGCAGCATTCGTAACCAATTCACCACCATGTTGTCCACATTCTTTCCTATTATTCCATCATTTGTCTAAACTGAAACCAGGCCCTTAATAATCCCAGAACTCCGTTTATCTAGTATGCCTGTACTGAAAATCTGTAAGTACTGAAATTATCTGTTTCGTCCAGAAAGACATACAAATTAACAGCTACCTTTCTCTTTCTTTCTTTCTTTCTTTTCTCTTTCTTTCTTTCTTTCTTTCTTTCTTTCTTTCTTTCTTTCTTTCTTTCTTTCTTTCTTTCTTTCTCTTTCTTTCTTTCTTTCTTTCTTTCTTTCTTTCTTTCTTTCTTTCTTTCTTTCTTTCTTTCTTTCTTTCTTTCTTTCTTTCTTTCTTTCTTTCTTTCTCTGTCTTAATGTCTGCAACCCCATCCCTTGATCTTTAGCTGTATCCTTTCTTTGACCCTTTCCACTGTAATTTCTTTGCTTCTCTCCCCTTCTACCCAATCACTATGCTACTTGTCTTAACTAAGTTTTAAGCATTAATCATAGATTGCTTTAGTGGAAAGGAATGGATGATTTTTACAAAACCTCATCATTTTTGTGTGATAATTGCCCCTTGACACTGCTCTGGGGTAGCAAGCCTTTAAAAATTACTGTATGAGTCACTGATCTAACAGTACAGCCATGAAATATCCTAGGAGTTTAGACACATTACAAGTATTACAAGCCTTGGCAGTTATATCACACAAATAAATACATAGTCTGCTTTTATGTGAATTTTTAAAGCCAAATAACAAGAAGACTAAAATGTTGCACACATATATATATATATATATATATATATATAAATATATATATATCTCAAGAAATCTTCTGACCAGCACTCCCTTTTAAAAGCTTAATTCTTTTATTGTCATTTTGTAATGTCCGACGTTTCGGTCCTCATTAGGACCTTTTTCAAGGATAATACAAAACTTGTTGTTACAGTGTATTAATCAAGGTTTTTTAACGATGGTTACTGTTTCTTTTTTGTTTCTTTTTAGGATTTGTAACACTTGAATTCTATGGACACTGTAACAAGAACCTTTATGAAACACACTGGTGACATCTTGTGGATGTTTTTAAGTATTACAATTTGAACTTTTCGATTAACACATACACAGTGGGGATTTTAAGAAAATATTTAATATTTATTCACACATTTGTATCTTTTATGGAAATACATAGTTGTATATGCACGTTTAACATATATAATGCTTAAGTGATTGGATTTTAAAAATATATATATATATATATATATATGCACATTTGTTATATGTGACAGATATTTGATTGTAACACATGATAATTGAGACACGTTTGGTTGTAACACATGATTCACATTAAGTGGTTGATTATATGAGAACACTGATTGGTCTATGTTGGAGCACTTTTTTATTTCTAGTGGATGTTTAAAGTTTTGTATTATCCTTGAAAAAGGTCCTAATGAGGACCGAAACGTCGGACATTACAAAATGACAATAAAAGAATTAAGCTTTTAAAAGGGAGTGCTGGTCAGAAGATTTCTTGATACATAAACGATTACCGTGCACCCCGCCATTGATAACTGCTTTGGAGTGTGGATACTCATTGAAAGAGTATATATATATATATATATATATATATATATATATATATATATATATATATATTCCCTTTGTTAAGTTTATGGATATGTGCAAGACATTCCATTTTACTCATGGCATTAATTTGTTTTAACTTAACCCATTTATACCAAATTTTTAAAGATTTTAAAGATTATAGATATTTTTCCCTTCATGATGAATTGTTAGAACTTTTTTCCTAATTGTGATTTCCTATGCTTTTGCACAGAGCTAAAAATATACTCCAGTGCTCCATTAATAAAATGGAACGTTGACATGTACCTTATACATATTCCTGAATGCTCAGGTCCCTGAAGTGCATCCATAGAAAGAGTGCATGTGGGTCTCCTGCCTCTAGCCTTCTTAAAAACTCCTGAGCCGACAACTTAATACCTTTATCTTTCTCAGCTGCTGCGTTGATTTTCACATAAACCTAAAAAAGGAGTAGTTATTGAGAGCAAACTAAGAAATGCTGAAGCAAATAAAATGCAATGTTTGTAGTATGTGATTTTAAGGAAGAAGGCAGAACATTTAAGGTGAAAAGTTTACCATGGAAGTGACAGATATTTAGCTTACTTAAGAAGAAAATAATCATTGTACAAACTGGCTTGCCAAAATGTCACCTCTGACATTGTTTTTTTCTCGATCAATATCGGGCTTTTAGGCTGAGGAATGCCTACCCATACTAAGACTTCTTTTGTTATCATCAGAATAACCCTCCAAATGTTTAAATGCTTTTTTTTTATTCATTTTAATTATCACTGCAGTATCAAACCCTTCAATTGTAAACTCTGAATAATATAGTATTCCACTTCACACCAGAAAAGATAGTTTTTAATTTCTTTCATCTAAAAAAAAAAAAGAAAAAGTATTTCCTTCATTTTACTGGCACCTAGCTTGATGTTCCATTACAGGCAAACATCTAATGGTATTCAAGGTTTTACGGAGTCAATGAATTGAAATAGCTGTACTTTTTATGAATTGGTGGCATAATATTTACCATGTATTTAAAGTGGACCTGTCACCTACACATAAAAAGCTGCATAATGAAAGTCCTTTGCAAATTAAATATGAAACCCCAAAAATGTTTTTCATTAAAACATCCATACCTGTTATAAAGGTGTTTAAAAATCGAAACTGTCAATCAAATATTACCTGCCCCGCCTCTATGCCCGTGGCATAGAGGAGGGGCAGTCAATTACTTTCACTTTCCATTCAGCACTTCCTACATGTCACTGCTCTCCCCACATTCCCCCTTCCCTCCTCAGGCTCTACAATTGTGTAGGGCACTGCACATGGACATTAGGTCCCCCATTCTGGTGCATACACAATTTCCCTTAATAACCGTGTCCACAAAATGGCTGCTGCCTGTTTGCTGTGATTGTATAATTCCAAGACAGAAGGAAACAAAATTTAAATAATAAATACAGTGTAAGTAAAGTTTATTTTGCTCAATTAACATGATAGAAAAGAATTTGAAATTATTTCTTAGGGTGACAGGTCCCCTTTAAACATAAGAGATTGTTAAATATGTTCAACTTGTTCTGCTTGGAAAAATCTATGTATGCAAGGAAGCAGCAAATGAAGAAAAAGTGTGTTAAACGTCTAACCATAATTGTTACGTCTTCAAGAAATTAAAACATTAAAAATGTTATTGCTTATATTATAAAACAAAAATTCATAAATGTCTTTGTTCCTGCAAACCACATTACGCCTGTGTGATTTTGAAGTGCTTTCAGATTAGTAAATGGCTCAGTCTACAGATTTAAGGTGGCCATACATGGGCCGATAAAAGCTGCCAATGGACAGTGCCAGAATCTTAAGGGGTCCTGTATGGGGACCTCCGACAGGCCTAGCCAACCAAAATCTGGCCGATAATTGGCCAGATGCCGAATGGGTATGTTTGAAAAATTCCATTCAAGAAAAATACCACTCACTGATGTGGTCTTCACCCTGACTGCCTATATCTACGTTATAGTGATGCGATCAATTGGCCCTGGGGTGGGCACCCTCAATATGAATGGATCTTTTAATGTATGGCCACCTTTAGTCGAAGGCAAACTTACTTCAAAGAAATCATGCAGTGGGTTAGCTACAAGCTTCTCTTCGCTACTAAAGCTGCTGAAACCAGCTTCCAAAAAAAAAAAAAAGAATCGTTATCAAGAAAACCCCAGGACCCACACATTCTGGATAACAGGTCCCACACCTGCACACACTTGCAAATTAGGTCAATTTTTATGTTTCAAAAGCAACAAGGAAAATAGAAGAGCAGATATTTTAGTCTGTACAGTATACTACAGTTTTAGATCATTCTAAATTTCAAAAATGTTACGATATACCAATATATAAACAAATCTTTACTGTTTCTTCAGAACTATGGCTTACAGGCATTTTTGATGACTATCATCTCATGAGAGAACAGCAGTGATGAAATGCCCATTCCCTACCAGCATTCCCATCTTGTTTGATGGAAATTGTATAACTTTTATAATACAAAACAAAATGCCAATTCAATGAGAAGTCTCTGTATTCTATTGACATTAACCATTAAAACTGAGGTTCAGGTTTAGAAATTTTTCCAGAGAAATGTGCCTGGCAATAAAAACAAGAACAAATACAATGAAGCCTCATTCTTTTATTTTGGTTGCCATAAACATTGACGCTGACAGCCAGCATTTCCAGCTGCAGGACGGAAAGAGTCAAAGCGTAAATGCCAACTGATAAAACATTTTAAAAAATTAGAAATTAAAAAATACACAAAAAAATTAACAGTTGCTCAAAATTACAGTTATAATAATGTCTATAACATGGTAAGGTCAATTTATAGAAGGCAATTTCCTACACATAAACACCAGCACAGTGAATGAATGCAATATGAATGATATGCAAATGAAAAATACAATTCATGACATTTTATTGCCTCTGTACTGCCAAATTTGAGGGCATGCATAATTATGTGCAATGTACAATTCTATATTTAGATAATGAAGAAAAACTCACCAAACTGCAGACCCCTGTCACCAAGATAGTTTATTCATATAACCTCATTTCCAACTGCTTGTTTTTTTTTTTCACAAATGTTTTTTTATTAGTTTTCAAAAAGCATGTAAGATAGTTTGTGATAGAATTGCAATAAACAAAAAAAAAAAAGAAAAATAATATAAACAGTCAGTGTCAAGTACAGATTCCTATAACAAAAGGCAGAGATAACAATAATGATCCAAGGTTATGCCAAGTGATTGTAAAAGAGAGAATTGGGTAAGCATTCCCCGAATTGCAGATATTGAAAGCTACTCACGGTTAGATAATCCGAAGACGGCAGAGTAGAGCAGTAGAGGCTTATAATTACGGCAGAGTAGTAGTAAATAATTGGTTAAGATGATGACTCCTGGGGGGTCCCCTTGTGGTCGAATGTTGTAAGTTTCCCGCAGATCTGAACAGGTGGTCCGCCTCACAGACAAGATCAGTCCCCAGCAACAGCTCCCTTTCATACCACGTGGTGTTTTGAAAGGTTTGGATAGTAAGTGATTTCGTGAGTGGCGGAAGGGTGTTTATGTAAGTCATCCAAGTGTTAAAAAACAGTTCTGTGTTTTTTTCTTTATGTGTTAGGGTTTCTATCCAATCTAGGTGGAAAATACAGTGTAGTTTTTGTCGTACCAGAGAGAAAGGCGGAGGGATTCGAGATAGCCAAGTGTGTAGGATGGATTTCCTGGCTGCCGCCGCCAGTCTTTCTGCCAGGGCTCGCTCCGGCTTGGAGATGGGTAAGGTAGAGTGCAATTTGCTAAATATAGCCCATGAGGCAGTAACGGGTAGCGTTTTACCAGACAGGTTTTCCCAATAGCTGGCGACCTCCTTCCAGAACTGCTGTATAAGTGGGCATGACCATAAGCAATGTATTAGGTCAGCTGTGGGTGTTTCGCATTTTAGGCAGTGATCTGAGTGGGCCATACCTATGTGAAATCTCTTTAAAGGCGTCAGGTAAGTATGGTGTAGCAGTTGTATGGACATTTCCTGGTATATGCTAGCAGGTAAAATTTTCATCATGCGAGTGTGATATCGAAGGTTGTCCACATTTTCAGCTTGTGGAATAATTGATTTCCATTTCATAAAAACCGTAGTGGCATTATCTGTATCAAGAGTTGTCCTAATTTGTTTGTAAATATGTGCAGTAGATTTGATAGTATCACGTTTTGGCCATAGTGAATCAAGTGGGTTAGTTTTGTTCCTATCCGTTAGTTTGGTCAGTCGTTGTGCAACAAAATGTAAAAGCTGAGTCAGTGAAAACTGATGGAGTTGCAAAAATGGGTAGTTTTGAAGCAAAGTTGAGATGGGTTGCAACGTGAAGGTAGGGGTGACGACGTCTTTAATATTTTGTAAGCCATTTGTCTGCCAAGCTTTAAAAATCAGACTGTTCAAGCCCGGGGGGAATCCCTTATTACCAAGCAAGGTGAGGTTTATCGAATTGGAAGGGGATAGGTTTGCTTTCTTTCGAATAGAATGCCAGGTTTTATATGTGTGGATAAATAGGGGATGTTCCTGCATTTGCTTAGGGATTTCCTGCAGTGGCGTGTGTAGTAATGAATTAAGTGATATCCCTTCTGATAGGGCAGCATCTAGAGAAATTGTGGTGTATATGTTCCTGTGGTGGAGCCAGTCACCCGCATATCTAAGGAGAGCCGCATCGTTATATTCTAATATATTTGGGAGATTGAGTCCACCTTCATGTTTCTGGTGATGGAGTGTGGTAAATTTTATTCGTGGCCGTTTCCTATTCCATATAAAAGTCCGTAAAATGTGTTGGAGTCTCTTGTTATCTGTCACGGAGATGCGGTAAGGCAGCATCTGCAGTTTATAAAGTAATTTAGGGAAGATAGTCATTTTTATTAGATGGATCCTTCCTGAAAACGTTAAATTCGTGTTCATCCATTTTTGAGTGTCTCGTTCAATCTGGTCAATGTACATCTAATATTAGATTTGTACATGTCCTTGTGGTGTTGTGTCAGGTGGATTCCCAGGAATTTGATGTGGTGTTTGGCTTTTTGGAATGGAAAAGGATTTGTCCAATCAGCCGGAGTAGTGTGTTGTAGGCGTAAGGCCTCGGATTTCCCTAGGTTGATTTTAAATCCAGCTATAGCACCGAATGCATTGATCTTCTGTAGAATTACAGGTAGTTCAACGGGTGGTTTGTTTAAAAAAAGGAGAATATCATCCGCATATGCTATCAGCTTTATCTGTTGAGTGCCTACCTGAATACCTTGGAAAGTGTCACTATTAAGCAGGTGTCTTAGTAAAGGATCTAGAGCTAGGTTGAAAAGTAGCGGCGAAAGAGAACAGCCCTGTCTGGTGCCACATCGTATTGGAAATCTGGGCGAGTTCACACCATTCGCCGTGATATGAGTGTAAGACTGTGAATATAAGGTTCTAAATAAGTTAAACATTTGTATGCCGAAATGTTGAAATTTGAGCAATCTTTTAAGATGCGCATGTGTTATCCTATCAAAGGCTTTATCCGCATCTAGATTAATTAGTATACCATGTTTTCTCTTTTCCAGATTACAGTGATACATGGCAGCTATCGTCGTTCGGAGAGCTTGGACCGGGTGCCGCCCTTTAAGGAACCCTACTTGGTGGATGGTAAGTATATGTGGGAGGATGAGTTGTAACCTGTCAGCCATGATTTTAGTCAAAAGTTTCAGGTCTTGGTTCAGTAAGGAGATGGGTCTGTATGAAGATGGAAGAGTAAGATCCTTTCCCTCTTTTGGGATCAATATGATCCTCGCCTCATTTGCCTCGTTCCACAGGGGGGAACCCTGTAGAATATCATTAAAAAGCGTGGTAAGCAAGGGGATAAGTTCCGGGAGGAGGATTTTGTAATATTCGGCGCTTAAGCCATCGGGGCCTGGGGATTTTCCATTTTTTAGATGTTTAATCGCTGACATGATTTCCTGTTCTGTTACAGGTGCGTCCAGGATCTCCCTATCTTGTACTGAAAGCTTAGATAGTTGAGTATCTCGCAGGAAAGAAAGACCTTCCTCCGGAAGGTCCTGGTGTTCTTCATAGAAAAGTTTAAAATAAGATTCTAGTTCTGTGATAATGGCTTCAGTATCCCGAGCCCAACCCTTTTCTGTTTTTAGTTTTTTGATGAAATGTGATGTAGTGTTGAGCTTAGTCAATCTGGCTAAGAGCTTACCCGGTTTGTTTCCCCATCTATAAAACCTGTTCCTCGTATGAGAAATTTTGTAATGTGCACTATCGTGTAATAAAGTATTAAACAAAGCCTTCGTGTCCGTGTATTTTATTTTATCTGCCTCGGAATTTGTACGTTTAAAAGCCGTATATTGTTGCGTAAGCTCCTTTTGCAGAAGCATGTATTTGTCTCTAAAGCATTTCTTTTGTTTCAATATATATGCCGTGATGTGGCCCCTTAGTACAGGCTTGGAAGCCGCCCATAATAAGTTTTGGTCGTCCCAGTGTTGTATGTTATCATCTAGATAATTCACCCAATTTTGCTTGAGGTAGGTTTGGAAATCAGAGTTCTCAGACAGGTAGGAAGGAAAGCGCCAGCTATATGATGTCGACCTGGAAACTATTTGTTTCAAAGTTAAAGTGACTGGGGCATGGTCAGACAGATGGATGTCGCCTATCGTAGAGGCTAGGATGTTGGAGGTTTGGGATTCAGCTAGGAAAAGATAATCAAGTCTGGAGTGTGTCCCATGTGCACCCGAATAAAAGGTGTAGTCCTTAGTATCTGGGTAAGTAAATCTATATGTGTCATGCAGTTGTAAAAACTCACATAGTGTATGCAGTGGGGTGATCCTTCTGGTCGGGTATCTTGAGGAGGCATCTGATCTGTCCATGAAACGGTCCCACACTGTATTCATATCCCCACCCAATATCAGGTTGGAGGGTCTCCAGGAGTCAATCCTTTGCATTAGTTCTGAAAAGAAAAAGTTATTGTCGTCATTAGGGGCATATACGTTAACTACCGTATATTTTGAGTCAGGAGTTTCAACATCTACAATCAGGTAGCGTCCATTTTTATCTCTATACGTTTTAGTCACGGAGCCATGCAGTGATTTACTCAGTAAAATTACTACACCTCTAGATTTAGTAGTATAAGATGCTGCGATTTGCTCCTGTATCCATGAGTCTCTTAGTACTATTGTATCAGTGGTTTTCCAATGTGTCTCTTGTAAGAGAACGATGTGTGCTTTCTCTCGTTTCAGGAAGTCTAAGACCTTTCTTCGTTTTATCGGGGAATTTAAGCCATCTACGTTCCATGAGAGTAATTTGAGGTGTTTGGGCTGATCATTCAGGGGAATATGCTGTGTAGGGTCACCCATTATGGTAGTGTTAACCAATACCCTTTTTAGGGGTTAGTGGAGCGAACCTTTGCAGTGTGGGGATAAGCATTCTGTCCCAGCGAGCAGAAGCCATCCCGGGGAAACCCACGTGACATATGTGGGAGAGGTACGTGTAGAAATCTGTTTCAATCACTTGACAAAATAAGAACAAAATAACTATATACAACGGGGGAAAGGGGTGTTCTAGTTTAGTCATTACAAACAGTAAATTTCAGATACAACCACACAAGTATATGAAAACGGAGTGAAATTGTCATAATAAGCTTAAGAGTTCAATCGAATAATCTAACAGTACTGCATCAGGCAGGCTAAGCAGCAGGAGAGTAGAGAGGAAGGCGTGGAGACATTCAAGAAAACAATGAAAGCCAGCATCAGAAGCAGGTATCATAATAAAAAAAAAAAAAAAAAAAAAAGGAAAAACAGGTAAGCGTAAAATTAGATAATGATAACCAAACGTAGGGGGGGCGGTTCAGAAAGGATACAGTATCTAGTCAAACCATGGAGAAGTGGAAGGGCATATTCAAAAGCTGCATGAGATATCTGAACACGGTCACAACTCCGGGCTTAAAGTCAAAATCGGTAGCCGTAGAGTGACTGGCCTGCCTCCAAACCAAAGTCTCTTGAGAGGTAATGCAGAAGTTTCGGAGAACCATAACTAAACGGTGGGAAGGGGGTGTGGCAAAGTCGCAGCATCAGGCCCAACTGTGAAGAAGTGGACTAGTATAACAGTCAGTATCCATAGGGCATATCCAAGCACTGTGGGAGCTCCGGAACGAGGGAAAAGTCAGTGGCCAACCAATGGCAAACAACAAGCAGAAGTCGGGTAGCAGCAGAACGCCGAACCAACCCCCTACATCAAAGTTCCATAAGAGTCAGTGCAAATGAGACAGCGTCTATCAAACAGGAACACCAGCTTTATGGAGAGGAGAGAGGAATGTTCATCAATTCAAGTCTGAGATTTAGACTCAATGTATCTGGATGCTTGTTTGGAGTCCTCAAAAATGTGGATCCTGCCAGTATCCCTCTCAACTATTTTGAGTTTTGCTGGAAACATCAGGGAGAATTTGTATCTGGAGTCGTAGAGTTTTTTGCAAACAGGTGCAAATTCTCTGCGTTTTGCCGTCACAGAAGCAGAATAATCCTGGAAGAGTAGAATGGAATGCCCATCATAGTTGAGGTTACGTTTTATTCTGTAGGCTTCCAATATTCTGGTTTTGTCAGTAAAATTTAAAAGCTTAAAGATGACTTGACGTGGACGTTGAGCGTCCTTGGCAGGTGGCGGACCGATTCTTTGGAATCTTTCCACTAAGTAAGGAAGGTATTGATCCTCAATACCAAGAGCGGTCGGAAGCCAGTCATGTATAAGCTTATCCAGGTCTTTGGTTTTAACTGATTCGGGAACCCCCACCAATCTCAGGTTGTTTCTCCTACTACGATTCTCCAAATCCTCTACTTTGTCAGACAAAATAGAGATCTCCTTTTGTTGTAGGTCAATTGTAGATTGTGCCGTAGTAAGATTGTCTTCCAGGGTAGATATTCTGTCTTCAGCCTGGGACCAACTGCTTGTTTAAGATTAGCGATGACGTTTCAGAATAAGCACTTACGTCAATTTCTGCTTTGCAAAACTGAAACACTGCCTAGGCCTTGTAAGCATGCATGATTTATATGATAAAAAATTAGCATTATATCAATATCCTGTATCAATTTTGCATTTAACAGTTATTACAATCACAAACATAATGGCAGCACTGGATTATAGACATGCATTTTTGAATGATTTGGTTTCCCAAAAAAAGTTGTTTTTCTAGGTCTGTATTGACCTTACATTTCTGTCTGAAGTCAGTCTTCTTTATGAATTTGTATTGTTCAGAAAACCAAAAAAAAAACTACAAAAAACATGCTCATGTCCCTTGTTCTCTTTGAGTCTTTCAGTGTGAAGCGCAATAATACAAGGTTTGCACTAAAAATCCAAAGTATCACTCCCAGTAATCTCTACAGAAAAAAAATGCAGAACGGGGAAAAATTAGGCAGGGTGGGGTAGAAAAATAAATATGTTCCTCCCCAATCCCTTGTGCACTAAAATAACTATTTTACAAATGCGCTTCAGCAAACACAGAGCACAGTCCTACCAGTTTCAGTATGGAGACTGTAACTCTGCGTGCAAAGTGGGGATGGAGCAGGAACAAAGAGGCGCTGGGCAGCAGGAGAAATCAGCCAGGTGATGCGCCCAGTGTTCTGGGGAGAACACAGATTTCAGAAATCTGATTATCACCAGTGCAGTTCTTATTCATAAAAAGTAAAAGCAGCGAAAGCAGAAAGCATCCAAGAACACATACACTGAGGATAAAACAGGCTGCCTATTTGCTTTGTAATGAAAATCATAAAATGATTTTTTATTTTATATTAGCAAAGCCAACTGTTAACATGTACTCACCAATGATTGTGGAGCGCAATTGCCCAACATGGAATTTTCTGGCAATATTTGCTGAAAAAAAAACCATGAAATGCAAAATTGTGTATTTACTAACAAACAGGCAACCAGTGTATTTAATCAATAATAAACGTGCAATCACCTGATCTGATCTGATCTGATTTTGTGCAACGATACACAATTAACTATTCAAAAAGGGATCCCGTTCACAACTATAGCCCAGTTAGTGTGACGTCAGTAGTAGGAAAGCTTTTCGAAGGGTTAATAAAGGATAAGATACTGGACTTCATAGCAAATCATAATACTATGAGTTTGTGCCAGCATGGTTTTATGCGTAATACATCTTGCCAGACTAACTTCATTTCTTTTCATGAGAAGGTGAGCAGGGACCTCTATTCTGGGTAGTGGATGTGATTTACTTAGATTTTGCTAAAGCATTTGATACAGTGCCACACAAAAGGTTACTGGTTAAATTAAGGAATGTTGGCCTGGAACATAGTATTTGTACCTGGATAGAGAACTGGCTAAAAGATAGACTACAAAGAGTGGTGGTAAATGGAACATTTTCTAATTGGACCAGTGTTGTTAGTGGAGTACCGCAGGGCTCTGTACTAGGTCCCTTGCTTTTCAACTTGTTTATTAATGACCTGGAGGTGGGCATTGAAAGTACTGTTTCTATTTTTGCAGATGATACTAAATTGTGCAGAACTATAGGTTCCATGCAGGATGCTGCCACTTTGCAGAGTGATTTGTCTAAATTGGAAAACTGGGCAGAAAACTGGAAAATGAGGTTCAATGTTGATAAATGCAAGGTTATGCACTTTGGCAAAAATAATATAAATGCAAGTTATACACTAAATGGCAGTGTGTTGGGAGTTTCCTTAAATGAGAAGGATCTAGGGTTTTTTTGTAGATAACACGTTGTCTAATTCTGGGCAGTGTCATTGAGTGCAGAGACGTGCACCTAAACTGGTTAGATGTGTACATATTGCTGACACATGACTGCACAGCTAGACACAGCTCAAACCACATCATCAAGTTCGCCGATGACACAACTGTGGTGGGGCTCATCAACCACAACGACGAGTCGGCGTACAGAAATGAGGTTCAGCAGCTGGCAGTCTGGTGCAGTGAGAACAACCTGTCACTGAATGTGGATAAAACGAAAGAGATGATTGTCGACTTCAGGAGAACTCTCCCTGCTCACACACCACTCAACATCAACGACTCCACAGTAGAGACAGTAAACAACACCAAATTCCTGGGAGTCCACATCTCAGATGACCTCACCTGTTCCACCAACACCGCCTCCATTACCAAAAAGGCTCAGCAGTGTCTTCACTTCCTAAGACGACTGAAACGGGACAGCCTTCTGCCTTCCACCCTCACAGTGATCTACAGGGGCACCATAGAGAGCGTCCTGATGAGCTGCATCTCTGTCTGGTACAGTAGTGCCAGCGCTGCTGACTGGAAAAGTCAACAGCGGACTGTCAGAGCAGTTGGCAACATCATTGCAACATCATTGGAGCGGCTCTTCCATCACTGCAGCACATCTTCCACAAGCGCAGTGCAAGTCAGGTCTCCTGCATTGCACTGGACTCCACACACCTCTCACACGCCTGTTTGTTCACGCTGCTCCCATCCGGCAGACACTTTCACAGTATTAAAGCCCGAACAACCAGGCTGCGCAAAAGCTTTTTTCCGCAAGATATCAGACTCCTCAACTCACTGCCTACCCTCCCACTACATTCCAGACGCACCTGAACTGTGAACTTAACTTTGTGACCTGTTAATTTATTTGCACAATTCTAAAGGTTTACACATGTATATATATTGCACATTTCATGTTTACATATTTATTGTGTATTTTTAAGTGCCTTTTTGTGATATGTACTAGCTGGAGCCACGTCGTCTCGTCTCACTGTATATTCGTATACTGCTGAGATGACAATAAAGTTTACTTTGACTTTGACTGGAAGACGTAAATTATGAAGGTAGACTGTCAAGGTTGGGATTGTTTTCTCTGGAAAAAAGGCGCTTGCGAGGGGACATGATTACACTTTACTAGTACTTTAGAGGACATTATAGAAAAGAACTTTTATTTGAAGCAACGTAGGGGGTTCTTCACAGTCAGGACAGTGAGGTTGTGGAATGCACTGCCGGGTGATGTTGTGATGGCTGATTCAGTTAATGCCTTTAAGAATGGCTTGGATGATTTCTTGGACAGACATAATATCAAAGGCTATTGTGATATTAAAGTCTATAGTTAGTATAGATATGGGTATATAGAATTTATGTGAAGGTATGGGGGGGGTGTGTATGGATGCTGGGTTTTCATTTAGAGGGGTTGAACTTTGTCTTTTTTCAACCCAATTTAACTATGTAACTATGTAACATGGGTCCAGTATTACATTACACTGAATGGGTGGATTTTGCACCAGCCAGAAAAAAACAATGTTGTAAATTGATATATACTTTAGTATAGGACAAAAATATTTGCTTTAATGAAAAAACTAAAAAATTAAATTAAAAAAAAACTCTTGATTACTCACAAACCTCTAAGTGAGGGTTATTATAATTCTTTACTGTATCATACAGTGGTGTGCAAAACTATTTGCCCCCTTCCTGATTTCTTATTCTTTTTCATGTTTGTCACACAAAATGTTTCTGATCATCAAACACATTTAACTATTAGTCAAAGATAACACAAGTAAACACAAAATGCAGTTTTTAAATGAGGGTTTTTATTATTTAGGGAGAAAAGAAATCCAAATCTACATTTTCATGTGTGAAAAAGTAATTGCCCCCTGAACCTAATAAATGGTTGGGCCACCCTTAGCAGCAATAACTGCAATCAAGCGTTTGTGATAACTTGCAACGAGTCTTTTACAGCGCTCTGGAGGAATTTTGGCCCACTTATCTTTGCAGAATTGTTGTAATTCAGCTTTATTTGAGGGTTTTCTAGCATGAACCGCCTTTTTAAGGTCATGCCACAACATCTCAATAGGATTCAGGTCAGGACTTTGACTAGGCCACTCCAAAGTCTTCATTTTGTTTTTCTTCAGCCATTCAGAGGTGGATTTGCTGGTGTGTTTTGGGTCATTGTCCTGCTGCAGCACCCAAGATCGCTTCAGCTTGAGTTGACAGATGGCCGGACATTCTCCGTCAGGATTTTTTGGACAGTAGAATTCATGGTTCCATCTATCACAGCAAGTCTTCCAGGTCCTGAAGCAGCAAAACAACCCCAGACCATCACACTACCACCACCATATTTTACTGTTGGTATGATGTTCTTTTTCTGAAATGCTGTGTTACTTTTACGCCAGATGTAACGGGACGCGCACCTTCCAAAAAGTTCAACTTTTGTCTCGTCGGTCCACAAGGTATTTTCCCAAATGTCTTGGCAATTATTGAGATGTTTTTTAGCAAAATTGAGACGAGCCTTAATGTTCTTTTTGCTTAAAAGTGGTTTGCGCCTTGGAAATCTGCCATGCAGGCCGTTTTTGCCCAGTCTCTTTCTTATGGTGGAGTCGTGAACACTGACCTTAATTGAGGCAAGTGAGGCCTGCAGTTCTTTAGATGTTGTCCTGGGGTCTTTTGTGGCCTCTCGGATGAGTTGTCTCTGCGCTCTTGGGGTAATTTTGGTCGGCCGGCCACTCCTGGGAAGGTTCACCACTGTTCCATGTTTTTGCCATTTGTGGATAATGGCTCTCACTGTGGTTCGCTGGAGTCCCAAAGCTTTAGAAATGGCTTTATAACCTTTGAAATTGAACTCAGGTGTGACTAATTTGACTTTGACTAATAGTTAACGGTTTTTGATGAGCAGAAACATTTAAGTGTGACAAACATGCAAAAGAATAAGAAATCAGGAAGGGGGCAAATAGTTTTGCACACCACTGTAAATCACAGGGATATCAGCTATTCAGAACAGAAATAATGGTTTATGTAGAAATTATAAGCAAATCTTTAGACTACACAAACACTGCCCTCAAGTGGCAAAATTGTTTTGAAAATAAAGGAGAGATCTGCAAGAAATTCTGCTTTTTGTGCACCCAGAGTTGCCTAGTACCACTCTGCATATCTGGAAAAAAGCAGTGCAGTGCAGATTCTGCCATACCTTAATTCCCATACAATGAAAAGGTCATTTGGAGGGGGGATTAGTTAAGATTTGCATGAACTATTGTAAAAATGTTTATTCCTCAGTATCTTTATTTTCCCACATCTAAAACCTATACCGTAATTGAAGTGTTTATAAAAGACAATGTTTTCAAAAGAAAAAAAGACATGCTCAGACTACTGTTATCTCTAATTTTGTGAATTTATAGATTTTCCTCTCGCCATCTCCATGGCAATCTGCAATACATTCAGCATACTAAATCTACAAGCATAATTAGGCTGCTTAAGGGTTTTACCTTTCCTGCAAGTTGTTGGGCTTTTTCCTCGAGGTTACTGAATGTTCCATTGGGATCACCTTCTGATAGCGAAGCCATAACAAGATGGAAATCAGGGGAATCACTGGAAGTGTAGAATCAAATGAAAAGAGCAAGTTGGTCAAATCCTAATTGTCATCATAGAACACATAACAGTGTATTTACAAATGCAACACATGGTGCAATGTGCAGTTTTTGGGCTAGTTTTTTCTATGTATTCATAAACTTATTTTACAATACAGCAGCATGGATTTTTTTTATTCCATGTCTCTATCAGCAAATGCATTATCATCAGCAGGGATTATTGCACTGAAGCCAGCAGTGGCACTAACAAACACAAACTAGTTAACAATAATAAAGTCCATGGGCAGACTAGAAAGCTGTCAGCTATTTCACTGCAATTCCATGAAAACAATTAAATGTGCAGTACCTGCTCAGCTATTACCCTCCGAAAGTGCAAAGCCATTGCCTTATTGCACTTCCCACGGGTTATTCGGTATGTACATACACCAATCAGGAAGATTACAGGCACAGCACTTCACTATACAGATACAGGAAGCAGCTCTTCCAAGCTTCACAGTATTACCCCATCTGTTCATATTCCCTAGAAGTGTTTCTTAAAACCTCTTAAAGGGATTGTTCACATTTAATTTTTGGTATCCTATTCTTAGCAATTTTCCTTTATTAGCTACTTCTTTCCAGCTTTCAAGCAACTATATTTGTTTATCTTTCAATTTGGGACCTCTTTTGCTCTTTGAATATCTGAATATCTTTTGCTCTATATAATATCTGAATCATACTCCGAACCAGTCCTCCTTTAGTGAGGGTGCAGGGTCAAAGCATTATGTACAGTTCAAGAGGACCCGCACTCCATGGTTAGTGAACCATCAATATTTTATTTCTCAAACGTGTGCATTCAACGTTTCGACCCACATTAGGGCCTTTATCAAAGACCTGGTATGTAAAGACATACCTCCCAATATTCTGGAAATGGAAAAATTTGCAGCGCTATATGTGCCAACATTTTTGGCCATGCCCCTTTTTGCGACCACACCCACTAATTACCATGCCCATTTTAAAAAATTTGCCAAGTTATAAAAGTTTGAACACATTTCATGTAGTTTTTATGTTTTATTACAGTTTTACTAATGAAGGTGAATTGCCCTTTAAGCTGTGAGTCTAACTTCTCTCAAGGGACAAAACTGTTACAAATGTATCTTAAATATTTACTCTGGGCTGTCTGCCAAGAGCTAATGAAGTTAGAAACATTGTATCTTTTTTTGGCAGTTTAGTGCAGAGAAATCGGGAGTTTCCAGTACAAAAGCAGGACTGGGGGTTGAGCTGTCAAAAGCGGGACTGTCCCGCTCAAAACAGGACAGTTGGGATGTACTTATAAGAGAGCAGAGGCGCTGGCTTAAAGTAGCTATATGCAGACAGTGTCGGACTGAGATACAGGGGCCCATCAGAAAACCTTAGGCTGAGGGCCCACTTTCCAAACAATTATACCTCCTCACTCAACCTTTTTATTCTAGTCTATTTTCTCTACATACTATACTCTATTCTTCCATTATTAAGCCTCTTTGTTCCCATAAAGAAATAGGGAATGACCATGAAATAGTCCAAATGGTTAGAAGCAAGAGGCCCACTGACACCAGGAGTGTAACGTTCAGTATCCCACAACCCAGAGTAAACCCCAATGTCCCGGGCTCGGCTCACGCTTCGGCCTATAACCGCCGCCTTTCACGTCGGGTGGGGCTGCCAGGACTTAATAGTGAGGAGACTGAGGGAAGAACTCTGGGTGAGCAAGGGAACTTAACATAAAGTTGATCAAAGTCCAGGAACGGGCCGAGTCGAAACCAATCAGGAATGCAGTACAAAATCGGTAAGCAGCAGAGTAGTCGAGGTCACAGGCCAGGTCAGCAACTAACAGGGTCGAAGTACAAAACGGAATCCAAATAGTAGTCAGGAACAAGCCAAAGGGTCAGGGCAGGCGGAGGTCAAACAGGAATCAAGGATAGCCAAAGGTCACAACAAGAATTACAGAATAATCGCACCCAGGAACCATATACAGAACCTACGTTGGGCAAGGCACAAAAGGACTGATGGCCCTTTAAACACTTGAATTTGGCGCCATTGGACGCTGGCGAATCAGCGCCATCGCCTGCGCAAACACGCCAGTGCAATCACGCCAGCGTGCCTGCCCCTTTAATCCTAGTGCATGCGCGTCGCGCACTTCATAGGAGCCGGCGCCTGGGGCCTAGCCGCATCGGCGGCGGAGTTGCGAGACGGGCGTCCCTGCCGTCCCCTGGGTAAGTATATTACAAGGAGTCTTCATGGTATCCCGGTGGGCCAGTCTAACACTGTATGCACAGATAAATAACAAAGTCCTGGGGGGGGTGGAGAAAAGAGAGAAAAAAAAGTCTAATACTCCAAGGGTTAAATACAGATGGTTCAATAACTCCAACAAGTGTTCCACAAGGGTTGCTGCCTCCTTATACTGCTTGTCCCAAGCCTACAAATAAACATAAAAGAAGGGGCATACTCCCATTGTGTATAAATGTGCCCAACATATTTTGTCGGTGTCCCAACTTTTTCAAAGATAGTGGAGTGCTGTATAGAGTAGATTCTGACATCTCAAAGCACACTCTCTTACCGACAAAACCCATTGGGGTATATGTATCAAAGAGTGCCACAGTCCTCTAGAGTAAAATTCCGCCACTCTCCATTCATTTCTATGGGATTTTTAAAAGAGACTTCACTCTTTGATAAATATACCCCATTGAACATTGAATGGGCTTTTCTGATGAGCAGTTATTCTCTGCTACATTGTAAATGCAATATTGACATGATAGGAGCACACCCCTTCTTTTTTGTTTATTGGTTTCTTGGCTAACTTGAAACTTTGTAGCTGAAATTTTTTAATTGGAGGGATAGCAAATTATTACAAAAAACACACACACACAAAAAATGTAGACTAATGACAAATTGTCCCAGAATATCACTGTCTACTTCATACTAAATTAATTCTAAAGCTTAACTAGCCCTTTAATAGGGATGTAGCGAACTGCCGATTTGGTGTTCGCGAACGCCGTTCGCGAACACCGGCAAAAAATGCGAACGTTCGCGGACAGTTCGCGAACTTCGAACACCCGCTAAAATCGTTCGATTCGAACGATCAAAGGATTTTAATCATTCGATCGAAGGATTTTCATTCGATCGAATGCTAAAATCATTCGAATCGAACGATCGAACGTTTTAAGCATTCGAACGAATGAAAAATCATTCGATCGAATGTTTTAAAATCGTTCGATCGTTCGATTAGAACGATTTTTAGCGTTCGATTGAATGAAAATCATTTGCTCGAATGCTTACAATCGTTCGAACGAATGGAAATCGTTCGATTTTTAGCGGTCGAAGGAATCGAATGGTCGAATGGTCGAACGATTTTTATTCGAATCGAACGCGAACTCAAAATGCGAACGTTCCCAAACGTTCACGAACATTCGGCGGACGCGAACGGTTGAAGTTTGCGTGAACTAGTTCGCAGCAGAACAGTTCGCTACATCCCTACCCTCTAACTTTTATTATTGGGTAAAGATAATGTAAAACTATATTTTTATTTATTTTTTGTGTGCCCAGGAACCAACAATCTTACCATTGTTTCTGTCACATGCACTATAAGAGGTTCTGAGAAGATAGATTGTTTCTGATTGATATGTATAAAGCCAGTGGCCATACACAAATTGTTTGTGACTGATCAGTCTGATACTGTACGGGACACGTTGGCTTTAAATGACACACTGTATTACCCACTGCGTGTATTCTGTAGAGCAGAATACATGCTTTTGTACAAACACCACTGTTCTCCACCGGATAGTGTGCCATTAACCTTAAACTGACCATACATAGGGAGACCTTGAGGTGGGCGATATCGGGATGATAGGACCATGATCGGATCACAAAGAGAACAATAAAGGTGGTTGGATCAAGCACCATGTCTGTTCATCTAACTAGGCAAACTAACTATTGTCCACTTAGCTATTGGACACCTTAACTTAGCACTGACATGCGGCTATTACCCAGAATATGCCTATTGCACCATGGGCCTTAGACTATTACCGTCTCTCCCCAGCAAGGAAGCCAGAAGCCAGTAAACAAACATTGCACGTAGGATCCATAGTTGGTGGCATAATACCAAATTTATAGTATGGATAACAACTTTCTATTTCTGGTATGTGGACAACCATAAAGTCGCAGATATTCCAAACTGGAGAGATGCTCAACAAAAAAAGCTTATTTTTAAAACCACATTATTAAATAAATAAATAAGTAAATAAATAAAAGCATACAATCTCCTAAAGATTTTTGGAGATTATCACTGTCCACTGTGAGCAACCTCTTTAGGAGACAGGGCTGTCTGTTGCTGTTAAATATGTTGAGGATCAGTTAATTTACTCTGGTTACTTCTCAAGCATTTTGCCTTTGCAACTTTTCCGAAGGAAAGATACAGATTTTTGTTGTCTAAAAGTCAATGACAGGAAGTTAAAATGCAGTAAGTTGTCATTAGTTGTATTACATTTAGCAATGGATATATTACAGAAAAGTGATAATGAAAGCAAACTTATAAGGATATATATAATTTTCTTCACCTCTCCTGGGTTCAAATACTTGAATAACATTTTTATTGCGTACAATCTCAAAAGCATTGCTAGCGATGAAAATGTGAAGTATAACTCAAGCATGATTCCCTACTAACCTTGTGTAATTAAAGTTTATTCAAAATATATATCCATTCTTTAAATTAATTGAATCATCCTGGTAACTTTTCTCAAGTGCTCCCCCTTTTTTTTCTCAAGCAGTGAGGATCATGACCACATCATCTGTTTCCAAGGTAATTCCATTTCAGCAAATGCATCTCATCAACTTTCTCTTCATGTAGCATATTGCTTTGAAGTGTTAATGCAAGGACATTGCCGTGAGGAGGTGATATTAAAATCATCTCATACAGCAGATCCTGAGGTTTTTTTTAGGCATAACATTTCTCAACAGGGGGGGAACTGCAGAGGTAGGAAAGACAAGTAAACATTGCTGCAGGTAAGATATGAACGCAACAAGAAAGGAAATCATTTATTTTTCCGAATTCCGAATTTGAATCATAACAGTGAAACTAGTTAAAGGATTATTATTCATTTGATAAAGTGTGAAATTTATGCTGTAACTATATCTTCACTACATCGTGCACATAGTACAGCAGGCCCGGTTTCTGATAACTTATTGTCTGTGTATGTTAGCAGAACAGGTAATAGGAAAGGTAAGTATAGGCAGATATGATACATGTTCTAGAGAAGATGACTGGATAAAGTACAAAAGAACAGATCAGCCAATGTTCTGCCCCTGACAGCAATCATACGAAAGTTATGTCCGACCAAAGCTAGTGACCGTCTCCCACTGAAAATCGCACATTCGGCAATACATGCAGAGATATTATCGGCAGCCGACAAATCTTTTAACCTGTCCGATCGACCAAGCGACCGATCTCCGCCGGACGTAAAATGTCTGTACTCTCCACACACGGTCCGAAAATCGTACAAATCCTCAATTCGTACAATCAGATCTTTGCGTCTATGGCCAGCTTAAGGAAACCATGAAAACTCTTTCTAGCAGATAATAATCTTCAGCCAGACATAAACCGAAAATTTGGTCACAAATTATATGCACTTTTTTGAAAGTGAAAGGCTATACTGGGATGATCCATTTGGTTGGTCCCCATGCAAATGGTTACATCACATAGCAGGTTATGTGCAGGTCCCTCAAAGAAGAACCACATCCATGGACTAATTCAGTTCTCATCAAAATAGATTTCCAGCCTGCCTACCGTAAATAATATCTGGTTAAGCCCTGATCAGATATCTGTCTTAAGGTGGCCATACACGGATAGATCCGCTCGTTTGGCGATGTCGCCAAACGAGCGGATCTCCCTCCGATATGCCCACCTTGAAGGTGGGCAATATCGGGCAGATCCGATCGTGGGCCCTAGGGCCCAACGATCGGATCCTAGCTCTCACAAACGGGCGGTCGGATCGCGGGACCGCATCAACGAACAGATGCGGCCGCGATCCGACGGGATTTTTAACCCCATCTGATCGAGATCTGGCCGACTTTCGGCCAGATCTCGATCGGGGAAGCCCGTCGGGGGGCCCCCATACACGGGCCAATAAGCTGCCGACACGGTCTGTCGGCAGCTTTTATCGGCCCGTGTATGGCCACCTTTAGTGACTATCACAATAAACTCAAGAGTTACTAGGCAAATATAGTCCTTGTATTATACATAGGGATGCACCGAATCCTGGATTCAGTTTGGGATTCGGCCTTTTTCAGAAGTATTCGGATTCGGCTGAATCCTTGTGCTTGGCTGAACCGAACCCTAATTTGCATATGCAAATTGTGGGGAGGCAGGATTTCAAGTGAGTTTTTGTTACAAAACAAGGAAGTAAAAAAATTTGTTTCCATTTTTTCCTTTCCCGCCCCTAATTTGCATATGCAAATAAGGATTCAGTTCAGTATTTGGCCGAATCTTCCAAGTGGATTTGGTGCATCTCTAATTACACATATGGGAGTTACCATGGTATTCAATGGGATACTAAGGGGCAGATTTATCAAAGGTCGAGTTCTGTTCTCCCAAAAAAATTCAGCTTTTCAAGGGTAGTTTTCAGTCAAAAAAGCACATTTTCGGGGGAAAAATACCCTCAAATTTTTCAGGTTTTTGTAAAAAACAAACAAAAAACCTTAAATTTTTTGAGACTTATTATACCCCAAAGCTGGAAATAGCTCACATCCGAAAATACTCAAGCTAAAACCTGTTGAGGTCATGTAGAAATCAGCGGGAGATTTCCCTTGAACCATTTGAAGATGTTAATAGCCTTCATGATGTTCGGGTTTTCACTCAAAAACTCAATTAATTCAAGCAATTTGAGTTTTTTTTTTAGTGGAAAACTCATTAAATTCAAGTTTTTGGGTTTTTAACGCCGAATTCACTGATTGAAGTTTTTTTCTAAATTAGAAACCATTTCGAGTTGTGAGTTCATTCGAGGTTTAAAAAAACCTCACAAACCTCTAAAACTCAACTTTTGATAAATAACCCTCTATCACTTATGTAATGGATTACTCAGAATAAAATTGCACTAAGAGTGACACTGATTTCCGTTCACTAAAGTTGGAGCTGTTTTGTATACTTATCAAGAAGAAAAAGACTTCTTTGACAGTAGGTCTGTGTCCATACTGATTAAAGGTGACACATTATAGTGAAATGTGAATTTTGCATATTTTACTGCCCCATTCTACACAGCTTTCTCTGTAAATAACCCGTGGTAGGATATTTTTTTTCAGTATATATAAACAAAAATGTAATTTGTTTTGCCTTTAAAATTGCAATGCTGTGTATGTTCTTTGGAAAGTGACATTTTAGAAAGTTTGCAGTTCCTCTGTTTTTAATGTTTTTCTTATGTTTCTCACTATTCTTTTTATTATTATTTTTGTCCTGAACCTCTACTTTCAATCTTTATTGTCTGTCTTTCAAACAACAACCAGGTTGCTCTGCTCCAAGACCCTAGCACCCAGATAGTATTTACTGAGAACTACAAAACTTGGCTCAAGTGAGACCATGTTGGCAGCTTACTGTGCCACCAACGGGCCCCTTCTCATAATCTGTCCAACTGATATCTGGTTAAAAAAAGGGATGCATTGAATCCACTATTTAGGACTTTGGGCAAATCCCTGAATCTTTTTTGAAAGATTCGGCCTAATACCGTATCTGAATCCTCATTTGCATATGTAAATTAGGGTCAGGAAAGGAAAAAGTGGAAAACATTTTTTTACTTTTTTTTTTTTTTACTTTTTTTGTGATGAAAAGTCACTTGATTTTCCTTTTCAACCCTAATTTGCATATGCAAATTTGGATTCTATTCGGCCAGGCACAAGAATTTGGCTGAATAAGGCCAAATCCTGGATTCAGTGCATCACTAGTTAAAAATTAGCCAGAGTTTAGATTATAAACTGAATTTGGTTGATGGCTAACAAGAAGATTAAGGGGGAATGTACGGTGCTACCAGCCCTTATGTGCTGTGAGTAATGATTTCTACAACGGAGTGCTTTGTGTTCTGCTTTTAATTTGTGTAGGAATTTCATGGGATACCTGGGGTATTTTGCATTTCTGACAAAAGCTTTTAGGCTACTGCTATATGTTTCCTCATGTGCAGCAAATGTTGTAGCACTCGTGTTTCAATGCTTATCTTCCCTGGCACCTGTCTTGAACCCTGTGTCATTGGGGACCGCCACCGCCAGATGTAGTCTGTACATGTGCAATGCTGCTGGCACAGGTAATATCCATCAGAATATGAATCATAAGAATAAAAATGCTTAGCTGAAATTTGGCAGTGCAAAAGTCTGCTATACACTCAAAACTGTATAGCAATCCTATGCAATCTATCAAGCAGATC
Source organism: Xenopus petersii (assembly GCA_038501925.1). Classification (NCBI taxonomy): domain Eukaryota; kingdom Metazoa; phylum Chordata; class Amphibia; order Anura; family Pipidae; genus Xenopus; species Xenopus petersii. The sequence continues at coordinate 81,853,745 of CM076680.1, forward strand.
TTCTCTTTCTTTAGTATTCAGTTGTCCTTTAATTGTTTAAGTGTGCTTTTCATAATCTATAGCCGACAATTCTAACATGAAAACAGAATCTGAAGTTTTGTTTGATATGGTTGGGCTTCACTTATTACAGAGACAGACCAGGCAGGGAATTTTAAAAATGTATAAACCAAGCTAATTTAAAATGATGCTCTTTATTCTTTAGCTGACTATTTTAATGAAGATCTTCGAGATTCTGAAGATGGCAAAAAGTGGTTTGAGAGCTGCCAGTTACTATGGCAACAGATGAAATCCCAGACAGAGGTCGGTATAATCCATAACAGTGTAAATGATCCTTGGTGGGCTCTTAAACGGCTTGGCCATAATATGACTGTTTTTACCACTGAAGTGCATGATAAGAGCTTTTGTGCATATTATTGCTGTTAGCAAGATGAAAGATAACCTTTTGCTAAAGTACAGTTAAACAGTTTTATGTAATGGGGAAATCAAAAGGGCTAATAGAACTCTGAATAAACCAACTTCTCTCTTCCCCCCCATTGTGTCTGGTTTAAAGAAACACAGTAGCCCATTATGTATGGGGCTTCTGTGTGCACTTATAATCTGATTAACTACCTTCTCTCACAATTACTTGCAAGGACAACCAGGACAAAGCCACTTAGTGCTTCTCTCTTTGCCCATTTAGCATATGAAATTGCAAAATAGCAAAGGTTTTTATTCATATAAATAATATTTAAAAAGTATGCTCAACACAAGCTCTAGATATTTGAATTCATGCTGAACAAGGGATCATACAGTAACTTTAAGGACCACAGTAAGTTGCCAAAAGCTGGTCCGCTGTGGCACAATACATTGGCAATAGATATATTATGTTATTTGCATTGGAAAATTTCAGCTGTAGTCTGACTTTTCCTTTCTGGTAGCAAAAACTTTTACTGTGCATGACTTTACTTTTCATAATATATGATTACTAGTTGAATATGCCACAATTTACAGAAAGCTTAAAACTGAAATCACATGGTGTATTGTCATTTTTTTGTCTTTTGGCTAGTGCTTTTCAGCATTATGTTTTCAACTTGCTTGTGATCCCCCTTTGAGCAACTTCAAGAGGAACTCAACAAAAGGCTTTTTGAGAACCTGATAGGCTTTTTAAGAAAATCCCCTGCTGGTTTTCATGGTAAGAAAGATTATTGGCGCCGTAGGAAGAGAGCGAGTGAGATTCCAACAGCCGCACTTGTTCTTGGTATGTTTGAAAATGTAACAACTTTTGTGTCATTCAGTGTCAACATCATTATTACCTTTTTTCATTATTCATGTGTCATGTTATTATTCTGTTTTGAATTTCTTTTCAGTTGGGAAAACTGAAAAAAATCTGTATGAATTGCTTTTTTGCTATATTACATGATTACATGGGGGCAGATTTACTCGAGGGCGAAAATTCGTCAGCGACCGCTTTACACCCATGGCTACACTTCGCCAGGTGAAACTTCACTTAGAAAACACTAATTTACTGGAATGCAGAGTTTCGTCATGGGCGCCGAACGATGGCGATGTTTCGCTAGCGTTACTTCAGCAATGCGAGCAATTGAAAGCGAAGATGTGCTAGCGTTTATTTTTGCTAAAGGTCTTGCACTCAGCTTAATTAGCATACAGCGGGAAAACAAAAAGTTGAATGGACGTATATGTTGCAGCAAATACATTACATTACACAAGTCCAGGGGACTTTAATAAAGAAAATAGATTTGTTATAATGCCCTACACATGAGCCCATTGTATAGTTAATGTTCCATATATTAGAAAATGTATGGGTGAAGCCGGTTACCCCAAAAAAAATTTAAGGACTTTTGCAGGCTATCAGTCTGAAAAAAGGAAAAGACTTTGAAGCTTTTTTCACTAAAAAATACGATAGTCTGAGGTGGCGAAAGGCAGTAACATTCAGTAAAATCTGCATTTCATTGAATTTGCAGAGTAATGTCCATTCGCCAGAGTGAATTGTTGCCTGGTGATAGAGTGCAAGTGACCACTGGTGTCTCTTTCAATAGCGAAGTTATGCCTGCACCCATTAGTAAATTGGCGATGTCCCTGCGTTATCAAAGGGCCACTATAATTCTGTTTTCATGTCTCTTTGTATATGTTAAATGGAAATATCAAGAAGTGAAAGTATCACTGTTTTACTGTTGCCTTAATGGTAGGCTGGCTGTTGTCGCTTCCATTAAAAGCTCAAAGTAAGGTAGGCTTGCTGCTGCTTTAGAACACAATTAAGTTTTCCTGCTTATTATTATTATTATATCGTTTGCAATATAACTTCTGTTTATGTCCTTTGGGTTAAACACCACTAGACTGCTGATATTTGAATGAGCAGTCAAGTAGAGTTTTGTAGAAGACCTTCTTCCCATACAGCCATGACTTCCCATACTATTCATGTCTTGGTGCTGAAGTCAGTTCATATAGGGCAGATTTATTGAAGTGTGAAATTAGAACTCACCACAGTAAAATCTCAGCACTTGTTATAATAACAGGCAGGATATACTATGGAAAGCACCCAGGAACAACCAAAACGAATCTAACAATGGGCAATGTTTTTTACTACAAAGCCCCTTTAAATACTTTAAATACTTAGAATTTCGCACAGTTGCGCAATGACGTTTTTTTTGCATTGTGCTAAAATTTGTATTTGTTGTAATTGTAAAGTAGAGTGACTGAGAGATGTACTAGTATTAGTTCAGCATTCTTTCTCATCCTTTCTACTTAAAGGAATTGTTCAGTATAAAAAAAACTGGGTAAATAGGCTGTGCAAAATGTAACATTAGTTAGCCAAAATGTAATGTATAAAGGCTGAAGTGACTGGATGTCTAATATAACAGAAACCAACTTCCTGCTTTGCAGCTCTCTTGGTTTCCACTGATTGGTTACCAGGCAGTAGCCAATCAAAAACTTGAGGTGGGGCCACATGGACCATAACTGTTGCTTTTGAATCTGAGCTGAATGCTGAGGATCAATTGCAAACTCACTGAACAGTTATGTCCCATGTGGCCCTCCATTCAATTTGCTGACTAACTTAGAGTTAGAAAGCTGCAAAACAGGAAGTTGGTTTCTGTTCTGTTCTATTAGACATACACTCACTCCAGGCTTTATATATTACATTTTTGGCTAACTAACTATATTAGAAACATTTTTTTATTTTGCACAGCCTATCTATTTACCCAGTTTTTATTTTTACACTAAACTGTTCCTTTAAGGATGTTTTCAAAATCTTTTGTTGGTATGTTATAACATAGGCAGAAGAAAGCCACTGCAGACACTCCCTCTCTAATGTTCTGCATTATTCTTGTCTTTTGTTAGTATAGTAGAGAGTATACAGTCTTGTGCATCAAGGGCAGTGTACACAACTGACATTATATATGCCAGAACAATCTGAAAAAGCAGTTAGGCACCATTAATGCTTGAGCATTGAGGGGCTTGAGGGCCAAAAGGATTTCCCTTTTATTGTTGTAGCATTGGTACATTGGATAAGGCATGAAGTTTCAAGCAGTCTAAAACTACTCCGACTACTAGTCTACTGTATTGGTCTACTTTACCTCTGCCATTTTCCGGTTCATTCAGGGATTAAGCAACTATTGCAGAAGCTCCTAACACAGGTTATGGGAAACACTGCAGATACTGATTTTGAGGAAGAAGAAGAGCATGTGACCATATCACACAGGGAAATGAGCTGCTCTTTGGCCGCTAGTCTGTCTGGTATAAAAGGGCCACTAAAGTAAATGAAGCCATAAAATACATGTCTACCCAAAATCGTTATGATCTTTTTCTGTTATTTAAATGCGGACTCAAAAAGCAAACCCGTTTAGCTTAATGGCTTACTCTTATCTGTTGCCCCTTTGAGGGGGTTATTTGTATTTTCCCTTGTTATCACTATCGACATGCAATACTTGTATTGTTTTGTTCAATATATTGTGGATATCAGTATTTCTCTACTAGTAGAGTGACATCTAACAGCAAGCTTGGAAAACCAGATTGCATTATAACAAGAAAAGGGAGTTTAGATGTGCCCAACTTTTCCTTTGTGTGCATTTCTTTCTTCTTTGTTTAAAAAATATGAAGCACAATGATGTTCCTGATGGCAGTATAACCAAAATATGTGTATTAATAATATGTTAACGCTTATATTACTACTCCTTTATTTAATTCACAACCTAATAAAGAAACTTGCCTCTCCAAAGAAGAAGAGGTTATCAACGTCTAGTCATTGGGACTGGAGTACCCTCCTGTTGTTGTTATTTTCAAAGACTTGGAGAGTTTCACAGCCAGTGTCCTACAAGAATTTATTGTCATTAGTAGGAATGTTATATTTTCATGGCATTTGTATTGCTACATATAACAAGGTCATATATATACTGTATTTTCCCTTACTGACAAGACGATCATCCAAATTAGCTTGTGTGTTTTTTCAGTGCAGTATTCTGTAACATTCTTAATGAAAGAGGCTATTGAATCAACAAATGAATAGAAAATGTCATACCTGCCATTTAAATTAGAGTTTAAGGAGGCACCACCTTATTTGATTTTGCTTGTTTTTAACTTTAATTTTGGAATGCAAAGATCTATTACTGGAAGAATTGGACATACTATAACATACTGTAAAATCGCTATGTTATAAAGGGAATATTATAATACAATATGAAGTTGGAGGCCTGTAAAGCACTGCCCCCGACTTACCTCACCCTTCCCCTCCCTTTCCTTCTCTAACCTTCCTCCCCTATCCCCTTCTTTCTACCCTTTCTTCCCCCCCCCCCTCCAAATAACAAAACAGAAAAAGTTAATTTGGAAAGAATCTTTATTGATGTTACATAGGTGTTTAAATATGATATGAGTATCAACACAGAGCATTTTATGTAGTTGTAATAAATCTCACATTCAAATTTACATTCGAATAGGGGGATTCAAATTCAAATGTGTGAATTTTAATACTCTGGGGCAGATTTACTAAGGGTTGAAGTGAATTCGAGGAAATTTTCGAAGTTAAAAAATTCGAAATTCAAAGTAATTTTTGGATACTTCAACCATCGAAGAGGATACTACGACTTCAAATTTACTTCCACTTCGATTCGAAGTAAAATTTTTTGAATGTTCGACCATTCGATAATTGAAGTACTGTCTCTTTAAAAGAACTTTGACCAAATTAAACCCGCCAAAGTGCTATGTTAGCCTATGGGGACCTTCTACAACCATTACAAACTAAGTCTTTACACATCGAATAGAAATCCTTCGATCGATCGCTGAAATCCTTCGAATCATTCAATTCGAAGGATTTAATTGTTCTTTATTTTTATTAGATCGTAGGATTGCCAAATTTGCTGAAAAAACTTTGAATTTGATATTCGAATTCAAAGTTTTTTGTACTTCGAAATTCGACCCTTGATAAATCTGCCCCTCTGTATTTCAAATTCAAATTTACTATTTGACCCTTGATAAATCTGTCCCTTGCTGTTTCTTTCCCCACTTCCTCTTCAAACTGGCAGAACACTGCAAGGAATGTAGATAAAAACATAATCATAGCAATGTTATATTTGCCTTCTCAAAGCTGGCATCTGACAATAATGCACTAACTTTGGGTCTTTAAAGCATTACTGGTGTTTGTCTAAAAATATTCGACAAGATCCTTCTATAGGATGAGTTTAGATCTGATATAAAGGAACAGACAATTGTAAAAATTAAGATAATTAAGCTTAGATTATGCTTCCCATATACTATTTAGTCAGCAATTGAGTTTTACTTGTTCTGTGCAGTAAATATGATGAAAACAAAGAACTGATTGGTTGCTGTTGGTTACTGGAAACCATTCATGTTACAACTAACACCCATCTCTAAGTGGCACAGAATAATCAGTACTGCTTTTGTTTATGTAAAAAGTCACAGAAGAAAAAAAAACACAATATTTTCCATTTTTACATTGCACATGGCGGGGCAAATTGGCAGTAAAGCACAAAATCCATGGAGCCTGTAGCTGCTCTTTCAGCTTTTCAATAAAAACGCGTGTGGTCAATGGTCAAACTTATTTTAAAGGGATACTGTCATGGGAAAAATGAATCAGTTAATAGTACTGCTCAAGCAGAATTCTGCACTGAAATACATTTCTCAAAAGAGCAAACAGATTTTTTTACATTCAATTTTAAAATCTGACATGGGGCGAGACATTTTGTCAATTCGAAAATCGGCCAGATCTCGATCGGATGGGACTAAAAATCCCGCAGCCGCATCTGTTCGTTGATGCGGTCCCGCGATCCGACCGCCCGTAAAGCCACCGTTACGATCCCATCGTTGGGCCCTAGGGCCCACGATCGGATCAGCCCAATATTGGCGACTTCAAGGTGGGCATATCGGGGGAGAGATATGCTCGTTTGGCGACATCTCCAAACGAGCGGATCTCTCTGTGTATGGCCACCTTAAGTACAGCAGTAAAGAGTGATTGAAGTTTATTAGAGCACAAGTCACATGACTTGAGGCAGCTGGGAAATTGACAAAATGTCTAGCCCCATGTCAGATTTCAAAATTGAATATAAAAAAATCTGTTTGCTCTTTTGAGAAATGGGTTTCAGTACAGAATTCTGCTGTGGCAGCACTATTAACGGATTCATTTTGGAAAAAAATTTTTTTTCCCATGACAGTATCCCTTTAAGGAGTATATGGGGTGAAAGAGAGTTCAACCTTTAATAAATATGACCCTTAATCCTACACTTTTGAACAGAGAGCTGTAAAATTTCTCTCCGGTGAACTATGGCTAGCTCTATTTTCTCCCTTTGATAAATATCTCTGAGCCTGCTCTTCCCCGGTTTATAACTGGCTATACCAGAAGTTGTTTTGTCCCTATGGGCGCTTTTGATCATTTCTGTTTTCAATTACTCATATCTAATGCTATGCTTCATATAGCTGCCCTGTTCTTTCAAATATCTTTTATTAAGATTTCGGACAAGAACAGGGGATTGCTATCTTGAATTAACATTGCAAAAAGTATGTTATACAGGATATAAGACATCAACATCATGCAGTATATTCATGCGCTTCTCTTGGTGCCCAATCGTCCCCTACTGACTATGTGTCATATTGTGAAAGTGTGTGCGGGAGTATGTGAGGGATGGGGTGGGGGAGGCAGGTGAATGCAACATGAGACGCCTCTTGGTAGGTGTGGTTTGTCATGCTATCAGCCGAGAATATTCTTGACTCCCTTTGAATTCAGCCCAAGTGAACCACTGTGCAGTGTAATTTCTGGCCTGTTTGTCAGTATGTGTTGATCGTTCTTCAAATTGTTGGATCTCCTCTACCTTCAGCAACCATTCACGGGGTGTTGGTGTTTGCTGATTTTTCCAATATCTGGGTATCAGTAGTTTTGCAGCGTTGAGCAGGTGCGGGAGGGCTGAATTGTGGAAATGAAACTTGTCTTCCGCGGACATGTGGAATAGTAAGGCGTAGGCCGGGTCGTTTAGGTTACTGTCCCCAGCTACATTTTGACACACCCGGAGGACCGAGTCCCAGTAGGGCTTGATCATGGGACACGACCAAAAGATGTGGAGCAATGAGCCTACATCACTTCTGCATCTCCAGCAGATGTTTGTTGTGTTAGGGTATATTTTATGGAGCTTCTGTGGCGTGTAGTACCACTCGGTCAGGATTTTGTAATTCAACTCTTGAATCCTGTTGCACCTGGAGCTGTAGGAGAGAGTACGTATCATGTCTATTGTTTCTTCCTCTGTCAGGTTTAAGTTCAGGTCTTTAGACCAGGTGTTAATAAACGGGAGTTCCATGGAGTTTTGCTCGCCTGTGGCAGCCTTATAAATTGCAGATAGGGTATGTCTCGGAGGGGTAGCGCTGTGGCACAGCTGTTCGAATTTCGAGAGTTTTCTGCCGAAGACCCTGTCACCACCTAGTGTACAATAAAAATGTTTAAGCTGACTGTATTGGAGATGCATCCGTGGTGTAAAGGAACATTGCTGGTCCAGTTTCTCTCTCGTGACCATGGTGCCTTTATCTACGAGGTGAATCATTTGTAGCTGATCATCTATGAGCCACGGTTTGTAGTCTTCTCTATTTAGTGCAGGCGGGAAGTCCGGGTTGTTTGTGATAGGTAACAGAGGAGAGGGAACCTTCGCCATGTCCTGTGCTCGTTGGATGCTGTCCCATGTTTCAAGTGTGTGATGTAGCAGGGGGTGATTTCTGGTGAAGAGCCGTCTATGATTCTTATTTATCCATGGAATATGGAGCAGGTGAGTTGAAGTCTCTTGCTGTTCTATTTCGATCCATAATTTGTTGTCCAGGTGGTGTGACCAATCGACTATCCTGTTGAGAATGGCTGCCTTATAGTAACGGTGAATGTCTGGTAGGGAGACTCCGCCAGTGGACCTAGGCCTAGTTAATATCTGTTTGCGCAATCGGGGTGATTTGTCAAGCCAGATGAATCTGTTGATTGCTGTCTGAAATTTGTTCAGCCAGTTATTCGGATACTGGACCGGGAGGGCTTGAAAGAGATATAACAATCTGGGAAGCGCGTTCATCTTCACTACATTCATGCGACCGAACCATGAGAGTGTGTTAGATCTCCATCTCTTCAGATCTGATTCTATTTTTTTGTATAGATTGGTGCAATTCAGCTCTCCCCATGTGTTGTGGTCCTTTGACATAATAAGGCCCAAGTAAGTGATGGTGGACGAAGCCCACTTGTATGGGAAATTCTGGGATAGCCCTTGAATCGTGCGATGTGGTAGTGAAATGTTGAGGGCCTGTGACTTCTTTTGGTTGATTTTGAAGTTGCTGACTTTCCCAAATTGGGTTAAGGTGTTGGTTAGGTTTGGTATTGTAATAATTGGGTTGGTGACAAAGAATAATAAATCGTCAGCATATGCCGCCGTTTTGTGGTGTCTGCCCCCGACTTGGACTCCTCCAATGTCTGGGTTGTTTCGGATGGCAATTAAGAGTGGTTCGAGTGTCAATACGAATAGCGTGGGAGATAGGGGGCAGCCTTGTCTGGTGCCATTCCTGATGGCTATGGGGTTAGATAGAAGGTTGTTAATTTTCACTTTGGCAGTGGGGTTATGGTATAGAGCTTGGATCCACTTTAGCAATCTTGGGCCAAAGCCATATTTCTGTAGGCATTGGAACATAAACTGCCAGTTCACCCGATCAAAGGCTTTTTCTGCGTCTGTCGAGAGAAGAAGCATTTGCCGGGACCTGGTTCGGGCGTAGTGTAGAATATTGATTAACCTATTGGTATTATCTCTCGCCTCTCTATGAGGTACAAAGCCAACTTGTTCCGGGTCGATCAGGTGCTCGAGAATTCGTTGTATTCGTTTCATTATGATTTTGGCTAACAGTTTCGCATCGTTATTGATCAGCGAGATTGGACGGTAACTACCGGGGTCTGTCGGGTCCTTATTAGGTTTCAATAAGAGGGTTATCTGTGCCTCAAGAGACTGGGGTGAGAACTTAGCTTCCGTCTGTATATCATTGAAAGCTTTGCATAGATGTGGGGAGAGCAGGTGCTGGAATTCTTTGTAGTAAGACATCGGGAACCCGTCTGGTCCTGGGCTTTTACCAATAGGGGTGGTAGAGATGGCACTTAGTATTTCTGCAGTCGTGATGTCTGATTCAAGTTGTGCTTCCTTGTTTTCCGGGATTTTAGGCAAGTTGTGTTGGTCTAAGAACTGGGAAGCAGTAGCGTGGAAAGAGATATCATCCGTGGCGTGGGTAGGAGCGATCTGGTACACTTTCGTGAAGTATTGAACAAACTCTTCCGCAATTTTTTCATTAGTGAATGCGAGGTTCCCCGCAGTAGTTTTAATTTTGGGGATATAATTTTTCGCTAGCTGCTGTTTAAGCGCATTTGCCAGCAGCTTTCCGCATTTGTTTCCATGTTCGTAGTAGCGATGTTTAATCAGTGTCTGTATTCTGTTAGTGTACGTAGTTAGTATGTTGTTGAGTTCTCTTCGTGCTTCTAATAATTCCTGTGCCGTACGTATGGCTTGTGTTTGTTTGTGTTGAGCTTCAAGGAGTTTAATTTTGGCCAACGATGCTTCGACTCGCTGGGTGTGCGCTTTCTTTCGTCTGGTTCCTATCTCGATGAGGGTCCCCCGTATGACACATTTGTGTGCTTCCCAGCACATCAGTGGAGATATGTCAGGTGTCACATTTTCCCTGAAATAGTTGCGAATGTTTCCGCCAATCTCTTCCACCAAGTCGGGATGCTTTAGAAGAGATTCATTCATTCGCCATGTGGGATGAGGCTTGGAAGTGCCTGGGAGACTAAGTTGTATTGAGACGGCTGCATGATCCGAGAATGTTCTAAGGTGTACCTGAGAGTTGCAAACCTCAGTAAGAGCATGTTGGGATATGAATATATAGTCTATGCGGGTATATATGTTATGCCGTGCGGAATAGTAGGTATAATCTTTTTCTGTGAAGTGTTGAGTGCGCCAGACATCAACTAGCAGTAGGTCGTGAAGTTGTTTCCGAATCCTAAATGGGGTCGCTGGAGGTATGCTAGATTTTCCGGCGGAGCAGTCGAGCTGTGGTTCCAGAGGGGTGTTGAGGTCTCCTCCTAATATAAGCACACCTTTTGCGAAGTGATGGAGAAGTTGCGTGATACGCTGGAGTTCCTTGTCTTGGTCTTTGTTTGGTAAGTACACGTTGGCCAGGGTGTACTGGCGGCATCCTACGTGCCCCGTGATAAAAACGTATCTGCCTTTAGGGTCTACTTTGGAACCTGATACGGAAAAGTTCAAATTCTTAGAAAGGAGAATTGCCACACCTTTGGTTTTGGTGTCTTGTGGAGCGCTAGTGTAGATTTCCGGGAAGTATCTGTTTCGCCATTGGGGGAGATGTCCCTTTTTAAAATGAGTTTCTTGTATAAAGGCTATGTCAGTTTTGTGTTTCCTCAGTTCAGCAGATAGGAGAATTCTTTTTTGTGGAGAGTTCAGGCCGTTGGCGTTGATAGAGGTTAGGTTGAGTGAGTCGCATCTTCTAAGTTTGGTCGGAGACAATCTCATGTTGCCGCTAGTAGTAGTCGTTCCAATGGGAGAGGTGGAAGGGAGGTGGGAGGTTAGGGAGGTGTGTGTTGTACCTGCGGATAGTTACCTAGCAGTTATGTGTGGGGTAGTAATACACTACTACCTGGTGGAGGGTTACTCTCCAAGGTAGTACCATAAGATAAGTGTGAGTGTGATCAGGGGAGATGACTATTAGCAGATGATATAGGTTGTGGTTCCACGTTCAGGACTCGGTAGCTGAGTGAGGGTGAAGGGTCGCTAGGGAGCCTGGTTGACCTGGTGTACTTGGATGTATTATGATCTCATAGTCTAGGGCAATATCGTGTGGTAAGATAGCGTCATCAAAAACATAGAACCATCAAGCAGAATACATTAACATATTATTTCGAACCATATAAAATGCTTGGCAGAGTAGTTTAGTGCACATTTTCTAACTTGCAAGAGATGGCAGGGTATTGAGAGAAGCATGGTATTGCTGTAGGCCAATTTTCCTCCTAATAGGCATAGAGAGATAAAAAAAAAAAAAAAAAATAAATAAATAAATAAATAAATAAAAAGGGGGAAAAAGGGGGGGTTGAGAAATTAGTAAGGAAGGGAGGCACCATAGTGGTGTACTCCGCATTCGTACATGCCTCGTAAGCGTACCAGGAATTAACATATGATGATGCAATTCAAGGTTTATACGTTAGGGGGAACCCCTCTTCCCTATATCGATTACACCCTATATTAGAGCAACAGCTCAACAAAATCTTAGTGGATATTGCGATGGGGAATATAGTAGAAGGTTAAGTATACCGGGATTCGAGAGCCAGGGTCCATACCCTGGTGTGTAAGATCGGACCTGCGAAAGGAGCAACAAAAAAAAAAAAAGGGGGAGGGGGAAGGGGAGGGGGAAGCATGGCCCCAGAGTATACAGACCTTCATGCATATATTTTAAGTAACTATAAAAGGCCTTGCAACAATGCCTTTCAGTGCCCACAAGGTAATACAAGACAAAACTTATTGTCGGTTTCCATGACATGTTGAAGAATTGCATCTGTGTGTCAGTTAGATTATTGAAACAGAGTCTTAAGTGCGGAGCGGTTGCTTCTGGAGCATCCCCATCTGTACACAGTTATAGGTGGGAGGGGGGGTCCTCAGCACTTAAAAAAAAAAAAAAAAAAAAAAAAAAAGGGGGGGGGGAGGGAGAATCCCCGTAGGTAGAGTGACAGTCTTGCAATCGTTTGATGCATCCAGGTGAGGAAAAAAAAAAAAAAAAAAAAAAAAAAAAAAGGGGGGGGTTGAATTATATGGCCGTGCGGTCCAACAATCCCGTATAGGTAATAGGCCGTGGTGACATGAGGTTCCTAAGCCAATCCCAGTAGGAACAAGTGTAGGGCGTGAAGTGGATTACTGAAGCAGAGTCTTGAACAATGAAAAGTTCGACATTAGTGCCTGTGGCATGTTTTGCGGTATGTAGAAAGCGATGGGAAGATTGTGGGCCCGCACACCCAGGAAAAAAAAAAAAAAAAAAAGGGGGGGAGGGGGTGTAATGCCATATGCATCGATCAGACGTGAAGCCACATGCCCATTCTGTAAATAGTGTAACTTGCATAGACTTAGCGTGCGCCAAGGCTTAACTGAAAACTTAAAGAGAGAATGTAGGCTAGACTAGGGAGCCATGTAATGTCTCCTGGTTGAATCCTACTCACGGCTGAGGCCCTCGGTTGTTGAAGCTCGTGCAGGAGCGGGCTGTTCGCCATATACATACTTTGCCCATTCCGTGAGGTCCACCGGGGGTGTACCTGTGCCCCGAAAGAATGCTTCTCCGTCATCCGGCTCTCGCAGATTGTAGTTTTTCCCATTATGGTGTGCTACGAGGGAGAAAGGGAATCCCCACTTGTAAGGGATGTTACGGTCCCTCAGCTTACTGGTGACTTCGCGCAGTAGTCTTCTCTGGGCAATGGTGGTTTGTGCCAGGTCCTGAAACAATTCTATGGAGTCTTCTCCCATCTGTAGGCTGGGGGTCTCCCGAGCTTTAGAGAGAATACGCTCTTTGGTTGCGAAGCTGTGGAGGCAGCACAATATGTCTCTGGGCTTGTCTTTTCTGCCGCCATACACTCTGTGAAAGCGGTCTACTGCTATGTCGTGGTCTAGATTCGGGCCTAGCAGGCCATTAAACAGTTTGAGGATCCGTTGTTTGGCTTCAGTAATTTGCAAGTCTTCCGGAACTCCTCGAATGCGTATGTTATGGCGTCTGTTTCTATTCTCGGCATCCTCTAGCCCTCTCCGTAAAAGGAATAATTGCCTCGTATGCAGACGGATGGCGGAGTCGTGTCGGGCCTGCTTCTGCTCCGTATCCATTTGACGCGTCTCCATTTTCACGAGTCTCGTGGAGAGTGCTGAGAGCTCCGTTTTGATTATCGCCGTCTCGCTCCTCTGCGCGTCCTTAATGTCCGCCAGTAGTTGTAGAAGGTCTGCTTTAGTGGGAAGTGTGGCCATAAAGTCAGACAGCTTGTTAGCGGGTGTATTCAGTCTGGTCGGTGAAGCTGCACGTGACGAGGCCTCGCTGCCGTCCTCCATGTTGGGCTCTTGGGTAGCCGTATCGCCCTGTTTGCCAAAGAAATCAGCGATTTCCTTCGCTTTTTTTTGCGAATGCGGTCGCTGGCTAAGTGGGGTGCTGGTCCCTTTCGATGTTCTGCCCATCTTCACCTATTTAACAGTCTAGAGGCTGATTTACCGAATCCCGGTGTGGAGAGCCTGGGTTTATGCGTCTGCTCTCATCGCCATTAGGCCACGCCCCTCGCTGCCCTGTTCTAATCTAATCCTAAATCATTTTTGAGTACACCATTTATTCGCAGTTTCTCACTGTAAAATCCTATTACTTTTAAGCCTCATGTATTATATAAGCATAGATAGCAATGCTGAAATACTCATTGCTTTTTCTGGGTTTTTTTTTTTCTTTTACAAAAAAATAACAGTTTTTTATATTTTGCCTGTGATCTGTGCCAATGGGTAGACTAGAGCCCACTCACTGCAGCATAACTTTTATTTATCATGAAAAATGATATCTGCAGATTTACAGAAACTTAAAAGAACACATGCAGAGGTATGATTTATAGAAAAGAGTTCATGTGAGATTAGAATTCACATACTTTTCCTAATAAATGAAATTCATTTGTGTTGGGTTTGATTTGAAACAGTTTTCCATCTGTTCCTACAGCTGTCAGAGGTGGAACATTTTTACACTCAACCCCTCAGTGTTCTGTACTACAGCCTTCCAGAATCCAGGAAGAGAATAAAGAACTTATCAGATGCACAGTATGAAACATTCAACATTTAGGGGCATGTTTACTAACATTGGAGATAAATAACTGGAGAGATTTCTGGAGATGTTGCCCATGGCAACCAATCAGCAATTAGATTTAAACAGCCACCGCCAAGTTAGAAAACAAAAGCAAAGATCTGATTGGTTGCTATGGGCAACATCTCCAGAAATCTCTCCAGATATTTATCTCCAATGTTAGTAAACATGCCCCTTAGGGGCATATTTATCAAGGGTTGAATTCCGAATCAAAAAAACGTTGAAATTCAAATTTAAAAAGACCAACCGAAATAAAGTCAAAGTTTTTTTTAGTCGAATAGGTTAGTTTTAGATCGAATAGGTCTGTATTCAAATCGTACGAAGGAATAGCGCATTCAATCGAATTCGATTCAGAGTTCCTCCCCCCAAAAATTTGATTTTTCAAAGTCCACCAATTGACTCCAAATGGGTTCTAGGAGGTCCCCCATAAGCTAAAACAGCAATTCAGCAGGTTTTAGATGGCGAATGGTCGAAGTCAGATTTTTAAAGAGACAGTACATGATAAATTTCGATATTCAAATATTTGATTTTTTTCAAATTCGAATCGAATTTGGACTATTGCCTAGTCGAAGTACACAAAAAATAGCTTGGAATTCTATTTTTTTTCATTCGAAAATTCACCTCGACCTTTGATAAATCTGCACCTTATCCTCCTTTATAAGGTATGTGATTTTTTGGAAAGCATTGAATTTGTATTTGGAAAGTTTTGTCAATCTGTTGTTTTTTTTGTGCAACTGATTGATTTGTGAAGTGTTTTTGTCACTGCCCAAAATACAAATAACTTATGTCTTAAATTGACAAAAATAAGCAGTTGTTTATTTTTATTGAACTCCTATAAAATAATGTAAAAGGGATTGAGAATAAACTTCAATTGATTGCACACCAAAAGAGATTATCTTGGGTTTAGTTGGTATGTTAACATGACAGAATGAATGAAAAGGAGTTAGAAAGGTAGTGTGTCATGAAAACATTTAATGCACTTTGTTACGACCATTAGAAAGACAAAATGCTTTAAAGGACCAGTAACACCAAAAAGTAAAAATTTTTTTTTTTCATTTAGGGGCCAATTTATATACCTGTCAGCTTGAGTCATCATTAAAGAAACCCTATGTGAGTTGATATAAATGGGCCCTAATAGTTTGTTGAACCAGAGCCTACAAACAGGGCCACCATCAGAAAAAACGGGGCCCAGTACAGTGAAATTTTCTGGGCCCCCTTATCCCCGCCCATCCCAGATCTCAGAGTCCCACCCCAGTTCTCACTCAACCCACAACACAGTAAAAAGTCCACACAGACACCAACTCTAATATCAATAAACCCCCTCACTCACAAGTTATAAAAAGCCATTTGTGGCCAGGCCCCCCCCCATAAATTAAAAAAAGCAGTGGCACTAGGGCCCCCCATAAAAGTTTTTACAAAAACATTGGTAGTCAGGAACCCCATAGAAAATTCTAAAAAATCATTGGTGGCCAGTGGTTCAATAAAGTAAAATAAAAAGACATTGGTGTTCAGTGGAACTTACCTTAGGTTCTTCTTCAACTTCTTCGGTTTTCTTCGGCTCCTTTTGTAGCTTTGGGTCTTTTTGGGGCTTCAGGGTTTCAACTTTGGGTCTTTTCGTGGCTTCAAGTTGTCTCGTAGATTTGGGTCTTTTCGGTGCGGCTTCAGTTCTTTGGCGGCGCAAGAACTTTACAGCACAGCTGCCCCCCCTTTAGGCCCAGGCCTGGTACAGCTGTACCCGCTGTGCCCCCCTGATGGCGGCCCTGCCTACAAATAAACCATTTCTTGGCAATACATTTATCTATATGAGAGGTTTTCAGTCTGCAGTAGGCCATTGTAGGCTACAGATCTTATCCAACATCTTACAGCTTACAAGTTCTCATAGGATTGCTTTTACTTGGACTACTTTTGCTCATGATGATAGCTTAGTAGCAATATTCTAGATCTACAACAGCTATATGGAGATAGTGTTATGTTCCCCCAAAACAGAAGGCACAGGGCTTACCGGTAGTTCTATTACAATTTGTTGGACCATGTCAGTGTCCTCCCTCATGGAAAACTGCTGCAGGGGTCACAAAGTACTGAAATAGGTTCATTACAGTAAGGAGCATCAAGTGTTTAGTGCTTGTAATGGACCCCAAAAGGATCTTAGTATCAGAATCATTATTACTGAGTCCAGCAACTTATTTAAAGTTTGTGTGTCAAATGTAAAACAAATGTTAAAGTACCAATTGAACACATTTCTTCCAGTTTTACTTATGTCGCAACAGTTGAACTTTTTGGGTGATGGAAAATAAATTTTCAAACCTTACATTGGCAATAAATGAGCTCACCTCTGGATCGCAGATAGTTAATGCAGTCCTTTTTTTTTTGCACTATTGAAAGTTCAGATGCACTGAGAGCAGAGAATACAGCTGATGAAAAGACAAATTGCTGCTTATTAATAGATAGTTTATTTCTGAAAAGCTTCACAGCTTTTGGCTCTACTCACAAAAGAGAACATGACTAATTGCACGTTTCAGGCTTTCAGCGCATATCAGAAAGTATGGATTTTTTTCCCCATGGTTTTCAATTGGAACAGCTTTCTCTGCTTTGTAGCAGACGGCTGGCTTTCTAATCTCGCAATTGCTTTTCTAGGCTTCCAAGGGGCTATTCCTCACCCTGCCTGTCCTTTTCTTTTAGAGTAATTGGCAGCCTATTGATTTTCCCAATTATTGCTCTTTCACTGGGTCATCACTAAGGGGGTACAGCAAGTTGCCATCTTTAGTTATAGGGATACATTACACAGATGTCCCCTTGTTTTTTGGATCACTGCTCTTTTTGTGTTATCTCAGATGAAGACTTATACAGGCTTTATACTAAAAGTTTGTATTGCTTTACCTGTAGAGGTTTTGAATCCCCAAATGCATAAGAAGTTATGTGGTTCAAGGCAGAGCCCCTTTTGAAACCCGTTTTAGGTCTACCCACACCACCAAAAATTTGGTCTAGGCAAACATTATGGTAGCTCTCTATCACTATGCTCCATAGGAATGTTCAACAAAATAATGCCTTACCATGAAAGTTGTGATTGCCTAGGAAAAAGCATTAAGTGGCATTTCTTTCACAAGGAGAATGATCTTGGAGATTAATTTATGTTACTTAGTGGGCTCCAAGGCTCACATAGAGAAAGGTAGGGTGGGATTTAGAACTAAGCCATAGTGTACACTTCTAATGGGTTATGTATTTATTAAAGTCCACTTTTATCTCAACACTTTCTGCTGCAAACTCCGATCAAATCCGTTTGGGCTTATTTATTATTACATTTTCCCTAAAATTGGCTTTGAGGGAAATTCCGATTTTCATGAGTTTTTTGGTTTTTTCACCTGAAAACTCTGATTTCTTATGCTTTTTGCGCGAAAACTCTGAAGACAAACATCAAAAAATTATTGTTACTTCTCCCATTGACTTTTCTGCAATCTCGTCAGGTCTGAGATGCCGGATTTTCTGATTCGGACTTCCATCCTCAGGGTTTAATAAATTCCTAAAAATTTGTGATTTTTTAAAAAAAAAAAAAATCACAAATTTTTCGGGATTTTTGCATCTCGAGTTTAGTAAATAACCCCCCAAGTCTTTGAAATCAGAGCAGAAGCACATACAGTATTTAGGAAAACAAAAATGTGTACATAATTACATCACTTTTATTGAAATGTCAGTGGATAATAAATACATTGAAAGAGTACACTATACTCTTCATAAATATGAAGCACAAACATTGCACTTAGGTTGTACATGGGATATTTAATAGCAGTAGTCACAATGCCCCCCAAAAAACATGTAATTATCAGAGAAGCTAGCAATGTCTACCACTGAATGCAAGGGGTAGGTAGCTGGCATATTAATCACTGTTTGTTGTTGCTAAATTGTCTTCTTCCCAAATGTTGCCCTCTAGTATTTACAACCGTAGGGTTCATTTATGTCTCATAACACAGTTGTGGTCGCAACATGAAGTTTGCAGTAGGGAAAAAGAATTAGCACCCTGCTCAGACACATTGTGATGAATCAAGACAGGTATCTATTTTAGTTTAGGGGAACTATTGTGAAAAATAAAATTTAATATAAGCTTCATCATACTGAAATAAGAAACTTTCTAAATACAATCAATTAAATATTCTGCATTGTTTCTGAAATAATCCAGTTCATCTTCACTATTCCTCTCTCAGCAGCTGTTTCTCTTCATTCTGTCTTCATGCAGCAGTTTGGTGTCAGATATTCATTGACCATGAGATCCAATATATCTTATAGGGAGAGGCTTTCTTTTTCCTAGAAGATGTATTCAAGCTCACTCTATTAAAATCGCCAGACATCATGTCTCTCTACATGCAGGATTTGTGCAAGAGTCAGTTAGTTTGTTAGATGTTGTTTGTACTGGAATCAGTTATATGAGTGAGCTCTAATACATCTGCTAGGATAGGAAGCCCCCTATAAGATATATTGGATCTAACTATCCACTAATGTTTTCTACAGTCTATAAAGTTTTATAACACTTGCCTTTGATGGAAAGCCTTAGGCATTACAACGCTCTATATTCAAAAACAATCTTACTGAATAAAATAAAAGTAGTTTAACAAAATAATGATAGTGTTACTTGGCATTGGGCTGAGGAAACAGATATTTTATGCCATGCTTCAGGAGAACAAACTTTCTAAAATGTAACATTTTAAAATGTCAATTTTAGAAAAAAACGAAAAAAAAAAGTTTTGTGAATGTGAACTGCCTCATTAAAGAGACCAAATAATCTTAATCATCTCTGGTAGAATTATTAAGAACTCTGGTATTGTACTATACATATATATATAGGGTCAGATTTACAGGGACAGTTATTTTAATTACAAAGAAGCGATGGGTGTTAGTATTTCTTGAGTTACACTTGGTCAACAGGGAAAATAAATCTACTCCATGTTTTGGTTAGATAACTAGATTACTATACAAATGATGGACCTACAAGACAGACTTTAGCTTATCTGTAAGAAAAAGCAGTAAGGGGGTAAAGGGAGGAGACTGTTTATACAGAGCTCAGTATCTATAGTTAAACTAACATAATAAAAATAACCAATAATGTTTTTATTTAAATGGGCAGAATTTATTTTCGGTACATTATCTATGATGTACACAGCCCTTTTAACTGCATCTTGTTTTATTAAACTCCGTCTTTTGAGTTGAGTTGATTGCTCCTATAATAACCCTGGAAGTCCGTCTGTTAATATAATTAGATAAGATATTATGAAGAGTTTAAGATACGCACATAATGAGCTTTTTGTAAGCTTTTTTATGTTCGGGATTTGATCATTAGGGTGAAAGCAGCTCTGGATCGTAGTCTGGATAACCACCCATATAATAAGCAAGCCAGGTTTATAAAACGACATGTTTATATCATAACTCAAATCTGCACTTAACATGATCCAAACAAACATCCAGGGGCGTAGCTACCAATGGACAATGTTTGGGTGCCTTTAAAGGCACCCGATCAAAATTTTCCGTCCTGCCTGATAGAAGAGACGACCGATATCCAAATCTTCTGCCGATATCCAGGGGTGCTTCACCAATGAGGCGACTTGAGACTGTCGCCTCAGACGGCAGCGCCCCACTAGGTACCAGGGGCGGCAAAAATGCCGCTCCTGGTACTTTAAGAGACGAATTTCCGGTTTTCAAACCAGAAATTCGGCTCTTCTAGAGCAGAAAGCGCAGTTAGGCTCTCTGCGCTAGTGCACTGGCAGGCAGCACCATATACGCACCGGATATCATGTGCATCTATGGCCACCTTTACATGTGTGCTTAGACCTAAACTCTCTTGATACCTGTCCTGTTTGTGTCTAGCATAGCAATTTTTCACACTAAGGGCTTAACACACTGATTGAATTTATTAGCAAACTGATTGAATTTGGCCCTTCGTAGATTTACATGTAATTGTTCTAACCCTACAGTGCACTTGTGGCTCAGGATATTATCTCTCGGAAATTCATTAGTGAGCACTTGCACGCAGTAATGGCCTGACCCACCAGAACACAGTCAGGGTTAGAACAATTACCATTACCACATTATTCTTTTAAAGGATTTGTTCACCTTCCAACACTTTCAGATCAGTTTGTTTCAGATTGTTCACCAGAAATAAAGACTTTTCCCAAATACTTTCTATATGTGACCATTTTTCTAATATTGAAGTATAAAGTTTCATTTTTCCTCTTCTAAAGCAGCTCCTGGAGGGGGAGGTCTTCGACCCTGTAAACTGTTCTAAATTTACACATTTAGTTGATACATTTCTTATTAAAGGCAGCTGTTAGAATTGATACAATAGTTGCTAATACTCCAGAGATGTTGCTGATAAATGTATCAATTAAGTCCACACTAGGGATGAGTGAATTGTTTTGCAGATTTTTGCTGCAGAAATAACATCCATAGACTCCAATGGGAGAAAAAAAATGTTGCGCGTCAAAAAATTGGTCACCCATAGACTCTAATGCATTTTGGAGAATTTTCAGCAAAGCGGGTCAAATTTGCCCATCCCTGGTTAGCACCTGAATTACTGAGCTGCCAGACTCATCAGAGACAGGGACATTAATAAACTTAGATTTTGGAAAAACGGTAAAAAATTAAAGGGGATGTAAAGGCAAAAAAATAAAATCACATTTTTACTTTATTAAATGAAAAAGAAACCTATCTCCAATATACCATTTTTATAAGAAACCTGACTGTATGCAGTGAAATTCCCCCTTCATTTTACTTACCCTGATAGCTTCAGACGGTCTCTAGCTGCTCTGCAGGGAAACAATCATATTTACGAACAGCAGGGGGCAACCCCCACCTTTCTTCCCAGCTGTGCAGAACTCAAGCAGCTTTGTTTGTTTCCCTGTAGAGCAGTTGGTGACTATGTAGAGATTCGTATTGGATTTTTGCCTTTAAATCCCCTTGTTTTCAACTCCAGTGGCAGGGACAAAGATCACGGAGCCAGATTTAAACAGATAAACTGGGACACTCATTGAAGGATTAGTTTTGCTGCAGCCACTGGTTCTGCATAATTGGAGAGAGTTTGTATTAAACAATACAAAAACTAATTGATCAACATTAGATTACATGACAACCCAGGCCCCAATGCAAACTGCATATTCTGATTATTAATTAGTCTTGCTGTATCGGCTTCTATGGCAGATATTATTTGACTTGTGCTGTTTTGATAATTTATGACGATCCCTAAGCAGCCCAGACCACACTGAGCATGTGTGTAGTCTTGGACTTCCAAAGATGTTTAACAAAGTTACAAGATGGTGAATCCCTGCGGCCAACTTTTAAAGTGTAAATCATTAGTTGTATTAGGCTTCTGGTGCAGTAATTTTATTTAGTACCTAAAATACAGCATTTCTAGCATTATTCTGTTTTAGACTTTAGTTCCCCTTTAAGAAGCCAACTCAAGCGACTTTGTGCCATATTTTTAATGAACTTTCTATAAGACCATCTCTATAGGAAATCAGAAGAAATGATTAACTTTAGTGAGTAGGGCTGATCATAATGTCATAGTGGATACTTTTCTTGTAAAACAAGTCCTTGTATAACAACTTTCAATTCCAATTTTGATTTGTTAACTGCAAGTCTGGCATAACTGATTGTACAAAATACACCAATTTCTGCCGAAATGATCTTTTCTCTCTGATTCTCAGGAGATGATACAAAAATTCCTTGAAAGATTGAATTCCTATCATGAGACTTTTACACCAATTCTGAGGTGCCTCCACCATTTTACATGTATTCTTCCAAAATATCCACTGGGAAAGCAGGAGAGCAAAGGTTTAATATAGAATGTGTCATGCATTTGTAACACATATGTTAAAATCAAGATCCCTAAAGATGCAGCACTATAGCTTTTTCAATTGATACAATATGCAGCAGCTGCAGTGACAAGATCATAGCCACCAGAGAGTGCTAGTATTAAAAGAAAAATCTCAGTACATAATATTTTGCAGAATCCCCAGACAATCTGAAATCTCAGCAACATGTTATCTGTATTACTTTATTTGCTAACAAAGTTTTAAATTTCAATTATACTGATATTATCCTTGAGGACAGCCCCACTCTATTTTATAGTTTAAACAGTCAGGAGTAAATCTGCTGCAATTTTAAGTCCTTTCGCCTTTGGCTGTGCCTTTTTATTGTGTCCCACTTATGCTTGTTCTACGAGCTCTCCCAGAACTCAAATGATAGAAGAATTAGTCATTGTTTTTAGCACACTTCATTTTTTTTCCATGTCAGAGAACTTTACTGTACTTGTCTAGAAAAGAAAGTCTAGGAAATGAAAGACTACAACTCTGCACTTCTGCTTCGGTAAAATAATAGTCATGTATTATAACACTTCCTATAAATATTTTACACTGCATGTGTCTGCAGGGGTGTAAATACAGAGGAAGCAGACCCTGTAGTTGCAGGGAGGCCCATTAGTGTAGGGGACCAGTAAGGTCCTTATTAATGGGCAATTTCAATATATCTGGGTATAAGTGGTCAACTTAGCAATGTTTTGAGGCCCAAACTTGAATTTCCTGTGGGGCCCAGTGACATCTATTTATGCCACTATGTGGGTAACACCATAGGCGATATTGGCATGATCCAACGTGTTGCATCGTTCGTCCACAGTGACCGTCGCATCTGACTTGACGCTTGCGTTTTTGCGCAGCGCGCCGGATAGTGCCGAAATCACCCGTGGAATTCTACCCTGTGTCTGCATGAGTGGGGTGTTCAGCTGCTAGGAATCAGGTATGTCTATGTAAAAAAAAATCAATATATTTTCAATAGAATCCTGTATTTACTGTTTCCAGCTAACTGCTTCAAAATTACATTCATTCCAGGAAAACTCTGGGAAAGGAAAAACATAGCTTGCCTTTGTGGGAAAAAAATAACATAAATACTAGGGAAACATACAAATTGGGGTTCTACTGTATATTTTTGAAAGTTCAGACACCTTGCACCTTGCTCAACTGTCTGAGAGTGACATATTTGTGCTTTAAGTTGAGACATGCAGAAGATTTAGTTGATTTTTCTTTATGTACCTTTTGATTCTATATTTAATTTGCCTCTTTTTTATCCCTTCCAAGCCATTTTATGCTGAAGGGACCTGCAAGGATAAATGAGTGGATACTTCAGTGTGGTTTGTGTTTTTAAGTGGTTCATGTTTCTGAAATTAGCTTGACATACGTTGGTTACGTTTTTGTATTTTCAATTGTAGAATTGCTGTGCTTTTTAATATTCTATATGTCGCATCACACTATTTCTATCTCTACATTTCTATTTCAACACACCATTTTCCTCTGATGATTTATTTGGAAAAAATAAAGATATACAGTAAGAAGGGTTATCACCTACAAAACTCTGCAGATCAAGGGCTTTTATCATGAAAGAAGAGGTCAGCCAAACAGATAACTGCAATGTAGGAACAAGAAAATAGATTGCAACTCCAAGTAGGAAAGAATAAGGTAAGCAATGAAATGAAATGGGCCAGAAAGTAACAGTATAGTAAGCTTAACTGGTTGCATTAAAGAACAGACAGGGATTTTGTAGTTAATACATAAAGACAGCTATGTGAGATTATTTTCTGCACACACAACTACAGTGGCTATCTGGAACAAACATGCAACAAATGCATAGTTATTTCTAAGACCAGTGGCTTAACTAAATATTACTGGGCCCCACAGTAAATTATTTGTAAGGCCCCCAAAATGTCTAGAGGATGACCTGTATTGACCAATATGTATTGTTTATGAATTAGGGCAGGAGTGCCCATACTTTACGAATGCGAGATCTACTTTTAGTGATGTTGTCCCATTATGATCAACATCCATAAAAGTATTGTTCGTATTCTGTTCCATGGAAAATATTACATAAATATTATATTGATTTATGAGAGAATTTATATTGCTATATTTAACAGCCATTTCTTATGTAATTTTAGCAGAATATATATCTGAATGAAAAGTATGAAACAGGAGGGTGATATAGACAAGTTGTTTGTTGACAATGTCTAGAGATCTACTGATCACCAGCTTAGGGTCCACTGGTAGATCCCGATCTACCTTTTGGCCACCCCTGAATTAGGGCATCATGGGGCCCCTATACCTACTGGGCCCCCATGCAGCCGTAGGGTCTGCTTCCTTTGTAGTTTCGCCCCTGTCTAAGACACAAATTACTCACGTTCAGGTGCTGTTTTTCTACTTTCATATTTGACCTTACTTCTAGGATGTTGACTAAAGATGAGATTGTGGCTACACAATACATAAAGCTTTTTTCTCATCGGTTGCTTCAAACGTGCGGTCTGTATATGGCAACAGGGAAAGGGGAAAATATGTTTATCAAAACTATAGTAAATCATGCACTTTATAGTAAGAAGTGTTTTAAAGGGGCTTATATATTTTTTAAATAGTCAAAGGGTAGTGATTGCTGCTGAGATACCTTTCCCAAATAGCCCTTAATCAGAGCTCAGACCATGACTAAAGTTTAAAGTAAATCTTATTGATTGGCCATGTGACCTAAGAAATCAGGGTCTCTCAGTGCAGTAAAGTGAGTAGTCTCTAAATATCTGGGAAAATGCTACTCCTTTTAATTCTAAACCACTGTTTAGCAGCAGTCTAACTGTTGTTTGGCATCTAATTGACATAGGAATCATGGTGTTAATAAAATTTAAAAGCATTTAAGGTCCACACGTTCAGGCTCAAATTATTTGTGTGTTTCTTAAGCACCACTGTTCCGATTCTCTGTGAGCATGCATAAACATCTGAAAAAATGTGCATATACATTTGACAAAAGCAGGTGTGCTAGAATATGGGTGTGGTTTTCACTTGCCTGCTGTTGTCTGGGCCCTTCTTCTTGTTGCCTATGGGCAGGGAAATGAAAACTAGCTTTCAAATCTGCTTCTGAGTGGTAGAGTCTACAGTCAATGGTGTGCTGGTGCCTTGTCCACAGATCATAGATTCTACAATCTGTGGCACTTAATGGGTAAACCACAATGGTCTAAATGATGTTCAGGTCCATGAGTAAGGCTACTGCCAGACAAGGTTGATTCCTGATAAACACAGGCCAAGAATGAGCCAAACTGCTGGTCTCTGCTCCCTCCTGTGTTTGCACACAATTGGCCTGGGTGCAGACACACAGAGCAAATTTCTTCATGTTGCAGATGCCAGCGGATTGGCTAATAAAGGCAGAGAATAAGCCCCATCTGGTAGTTGTAGCCAGCTGCAAAGTTTGCTGTTTTCGGGAAACAAAAAAACTTGCCAGTCACACTAGTTGGCTTGCTCAAAGACATTAAGGGGCAAATTCACTATGCGCCGAAAACAAGCTAGCGACGTCTTCGCCGCACTTCGCCAGGCGTAGTTTTGCCAGGGCTGCGCAAATTCACAAAGATCCGAAGTTGTGCACAGGTTACCCAACGGTTGCGAAGTTGCGCTAGCGATAATACGATAAGCAGTCTGAAGTTACGCTAGCGATGCCTAATTACCATACGGCGTGCAGTTAAAGTACAATGGACGTGTATACTGTAGCAACTACATTACACTACAAAAGTCCAGGGAAACTTAATAAAATTATATAGAGGTCTTATATTGCCCTACACATGTGCCCACTGTATAGTTTAGGTGCCAAATGTAAGGGGGGAGGAGGTTACCCCAAAAAAAATGTACAATATTTTTCAGCCTATCACCCAGTAAAAAGTAAAAAACGCCACAGTTTTTTGGGAAAAATTTTCAACTTTTTTTTGACAAACTCCTATCTACTCTATTGGTCTGAGCTGGCGAAGTAAAGTCTGGCGTAAGAGGTAACGTTCAGTAAAATCCGCAAGTTAGTGAATTAGCGTAGTTACATCCCTTCGCCAGAGCGAAACTTCGCCTGGCGAAAGGGTGCGAAGTAGCGATAGAGTAGGTCTACTTCGTTAGTGAAGTTAGTTAGTAAATCGGCGAAGTGGCAAAACTTTGCCCTTTAGTAAATTTGCCCCTAAACCTCAGTTTGCTTGCAGAATGTGAGTTGCCAAGGTGCTGCTTGCATAAGATTATTCTGAAGACTGTTAACAAGCAAAGTGGAAATGCAAACAGAAAATTCGATTTCAGTTAAAAGAAAATAACATGGCTCCGCAGAATTATGACATATTACAAGTTTTGACATCTAATAACGTTAACAGAAATGAGATTGTAATGCAGGTCACATCAAGCAGATTGCTCTCCCCAGCTCACTTCTATGGAAGAAATTAAACTAGGCATTAAATATTTACACACCGTGAGCCCTGAGCACCAGCGGTTTAATAAACACTTGTTAAAATGTATTGCCTCTGGGTTCATACCTTACCTTGAAAGATTAATTAACAATATCTTGCTTTCTGCCTGCCTACTTCTAATACTCTCTGCCTATATCATTTTCATTAAAAAAAAAAATCTAAGAAATTAACATTTATTTTAACGGTAATTCCTTTTTCTAAGGTCACAATAAACATTAGCACCATAATGAAAAATGAAAACTCCCCTGTAGAATAAACACCTTGCTAGCAAATTATTAAACCAAAGCTTTGAATTGGGTTTGCAAGTATTCAATTCCTTAATTCAAGAATTTCTATTATAAAATATCATATAACCCTCAGAATGTATGCCAGTGGAGTATCTAGAGTGCGTTGGGCCCCCCTGCAAAAAAATCTTAAAGGAACAGTAACGTCAAAAAATAAAAGTGTTTCAAAGTAATAAAAATATAATGCAGTGTTGCCCTGCACTGGTAAAACTGGTGTGTTTGCTTCAGAAACATTACTATTGTTTATATAAATAAGCTGCTGTGTAGCAATGGGGGCAGCCATTCAAATGAGAAAAAGCTCAAGTTACACAGCAGATAGCAGATAAGCTCTGTATGTCTAATGGTGTTATCTTTTATCCATTAGTTATCCTGTGCCATTTAGCCGTTGTTCAATTTCCGCCATTGCTCCCCAGCAGCTTGTTTATATGAACTATAGTAGTGTTTCTGAAGCAAACAGATCAGTTTTACCAGTGCAGGGCAACACTACATGATATTTGCATTACTTTAAAACACTTACATTTTTTGGTGTTACTGTTCCTTTAAGAGGGGCCTGGCGCACTCCGAACCCCATCCTCCTGCCCACTTCCTGTCATTGAATGATTTGGTTTTTTTTTTGGCTGAATCATGATCATTTCATATGCTAGATTGTATTGTATATTTGTTCTGCTATATTATGCTATTATAGGCCAGTATGTTTTTGTGAACAATCAGCAATGAGAAACAGGCAGATTTTTAGCTACACACCATCCCCATACCAAGTGCATTTCGTTGTCCTGTCTAGTGAAAGTCACATCTTAAAAATGGCAGCAGGTTTTTAAAGCTGTAGCTAGTGTGATTGTGGCCATATAAGTACCAAGAAGTACATTTAAAAAAACACATTTTAAATCACTTTCACTTAGAATGGCGGGCAGGGGAGATTTGTAGCTTTTTGCACCCACCCGTAGTCTGATAAATTGCTAGGGGTTAAATAAACCCATGTGTCATTACCATTACCAGACAAACAGCAAATACTCACACAAACCAAACAACAAAGACCTTTACACTGACTTTACAAACCACAAGTCATCTACTGTAACACTCACCATACAACCGGTACTCTGTGGTTCGTCTTATCAAGTCAACAACTTGTGCTCTCACTTAAGCTGGCTATACACACAGAAGTGCTTGTATGCAACAAAGTTTTGTACGATTATTTGTGCATTTTGAGTCCTAGTGATACCGACTGATACCCATGAAGAGGTACAAAATCATGTAAACATTAAATAAACCCATTACACAAGATTTTGCTTCCAGTAAAGATTTATTATATGTTATTTTGGCTCAGGTACAAGGTACTGTTTTATTATTACAGAAAAAAAGGAAATAATTTTTAAAAATGTGGATTATTTTTAGGGATGCACCGAATCCAGGATTCAGCCTTTTTCAGCAGGATGCAAATTAGGATTTGGTTCGGTATTCGGCCAAATCTTTCGAGAAGGATTCAGGGGTTCGGCCGAATCCAAAATAGTGGATTCGGTGCATCCCTAATTATTTTCATAAAATAGAGTTTATGGGAGACGGTCTTTCCATAATTTGGAGTTTTCTGGATAACTTGTTTCCGGATAACAGATCCCATACCTGTACAAGTAATGTATCAGTGTATGCAGATGACACAAAACTATCCAGCCCTATTAATTCCATCCAGGATGTGGCATCCTTGCAACAGGATCTTGACAAACTGGCAATCTGGGCAGCTAAGTGGCAAATGAGATTCAATGTTGATAAATGTAAAGTCATGCACCTGGGATGTAAAAATATCCAAGCCACTTATACCCTTAATGGGACTGCACTAGGCAAATCCATTATGGAAAAGGACCTTGGAGTCCTTGTAGATGATAAACTTGACTGTAGCAAGCAATGTCAGTCAGCAGCATCAAGGGCAAATAAGGTCTTGAGCTGTATTAAAAGGGGCATAGAGTCAAGGGAGGAGGGGGTCATTCTTCCACTGTATAGAGCAGTTGTAAGGCCCCATCTAGAATATGCCATACAGTTTTGGTCTCCATCACTCAAACAGGACATTATTGTATTAGAGAGGGTACAGAGAAGGGCAACTAAGCTGGTGAAAGGTATGGGTAATCTTAGCTATGAGGAAAGACTGGCCAAATTGGAGATGTTCACGCTGGAGAAGAGGCGTTTAAGGTGTGATATGATAACTATGTATAAATATATAAGGGGATCATATAATAATCTCTCTAATGCTTTATTTACCAGTAGATCTTTCCAGCTGACACAAGGTCACACAATCCGATTACAAGAAAAGAGGTTCCACCCAAATATTCGGAAGGGTTTTTTTACAGTGAGAGCTGTGAAGATGTGGAATTCTCTCCCTGAATCAGTTGTACAGGCTGATACATTAGATAGTTTTAAGAAGGGGTTGGATGGCTTTTTAGCAAGTGAGGGAATACAGGGTTATGGGAGATAGCTCATAGTCCAAGTTGATCCAGGGACTAGTCCGATTGCCATTTTGGAGTCAGGAAGCAATAAATGTGTAGCCTCACAGAGCATCTGTGTTTAGATGGGGTCAGTGGCCCCCATTTGAAAGCCGGAAAGAGTCAGAAGAAGGCCGCAGAATTAAAAAATGAATAAAAAATAAATAAATAATGAAAACCAATTGAAAAATTGCTTAGAACTGGCTATTCTATTACATATTAAAAGTTCACTTGAAGGTGAACACCACTTTAATGCATCTGTCAATTTTTTTTTAAAAGATTACTGTGGTCACAAAAATATAATTTTCACTGTGCACAATAGACAGATTGGTTTTATATATTACCAAAATATATGGCAGTAACTGAAGATGCCAGCAGCAGTTTGCTCAAAGATTTAAAACAAATGGAATTACCGACTTACTATATAAGCTTCTTGACAGTGAAATATGTTCAGTCTGATTCCAGAATATATTCATTTATTCCTTTGTGTTCCTCTGTATATAGACATTCTTATATCCATTTTTGGCAGCAAATGTTAATGTACTTCCTGGCTTTGTGTAAAGAAGCGCAGCAGGAGCTGAGCCGAGTTTAGGGGTGAGGAGGGGCAGCTGTTGTCGGCACGGCTTCAAATGCTCACGTTTAGTTCTCATCCATAGAAAGTGCTGTAGTGCCTTTCAAGTTTTAAAGATTGTGCCAAGAATTAAAGCAGATGCCTAAGTTGGTTTAGCTCTGACTCTGTATTATCTGTGTTGACACAGCTGCAAGTGCAGTTTTGATGGAGTCTCTAAACTTCCTAACCCTTCATTAGTAGCGAGGCCCACAGCGCTATTTAGCAGAGCCACTATGCAGCAGCGGGGTGCTAATAACCAGTACAAATGAGCATATCTTTGCAAAGTATAAAGAATATCACAAAGCTTTGTATCTGTCCCAGCTCTGGTGCTGCTAATGGGTTTTTCTTTCAAATGTTATTACAGTTTGTTGATTGCTAGTGCCTGGAAATGCATCATGTTCAGGCTTCCAGTTTCCTGTCTCTGAGCAAACGTGGATTCTGTAGGCATTAGGACTGGTAAACTGTTGGTAATTATATCGGGAATAGTACAATGCCAACTGAAAGCCAACATTTGTCTGTGCAGGAGCTGGCCATGGTGCAATAGGCTTTTATTCATTATTTATACAATTTTCACAAATGACGAAAGCCATATTGTGAGTTTCTAAAGGAAAATATATCTGCTGTGAATTTTTTTCAAATTGATCTCTGCTAACAGAGCTAATAT
Organism: Xenopus petersii; assembly: GCA_038501925.1. Lineage (NCBI taxonomy): Eukaryota > Metazoa > Chordata > Amphibia > Anura > Pipidae > Xenopus > Xenopus petersii. Next base: position 81,884,412 of record CM076680.1, read on the forward strand.
GTGCCATACCTAGGTGGAAGCCTTGCATCCTGGGAAAGTAGAAGCCTTTCCTAAAACAATTTTTCGACACATTGTCAAGTCAATCAAAGCACAGCTTTTATCCAGGGTACAGCACTGTAAAAAGCAGCATTGTACAATACATAGTATTTCTGTGCTGCAATGTACACTGGCTTTATAAATATGCTCCAAGTATGTATATCACAGCAAATAATTGATTGCAAAAGGTCTGTGGCGATTTGCAAAATCGTTTCTCAAATCCACACTTTGAATAACCAGAGCAATGTTGGGTGCCAAGTAAGTAGCCAAGTACTTGGCTACTAAGTGAAGAACAATGGTTTTGGGGCAAAGTAATTCTGCAAATAGTTATAGTGATGTTGTACTTGCGCAGACAGAGAGAACCTGACTGTATAAACATTCTTCAAAGCCTCTGGATAGCCTTCTACTAAAGCCTCCCCAAACAGAATATATACCCTCCTCCCTGATCTAAAAGACACCATTGCTATTCTTCTATAATCATTAGCTGTTTGGCAGTTTACCTTTAGGGCGAGGGCACACTGAGTGGATCATCCAATTTAATTCTGCATTTTTTACGCAGGCTGAGAAAAGGAGATCACCTGTCATCTGCTCCTTGGTGTAGCACCATTGACAGGCCCAGTGTTGGCCTGCGTCACTCAGCCTACACTAAGGGGCACATTTACTAAGGGTCGAAGTGAATTCGAAGTGAATATTCGAATTGAAAAACTTCGAATTTCGAAGTAATTTTTGGGTACTTCGACCATCGAATAGGAAAGTGAAAATGCTTTGACTATTCGATAATCAAAGTACTGTCTCTTTAAAAAACGTTGACTTCGACACTTCACCACCTTAAACCTGATAAATGTGCCCCTTAGTGAATTTTGGCATGAAAATTCAAACTTTCCCATTTCCATGCCAATATCATCTCTGTGTAGCTCCACAAAAGCCGGCACCGGGCCTGTCAACGGGGCTGCACCAAAAGCAGATGACAGCAGATCCAGTTCCCCCCACTTCCATATGGACAGCCATGCAACATATATGTGGATTAACTACATTTACTCTACAGGCTATGATTTAGTATGCTGAGTTTTAAACGGTCAAAGTGAGATCACTAACTGCATTGCAAGCCATTTGGGCATATTTGCCTATGTAGTTTGCAACTTTCATGTAACCTTTTATGCTGTTTTTCTACTGCTGCAAATTCATTTGCGCTCATACTGCTCTTTGAATCCTGCTGGACACAGCAAATGATTCCATTCCCCCGAGCTGATGTCCAGTAAGCTATAACTGTGCTTATGACTTCTTGCAAAGAACTAAACACTCGAATGCTTTTCAATAGCAACCACACAAAATGGGGGGAATGATGACATTTCCCCACAGAAAGGCATCCAAAAGAAGACCTGTATCCACTTCAGAAAGTTAGTATATATTGTTTTATAAATAATTTTAGCTTTTGCTGATATTTATGGGCTTTTTGGTTTCCTGTTCTATTTTACAAGATTGATGTGTGATTAAGGACGATACATATATATAAACCTCCACCGAAGAAGCCGCACTCACAGGACTTATCTCAAAAATATATAAATGCTTTATTCAAAAACTAACTTTTCGGCTGCAACTCAGCCTTTGTCAAAGTTACATACATAAAGTGAAATGAATGTATATTGTAAAGTTGCTTAGAATTATGTTTTCCTTTATCAGGCAAATTTTTAGTTTTTGCTTGAATTGCCCTTTAATACCGATATATGAAACATTAAAGGAATAGTTCAGTGTGAAAATAAAAACTGTGTTAATAGATAGGCTGTGCAAAATAAAAAATGTTTCTAATATAGTTAGTTAGCCAAAAATGTAATATATAAAGGCTGGAGTGAACAGATATCTAATAAAACAGCCAGAATCCAACTTCCTGCTTTTCAGCTCTATAACTCTGAGTTAGTCAGCGACTTGAAGGGGGGCCACATGGTACATTTCTGTTCAGTGAGTTTGCAATTGATTCTCAGCATTCAGCTCAGATTCAAAAGTAACAGTTATGACCCATGTGCCCCCCCCTCAAGTATCTGATTGGTTACTGCCTGGTAGCCAGGGTAACCAGTCAGTGTAAACCAAGAGAGCTGAAAAGCAGGAAGTAGTGTTCTGACTGACATGTTATACGTCAAATCACTCCAGCCTTTATACATTACATTTTTGCCTAACTAACTATATTAGAAACATTTTCTATTTTGCACAGCCTATCTATTTACCCAGTTTTTATTTTCACACTGAACTATTCCTTTAATGTTTCAGATGACATATTATTTTTACACTGAACAATTCCTTTAAGGGCCTTATTTATCAAAGTATTTTAATAAAAAAAGTCAGACCAAACTTCCAAATAGGATAGGGACCTCTCCCATTAACTTATATACAACCTCAGCAGGTCTGAGATGGAGTATTTTCGGATTCAGACTTTTTCCATCCTCGGGGTATAATCCACGATTGGACCTTATTAATTATTAAAAAATCACAATTTAATCAGATTGAAAAAATCCTATTTTTGACACTTAATTATACATATTTAATTATTTATTTATATGATATATTTCTATATATATAGGGACATTCTTTTACATATGTATAATCTGAGATTTATGCAATTTGTGACTACCATGTTTTTAACTAGATTGATATTCATCATCTGGTGTTTTTACTTATTTAATTAACGAATATGCATAAATATGTTGTCAGCAGGGGGCGCTGTTGGCTTCTGATGAATAGAGATGGCGCGAACTGTTCGCCGGCGAACTTGTTCGCGCGAACATCGGGTGTTCGCGCTCGCCGGAAGTTCGCGAACGTCGTGCGACGTTCGCCATTTTGGGTTCGCCATTGTTGGCGCTTTTTTTTGCCCTCTCACCCCAGACCAGCAGGTACATGGCAGCCAATCAGGAAGCTCTCCCCTGGACCACTCCCCTTCCCTATAAAAACCGAAGCCCTGCAGCGTTTTTTCACTCTGCCTGTGTGTGCTGAAGAGATAGTGTAGGGAGAGAGCTGCTGCCTGTTAGTGATTTCAGGGACAGTTGAAAGTTTGCTGGCTAGTAATCGTTTTGATACTGCTCTGTTATTGGAGGGACAGAAGTCTGCAGGGGTTTGAGGGACATTTAAGCTTAGGTAGCTTTGCTGGCTAGTAATCTACCTTCTACTGCAGTGCTCTGTATGTAGCTGCAGTGGGCAGCTGTCCTGCTTCTGATCTCATCTGCTGACTGCTGCAATAACAGTAGTCCTTGTAAGGACTGCTTTTATTTATTTTTTTGTTCCAATACAGAGCAGTATCAAGCAGATTACTAGCCAGCAAACTTACTATCATCTGTCCCTGAAATCACTAACAGCTCTCCCCCTACACTATCTCTTCCAAGCACACACAGGCAGATTTTTCAGATACATTTTTGCCCTTGATCCCCCTCTGGCATGCCACTGTCCAGGTCGTTGCACCCTTTAAACAACTTTAAAATCATTTTTCTGGCCAGAAATGTCTTTTTTAGATGTTAAAGTTCGCCTTCCCATTGAAGTCTATGGGGTTCGCGAACCGTTCGCGAACCGCTCGCATTTTTGCGCAAGTTCGCGAATATGTTCGCGAACTTTTTTTCCGACGTTCGCTACATCCCTACTGATGAAGTGACCTTGCAGTCACGAAACGCGTAGAGCCATGCACTCCCCTGCCTTGCACTTCTGGATTTTGTGATTTTAATGAGATTTAATAAAGGAAAATATTTTATACAGTCACTTTCATATGTGGAGTCTATCCAAAGAAGTTCACCAACGTGTGCGCATTTATCTTTGAATCTGATTCATCCACGTGACCAGAGTGGAGTGTTTGGGAACCTGGATAGAATGCTCACCTGGCCTCACTTTGGATTTTGTTCGTGTACTATTCTGAGCTGTTCATCGAATAGAATCCTCTGACATCCGAATTCGAAATTGGAGGATTTTATACATCGTACGATCGTATTCCGATCGTAGTACGATCGTACTTCAAATCGACCGATTTTATCGTACGATCATACAATTTTCCCAAAAAATCCTTTGACTTAAAAAACTTAGCAAAACACACAGGAGGTCCCCCGTAGGCTAAACAGCAATTCGGCAGGTTTAAGTTGGCGAAGTATTGAAGTTTTTTTAAAGAGACAGTACTTCGATTATCGAATGGTCGAATAGTCGAACGATTTTTACTTTGAATCAAAGTCGAAGTAAATTCAAAGTTGTAGTATCCTATTCGATGGTCGAAGTATCCAAAAATTTGAATTTCGATTTTTTTTTTTACTTCGAAATTCCCTTGAATTCACTTCGACCCTTGATAAATCTGTCGCTAAATGTTGGGATTTGCGGAGAGGCTGAAAGAGGTTAAAAGTTATAAAGATAAGTTAACTGTGTTGCCTCGTCCTTTAAATAATCAACAAGGAAATCATTTCTCCTCCTGCTGCTTTATTTTGACTCAAAAATGTTACTTACAAATGAAGCAGAGTATAGGAAATTGAATTGCTGAAAACCATATAAGGTTCCTCAATATGACAGATGTATGTTTTCACTGGGCAGGCAAGGAAGTTTATCTTATACTCCACAATATTGGGGGGAAGCAGATTTAGATCTTTAATATGTAAAATGAGTTCATTACACGGTTAGCAGAGAACTTTTATTAGAACCTGATGTTGGACTGTAAGAAGTACACTGACTTACTCTCAAGTTTCTAAACCGCATCCCTGTTTTTCAGAAACTGTTAGAAATGAAAGAAAAAAGAAGAGCTAAGAAACCCACAAAGTTTGAGTTGCTCCGACAAGACGTGGTTGACTTTATAGACAAACTAGTGAGGTTTGTATCATTGTAGCCGGGTGCCTGTGCTTACTTTAGGGTTACCAACAACTATGGCATAACTCATACAATAGGTGTCCCTTATTAATGGTGGTTACTGCAACTCTAGCTTTCATTTTAGTAATTACATATAGTGAAAATGGTCACACTTATCATACTTGTCATACTAGAATATTTCGTTTCTCGGCAAGCTGGAGTCAGGAATCTTGTTTGGTTAGGATGTTGTTTTTGAAGAGGAAGAAAAAAAATCTCCCTTCGTTAACACATCATACTCTCACATATGCACTGAGTTCAAATTTAGCATTTGCTGATTGTCACTAAAGGCTCTATAAATATGCTGCATTGTATGGATATCTATCTGGATATATTTAATTTATTAATGAATGAAAGTAATGAGTAATAATTATTATTAACATGTATTATTAACATGTATTTATATAGCGCCAACATATTGCGTAGCACTGTAGAGTAAATGTGATTATACAACTACATCACATGAATTACATATATAGAATATATGGAGTAACAAACATCACAATCAATACAGGTACAAAAAGGTGAGGAAGGCCCTATGCATAGGCATACAGTCTAAAGGGAAGGGAGTAATACACAAGGTGTGGGAGTGGGCAAGATCGAATTAAGTGGGTGACAAATGTGGTATTGTATGTGGTGTTGCGTTTGGTAGTTAAGCAGAGTGAGGGTAGGCTTCTCGAAAGAAGTGTGTTTTCAGAGATTTCTTGAAAGCAGAAAGGTTGGGAGAAAGTCGGACAGACCGTGGGAGAGTGTTCCAGAGGAGGGGTGTAGCCCTTGCAAAGTCTTGAATGCGAGCATGTGAGGAGGTAATGAGAGAAGAGTTGAGTAGTAGGTCAGTAGAGGAGTGTAGTAAGCGAGTGGGTGAGTATATAGAGATGAGTTCAGAGATGTAGGGTGGGGCAGAGTTATGAAGTGCTTTGAAAGTCAGTTAATTTGAATTTGATTCTGAAAGGTAATAAATAAAGTCTTTTTCCATGAGCTGTCTTGAATGTGGCCATTAACAAGCAATATGTATTTCCAAGGCTATTTTTAGTGTATTTCCATAAACTGAGGACCCATTCGCTCAAGAAATCATATCTTTCCTATTTCAGGGAATTTCTTGTGCCCCCCAGAAGTGCTGCAGAGTTCTTAACGCTGCACGGGTGCTGCTCTGCACACGGCTCTGAACAACCCAGCCTCTTACCTAAAGGTGTGTTAAGTGTATCTGTAATCTCTATGTCCTGCTTACCTGTACTTCTGCAGTACTATGAATAGCAATCTCACTCGGGTCTATAGTATTAAGGTTAAACCGTACCCCAAAACAGTGTAAGTCTGTACAAAAACATATGTAAATCCCTGTTTCATGTAAATGAGTGATCCCACCAGTGGCTCCCTTTGGATGTTTTTCCCAGTGGCCTCAAAGTAGGTGCTTATTTTTGAATTCCTGGCACGTTAAACACCAGATTTACTGCCAAAGAGAGCCTCCTGTAGGCTGCCAGTTCTTATGTACAGTATATCTAAGACAGCTGCTATTAATGTGATATAAAAACTTCAGAAATGCTATGGCAACTGACACATAACTGTTCCTAGACATGCTGCTTGCTGTATCAGTTTGCTCACTAAGGCCTTAGTTAGATATTTGCAGCTTACATTGGAAGACTATATATATTACTGGTATGGGACCTGTTATCCAGAATGCTCAGGACTTGGGGTTTTCTGGATAATGGATTTGTCCATGATTTGAATCTTCCTACCTTAAAGGGGTGGTTCACTTTTAAGTTAACTTTCAGTATGCTACAGAATGGCTAATTCTAAGAAACTTTTTAATTGGTCTTCATTATTTATTTTTTTATAGTTTTTGAATTATTTGTCATCTTCTTCTGACTCTTTCTAACTTTCAAATGGGGGTCACTGACCCCATCTAAAAAAACAAATGGTCTTTAAGGCTACAAATGTACTGTTATTGCTATTGCTTTTTATTACTCGTCTTTCTATTCAGGCCTCTCCTATTCATATTCCAGTCTCATTCAAATCAGGGCATGGTTGCTAGGGTAATTTGAACCCTAGCAACCAGATTGAAACTGAAAACTGGAGAGCTGCTGAATTAAAAGCTAAATAACTCAAAAACCACAAGTAATAAAAAATTAAAACCAATTGCAAATTGTCTCAGAATTTCACTCTCTACATCATACTAACAGTTAATTTAAAGGTGAATGACCACTTTAGGTCTACTAGAAAATCATGTAAATATTAAATAAACCAAATAGGCTGGTTTTGTTTCCAATAAGGATTAATTATATCTTATTTTGGATCAAGTACAAGGTATTGATTTATTATTACAGAGAAAAAGGAAATCATTTTTAAAATTTGGATTATTTAGATAAAATGGAGTCTATGGGAGACGGACTTTCCGTAATTCAGAGCTTTCTAGATAATGGATTTCCGGATAATGGATCCCATACCTGTATTAACCAGGACATAGTTAAGTAGGTAATGTGGGCAATTGGAATGAGATTTTAAAAAAACTGCCAGCGAGGGGAAATAGCCACTTGATTCTACCCAAAAAACCTGCCTGGACTATTTATTATATGCTCTGTATCAGCAATAATAACAGTAGTTACAACACAGTCCCTAAAATCACAGAGCATTATTTTTTGGTAAATGCCGGTATGTGCCTAGTATTTACTGCCAAAATAAATTTTCTTTTTTTCTACAGGCTTTTGCAGCTGTGGACCATGCTGCTGAGGGAAGCGACTCAGATTTAGTTCAACAGGTTGATGAAGTCATCCAGTATCCTTTAGGTGTTTAGAAGTTTTTTAACTGCCATGAGCAAATGACTAGTAAGTCCTAGCATTGACCCAGCTCAGCATAGCAAGGTTTGTATTTTATCACAGGCTGAAGAGAGAGAGAAAGGTAGATGGAGAGAGGCATGTGTGTCTGTGTAAGCCTGACTCCAAACACCTTATGCAGGCCGAGTAAAGCTCTGATATAGAAGGAAGTCCATTATTCTTCATAGTTCCACAAGATAGTGAAGTTCTCGACCTCTGCGTATTATGCTTTGGGATCAGGTTCTAAGCAGTATGTTACCCAACCTGCCGCGGGTCAGAAAAATCATATACAAAGTCCAGCCTCAAGCTTGATAAAGGGCCCTACGGGGCCCGAAACATTGCCTTTGTCTACTTGGTTTTGAGCCAATAAAAATCACAGCAAAAAAGTTGATTACATTTTGTCTGTGTGCTGCAGTTATCCGGACTTTATTCTTCATAGAACATTTAGTAGCTGCAAGTTTACAGCTGTTACTGTCGCTTTTACCTCCTGAAGTCACATTGTTTCAATATAAAAATCATAACTGTGGTCTATAAAAATCAAATTGTTTAATTCCCATTAATGCCGGTTTCTCAGTGCTCGCTTCATTCGTTTTCTCAGAACTGGAACTCCTGGGCTTTGTTAAGCCGAACAGATCATGTGGCCCGAATGAAATGGGGTGGATGCCAAAGAAGACAACACACAAATGACTTTCTGCCACTTTTGTACTTTTATATTATATAGAGTACAATATTCCTCATCAGGTTTTGTTACAAAAAAAAAATAAACATTTGTTTGATAAAATAGTGATTTCTTCTATGTTTTCTAGATGCATTTTTATAATTTTTGTATTGAACTGAACTACATAATAAATGTAGAAATAATCTTCACTGTTTCGTTACAGCAAATAAAGTGTTGCTTCAGAGCGGCAACACATGGGGATAGGTGCTACTGTTGTGCATTGCTCACTGTGCCACTCTATATAGATGTCCAGGGCTTAAAATAGGCGTCACTCAGGCCGATCGTATGAATCATCTCCCGACCTGCCACTAACCATTCCGATCAAATAAAGTAGTAAATGAAGAGATCAGCCGATGTTCTGCCCCTGACAGCAATCGTACGAAAGTTATGTCCGACCAAAGCTAGTGACAGTCTCCCACTGAAAATCTTATGATTGGCAATACATGCAGAAAAATTATTGGCAGCCGACAGAAATCTTTTAACCTGTGCGATCGACCAAACGACTGATCTCCGCCAGACGAAAAATGTCGGGACTCTCCACACACGGCCCAAAAATCGTAGGGATCCCCCATTCTTACGATCAGATCTTTGCATCTACGGCCATCTTAGCAGTAAAGAGTGACTGTGTATAACAGCCTTTAGACCAATGATTTTAATTATGTGGCTATATAAAGGTTATTCGGCGGAGGGCGCTTAGGCTTCTGAGGAAGTGACTAGCATAGTCATGAAGCGTGCCAAGCTGTGCGCTCCTCTGCCTGCTTAAACAAATACTGTAGATATTCGTGCAAAGATTTTAGTGAATTACCTAAATGAATTTGGATTTTAATTTACAAACTCGTCTTGTGAATCCTGCTGCATGGTGGGCTGCAAGTGTGCTTTGAGGATTTTTCGTGTTACACCACGTGACCAGCGTGGAATAGCCATCACCAATAGCAGTTGATCCCTCACCATTTTGTCTCTGGGTTATGGACTCCTGTGCAGCATGTTCCCTTTAGCAGTAAAGAGTGACTGAAATTTATCAGAGCACAAGTCACATGACTGGGGCAGCTGGGAAACTGACAACATGTCTAGCTCCATGTCAGATTTCAAAATTAAATATAACAAAATCTGTTTGCTGGTTGGAGAAATAGATTTTAGTGCACAATTCTGCTGGAGCATTAATTTATGAGTTTTTAAAAAAAATTAAAAATTCCCCGACAGTATACGTTTTAAGATTTACCCAGGAAAATTATATATCATTTTTTTTCAGGACAACCTAAGCTTTCAAAATATGCCTGAATTTTGTTGTAATCCCATATCTGTAAGAAGTTATAGGCTTCTAAATGTCAATTTTTTTTTTAAAAAAACATATTTTTCACAGATATAGTAGAAACATAATATATTTTATGCATGAAATTACAGATGATTTGGAAAGACCCATGTCTCCAGAACACGCCAATACCAAATATGTATGGTTTTATGGAGGTCAAAAACTCCCAGCAGTACACTACCACATTTCCAAAGTGCTGCTCCAGGAAACCTGCATAATTCTGATTTCAAGGCCAAACACTCCACTAACAGTTGAATCCAAAATAAGAAATATATGTCTTTCTATTCCAAACTACGCAGCCACAATGCTTTTCAAGTTAAATCACCCTATATATGAAGGCCAGGGGTCCACTGAACAGTTTGATGCCCAATGTGCATAGGTTTACCTAAGTATGTGACCTCAAGGGGCCCCAAAAAGAAGACGCCCCACATGACCTATCATCCTCTGTCATTCCACCTACTGTCATTTCCACCTACTGCAAAAGCAACAAATTTACTGCATTTTTAAAAAAAAGTGTGATAACCCGAGAAAGTCATATACTTTTAGAAAGTACACATTCCCCCAAATCCAAAATGGGTAAATAGGTCTTTCTTCTCCAAAGTACCAAACACCAAAGCTTTGCTAAAGGTGGTGATTTTGAGGAAATTTCTGAAAGTCACCTCAAAGCTTCCACTTTGCAGCGTCCTATCTCCCACATATTAGGTACCAAGATAAATCACCAGGAGTTCACTGAACAGGTTTACTCATGTATGTGGCATTTACAGTCCCCAAAATGTAACTTGTGCATACTAATTTCATGCTTTCATTTACAATAGTTCATAAACACATGCCCGGTTTTATGTGTGGTAAAATCTGCAAAAAAGTACAGTGACCCCTGAAAACCATATATTTTTGGAAAGGACACATTCTTACATGCTCAAAATTAAAAAAAAAAGCACAATAACTCACTTCAAACATTTATTTGTGCAAATTCACCATAGACAATTAGATCAGCATAATACAATTTACGCTATCCATATAAAAGTGTTCATGCTTATCAAACCACATGGCAGTGTCTGCATACCTCATGTCAGTCACTCCCTCCTGACGCGTTTCACGCTATTAGGCACATTATCAGAGGAGGCGTGGCTGTTGCCATTAGCAATTTTGCAAAATTACTTTATACACTTTACAGGGTTTATTATACAACAGGATTGTTTTATACATATTGCAGGGTTTATTATTTTACTATTTATATTATATGCATACTACATGGCCTTTTGTAAACTTCCAACCCTTCCTTCTGGATCCTGAATAAATTGATTATTTAGCTACTTCTTACCTACTCTATCACTAGAACACAGTGTGTGTGTATATATGTGAAGAAGTGTGCAAAAGAGTACAAAATAAAAAAGAGCAATCCTCAATAAAATGTGTAAAGGCCACTCACTGTTTTCGGAGCAGGAGAGACGCTCTCACCACTGGAGAGGCCCTGGAGGGTTATTGGTGCAGAGTGTTGCGTGGCAGGAAGTGTGTGCATGACAGGAAGTGTGTAGCGCTGAAGACATAAGGAAGACTGGAGAGCAACAGAAGCGAGGTCCGATCGCGTCTTGGAAGTCGGCCCTGCGACGATTGCGTTGCAGCCCCCCAGCCTTTTTGAAAAGTGGCTTTGAATTAGCCATTCTATAAACTACTAAAAGTTAACCTAAAGGCGAACCACCCCTTTAATGAATAATTTACTTTTTAATAGGACAATTTCCCAGACATGGGAGGGGGTTATGATTGAAAAGCTATATAAAAATATAATTTTAAATGATGTGCATGATCCTGACTAATCACAATGTTGTATAAAACTGTGTTCTGCAGAATACTCTCAATGCACATATTGGCCTACAAATGTATAGTTAGTATGCTGAATGTGTATGTACAGACTGAACTTTCTCATATCAACACTGCTGTCAACATCGCACAGAGTAAACACTGAAAGGCAAACAGTGCAGCTCCCCCACCTGCAGCTTCACTACAGTTTTATGGTAATTGTACCAACCTAGAAGCCACTAGAGCTTTGCTTGCAGCGAGCATGAATTTGATTTTCTTTGTGCCATTCATGGTACTACATTTCATATGCAGTATTGACATGTAGAGGTTATCGTGCCACTGGGATTCAGAATGGGACTGTTTAATTTTTTTTTAGGACTGTGCCAAATGCACTGGTTCTAAACAAATTTGTATATTAACATTTGAGCAAACTTCCACAGAATTAATATTCTGGAAAGCAATAGTTTGAATCTGTCTGAATTGTTTGCACAGTTCCACCTCTGTAGAAAGTAATAGCAATGAATGACAAATTCCATATTTTTCATAACACGAGGAAGTATATCTTAAAATATATATATTTTTTATATGCACAAAAACCCTTATCGTCCAAGTGCACTACTACCAAATATGGAGAAAGGTCAGACAGACAGTACAACACAGAATAGTCACAGCACTGCTCCAGGAATAATGCCGACCCATATATTTCTAGAAATTACATTTTGTTAAAGGACATGTAAACAGGGCCGGATTTATATAGTGGGCACCCCTAGGCCAGCTTTTGTTCGTCACCCCTGTCTCCTTCACTTCATTTGTGCACATGCACAACTTTTCATCAGGTCTGGAGCACTAGGACTCCTCCCCGGCATCTTATGGCCCTTGAGCAGTGTGTTTCCCTAGCTGAGCCTCTCATACTTTGATGGAGGCTTCCATTGTTATTAATATCCCCCAGGGATCCTGAATCGGTCTTCCTTTGATATATTTGGCTGTGTCACCTGGCCCAAGAGAGGGTCTTTATGGAAGCTGTCACCAGCTCTAACACCATCATCTGTCTCAAGAGACCGGAAAATGTAATCTTGAGATGACTGACAGAGTTTAACCTGTTTCCAATTCTAGTTAGGAGTTAGATGGATCTTCTGTATTGATACACATCCCCAGAAACTGCTTTACCCTAGAAGGGAGCCGAGACTGACAATTCACCCAATTCATCCTGAAGGATCTTCACTGACCTCTCTAGATGTCTCAGAAAAAGGGAGGCTGACACTACCCAGACTGCTGGCATCAGGATCCCACTTTCGGGCTGACGGCAGAGACTTACCCCTGCCCCTTTGAGTCCTAGATAGTCCACTCTGGGATCTGGAAGAGCAGGGTGTATCTTTCTTTTTTCATCATCCCTTGGTTAACTGAAAGTCACTGGGGACCTCCTTTGCCTGGCGAAAAAAATTACTTCTCCATTTCAGACTCTGCCTGTCTTGAGGCAGGGTTTTGCCCTTCTCATTAGACATCTTATGTGTAAGAATGTCCAACTTGGAGCTAAAAAAGTTGATCTGGTTCTAAAGGCATGTTACACAGATTAGTTATAGATGTGGTATCAGCAGACCACTGTTTAAGTCAGATTGCCCTGGTTGGCTTCCCGAGACTAGACAAAATCGGTGGTGGTGTGGCCGTAGTCTTTCAAAAGCTAGACTCTAGGGACTTCTGCCTCAGATCCTCCTCCAGCTGCATGAGCCATTTCCTTAGGGCTCTAGACAATGCAGAAGTTGCAACCAATGGCTTACACTGGGATGATGCACAGATATAAATGTGTCTCAAGAACTCTGCTCTGTGGTCTATTGGGTCTTTGAGGTCTGACCCATCCTCCACCAGATTGGTGGTGCGTTTAAAAAGGCCAAGCCACTGCTACGTCTACTAATGGAGGGGATTCCCAACTTTAGCTTCCTCGTTAATCAGAAATAGTGAACTCATCACCTTCCTCAAGGTGATGAGGCGTGCTCCCTCACGGGTTTAGGGACTTAAGTCTATGACACCAGGTATCACAGGAGATCTCCCATCGAGGAACTAACCAAACCCGGCGCCGGATGGCTTCCGTGATCAGACGCTTTTAGGGTGGTGCACCGTAAGCGCTTGAAGCACTTTTTCTTTGTGAATGCAGCGATGCCTTTAGGTAAGTTGCAAGGGCCTTCTAGGCAGCCATGCAAGTCATGTGTTATCATGCAAAAATACTCCCTGCTACATTTTCACATGATGCTGCTAAGGTATTTTTGGACATTTTGTCACTTGCACATAGCTTGTGTGCCATTAGCATTAGACTAAGGTACAGTAACCCTTAAATTGTACAACAGTTTAAAGAAATTACTGACTGATTATTCAAACTTGCCACATTTCCTGTACAAAACAAAAGTCAATCTAGAGATTTCTTCTTCGTTTAGGCTCTCAGTACAGGCCTGAAACCCTTTATTTAGACCCTAGTGTGATCTGCTTAAAATGAAAGATAACACTTATTTTACCACTAACCACATTACCAGTATAAAAAGGTTAATTTATTATAAACAGCTAAAAATGGAAAAGTAAATGGTAAAAGTTCTCGCTGGGCTCCAGATCAAGCAACACAAAGGTGGTCCAAAAAAATAAATAAATTCATAACTAAGAATATTAAAGGGAGGCCTAGGCACTACTACTGTCTGTTGGAAGGTAAGGTCACACGACGGGTGCGATCACTTTAAAGTCTGACATTCAATGAAAGATGCAGCCATTTTGTGAGGCGGACAAATTAAAAAGGGAAGATTGTATCATACTTACCGGGATCTTCCTTTCCTGGACAACTCCATGTCATACTTACCGGGATAGCCCCGCCCCAGTGCTCCCATCAGAAAGACCCTCCCCAAAGCTTTAAAAGCCCAACCCCACCTCCCAGTCCGGTGTCTCGTAATAAGCTTCTAGAAACTACCGAAAAAGGGATGGGAAAACCTGACATGGAGTTGTCCAGGAAAGGAAGATCACGGTATGATACAATCTTCCCTTTTCCTGGACAACTCCATGTCATACTTACCGGGACTTAGCAAGCTAATATCCCAATGGGAGGGAATTTGTTCCACATAAGGAAGTGGCCGAGTATAATCTATACCAGATAAACTCAGAAGAATGAAACCCCCAAAGGTGGACCAAAACCACCTTGTGGAAACCTGTGAACTCTGTATTTTCAGAGGAAATGGACTGGAAGAGAATAAAAGGAGTACTCCTTAAAGGAACCCACACCAAAGTAATGATACTGAGTGTGAAACCAGCATGACAATTACATTTAAAAAGAGAGAATTATCTTTTATTAAAGAGAAGCGGATAGGAACCCAGAGTAACACTTCTACATAGTCTTACTCCTACTACATACCAGCACTTTAATTCCAACCGCATAACATCCACAAGAGCACTCTTGGAAATGGCTCAAAAGCATGGTACCTGCAAAAGAGGATTTAGTAGGGGGAAGGAAAAATACCATCACTAGTATTCTACATGACCCCGCTCTGTATGACACTTTTTGGTTTGGTTATTAAAGCTGGCTCTAGACTCACTGAAATGTCTCCACATATACAGTCAGTTTGGTTGAAATATTCAGTAGTGCCAGGACTAGTAATTCCTACATCATGCAGAGCACTCTGCTCAAGAGTAAAGAGGCCCCTTTCTCTGGCTGCCCATCACAGCTAGCCAGTATCAACATGCTCACACATATATATATACTGGCTAAACAGTTTACTTCCTCCCTTATGGCAATGTCTAAGCTAGCTAAATCAGAAGCAGAGTAGAAGAAGTACATGTTAATTTAGTTCACAAACCTATACTATAAAGGAAAGAGTTGCAACACAGAACCTTACCTGATGTTTCAGATAATCAATCTGAGCTGCTAAGGGAGGGGATCTACCTGTTCATTAACTGAACCTGAACACTGACCTCCAGAGTAATTACCCAATTACCTGCAGCTGCTGTAAACCAAACCTGCAGATCAACATAGTATTCTCAGTGCTCAAATAAGAAGGCTAACATTGTATTTGCAACATTCATATAACATATAGACAAGTCTTGCCTTAATGCTGCTTTCAGAACCTGCAGATCATCATTGCATAGAACTGCTCTCAGCACGTAGAAACAGTATTGCATTATCACTGCATTGCATTATCATTGCTCATAGAACGTATATATCAGCCTTGCAGCTGCACAGTTCTTCCAATGGCCAACATGGCTCATACTTTTTAAGAGTTAGGAGACTCTGGAAACAAGGTGGCATTCTCAGCTTAAATTTAGCTTTAACTGCCAGTAGATTTAAGACCTCAGGGTTTTCTTTTATTTAACCCTGGAAGCTGCCAATTACCTCAACCTTGGGAAAGTCTTTTGAGGGAGGCAGCTGGCTCAGACACCTAAATTCCTCCAGAAGAAAAAAATAATACCCCGTGTGAGAGAAAAAAAGAGGAGGCCATAAGGTTCAGGCCTCTAACTAAATATTGTTATCAGAATAACGTACCTAACTGCCACCTCCCTCTCCCATCCGTAAAAATCATAAAGGGTGTATGGGCCATATACCCCAATGCCGCTGGACGCTTTTTAGACATGCCCAGGTAGGCATACGGATGGGGGGGGGGACACAGCACTTGCCACAGACCTGGATGTAATCAGGCTGGAGGGCACATGGATCAAGGAAAGCAATGATATCCACAGTAAAACTGTGCCTACCTGATCCAGATGATTAAACACTGAAGATTCCAACTGAGGTAATGTGCTTAAAGGTAAAAGATCACCAAGACCAACCCTAGGACGCTTTCCAGCAAGCCCTATTGCTTCCCCAAGGTTAAAAAGAAAACTTGCTTCTAACAGGAGCAAAAATAAAACTGAAGCAGAAGGAAAAAAAGACACCGGACTGGGGGGTGGGGTTGGGCTTTTAAAGCTTTGGGGAGGGTCCTTCTAATGGGAGCACTAGGGTGGGGCTATCCCGGTAAGTATGACATGGAGTTGTCCAGGAAAGATCTTTTCCTGATTTGACAACCCACTGCAAAATACTCAACACTCATACCGGTGAGTCTAAAGCTGGCCACAGACGCAAAGATCTGATCGTACAAATCGAGGATTCGTACGATTTTCGAACCGTGTGTGGATAGTCCCGACATTTTTCGTCCGGCGGAGATCGGTCGTTTGGTTGATCGGACAGGTTAGAAAATTTCTGTCGGCTGCCGATAATATGCGTGTATTGCTGATCGTACGATTTTCAGTGGGAGACTGTCACTAGCTTTGGTTGGACCTAGATATGGTACGATTGCTGTCAGGGGCAGAACATTGCTGATCTGTTCTTTAACTAATCTGACCGGTAAGACTTTGATCTGAATGGTTAGTGGCGGGTCGGGAGATGAGAAAGTCCGATCATACGATGATTCGTAAGATCGGATCTTTGCATCTATGGCCAGCTTAAGGCAGTGATCTCCAACCAGAGGCTCACAAGCAGCATGTTGCTCCTCAACCCCTTTGGTTTTGCTCAGTGGTCTCAAAGCAGGTGCTTATTTTTGAATTCCTGGTTTAGAGGCAAGTTTTAATTGCATAAACACCATATGTACTGCCAAACACAGCCTCCCATATGCTGCCAGTCTACATAGGGGCTACCAAATAGCCAATCACAGCCCTTATGTGGCATCCTCTGGAACTTTTTTCCATGCTTGTGTTGTGATCCAACTCTTTTTTTTACATTTGAATGTGGTTCACAGGTTAAAAACCCCTGTTCTAAGGTTTACACTATTTGTAGCTGCTCCTGAATGCACCAGATCCATCATTTTTTGGGGGCTTTTATGAATTCACTTCAGATGCTAGAATCACTATAACATTCTTTTGCTCTAATGGCAAAATAAAGAGGGAGGGGCAAAAAAGCCAAACCTGAGTAGCCTGCAGTATTTCAATAGTCAGAAGCAAGAACGCTCCTTACATAAGGCTATATAGAGTGGATTTACCACCGTCACAAAACATTAACCATGCACCCATTGTACTGTATATACAAACACAATTTACAATTTTTTAATTAAAAAAAAAACAAAAAAAAAAACACAAGTTTGTTTTTTTTATTTTATTCCAACTAAATTCCAGTACTACAAGGCAGTTAAAACAATGATAGACGGAAAAAAATTGCATTAAACACTTGTTAAAGACTGATAGAATAAATAAACTACAAAATAAGAAATCCAATCCTTTCTTACCTTCGCCCCACCCCCATAGTCCTTTAATACAAGCATGCCCTTGTTTTGCTCCCCACAAACTGCTGGATGTCACTTTAGAATAGTCCCAGGAATTATTCCATCTGTGCGAGTGGATACTGCTTGTGTTTGTTGTGCAGTCATTAAAACCTGTCAAAACTATTTACACATCTAGCAAAGGGCATGATCTCTTTAACACCAGCTTTAATGCTTTCCATTTTAAAACATTAACAAAAGAAGCCAAATTTTAAATGATACAGCAAAGGAGGCCATTGGTATATTTAATACAGGTAGCATAGATCCACATCCAGGTGGCACGGACATCAGGGAGCATTCCAAAACCAGTTGCTGTGGAAGAGTGGTTGCCACTGACAAAAGCTTGAAATAACCTGTGTTCAAAGGGAAAGGGGAATATGGCATTGCTGCAGTTCTTTACTAGGACATCTTGCAGCCCAGAAAGGCAAGGAGCAATTCATGAAACGTCTGCAGAGGAGACAGAAAACAAAGAACAGTTAGAGAGTTGCATGGAAATGTAAACTACAGGTTCCTACAAACAAAGGTCACTGATGAAAAAGTAGCCAGGTTACCTAGGCGAATAGAGAACACACTCAAGTTGGGAGGAAACACTTTTGGCAGAAAATGTCCCTAGACAGTGCTATGCCATCCATAATGGGAAAATGCTCCCAGTGGGGTCAGCCATGTTGGGTCATACACAAGATTAACTACATGTGCTCAATAACTGCATGATGTATAGTTGGGGAAATAGTTGACCGATCCTATATCACACCCATGTCATGGCAAAAATCACATTGGTTTCCCCCATTACCCCTCCCTCCCCTTTATTGGGGGGAAACCATATTGCAGTGACAGGTGCCCTTTATAGGAAAACTATACCCCCAAAATGAATACTTGAGCAACATAGTTTATATCAAATTAAGTGGCATATTAAAGACTTCTAAAACTGGAATATTGATTCCAATTTTCATTCTAACAAAAAAACTGGACAAAAAAGAGATTGTATTGGCTTGGTTACCCTCAGATTGAGTTTATTTATTGAACTTTATATAAAGCCTTTTAAAAATAAACTGTTACATTCTAAAGCTGGCCATAGATGTTGAGATTTTTAAAAAGATCCGATACTCATCGCGAGACCACGATTTTCTTGGAACGATCGTACGAATTGACCATCAACTGAAAAGACCAATTTGCCAGGAAAACAAAGGGGAGCTGTCTGCTTGGCCCTGCAAACATAGATAGATTCCACTGGGACAGAAAGATTTTTTGACCTGGCCGATCAATTTCCTGACAGATGTCAGCCGAAAAATCATAAGATGTACGATCGTTCGAATCCCACTAACCGCACGATAATTTCGAAGGATTGGTCTGACTTCCCTAAAATCGGTCGCTCGGCAAGAAGAATCGTCGCGACTATGGGGAGCTTAAAAGGCACAACTGTTCAATAAAACTTTCCAGCCATTCTAGGTCTGCCAGCCAAGAGGTCAGGAGACCAAGCTTCAGGGAAAAACATCAAGAGCACTTCCCAGACATAAGAGAAATGCTGTACATCTAAGTTGGCACGGCAGCCCATAAGCATTGATTTACGTTAATGAGTGTTGTGGCACTTTAATTGCGTCTTCAAACAGCAAAAGAAACGTCACAACAAAAAGCAAGTTGTTTTGAACTCATTTAATATGTCGGTTAACTTACAGCTAGCTGGCTGTTCTCCAAATCGTCGCATTATCTGATCATGTGTGAATTTCACAAAAGCATCATATTGTTCTAGCAGAGGAAAATAAAAAAAGGAAACCAGTTAAAATATGGGACACAATCTGCACCAACATACAAAGTCTCTTCCGACAAGGAAGGGCTCAAGCTGCTAGTACGCTGCCCATAGTTTTATTTTCTTAAAGGAGAGCAACAGTACATGGTATTTTGATTACTTTAAAACGCTTTCATTTTTTGATGTTACTGTTGCTTTAAATTAGTACTCCCAGACTGTTTTACCAATAGGCAACCTAGATGTTTGTTGACACTGTGGCTGACAGCTCAGTTAATAGGGCTGCTATATTTAGCAACAGTACAACCACCTTCGCATTAATGTAATACAAGTTGATCAGTTTACATGTAAATATTTTGCTGTATACCAAATACCAATCATATTATATGGTAATGTTATTCTGCACAGGCAGCCTAAGTTATTTGCATAATCCTAGTAAAGTAAATTAACAGCCGCATTGGTTGCCTTGGAAGCAGCAATTCAATATCTCATCCATACAACCAAACAAAGCAACAAAAAATAAATAAAAAAAGGGAGAAATGACCAAATGAAATGAGCAAAAAGGAAGCATCACTGTAACAGGAAAAAAGGCAAAAGGTTAAAGTCAGCAAAGGAGAACCAAAAATTTTAGCTAGATATGGGTGGGAAGGGAAAAATAAAATTATACTATACTAATGAGAGCATGATGGGGAAAAAAAGAGGCACAGCAAAGAAAGGGAAGATAAAAATGCAAGCAGACGTAGGTCACACTCCAAAACTGGTTGCCACAACAGGGTATATTTACAAACAAATTCACTAAATTGCACAAGTACAATTGCCAATAACAAATTAGCAGTATTAAACATGTTACTACTATAATGAAAGCAAATTTATTGTTGCTATGGGTAACTACACTGCTTACCACCTATGTTCATAAATCAGCCTAAATGTGTTTAAAATGATACCTCAGAACAGTCATTTTAAGTAGCCCCAAACCATAGCATACAAAGAACTGGCACAGGTACTTCCAGGTGGATTCAATGCAGGACTACGAGGGACAGTTTCAGGTTGTTTGGCTCAATGTTTTGGGGCTGCTTAAAAAAAGGCAGTGCTTAAACCAAAGAAAACCCATAAAAGGATTTAAATCAATACCTGCAAGTTTTGTGGTCAATATTTCTTCATATTCTTCACGAATTTTATCCTCGCGTTCTTTAAGAAGTCGCTCACATATCATTCCTACTTGCCTTAATGAAAACAACGGCTGCTCCTTTCTTAATGGAGATGTGGCTGATGTGCCTTCAGAGAAAGCAAATGAGTTTGTTTAGTAATGAAAGCGGATACAGGTATGGGACCCGTTATACAGAATGCTTGGGAGCTGGGGGTTTGCGGATAATGGATATTTCTCTTATATGGATATTCAGCGCTGCACAATATGTCGGCGCTCTAAAAATACATGCTAATCTTCATACCATAAGCTAAATATTACATAAACCCAATAGGCTGGTTTTGCTTCCAATAAGGATTAATACTTAGTTTGGATCAAGCACAAGGTATTGTTTTATTAAACATTTTTAAAAACTTGGATTATTTGATTATAATGGAGTCTATGGGAGACGGCCTTTCTGTAATTCTGGATAACAGGTTTCCGGATAACTGATACCTGTACAAATATATGTTCAATCCAGGCACTTTCACAAACACAGTGAAGGGAGAGACAATTTGACAACTGGCCATAAAGAATAAAAAAAGTATTAAGTACAAGCACATTGAAATTTCAAAGTTTTTCAATAAACTGATACTTTTAAAAATACGGATAGATAATGGCAAAATAAATAAATTCACACATCATATACACTTGCTTTCCTTTGTGTATTTTCAATATAGGGTATTACAGCCACAGCTGTGCATTCTCCACAGAAGGAACTGGCGTTTTGTTCAATCACCTTAATTTACTTATAAATACGGATATGTCTATATGAAGTGTACTTACTTTTTCACAACGGACACACACCTTATTGTAAAAGACAAATTGCTACTGACCTGGTAAAGTTGGCCCAGATGGGATGAAAGTCTGTGGATGCCCCTCACTGGAGCAGCAGGGATCTGTTGGTTGGAAGCTGGTTTCTAAATGTCTTCGCTTTTGCATTCTTTTATACTCTTGTTTAATGTTATAAAGGATTTGCTCTGAAACAGAGAAAGGATACAAGGCTTAACCAATAAATAACCCCTGTAATCACTGGCACATGGTATAGGTTATACCACTTTTATAGTCATAGTACGGAAGCTATAAAGCCAATACAGAAGATGGCCAGCACTCAAATAAGACTGTTCATTCATAAGAGTTATGAAGCCCCCTCATAACCCATGTATCTTTTACAACAAGTGGAGCTGGGTGCCTGATGTATATGCCAGTCAGTGCATTGAGCTATTTGGCTTAAAGGGCCTAAAATTAACTTTTAATATGACGTAGAGCTTGATATTTTGAGACTATATGTAACTAGTCTTCACTTTTTATTTTCTGTGGTTTTTGAATTATTTAGCTTTTGGTTCAGCGGCTGTCCAGTTTGGAATTTCAGCAGATATCGGTTGCCAGGGTCCAAAATAACCTAGCGACCAGACAGTGGTTTGAATAAGAGACTGGAAAATTAATAGGAGCTGAAAAGAAACATAAGTAATAGAAAGTCGCAAAACAAAATGGTGGCCTTACAGAGCAATAGTTTTTGGCTGCTGGGGTCAGAGACCCCATTTGAAAGCTGGAAAGAGTCAGAAGAAAATGACAAATCCAAAAACTAGACGAAAAAAAATGAAGACCAAATGAAAAGCTGTTAAGAATGAGCAATTTTATAACATATGGAACCACCCCTTTAAATATCATTAAAATGGGATTCCGAAAACTATAAAACCAATCGACCAATATGTTCTGTCCTCCAAATGAAGACTTTCTAGAGCTTGATGCACACTAGTAGCAATCATAGAAGTTTCTTATATTATAAAGTTACAAACAGCAGCCAAAAAAAAATACACAAAACAAAACACTTCCTTTTATCTAAAGGACAAATTCACATTTTAACCTCAATCATGCAAATGTGAGCAATATTCTGGGAAACCAAAGGAATTTGGAAAGGAGAGGTGCTCTTCTAAACAGAAATGCAGCCAACGATTTTATCATAGTGTAGGCGTATGACTAGCTCACTTCAAAGGGGAAACAAGCTGTAAAAATGAAGACAGAATTCTTTCAGCCACAGGAACCTAGAAGCAGGCATACGCAGCAAATTCAGATGGATGCAACTCTGGGAATACCCTGGAGTACTGTAATGCTACCCAATGCTGATCATACTCAACTGTCAGAGAAGCCAAAATATAATTTATAAGTAAAGGAAAAAAAAAAATCAGCTAAATAAATGAATACCTAGTTTTTGTTTTAGCACTTGTGACCACCTTTAAACTGCCAACAGGTCATTCAGTTTGCTCTGAATGTCATCAAGTTTGGAAGAAATGGACCAAACCGTGCAGCTGTAGAAATATTTCTTTAACTGCGTTTTTTTTCATAAATATGCTGCTTAACGGAGACTCCACTTTGGTGTAAATTCATTTTTCAAGCGTTTTAAATATAAAAAAG
Organism: Xenopus petersii; assembly: GCA_038501925.1. Classification (NCBI taxonomy): domain Eukaryota; kingdom Metazoa; phylum Chordata; class Amphibia; order Anura; family Pipidae; genus Xenopus; species Xenopus petersii. The sequence goes on from CM076680.1 coordinate 81,907,520, forward strand.
GTGTATGTACAGAATTAATGTTAAATCGTACACTTAAGAATTGGCCTGAAACCCAAAACCGTAACAAATATGCCTTAAGACAATAAATGAATGTTCTTGTGTGGCAAACTTGCACAAATTTAACCTGCCCGTATGTAAAAAGCTTCCCACGCGTGAGCAGCTTCACAGAAACACCCAGACTATTATTACTGGGTTAGCAAAAATTTTTAAAGATGACTGCTGCTAGTTTACACAGGGACAAGTAGTCTGTATTAAATATATATAGTTCCAAACCAGTTTTTTTTAAGTCCTGTTAGAAAAAAAAAAAACAAAACCCACAACAGGAAGTCTAGTGACAACATCGTACTAGCAAGCTATGTTTTACAGATGTGTAAATAACCACAGAAGTAAGAACGAAGAAAAGTAGTTACATTTCACAGGACTGGCAAGCTTATATAAATAGATAGTACTAAGTATGTATTCATTTAATACACAAACAAGTACTATATCGAACTTGTTAACGTTGTACTAGATCTGAATGGCAGCAGCAGAAACATAGCTCTCTCAGTTACAACAAATTAAATCTACTGAGAAGTATTCTTTAAAAACAAACCTCTCCCTTCCCCCAGCTGCAGCCTGTTGGGCTGTGAGATAAGGAGTACTTGCTTCTTACACAGAGGGGTCTCAATGGACTGATGAATTTTGATTTTGCCACCTGGCAAAAAATAAAAAAAGCAGGACAAATATACAAACCATCAGATTTTTTGAACGGATGATCACCAACTTGGAGAAGATTTGCAGCCTTATAAATTGGGCTGTTGGCTTGAGCAAAGACTGGCTTCCACTATAGCGAAACGTATTTGAGGTGCTGTACCGTCAATCAGATCTGACTGATTGAAATACAAATACTGTAATAATGTAGTTACATTACAAACTGTACACCATGACCTCTTGAAACTGAATGCAGGCTTGAAAAATGTCATGCACATAGAAATATGATGAACTATGATCCAAAGATCTGGGTTGTGACTGCAATGAGCAAATCATTTCCAACTTTATAACCCCTAAACCACTCTAAAAAGCTTTACAAAACGACGTACCTCACTCACTTATCTAGTGTGGAGCTCCTACCCCATCTCATTTGAATAGGAAGTTGGACAAAGCTGTCAACTGCACATGCCAGTTCATAGGCATTGGAGAAGGTGGCATCAAGCATGTGCAGTGGACAGTTCTTTATCTGGCTTCCTATTCAAAGGAGAAGGAAGACTCATACTAAAGGGGAGGAGTTTCATGCCATATAAGGAATTGACTAGTTTCAGCAGCTATCTTAGAAAGGACATCACTCAATGTAGGGAGAGGCATGCCATCTGTCGCTGTTTAGAGTTGTTTTAGGGATTTTAAAATAAAAAGATTTAGTTATTCAAGTTCTAAATGCAAAATAATCACTATAAACAGGTATGGGATCTATTATCTTAAATCCTTAGAAACCAAGTTGTCCATTGGAGCACAATTCCTTATACTAGGGCATGCAAAGTAGAAACTCAGCTGAAGAAAATAAGTATTTGGCAATGAAAGTGAAATTGATACTGGTATAGTTATTAGGAACTGCCTTACAGTGGACATGGTAAGCGAGTGCTTTAACAAAGACTAGTTTCTGAATAACAGGTGCCATACTATAAGCAACCAAATCACCTAATTTCTTAAGGCCATATCATAATTTCTTTTTTTTTTAGTTATTCTGTACTTGTAAATATGAACACTTTACAAGAAAAAACCCTATGTGCAAGCAATTTTGCTTTTTGTTTATAACTAATAGCAAATGAGATTTTTTCTTAAGAGCTTATGTTAGCCTATTTAAATTTTAAAAAAAAATCCATTCCCCTCCCCCACAGTCGTCATTTATTTAAAAAGCAATAATGAGCTCTGCATAAACCCCTTCCCTACGGTGCCTTGCAGTGCTGAGGGCTTAGGTTGCACCCAGAGCATTATCTGCAAGGAGTGTGCATGGCTTTCCCACAGGTATGCCAATTTCCTCCTAGACATACATGCAGCTTTATTGGCTTCTGTTAAAAATGCCCTTAGTTTTTGTAATAGAATATGGACAGATGGTAAGCTCATTGGGGCAGGCACTGGTTTGAATGATGTATAATCTCTGAAAAGGTCTGCAATGTACACTGGTACCTTTAAAGGGGACATATACCATACGTTTGTATTTTAGCGTAATCAATTCTTTTTTCAATAAAATGTTTAGTTTCATATACCTTTTGGGTCCACTTTCTCTGTTATCCTTGCATTTCTTATCTGGCTCCTCCCTTTCTCTTCATTTCCTGTGCTGGTATCTGTACAGCCGGCTAGGGCGGCCGTCTCTTTTTCACTATGTTTTGTTCTGCTAGCAGCAGCCACTGAGAAAGACTGGGTGTGCATAGGGGGAGGTGCTGGTTACAGATGTCACTCACACCTGGGTGCTTCTCAGCGCTGCTTAAGCTCGTCCCCGCCCAGCTTGCCTGTGCACGAGCAGACAGCCTTGTGCAAACACTGTGCACCTGCAGACATAGCGATCATGAAGGTCTGCTGCATTCCTCTTCCAACAAGCGATTTGAGCCTCAGCCTGCTAGAAGTGAGTCCAGGGGAATGAAGCTACTGACAAGGGCTTTGGTGACAGTAGCACAGCTGCGGAATACTTTAGATAGAGTGGGAAGAGATGTCTTGCCGGCTGGCGATTTAAGGTGGCCATACACGGGCCGATAAAAGCTGCAGACAGACCGTGTCGGCAGCTTATTGGCCCGTGTATGGGGGCCCCCGACGGGCTTCCCCGATCGAGATCTCGATCGGATGGGGTTAAAAATCCCGTCGGATCGCGGCCGCATCTGTTCGTTGATGCGGTCCCGCGATCCGCCCGTTTGTGAGAGCTAGGATCCGATCGTTGGGCCCTAGGGCCCACGATCGGATCTGCCCGATATTGCCCACCTTGAAGGTGGGCATATTGGAGGGAGATCCGCTCGTTTGGCGACATCGCCAAACGAGCGGATCTATCCGTGTATGGCCACCTTTAGGCATTGGCAGAACTACCAGATGGGGCCCGCAACCTAGCAATGGTGTCAGGAGTGAGGAGCAAGTTAAAGGGGACCGGGTTTTCCGTGGCCGCGGCGAGCTTTGTGTTGTGTTCTGCATGAGTCCTGAAGAGACCCGGGCCAAATGCGCTGCCAGACTCCTATTTGGGTTAGCTAGGAGAGGCGGATCTAACAGCACGGGACACGGTGGTCACTGGAACATTGTCACAACATAGCGCTGTGTATAGCTCGTGTTCGGGGGTTTTGATCCAGATTAGTCGCATCTTGTAGCACACACGTTCTCCTGCAATGTACTGCCCATCCACTGACCCCCTGATCTGGATCCACGGTGACCCCAGGGTTGGGCAAGTTACAGGCTGAAACACTGCATGCACAATGAACTCACATTAAGCTAATAATTGGTGTAGCCCCCTCATGGGTTTTTGGACATCCACAGAAGTACTTAAGCCAGAATGACAACTGCAAGTAGGAAGCAGAAGCACTTAGTGTGCATGTGTGTGAATGCGCGCATATATAATAGTACATATGAATTCTCATGTATGACACTCTGGCTACTACAATATAAACACGCCCGGTATGTGTATTATGTGCCATAAGACCCCCTAACAGTATGGAGACCCTTGAAAACCTTATATTTTCCAAAAGTACACATTCTGACGAATCTAAAATGGGTAAATGTCTTTCTACTGCAAAGCTTTGCTAAACATAATGTTTTTTATGAAATTTCTGAAAAAAAAAGAAAAAAAAAAGCAGTCAGCGGCATAGGACAGTTATGTACAGATTGGGAAAAGACACAGGCAGGGAGATGGGAGTTCAGCCTGTCAGTCAGTGATGTGACCATTTCCTGTGAGAGAATGAAACAGACACTCCCACTCTTCATTTCAGCCTAGCTGCTGACCCGAGAGGTTCTCATTGCAGCTCTGATGTAATTACACTTTTAGCAGGTAAAATTCATTCAAAAGGTTTTTTTTCTGCATCATTACATTGAGGAAAGATTAATCATATATCGGAATATGAAGGTTATGCAAAATGTCCCCTTTAAAAGAATAATGATCAAGGTGCAGCTCATCATACAAAGGGCATTTGTGTGGACTGGTAATTTAACCATCTGTTCCTCCTCAATGACCGACCAGAACTAGGAAGCTGAAAAGGGATTTCAGTTTTCATTTGCCCTATTTAGACCAAAAAAATAAAAAAAAGTCTACATAAAAACAAAGCAAAAAGTATGTTCAACGCACACCCTACTGATTTAGCTTGTGTTGAAAGAAGAGGGTACCCAGACCCTTTAACTATATATTTGTGTTTTTAAAAAAAAAGACATGATCAGCAGTCATAGTTGCTTTGACAAAGACGCCTCATTCAATGTATTCTAATGCTCCAGTAAACAAATATATCATTAACACTGCTAGAATACATGTCTAGCTTTCCCTAGAAACACTGCCTTGGGACACTGGGGAGACAAAATACATGGGGGATGTACAATTTTGAAGAAATAACAGCATGAACACAGCTGCACAGATCTGTAGGCCTAAGCAGCTCCAGAGCTGCACTGAGGCTGAGCACCTTCGTAAAGGCATACAATACTTGATGGCAATGTGATTTCTAAACCCAATATAATATGCCTTGGATGCAAAACAATAACAGCATTTAGAGGAGCTTTGACCCGTCATCTTCTGGATGTCAACAATTCCCAACATTTAGAAAAGGACAGCTGGGTATTTGAATTCAACAGCAGCGCCTCAAATTCGACTTCCCTGATTTGGGTAACTGAAACCAAGTGACTATTCAAAGGACAACAAAACCATAGAATTACCTGTCCCACAACATGAAGTGACAATACTGCCAGAATAACACATCCTAACAACAAAGATAGCCAAGGCAAACAGCCAAAGACAATTAAAACTGCACAAAACACAGGTAGGGAGGGGACTGGTTATCCAGAATGCTTGGGACCTGGAGTTTTCCATAATTTGGACTTCACACCTTAAAGGAGACATAGGATAAATGAAGCACAGTAGGAGGGGGAAAGCCAATCAAAGCCCTGCAGTCACACAAGCACAGACAGGCTTCAGTTCCCCATCAGGTCCTGCTAGCTGCTGATTAGTTCCTGTCCTGCAGTGCAGTGAGCCGAGTGCCGTCAGCTCCCCTGCACAGCCTGGAAATTCAGGGAGCAGGAAGTTAAAGAGAAGGGAGGGACTAGTAGGGTTTCTGCAGAAATATTCAATAAATCAGCCTGAAACTTTTTTTAACCACAATTCTTCCATATATAAAGATTATATCTTAGTTTGGATCAAATACAAGGTACTGTTTTGTTACTACAGAGAAAAAAGGGAATCATTTTTAAAATTTTAATAATTTGGGTAAGAGAGTCTGTGAGATAGCCTTTCCATACTTCTGAACTTTCTGGATAATGGATCCCATACTTTGAACCAAGCGGCTTGTGTATCTAGTTAGCTCCAATGTCCCAGAAATATTTGCCAGTAATTTCCTGTATACTCCTGCATGGTCCACTACTTAATCATCAAAGCAATTACCCAGAAACATCCAAGAACATGAAAAAACAACAAAATAAAATGTTTGCTCAAATCTATGTTCCCCTGTAACAAGCCAAATCATGGACATTGATGACTAATCCAGCATCATTTTAAAGTTGACTATTTCAGATATGTGGGCTCCCACTTACATGAAGGTCCTTATTTGGAAAATCCGTGAGTCTAAAGCATTCTAGGTTGTCATTTAAGTACAAATGATTTAAAACGCTTCCTTAGGTAAAATGCTGTAATTAAATTGTAATGAGGACAATGTTTATCTTGTGATCTTTTAACTTCATGGGCAAGGTTTACAAAGGAATTTGCACAACACAGATGCTGTCTATGCTCACACTTGACTGGCCCATCACTTGGCATGCCGAGTATTCACTGCCCAACTGCATTAAAGGGTTTGTTCAAACAACTAGTTGTTTTAGTTCACCAGAAGTAAAGACGTTTGCCAATGACTTTCTATTTTCTGTGTGTGACCGGTTTTCTAATATTGAAGTGTAAAGCCTCATTTTTCACCTTCTAAAGCAGCTCTGAGAGGGGGATCGCCAACCCTGTAAACATATCTAAATGGATACATTTAGGGTTAGTTCACACGAGGAGATTCGGGGAATCGCCTCGTCTTCTGGGCAACAATCTCCCCAAACTGCCTCTTTGTGTCTTCCCATCCGCTATAGTGACAAGACGCCTGCGCTAAAGCATCTAGTACAATGATCAGAGAGAAATCAGATACTTTTCTATTATTCACTCACAGCTTTTCTGATTTATTGAAGCTGGAATCAAAGGTCCTCAGATTCACCAGTACCCAAACTTACAACAACCCCACTACCTGACTCACCTTTAACCAAACTTACAAGAAGCCCACTACCTGACTCAACTATAACCAAACTTACAAGAAGACCACTACCTGATCTATGGCCGCCGGCCCTTGCTCCCCTAGAGGTTTTACAGGCACTTACTATTCCCATTCCTCACCCCTCCTCCCAGTCTAGACATCCCCACAGCCCTGGATAAGTTCCTCACCTGCTGTAAGACGAGGGGACACCTCCCCGAAGGGTGAAGGTTCCATGCGGAGATATTTCGATGGGGAGGGCCCCGGGGGAGAGAGGGGGGCGCATCTTCTTCTCTTGGGGGACGCTGCTGGGCTCAACAGAGGATCGAATTCGATAGTCCTTTTAAGTGTGGCTCCACACGCCATGGCAGGGGGTACCTAGAGAAACAATGGCCACAACGGGTACAAACCCTAATCTAGCAGAGAAGAATCCCAGGGGGCTCTCCTAGGGAACTCTTTACAGCACAGCCCGTCGCCTTCACACCCGACAACTAGACAGTTCTATTCCCTGGCGATTCCAGATCAGTTATCAGCAGTGATAAGGCACTCGGAAGCGAACACGGTGTAGGATGGAAAGAGATCCTGTCGCCGTATCTGCCCCTACAACAGCTTTCCAGAAGCTCCGTCTCAGACTCTGCTTTCAATATGGCGTTAATAACAACGCCACTGATTCATTCGCCCCACCAACAGGCGCTGGGAGGGCGTTGCAATCGTTGATGGGAGATGTAGTCTTTATCAAAGCCTGCCTCTTGCCTTATACTACACCGGCGTACTACATGTCCCGGCATGCACCGGTTGAAATTCGGCACTTCCGGAATCGAATTTAAATCCCTCTAGTGAAAGCAAAGCGGAAGTAGGAGAGTAGTAGCTGTGTTTAGCTTCAGACGAGAAGCGACTGATTCCTATTGTTATTTGGGCACGTTCATCGGAAACAATTTAATATTTAGGGGGAAAAAAGATTATATAGTGAATAAAGTACCCCCCTCTTATAAATTATAAGGATATTATAAGTTACCGAGGAGTTTCATGACCATATAAAAACACATGGTCGAGTGTTTTTATACAGGCGTCATGGAAATCCGAGATAACTTCTAATATCCTAATATTTTGCAACTGGGGGTACTTTATTTATTATAATACACAAATTTCAGTCAGTCATGTGACAGAAATGACATCACTACTCACCGTTTATAACTGATGACATCAGAACTCACTGTTTATAAGGATATAATTTACAAGATATTCATGGCTTTTTTGTATTTTATATATATATATGTTTTTCCCTTGTTTGTTATAGTTATACAGGAGCAGTGACCAGCTCCATGTTGTAGCTCCCACCCTTCCCAGCTATAGTCAGGTGATCCCACTGGTGTCTAATAAAAGGGCAGCCAAGTATGGAGGTTTACTTTGAAAGCAGCTAGTAAGTTGCAGGTAAAACTTAGTCCCTTTGTAAAATGTATGTGTATATATAATATTTGTCTTTTTCTAAATACTGCTTTTTAGTTGTAGGGTTTAAAAGAGAAGGGGGGTTTCCCAATTATCTATTCATCTTTTGTAAGAAAAAGAAAAATGTCTACTGGGAAATAGGAAAAATAAAATATTGCCTGATGAAAAAAAATTCTAAATTACTACTGCCTAATACAGTCATTTAAACTGTTCATTGTTTTTAGTTATTTGTAAACTTGAAACCCTGTTTGTCCTTTTCTGCACCACTGCTTCTGACTCCTAAACTCAGTGTAAAGCAGAAGTCAGTTCTCTCACAGCCAAAATTCCATTCCCCACCATTCCTTGCATGTTTTTCACAGTGTAATTCATTTGCTGGCTTCTGCTAAATTGTGCTTTGCTTACATAGTCAAAAGCAGCAGTGAAAGGGGCAGGCAGGTACTGCTTTCAATAAAATTGGAAGATCTTGTTAGAGTAATATAAGGTGACTTATAGGAACATAAATGTATATTAATTTAGGAATTTGTAACTGGTATATGGAGAACATACTACAATATAATATGTGACTTCTTTGAAATGCTCACTAGCAACTCAGCTAATTCATTCATAAGCAACATTGAGCCCCATTAATTGTTACTTTTATGATCAAAGATCCAAATGCAACTCTATTGTGGCTTACTTCCCATTGAAAGGACCCAAACAGAATAAACAATGCTGGAAAACTATAACTGTTTTAGGTGATCTGTTGCAGCACCCATTTTGTAGAATTCTTTGCATGCTCAGTGAGATGTGTTTGCACATATGAATCTCGATTGTGCAGGATGAGAATAGAGCTTAAATCCACCACTTCCAGCAACAAATCCCAACAGAACTTTTACTGACTCAGGAACTAAAATGCTTTTACTGCATCTCTTGGAAGTCATGTGGGGCAATGGCCTTTGTTCTGACTTTCCAGTACAGATTACTTTGTTGAAAGCCTGGGTTTGTGCTTTCTAGTCCCAAAGTAAAAAATGCGAAAAAAAAATAACATGCACAAAGAGTGCCAAAAAGAACGCACCCTTTTCAGCATAATTGTGGGTATGAAGTGTCCACTGCAGCTTGTGTTCAGCACACCAATATAGCTGCAAATCAACATCCGGGTTTAGTAAGTTGCATGCATATTGCATTGCATGCTTTCCAGATTTTATGTTGATTAGAATTGCTTACTTGATACCCTGTTCTCTTGTTCCCTTAAACTTCAAACTTCGTCTACTTCTTTTTTTTCTATGGGCCCTGGCAGGCACATGCACATAAGAATTAAAAAAATGTTTTTTGAGTCTAAGTTCTGCTTTTCAAAGGCAATTAGCTTCCTGAGAAATTCCCTGAGCCAGTGCAACTTTTACCGAAGAGGAGCCTGGGGTATCAGGTGATTGATTATAATCATGGGGGGATGACTAACATTTTGGCACCCAACAGTGATGCATGTAGTTCTCCTTAAAATAGAGAAATAGTCTTGACATAAGTGAAAATCATACAGAATTATTCAACCTAGGTCATTTTTGTCTCTTTACATGTAACTAAGGGACACATTTACTAAGCTCGAGTGAAGGATTCAAAGTAAATATACTTTGAATTTCGAATTTTTTTTGGGCACTTTGACCATCGAATAGGCTACTTCGACCTTAGACTACGACTTTGATTCGAACTAAAAATCGTTCGACTATTTGACCATTCAATAGTCGAAGTACTGTCTCTTTAAAAAAAACTTTGACTACCACTTTAAACCTACCGAGCTACAATGTTAGCCCATGGGGACCTTCCCCATAAGTTTTCTAAGCTTTTCCTGATCGAAGGAAAATCCTTTGATCGATGGATTAAAATCCTCTGAATCAAAGGATTTCATCGTTCGATCGAACGATTTTTCCATCCATCGATCAAAGTATTTGCGGTAAATCCTTAGATTTCGATATTCGAAGTCGAAGGATTTTACTCCGAGGGTCGAATATCGAGGGTAAATTAACCCTCGACATTCGACCCTTAGTAAATGTGCCCCTATGTGTTGTGTACAATCCACTTTACAATACCTGTGTTTGCTTACTTTACAAAAAGCCCAGAGGAATCACTGTTTTGGAAACATAACAAGAAATTTGACAGCACAACCTCCTGACACATTGCAACAACGCCCTTGCCTGTTTGTACACATTCCATTGCCTTTGTGCTAATTTCAATATATTGGGGTTAAAGTGTCAATACTCATCCCAGATCTTTGCTCATTAAAAGGATACTGTCATGGGAAAACATGCATCAGTTAATAGTGTTGCTCCAGCAGAATTCTGCATTTGACTCCATTTCTCAAAAAAGCAAACAGATTTTTTTATATTTAATTTTGAAATCTGACATGGGGCTAGACATATTGTCAGTTTCCCAGCTGCCCCAGTCACATGACTTGTGCTCTGATAAACTTCAATCACTCTTTACTGCTGCACTGCAAATTGGAGTGATATCACCCCTCCCTTCCCCCCTCAGTAGCCTAGCAAAACAATGGGAAGGTAACAGATAACAGCTCCCTGAAACAAGATAATAGCTCCCTGGTAGATCTAAGAACAGCACTCTATAGTAAAATCCAGGTCCCACTAAGACGCATTCATTAACATTGAGTAGGAGGAACAACAACCGGCCAGAAAGTAGTTCCATCCTGCTGACTCTTTCTGAAAGCACATGACCAGGCAAAATGATCTGAGATGACTGGCTGCACACCAATATAATAAATTTAAAAAAAATACACTTGCAGGTTTTGGAATGAAATTTTACATGGTAGAGTGAATTATTTGCAGTGTAATTTAGAAATAAAAACTACACCATAAAAATCAAGATGATAATCTATTGACCTACTTGGGTCAGAACATTTACAGTTATCACCAGTGGAAGGATATTATCCAGAATAAAGCTGGCCATAGATGCAAAGATCCGATCGTACGAATCATCATACGATCGGACTTTCCCATCTCCCGACCCGCCACTAACCATTCAGATCAAAGTCTTACCAGTCAGATTAGTTAAAGAACAGATCAGCAATGTTCTGCCCCTGACAGCAATCGTACGATATCTATGTCCAACCAAAGCTAGTGACAGTCTCCCACTGAAAATCGTACGATCGGCAATACACGCAGAGATATTATCAGCAGCCGATCGACCAAACGATGATCTCCGCTGGACGAAAAATGTCGGGACTCTCCACACACGTTCCGAAAATCGTACGAATCCTCGATTCGTACGATCAGATCTTTGCGTCTATGGCCAGCTTTAGACAGGCTATTCACATTTCTGCAATTTCGTGGATGGCAAGATGGTCAGTGTGACTAACCTAAATTACTGAATTAAAAACTATTTTTATATGAAGTGTATATGCTGTGTTTGTTTCACTGTGTATAAATTTGGTGTGCACATTTGTATCAGCTGCATTGGTTTTCCTAAGTGCATATTTTGAAAGAAACTATGATGAAAATATAAAAAAACTGAGTAAATATGTGAAGCTGGGTAAATAACCATGTAAGAAGATATCAAATCTAATTGATTTCCTGCTCAGTCGATAACTTTGAGAACTAAAATGAAATGAAAAGTAATTGTGTGCTATTCATCCAGTAAAAAGCAACTAAATGTGAAATAACAACAACAGAAAGTTTAAAAAGTATAAAAAAAACAAGTCCAAGCAAATATTTCAAAGCAGTTTATACATCTTCAGTTCTAAGAAACCAGGAAAACATTGGAGAACAATTAATTTGATGGCATTTTTAGTAGCTTTATGAGCAAACGTTCTTAATGGGTGAGTGCAGAGGATCTCTTGTCTTTGTGTGAATTTTGTGGCCACACCCTAATGGTTTAAAAATGTGCTCACAGGATAATAGAAAATGGAGAACATTGTACAAGTAAACCTTGCCACTAATACTTAACCTTAACCTGTTTCAAGTAGACTGCCACGTGTAGATTGCACATTGTTCTTCATTTTCTGTTACCCAATCGTGGGAACACATGGTTGTTAAATAAATAAAGATGCAACATTTTATGATTTATATAGTATAAAAACATAAAGACATTGTGGACTCAGCATAAACTTGGTTATAGTGTTTTTCATTTTACAGTTTGGTGAATAGGCAATCGTTCCATTGGGTGGTTCCATTGGCAGGACGGGTCGGCGTGGGTATATAAAAGGAACCAGGAAGTCGTTGGCAGATTTTTCTGAAAATGACCAATTCATCCAAATGCATGACTGAAATTGACCACATAGCTAAGGAGACCATGGAATGTAAGAGACGTAAAAATGTGCGAGATACTAGTGACTATGAGTCGGGTACTGTTTTAAAGTAGGGCAAGAAGAACCAATCAGCCGCTAACCTTATAAAGTGATCGTTCAGGCTCTGAGAAATCTGGAGATGGTAATAGCAGGGTTTCCAATTCCTCTAGCAGTAATACAACTTTTTTTTTTTTTTAGAATCAGATGACAAAATAGAAACAAAGGGCAGGGGGCAAGAGTATAGCAAAATTGAGACGGATAGGCATATCCATGGTAGAATCTATGGGAGAGGGGACGGAAAAAACAGAAGGAGGAGGGGACAAGGACACTAAATAAATGGACAGTCAGGAAATGAAAGCTCTAAATGCCTCCAGTGGCTCAGCAGGAAAGTACACACATTAACTACAATGTGGGCCAGGATTCAAATCTCCTGACATGGAGACAGCAACCTTTCAAGCTGATTTTTATCACGTCATTAATAAATTTAATGAACAAACGTAATCATCATCCACAATAAAACATGAGTCATTTCGGGACACTGAAAAATACTAGCTCTGCAGTGATAATTTTCAGGGAACTGTTTACAAGGGAGTTCATGGATTTACCTCATTCGGGTCCCAGTAATCTAACTAGGGGGGGACATCAGACTATCAAGGAAATCACTAAATGGGATGATGTGGTGGTCAAACCATATGATAAGGGTGGTAATTGTAATTGTTGTTGGTGGTAATTGTTACTTGGGCTCAGACTGATGTACCTAACAAAGGCATTGAAACAATTAGATAACCAACATTTTTATAAAAGGTTACATACTGACTCAACCACTAGATTTAGAAACAAGTAAAACAGTTCTGTCCAATTTATATGGTACAGAGGGCCGGAATAATCTAGATGGTGAAAGGGCCGATAATGGAAGCCAGTGTTAGCCACTCCCTATTTTTAAACCACACCCACTTTAAACCACACCCATGTTACCGCAAGACCATGTCCACATTAATAGCACACCGAGTGAAATCCCCCACCTTCTCCCTCTTGCCAGCAAGTAATAGCTCCTGCTGTGTGGTGCAGCACAACGTGCGTATACGCGTCAATGACGTCATTGATGTGGTTGGGTGGCAGAGAGAGGCAGAGAGCTGGCGGCCTGCTTGGTGCATCTCACACTCGCTGCTCTCAGCCTTGCACAGTTGCACTGAACTGAAGACATTCTTTCTATTACTGTGAAAGTGTGAAGCTTCCTGCTGGCACAGCCAGGTACAGATTTGGGGGCCATATGTTTGCTGTTGCTGCTGGGCTGGGCGCTGGCACAGGTACATAAATACTTGTGGCAATGGCAATATGATGTGATCAGATTTATTTTTGGCAGCTGCTGGCACAGGTAAAGATTGGGTATGATGGATGGCTGCTGGGCTTGCTGGTACAGGGGCAGTAATATAAATGAAAAAGTGTTGTGCATTTTCTTGCTTCCTTTATTTAAAAAACCATCATGCTAAGGATGTAAATGGTAATGCAGGGTAGTGGGGCGCTGATTGAAGCTCTTGCCTAGGGTGCCAAACTACCTTGGCCCAGCACCGGCAGGGATGTCACTCATATGTAAAAAAAAGTTGTCATATTTAGACATACCCTTAAATCAATATGCCTCCTCCTCCCCTGTGGATAATACAGTACCCAAGCATATGATTAAACACCTTAGGGGCCCCTAACAATAATTCTCAAATGCTAACAAACCCCCAGAACAAATACCAGGCTTATGTTCCATAGGGATCATAGGTCAGGCAGAGTATGGCAAACACAGGGTGCAAAGAGCAGGCAAAGTATGACACACACAGGGAGCATATGGAAGGCAGAACAGAGCAGGAGACAGGAAAATCAGGACCACTCTAATATGCACTACATACACTGACACAGTGCTGGTCCTCCATTAGCATTTTCTATAATGTGTGAACAGGTGAACAATGTGGACAGTTCCAGTCTGGTTCTGAGTTGTGAACAGTACAGGCCTTTAGGATGTGAACAATAGAGGTGTCACAAGTGTGAACAATGAAGGGGGGTTTCATGTTTGAACAATACAGGGGATTAGTCTGAATTTGAGGTTTAAACAATGCAGGGGGCAGTTAATCTCTGTAGTAAACAGACACAGCAGGCAGACTTTGATGTGGAGGGCCACATAAAAGGGGGTCGTGGGCCGCCAGTTGGACAGCCCTGGTCCAATAAATGCTTTTCAAACTGGACTTTTAAACAAGAGCGAACATAAAGGCATAAAGTGAATAGTGTGTATTGTGGTCACCTTTTATATGTTACCTAAGGTGCACAAGAACCTTACCAAACCCCTGGGATGACCTATTGTTTCCAGGAATGGGAATCTCTGGGATCAAGGCAGTAAATATATTCATTTGAAATTATGTAGATTTGTTGGCACCCTTCCCTCTTATATGAGAGACAAGTGATTTTTTGGATAAATTACAGGATGTTCGGGTGATTCCAGAAATACTTCTTGTAGGTTGTGCTGTTGAATCACTTTATACTTCCATTGCACGTGAGCTCCAAGATATTTAATGGAAACAGAAAGTGACTGGGGCTGGTCAATTCATTGATTTTATACCTGAACATGTCCAATATTGCTTTAATTGAAACTATTTTGTATTCCATGAAAAATTCTGTTTACAGATACGAGGGTGGTTGCATTTGTGCCTACATATTCTAATTTATTCATGGGCTGATGGGAGGCAAATTGGGTTTTTAGTAACACAATGGCAAAATATACAAACCATATTATGCTCTGTTTTATATTGATGATCTGCTTTTCTTTTGGGCTGGAGGAGAAGCCCTGTAATACGACTTCTTAAAAGTCCTGAATTACAACAACCCTAATTCATGCCTGACTCATCCCACCAGCCCACAAACTATTGATTTACGGGTGCTATTTCTACTGATTTGTATCGGAAAGCAACAGCAACTAACTCTAATCTACATTACCAGAGCCATCCCCCAAATTGTACGAAGCAGGGTATTCCAGTTGGTAAATCTATTCATCTAAGAAGGATTTGCTCAGATATCTACATTTGGTGTAAATGTACTGTAGATCCAAGTATAGCTAGTGCACACGGAAGCCTTTTTGTTAAAAAATGACATAATATTTTATTGAGAAAATGTTAAAACAGGCCGATGTTTCGGTCTCCTTCTAAGACCATTATCAAGACCATGACTGTTTTAAAACACGATATTAAATAGGCAAGGAGTGTTAGCACTCACCCAATCGTGTGTGAGGAACCGAGTCATGTGTAGAGAAAAGAACATCCAATCACCTAAGAATCCCAACCCACAGTGCAGATTACACAGAAATAGCCGTGTCAGAAAAAGAACAAAAGAATTACAACAAAAGTTACACATAAGTGAATAGTACTAATTGTTAAACATAATATAGCCACTGGATTAAGAAGAGACATGCATGTAGCAGTTATTGCCAAATAAATACAAAGAAGTTACAACAATTGATACTTATGTATCAATGTTACAAAAAAGCTATGCAACTGTAAAAACTTCAGAAAGGCAACATTATAGCAATCATTGAGCTGGAAAGGAATTGTAAAAAACTATCATCGTTGTTTTAAAAAACATGTTAGAGGGCAGTTTTCATTGAGACCCTGGGGGGACAGAGTGTGGAGTTTTTTTTTATCCAAAACCCTTCCTTCTGAAGGAGGGCATTGGAACGATCCCCCCCCCGTCCTGAGAGGTGGGATGTGATCAATTGCAATGTACTTGAAAGTTGGAAGCCTATGTCCCTGTTCTAGAAAACGTTTGGCTACTGGTTTAGTTGTTCTCCCATCCCTAAATGCCAAGCTGAGCAATGTGTGTCCATTCTTAACCTAAGGGTCTGATCCGTTTTACCAACGTAAGACAGACCGCACGGACATGTGATCAAATATATCACAAAACTGGTGGTAAAAGTAATATGATGCCTTATTGATAACCTTTATATATATATAAACAAGGGAAAGTTGTGCTCACCACTAATTTTTAAAACCATTAGGCTGGGGTGCAATGAGGGGCAGCCAAGTTTTGGAGTTTTACTTTGAAAGCAGCTAGTAAGTTGCAGGTAAAACTTAGTTCCTTTGTAAAATGTATAATGAAGCAATAGAATTCTTAATGAATCAGATGAAAATTGAGCATAGGACTGGCCAGATATGGGATGACTTTGACATAGTTGGCCATCTTAAATATATTGCAATATATGGACAAACAATCCCTGTTTTGTTTAAAGGCATTTTTCAGTAGCAGTATGCACAAAATGTCTCTGTCTTAAATATATTGATAATGGGTTGAGTGCAGAGGACTCTTGTATTTGTCTATATGTATTTTGTGGTCACAGCCTCATTGCACCCCCGCCTAATGGTTTTAAAAATTAGTAATTTTGCAGAGAATAGCAAGTCATTTTCTACTTACACTCTTGACTCGTACTATACGGTTGTTTATACAGGCATTTCATTTCTATATATCTATTTGTACTGTATGTGATGCTCTGCTAGGATTATTGGGTACCATGTAGAGTGTTTGATCACTGACATGGGACAGAGAGCTCTGGTTTCTCGCGAGTTTGCATGTGTGCACAACCATCCACTGAGTGCAGGGCAGGGCACAAAATGGGAAATTGCAGGGGGGATTGAAATGACAGGGTGGTAAAGTAGGTGGGCTGGTGGTTAATTCTTCTGAAACGGAAGGACATTTAAAGGCAGCTTTAACTTCATTGTTCCTCATCACAGTTTACGTAAGTGACTTGCTGTGATACCAATCTTATTTGATTGTGTTAGCTACTTTTCACTTGATTAGCCCACACTCATGGATACCCAGGCAGGCTGAGGCAGCATAATAACCCGCATTCCCCTGGTCTATCGGCAAGGCTAATTCATTAATTATTGTACATAATAAAAGTTATGTTTTAAAAAGCTTATTCTGCCTCAAGTTAGTTTATATTGGAAGAGTGAGACAGTACAGTACTCTAAGGTTGATTTTCTCTTTCAATTTTATCTTTGTTATAGCATAGGTATAGTAAATTAAAGGGGTTGTTCACCTTGAAGCAGGCCCAGACTGAACTGGCAACTTTTATCCTACCCTTGACTGGTTTTGTGTGCTTATGTCTTAAGCTATTGGAATTAAGTATGGCCAGTAACTTTACACTGTCCACTGGCACAGTTACACACAGCAGCAAATGACACAGTGACATTGACTCCAGTGATTATAAATATCAAATGACGTAGCAATCTCCACTACCAGCATTAAATGGCTCAATGGCTGCCAGGCCCGGATTGACAATCTGTGGGTTCTGGCAAATGCTGTCTGTAAGTGCACTGTGGGCTGTTACAGTGCCAGCCCCATTGATTGTTGTATGTAGGAGGTTACAGACAAACTATCAACATAGACTTTTAGTGTTGACAGCTGACTGTGCACATGAGGAATCAGTACAGTGACAAGTAAAAATCAGATGCCTGATAAAATTCGAGGCACTTGCTTTGCTCCCCTGGCCCAGATGCTGACAGCTGGTACATAATGCACTCTTCACTTCTTATATTGTTGTATTTTTGTATGTAATCTGTATGTTTAATGCATACATCTGTTTATTGTATAGAGCTGTGGAATATGCTGGCATTTTATAAATACATGTTAATTATGGTAATAATAACAGTGAGTTCAGTAATAATAATAGTGAGAATCAGGACTGTACAATATATAGATATAATCGTTATTTAGTTTCAGAGGCCTGATGTGAATATCCAGAGTACTTTCAAAGCAGCAAAGAAATATCTGCAGTCTTTGTATAAAGTCAGATAAGTTCTGGGTGCTTTGGAGATAATAGCAAGTAATTGCCATAGCATTAGAGTTGTTATTGTTTACTCCTATAAGTAACGTAGGTAAGAAAATATTTGCAAGACTTAATTGAGCTTAAAGGGATACTGTCATCGGAAAACATGTTTTTTTCAAAACGCATCAGTTACTAGTGCTGCTCAAACAGAATTCTGCACTGAAATCCATTTCTCAAAAGAGCAAACAGATTTTTTTATATTCAATTTTGAAATCTGACATGGGGCTAGACATTTTGTCAATTTCCCAGCTGCCCCTGGTCATGTGACTTGTGCCTGCACTTTAGGAGAGAAATGCTTTCTGGCAGGCTGCTGTTTTTCCTTCTCAATGTAACTGAATGTGTCTCAGTGAGACATGGGTTTTTACTATTGAGTGTTGTTCTTAGATTCACCAGGCAGCTGTTATCTTGTGTTAGGGAGCTGTTATCTGGTTACCTTCCCATTGTTCTTTTGTTTGGCTGCTGGAGGGGAAAAGGGAGGGGGGTGATATCACTCCAACTTGCAGTACAGCAGTAAAGAGTGATTGAAGTTTATCAGAGCACAAGTCACATGACTTGGGGCAGCTGGGAAATTGACAATATGTCTAGTCCCATGTCAGATTTCAAAACTGAATATAAAAAAATCTGTTTGCTCTTTTGAGAAATGGATTTCAGCGCAAAATTCTGCTGGAGCAGCACTATTAACCGATTCATTTTGAAAAAAATGTTTTTTCCCATGACAGTATCCCTTTAACATGAAAAATTATGTTTTTGAGTAGTTAGAATCTAAAAGATGTGGAAACTAATAAAGCTACATAAAATGGTACCCACAAGTGCCTTTGTTTTGCTAATAAATCAACCATATCCATTTCTTATTAAAGATGTAAGCACTAAGCAGCTAAGTGAAAGTATGCTGCAATACACCCATATCGGGGGAAGATTTATGGATTTATTGTTCCATTGATTTCTAATTCTAAGGTTTAACTTTTTTTATACAGCATTGCAGTGTTGGTAGAATATCAATGCCTGGTTCGTGTCTTCTTATTAGATTTTGTATCTAAGTTAATAACAACTTGTAAAAACAATTCTCTGTTTTGCGTTCTTGTTATGCAAAAAAAAGGAGGTGCAGTCATTGTTGCTAATGACCTGTGGCTAAATAAACATGAACCTTGCACACTCACTTAGACAAGTAAAACTACAATGAGGATTGCTATCAGGTTTTTCTCTGAGGCGGCAAATTTCTTGTACAGACTCCATGAAGTTTATGTTGTTTTGTAAACTAAACCAAGCCATTTCATTCCATGTTCTTATGTGTAACCCCATCACATCAGTTCACAGCAACACTGTATCTCCAGTGTTGCTAGATCACTTTTCAGCTTTGAAATGGGGGGTCACTGACCCCAGCAGCCAAAAAACAATTACTTATTTAAAAAAAGAAGAGAAAGGACAAAGAACCTTGTTTGTGTCTGTAAATTGCCTTAATAGTTAGATTTAACCCTCACTTCTATCGGCACGCACTGGTGACGATCGAGGGAAGACGGATGTGACGTAATTTTGAGGCGACTCCGTCTGAAAGTGAATATGCGGTTAGAAAAATCAGGAACCATTCTCATACTTGCCTTTTGAGAAAGCTGTGGCGAATCGCACGTTAGGGCGAGACACGTCTCTTAACCTTTGAAAAATTAATTCACTACGGTGAATAGAGATTGCAGTCTTTTTAAAAACAGGTATCTTTCCTACAACTTTATATTGAATCTGTTTTCTCTCCAAGAACTGAATGTTCTGCGTTTTTTTAGGGTTAAACAGCCTCTCTTATTAAGATAGAAAAATCTAAAGTCTCTGCCTTCTCCCACTTTGTGGTGCTCCTAGGGACCTAGAAAAAATTGTACTTAGAAATTTGGGAGCAACTCCACCAACTATCTATTTTCTCAATTCCTCACTTACTCTCAAGGAACAGCTGGGCAAATCTACAAACGAGAAGCACCAATTTAATTTAAATCTACTTAATTAATTTATAAAAAAAATATCATTAGCACTGGTCACTTTCTTTATTCATCACCTTAATTATTATGATAAATATGAACTGAGAGTTTTTTAATAATTCACCGCAGCACAGGTACTTTATAATTTAAATTGGTCAATCATAATTTACATAACCATATGATACAATACTAAGAATTCGTATAAATTAATTGTCAATGGTTTTTATAATAGAATTATTAACTGATAAAAAACACACAGAGCTGGTGAAGTGTCAATCAATATTTTAATTGGTTGTATTAATTCAAGCACAAGCACTTTATATTTATTGTCACAAGGTGTGAATTTCATATACAGGTGTTAACAGATCGGTGATTGAACTAGGTGGAAAAAGTTGGTCATCAAGCAAATTGTTACATTGTCCATAGAAGTGAGGGTTAAATCTAACTATTAAAGCAATTTACAGACACAAACAAGGTTCTTTGTCCTTTCTCTTCTTTTTTTAAATAATTCAATTTTATCCTTGTGTGTACTGTAGTTTTAGGAAACACGTTAATAAAGAAAGTTAGTGAAATTCCTTTATTACTAAAAAACAATTACTCTGAAATGCTACAACTTTATTGTTGTTTTTGCATTTTATTAATTATATTTTTGTTGAGGCCTCTCCTATTCATCTTCCAGTCTTCCATTCATGCCACTGGCTGGTATATTGGAACTCAGAAACCAGATAGCTGCTGAAATTATTAACTTGAGAGCTGGTAAACAAAAAGCTAAATATTTCAAAATAAAAAATGGCTAAAATGAAGATCAACGGCAATATCATAGTAAAAGTTTATTTAAAGAAGAACTATTCCTTGAACCGTCTATTGTTCAATAACCTTTCTGATTGTCCCTTCTCTTCCCCTACCAGTCCAGCCCTATTCTTGTTTCATCCCCTCCCTCTGTTATCTTATTTAATTATTATTTAATATGATTTGCATTTATTATGATTGATAAGAGTCACTGTACATTACTCATGATAATTTACTTAGCTGTAAGAAGACAGCGGCAAACTACAAGCTCTTTCTGTAATTTTGTTACAGTTGGGGTGGTCCTATTAAAGAGATACTGTCATGGGAAAACATGTTTTTCCCAAAATGCATCAGTTAATAGTGCTGCTCCAGCAGAATTCTGCACTGAAATCCATTTCTCAAAAAAGCAAACAGATTTTTTTATATTCAATTTTGAAATCTGACATGGGGCTAGACATTTTGTAAATTTCCCAGCTGCCCCTGGTCATGTGACTTGTGCCTGCACTTTAGGAGAGAAATGCTTTCTGGCAGGCTGCTGTTTTTCCTTCTCAATGTAACTGAATGTGTCTCAGTGAGACATGGGTTTTTACTATTGAGTGTTTCTAGTATAGGTCAATCTAAAAACAACTGGACTTGCTGAGTAATCAATGAAGAGGTTTCACTACTCATCCAAGCAGCTTCTTCAGTTCAACTGACTGGTGTGGGAAGTTCTCGGCATATAAACTCTTCCACTAATCCATTTACAATGGAACATTGTAACTCTTCAAAGAGGTGACATCTGAAGAAACTCACAGAGGTGTTGATTCTGTGTAGTTGTGATAGGATTATCCAATGTGTCATGCAACTCCTAGATACAGGTGTTACTTGTGAGAGTTGCATGAATGGATGTGTGAAGTGTTCTGAATCCGCCGGGGTACAGATGTTGGAACAGCATTGTATGTAGCAGACAGGTGGTGTCTGCTACATACTAGATATACTATGACCTGGATGAATGAAAATCTTCATAGTCATATTGAGTGTTGTTCTTATATCTACCAGGCAGCTTTTATCTTGTGTTAGGGAGCTGTTATCTGGTTACCTTCCCATTGTTCTTTTGTTTGGCTGCTGGGGGGGGAAGTGAGGGGGGTGATATCGCAGTACAGCAGTAAAGAGTGATTGAAGTTTATCAGAGCACAAGTCACATGGGCAGGGGCAGCTGGGAAATTGACAATATGTCTAGCCCCATGTCAGATTTCAAAACTGAATATAAAAAAAATCTGTTTGCTCTTTTGAGAAATGGATTTCAGTGCAGAATTCTGCTAGAGCAGCACTATTAACTGATCCATTTTGAAAAAAATGTTTTTTCCCATGACAGTATCCCTTTAATGTAACTGAATCAGTCTCAGTGGGATTCGTCTTTTACTATTGAGTGCTGTCTTCCAGGCAGCAGTTTTCTTGTGTTAGGGAGCTGCAATCTTGTTACCTTCCCATTGTTCTGTTGTTAGGCTGCTGGGGGGGGAGGGATGATATCACTCTAACTTGCAGTACAGCAGTAAAAAATGACTGAAGTTTATCAGAGCAGAAGTCACATGACTAGGGGCAGCTGGGAAACTGACAAAATGCTAGCCCCATCTCAGATTTCAAAACTGAATATAACAAAATCTGTTGGAAAATGAATTTCAGTGCAGAATTCTGCTGGAGCAGCACTATTAACTCATGCGTTTTTTAAAAAACATGTTTTTCCATGACAGTATCCCTTTAAATGTTACATGAATTTGTTGAACTCTTAATTTGGCATTTATTTCCTTTTTCTCTGTAATTATAAAACTGTACTTTGCAGTTAAAGGGGTTATTCACCCTACAAACTTTTTTTCAGTTCAGTTGGTTTCAGATAGTTCACCAGAAGTAAAAACTTTTCCCAATTACTTTTTATTTTCTATGTGTTAACGTTCTTCTAATATTGGTGTAAAGTCTAATTTTTTACCTTCTAAAGCAGCTCTGGGAGGGGGGGTCGCCAACTCTCTAAACAGTTCTAAATTGATATATTTAGTTGATACATTTCTTATCTTTGTCCCTGTTGACCAGAATTCCTGAGTTTCATTAAAGGCAGATGATAGAATTGATATAATAGTTGCTAATATTCCAGAGAAGCTCTTGAGAAATGTATCAGCTAAATGTTGTAAAGTTGTATCAGTTCAGAAACTGCACCTGAATTATTGAGCTGCCAGACTAAAACACCAGAGATAGGGACATTCAACTTTAAACTTAAATTTTGGAAAAACGGTAAAAAATTAGAAATGGAAAGCAATTGAAATGTCTTTGTTTCTGGGGAACAAAAGTGTTAGGAAGGTGAAAACCCCCTTTAATGGTAACTATGTTGCACGAGTCCATATTGGGATCCATAGATGGGCTGTGCCTACCCATTGTATCTTTTGTACTGACATAACAGACATGTAGTATATGTTGCCAACCTCTGTCTAACTAGTGTCACAGGCAAAGTATAGAGAAAGAATAGACAAACTGCTACAGTATATATAATACACAGAATACATTTTTAAGTAATATTTCATTATTTGTTCGTAAATTACTTTGGGAATTGAAAACAGCATGTGCTTGTCAAATACACTTTGATTTTCTATTTCCTGATATATATTGTAGTTCTCAAAAAAAAAACTTTTCAATCCATTTCCATTGGAGATTAATTGTTAATCTTACTCTGGTTTCATGTTGCATGTCCCTGCTGTGCTAGAGTACTTAAGATAGATTTAGAAAGTATATCTCAAACCATCTTTTAATATCCTCTGTGGCTGAGTTGATGAGACTAGTAAGAAGACTGCATATATTCATATGTTCATACAGTTCTGAATCTATCTTCAAACAGGGCATTTAGCTGTGATAATCCTTCTTCAGTGAGACTGGCTGATAACGCATTCTCTGTAGCCTGGTTATAGGGAATGGGATTTATATCCTTCAGACAGAGTAATATTATGTTAAACTTAGTCTACAGTATATACTGCCCTGGCATGGAAATGTAATAATCAAGATTTATTCAGCTACTGATACTATTGGTAGTTCTGGAGCCCAATTTTGGGCCATTTTAATTGGGTCCATGGATTTATAATTATTATTTTGCACTGTAATGATTAATGCCACATACCCAGCTTTAAAATGGCAGAAATATGTAGTTCAGAAATATGTAGTCATTTTAAGCCCAGTTATCTTTAACCCAGCTTTACCTGTGCAGCAAACATCCCTGGATAAAGCTTTGAACTTGTTTGTAGTCAGTCCATCATTTAGTTGCCACATTGGCAGTTTGCTGTACTGGATACAGTATATACTAATCCTTTGCCTTCCAATATACAATCAATCCTAGATATTAGACACGTCTCATGCCTAGTTGCTTGTCTGTGCCAGCTGGAAAGCCAGCCCAACACTATTTCAATATGTGACTTGAACTTGTAATGCTACAGCTTTCCAATAATGTAAAAAAAGTCCAGTTTAGGGCTGCCCTGAACTTTGGTAGTTGCTAGATCAGCTTCCCATGTTGTTATGCTTCTGGTTTCAAATAAACCTGCATAAATATAATATATGTGTAATAAACTGGGATAAACTGCGACTTTGCATGCAGTGCAGACACAGTAAATGCAGATCCTTCTGCTAATTTCTGTCCTAGTCCAATTGCCTTTTCCTCTTCTTGTACCGTTTCTTCAAAGTCTCTGTAGACCATACCCCCTATGTCTATTAAATATGCCTATGGTATGAAAGAAAACTTAATTTATATAGATATTAGAAAATACTGATGTGCATACAAAATTCTTTGCACATACTCTTGTTATTGTTACTGTTAGATTAATGCAGGGTCGGACTGGGCTTGCAGGATACCGGGAAAAAACTCAGTAGGCCCAGCTGACTCAGACCCGCACCCCACCGCAAAGTATTAGCAGTCTCCCCTCTAAAGGGTGTGTGGGCCTATTAAGGGGGTTTGGGGCCCTTGTAATGACTTCCCCGGGGGGCCCCAGACAGTCCAATCCAACACTGGATTAATGGTACTCTAGCAATAAGGCTGGTCAAGTTTTATTTATTAGGCAGCATTTTGTACCCTTTTGGTGGGTGGTAATCTGTAATCCATAGTTTAGTCCAAATCTAGTTACCCATGAAAACAATCATATATTTTCTTTGAAACAGCGCACAAGTGCAGTGCTGTAAAAATTATATATCCCTTTCCAGTTTCCGTATTTTTGAAGCCTATCGAATGTGATAAAAATCTTAATACCTACAAATGATATTCTTTTCAGTTTTATTTCCTTGGTGGGGAAAGTAATGAAGACTGCAATCATAGGGGTGGTAAAGTAATTGCCCCTTTGTGGTCAGTGCATGATCCAGCCATTATTAGCTACAATAATTGCAACTAAATGATTCATGCAAAAATGTATTCTCAAAACTCCAGGGCACTCAAGACTGAAAAAGTTATTTAACCTTTATTAAAGGGGTTGTTCGCATTTGAATTAACTTTTAGTATGATGTAGAGAGTGATATTTTGAGACAATTTACAACTGGCTTTCATTTTTTATTATTTGTGGTTTTTGAGTCATTTAGCTTATTATTCAGCAGCTCTCCAGTTTGCAATCTCAGCAATCTGCTTGCTAGGGACCAAATTACCCTAGCAACTATGCATCAATATGAATAAGAGGCTGGAAAAAAATTAGAGGAGGGTTTGACTAGTAATATGAGTATTAAAAAAGTCGCAATAAGAATCAATTTGTAGCCTTACAGGGCACTTCAGAAGTAGAAGGGAAATAAATCAATACTGGTATGGGATCCGTTATCTGGAAAACTGTTATCCAGAAAGTTCAGAATAATGGAAAGGCCGTCTCCCATAGACTCCATTATAATAAATGAATCCAAATTTTAATAAATGATTTCCTTTTTCTCTTTAATAATAAAACAGTAGCTTGTAATTGATCCCAACTAAGATATAATTAATCAATATTGGAAGCTGAACCAGCCTATTGGCTTTATTTAATGTTTAGGTCCTGAGCATTCTGGATAACAGGTCCCATACCTGTACTATAAATAATTAAACAGAACAACTGAAAAGTTGCTTAAGTGGCCATTATATAACATACTACAAGTTAACTTAAACGTCAACCACCCGTTTAATAAAATACCCCTATCAGTGAGCATATAGTTGTTGTAAATAAGTGCACTCATAATATTTTGGAAGCGCGCCATACAAATGTGTAGCCATAGCTTAGTTGCAGGTTTTGAAGTCTTGCAACAACATTTAATTGGAATAAAATCAAGACTCTGACTAGGTCATTTAATAATCTACTGCAGGGACAGGGGCGGAACTACCGGGGGAGCAGGGGGTGCGAGTGGGCCAGGGCCCGCACCCCCTCAGGGCCCCCCGGCAGTCCGCCCGCCGCATGTTCTGCGGCCACTTCCGGGTTTACGGAGGGGGGCGGGGGCCCGGCTGTGCGTCCTGCGCCAGGGCCCGCCCCCCTCTAGTTCCGTTTTTGTGCAGGGATCCCCAACCTTTTGAACCCGCGAGCAACATTCGGAAGTAAAAGGAGTTGAGGAGCAACACTAGCATGAAAAATGTTCCTGGGGTGTCAAATAAGGGCTGTGATTGGCCATTTGGTAGCCCCTATGAGGATTGTAAACCTACATAGAGGCTATGTTTGGCAGTACACCTGGTTTTTATACAACCAAAACTTGTCTCTAAGTCTGGAATTAAAAAATAAGCACCTACTTTGAGGCCACTGGGAGCAACATCCAAGGGGTTGGAGAGCAACATGTTGCTCACGAGCTACTGGTTGGGGATCACTGATCTACTGTATATGTCATTGCCTTGCTGAATGAACCAGCTGTGCTTTAGCATCACGTCATGGACTGCTGGCCTGTTGTTGTCTGTTAGAATTTTCTGATACAGAACAAAGTGGAATTCATAGTTACATTAATAATAGGAAGGTGTCCAGGCTATGTGGCAGCAAAACATCTCCTGGCCATCACATCGCCACCACTATTTTTATTGTGATTCAATTGCAGCTCCACCTGTTTCAAATGAAAATAATACCTTCCACAGACAGAAGTAGATTAACGCTATCAACAATGTACCAGTGCAGGTATGGGATGTGTTATCTGGAAACCCATTATCCAGAAAGCTCCAAATTACGGAAAAGCTTTCTCCCATACTCAATTTTAGCCAAATAATCCAAATTTTCTCTGTAATAATATAGATATATTTAATCCTTATTGGAAGAAAAACCAGCCTATTGGGTTTATTTAATGTTTACATGATTTTCTAGTAGACTTAAGGTATGAAGATCCAAATTATGGAAAGATCTGTTATCCAAAAAATCCCAGGTCCCGAGCATTCTGAATAACAGGTACTATACCTGTGTGATATAAAATGCAAAATAAATAGAACGCTGCTTGAAAAAGTCCAATGGTAAATTAAAATACTTAGTAAAAATCTGTTTCTGTCACCTCCTAGGGGGGTTAATTGTTGGACATCTACAATCTAGAAAAGATATATAGGGGAAAATTTACTAACTTCCAAAAATTCGCCAGCAATGGCTTCCCTCACATCGCAACACTTCACCAGGTGTAGATTCGCCAGGACAACGCTAATTCACTAAAATCTGAAGTTGCGTCCAGGGTGCCAAATGCTGGTGAAGTTGCACTTGCGTTACTGCGGAAAGCGAAGAGAAGTTGCTGTTGTGTTGCTTCATTTGCGTACGGCGGGAAGTGAACGTTGAATGGATGTATATGTTGCAGCAAATACATTACACTACACAAGTCCAGGGAACCTTAATAAAATAGAATTGTTATATTGCCCTATACATGAGCCCAGTGTATAGTTTATGTGCCATATGTTAGGAAATGTAGAGGGGAAGCAGGGTACCCCAGAAAAATTTCTACGATCTTTTGCAGCCTATCACCCTGAAAAATGAAAATTCACCAGCATTTTTTGGCTTTAAAATCTGCATCTTAATTTGCGTAGTTACGTCCATTCGCCAGAGTGCAAATACGCCAGGCATTAGTACCGCTAGAGTCTATCTCCTTCGCTAGCAAAGTTACGCCAGCGACCGTTAGTAAAACAGGGAAGCACAGAAATGACATCATGCTGGCAAATTTTCACTAGTGTTAGTCACTTCGCCCTTTAGTAAATCTGCCCCATAGGCCCTATGTGAGTGTCTTTTAATTCTAAAAAACTTGAAAATTCGCCAAATTAATGTGTACTTATTTATTTAGAAAATTAAATTCCGAACAAACTCAATCGCTTAAAAACTTGAGAAAACCCCATTCTACTCTTCAATTTGAATGATTTAACAGCTTTTTAAAAAATTTGAAAAACTCAAATTTAAAAAATTGCTTACATTTTGCTAGTACAAATCCCATTGACTTCTACGTGAGTTTTCGGAGCTTCAATTGTATGATTTGATGCTCGATTTTCTCTTTGTTATTTTTGAGAAAAATGATTGATAAATTAGTTAATATCGTGGAAGGGAGTTTGGTTGGATTTGTTTTCCAACTCGAGTTTTAGTAAACGTGCCCCTAAATGTGTAGTCCTAAGGTGGTCATAGATGCACCGACAATATAGTATGAAACAAATTTTCATGCGATATTTGTTGTGTGTATG
The DNA here is from genome assembly GCA_038501925.1 of Xenopus petersii. Classification (NCBI taxonomy): domain Eukaryota; kingdom Metazoa; phylum Chordata; class Amphibia; order Anura; family Pipidae; genus Xenopus; species Xenopus petersii. Next base: position 81,935,877 of record CM076680.1, read on the forward strand.
GTGGTAGACGAGAGACTACTATTTATATAAACAAGCTGCTGTGTAGACATGGGGTCAGCTATTCAAGCTGGAAAAAAGGAGAAAAGTCACAGGTTACATAACACATAACAGAAAAAAACACCATTATATTGGACAGGGCTTATCTGTTATGTGCTATGTAACCTGTGCCTTTTCTCCAGTTTGAATGGCTGCCCCCATGGCTACACAGCGTGTTACTATTCCTTTAATATACTAATGTATTTTCTAAGTTGATTCAAAGAATTTAAGTATACAGCATAAAAATACAAAATACAAATTCATCATTGGCAAAGCTCAAAAATATAAACCATATCGTTTGGTAATTCTAAACCAAAATCAAAATTAAACTACGTAAACCAAAAACAATTTGAAGACCTAAAACAGCTTTTTTTTATATTAATATTAACCTGGCATATAGCTGCAGAATAGCTGTTAAATATAATACAAAATGAACTCAAGTATTAGTCTTAGAAACAGAATTGCTTCTGTCTCCTTCACAGAAGCTCTTAAATATGATTGGATTATTTTCAGTGCTTGTATTTAAAGTTATTTAGTCAGAGTCGGTACATTTTGGCGACTCTGACTCCAGATACCCAAATTTGCTCATGACTCCAACTCCACAACTCTGATTTATGGTTTATTTGCTTTGTTTGTGTGCACTGTGAATCCTAGGATACCTGGGATGGACTTTAGTTTTTAAAATGGCAATTTTCTATTTAGGATTACCCAATGGCACGTACTACTAAAAAAAGTATATTATTATGAAAATTGTTAATTTACATGAAGCAGAGTTTTACACATGAGCTGTTTTATGTAATATATTTTTATAGAGACCTACATTGTTTGGGGGTATAATTCCCAATTAAAGGTAATGGAACAATGTAATTATCAGTGGCGTGCATTTTTTTATGGGAAACAACATGTGCTAGACTATTTTGTCTTAAAGGGGAAGGAAATGTCCTCGGCGCTAACCCCCCTCCCCCCCTCCCGTGTATTGCCCCCCCTCCCTCCTCCCCCCTGGCCTACCCCTCCCGCTGGGCAAATGCCCCTAACTTGTTACTTACCCTTCTGCGCAGGTCCAGTCCACGGAGTTCACAGGCGACATCTTCTTCCACGCGATCTTCTTCTTCCTTTGACCGGCGCATGCGCAGTAGGATCATTTCGCCGGTACGATCTACTGCGCATGCGCGTGACTTTTGGCGCATGCGCAGTAGATCCGTACCGGCGAAATGATCCTACTGCGCATGCGCCAAAACGCCGGTCAAAGGAGGAAGAAGATCGCGTGGAAGAAGATGTCGCCTGTGAACTCCGTGGACTGGACCTGCGCAGAAGGGTAAGTAACAAGTTAGGGGCATTTGCCCAGCGGGAGGGGTAGGCCAGGGGGGAGGAGGGAGGGGGGGCAATACACGGGAGGGGGGGAGGGGGGTTAGCGCCGAGGACATTTGCTTCTCCTTTAAGCTAGCGTTCATGAAATAAGTTCAGTAAGTTTCGTTGCAGTTTTATTTTTGGTACTCTTATTTTTGTTTTTTGACCTCAAAAATGAATAAATAGGCCACCAACTGTTCCAGGAAACTTCCCTTTTCTCTTGAAACAATTTAAGAAGTCATTTTCCACTAGTATGGATACTATGGTCATTTTGAAAAAGGGTGTATGTAAATGGTTCACAATCCCCAAGCTTACTTGTAACTTGACTGCAGGGTAGTTTTATAAGGGTTGGCAGATAGTGGAACTTTGTACGACCAACAGGGGTTAGAAAGACCCCTAGATCATTATATAACATAACATAACATAACACTGTTCTGACATGCTTCAATCAACTGAAAACTATGATTGACTAGAAACATACATTGCCCATTCCGTCTGTGTTCATCCATTGGTACAAAGTGTCATGAAGATCAGCAAATTATAGGCCACATGGCAATGATAAAATAAAAGCACAGCTGTCAATTCCTTGGATTTGGTGATTCGTATTATGTAAAAAATATACATCCAATTTGCAAGGAATAAATCTCACTCAAAGTGCAACACTATAAAAACATAGCAGCAGGCAGCCATCAACCTTCAACATTCATATTCTTAATAAAATGTTACGTTATGTGCATAACCTCCAGGGACAAACTAATGCCTGGAAAAACGTCAAAACCTTAGCTTCCTGAGAGAAATGGTTGTAAAATTAATATTTTTACCAGTGATATCTGTACTAGGAAACTACTGAACATAAAAGAGATTTTAATTCCTGAGACACTGTATTTTTATAAAATCTGTATACAGTACATTGTAGGTCTTTATACTTTATGCCATCATTTGAGAGATAAAAAGAAAGCAGAGCTGTGAAACAGACTATGTCCATGATACAAAATGAGGACAATTATCTCTGCCAGCTTATTTCAACATCATCTCTTGCTTCTCTTAGTTTTAAGTCTGGGATATTGATAGAGAATTTGATTGTAGTCTCTATATTAATGTAGAAACAGTAGTTTTTGTAATTCTTGCATGTTTCAGATCATTTGAGCTTTGTAAACCCCATATTTGACTTACAGGGGTTGACAAATACACACATAGAAAAGGACATTAAGGGGCAGATTTATCAAAGTGGAATGTTAGAGTTTTTTTTAACCTCGAATGAACTCAAAATTTGAAAAGTATCTTATTTTAAGAAAAAACTTGAATATCTAAAAACTCGAAGGAATATTACCGACGAAACTTGAATCGAGTTTTTTCTCCAAATGTCAGGAAGGCTATTAACATCTTTAAATGGGTCACTGGACCTCTGCCATTGACTTCTACATGAACTCAGCAGGGTTTAGGTGGCGAATAGTCAAATTCGAGTTGTTCCCAGGCTCCAGTTATGATAAATCTCCAATTCGAATTCGAGTTTGAATTATTCCCAACTCAAAGTTGAGTTTTGACCAAATATCCAACTCAAAAATTTGAATTCTAATTTACAATTTGAACCTTAATCAATCTGCCCCTAAGTTTGGACTACTGAAATTCTATGCATCATATTAGGTTGACTGGTGCATAATGTTACAGTCTGGGGCAGATGTATCAAGGGTCGAATTTCGAGGGGTTAAATCTCTCGAAATTCGACTGGGGCATAGAATCGAATAGGCAATTCGGACAAATTTACACGCTGGCGAATAGTCGAATTGGCGAATATTCGCCAGGCGTATAGGCGCTCGATCGAATATTCGCTCGAAGGATTTTCATTCGATCGAATGCCTTTTTATTCGATCAAAAACGTGGAAAACAAGCCTATGGGACTTTCCCATAGGCTTTTAAAAAGAGACAGTACTTCGACTATCGAATGGGCGAATAGTCGCAGCGTTTTTGCGCTCGATCTATTCGAATCATTCTACTCAGGCGAATTTACGCCAATTCTATAGTCGAGGAGCACAAAAAACTACTCGAAATTCGAAGTTTTTTTACTTCGAATCCTTCACTCGAAGTTAGTGAATCGGCCCCTATGTGTCAGCTATAAAAAAAGCTTTCCAATCAGCACTTTGATGGTGAGTTTTCAAAGAAATATGAGATAACTAAACTGAGTTACATAGAGGCTAAAGAAGTGTGTTTCACCTGTTTTCATGTATGTTTTCATGAAGTCTAAAAATACCTTCAAAGTACTACACAGGGCATTTACAATTTTAAATGCAGTTAGTGTAGGGATACCTTTATATTATATCTGCATTATATTATACATTTATAATATAGGGAGTGGATTGCTAAGTAACACAAGGAGTATGTTACACAACTTTGCAAGCAGTTGTGTCATCTTGGAAAGTGTCTGTGACACTCACATGCTCGGTGGGCTCTGAGCAGCTGTTGAGAAGCTTAGCTTAGGGGTCGTCACAAATTATCAAGCAGATAATGAGGTTGGCCTGCCATATAAGCTGATGCTACAAGGCTGTTTAATTAAATTCTGATGCTACTAATTATCTGTATTAATTACTAATCAGCCTTATATTGTGACATTTATATTCTATGTGTACTGTATAATGTGAGTGGGTCCCTAAGTTCAGTAAATGACAGCAGCACAGAGCACGTGCAGTGAATCAACAGGGAAGAAGATGGAGAGTTATTGGGGCAACTTCAGAGATATAGGGGTATATTTATCAAAGAGTGAAGTAAGATATCACCACAGTCCGCTACAGTGAAATACCACCTCTCCCCATTCATTTCTATGGGAGTGAAAGTAAAAGTTTGCCTTTTGATAAATACGCCTTTATAAATACTATAGAAATGAATATATAGAGAGAGGTGGTATTTCACTCTTACTTTACTTTTTTTAATAAATATACCCCATAAATCTTTACTGCTAAAGGGCTGCAGTTGCCTTGGGCTGTACAAAAATTCTAGCCTATTTCTTTAATAAGGGTTTAGTTGTCCTTTAACAGTAGCTGAGTGACTGTTTCAATAATGCTTTTGTAAGGACCCATAGGACTAAATCCCCTATTGGTTTTGGAATTCTTCTAATAGCTAAGAGGGCAACCTATGCCTCGAGAGGGATGTTTTGACCTATTGGCCCAAGTGTGTTATGACCAGTTCCTGTCTATGTTTAATGAAATAGGTGGGAACACATAGGGGCAAATTTACTTATGGTTGAATATCGATGGTTAATTAACCCTCGATATTCGACTGCCGAATTGAAATCCTTCGACTTCGAATATCGAAGTCGAAGGATTTAATGCAAATAATCCGACTGAATGATCAAACGAAAAATCGTTCGATCGAACGATTAAATCCTTCGAATCGTTCAATTCGAAGGATTTTAATCCATCAATTGAACAATTTTTCTTCGACCTAAAAATTGTTCCAAAGCCTATGGGGACCTTCCCCATAGGCTAACATTGACTTTGGTAGGTTTTAGGTGGCGAACTAGGGGGTCGAAGTTTTTTTTAAAGAGACAGTACTTCAAATGGTCGAATAGTCGAACGATTTTTAGTTCGAATCGTTCGAAGTCGAAGATCGAAGTAGCCAATTCGATGGTCGAAGTAGCCAAAAAAAACATTCAAAATTCAAAGTTTTCTTTATTCTATTCCTTCACTCGAACTAAGTAAATGGGCCCAATAGTTCTTCCTCTTTGGCTTCCACCTGCTGAACATAGTGGATGCTGCTGCAGTGCCTGGAGCATAAGACCCCAGCAAAAAAGAGTGATCTAAGGGAACCAAACTGTAGTGATAGCCAGCCTGAGGCGGCTCCTACAATGCCGGCTTACCTGTCGGGAGGGGAGGCAGTTACACTAGTTGCGGAGAGCGAAATTGCGCTCTCTCGCAATAGTACAGGCGAATTTCCGGTTTAAAAACTGGAAATTCGGCTCTTAAAGTTATCGGAGCGCCTTTTTGCTGCCCCTGGAAACAGCTCACCTCATTGGCGGAGCTCCCCTGATAGCCAGGGAACAGGGTTCCTTATGAATGAGTTATGTACTTTTTTAGCAACGGAAATACTACCTGTACTAGTACACCTCAGAGGTGTAAGAAAGACAGACAAGCTAGAAAGCAAAGCACCTGGCTCCAACTATGACAGATTAAAGGCAGCTCTCCCATACTCTACCTGAAAGTAAAGGAACACCCAGCTGGATAGAGCTGTTATCTACTTTCTGTCTACTGGAGGGGATCTGGAACACTAAAGGGCATCTCCAAAAGGTGCTCTTTTCAGTCCCATCTCTATGGAGGTGTCAGTGTATTTGCTCTCCTCATGAATGAGACCTTGTACAAGAAACTATGTTAAATGAAAGTTTTATTGCATGGTAAAAAACCACTGGAGTCCAAATGTACTTGATTTTGCAGTGTATCAATATAGTGGGGTCTGATGGGTCAAGGTTTTTGGGCCTATTTATTAATCCAAGAATTGTTGGTTGAGTTTTTAAAGGGGAAAACTTGAATTTTTAGTGGAAAAGACCAAAATCTATTAGAGATTTATTATACCCTAGAACTGCTAAAAATCGGAATCGAAAAATACTCCTGTCTAAGTCATGTAGAAGTCAATGGCAGATGTCCTGGAAGATGTTTCTTGTCATTGTGATCCGCTCTGGTTTTCGTCCGATAATCCGATAAATACTAGTTTTCGCTTGAACCTAGTTTTTTGAAAAAGTCTTACGATTCTAATTGATGCTCAATTTAGTTGTGACGTTTCTTCACTTTTTTGAGAAGAATTATTGATAAATTTGTGGATGGGAGTTAGGTGGACTCTGTTTTAATAAACAAAAATTAGATTAATTCAAGTTTTAGTAAATACACCCCTTTGTCTAACACAGAAAGCAGAAGCAACAGGGCTGAAAGTGGGTGGTCTGAGTAGTGATAGATTTGAGATGAAGTAAAAACTAAGGGTATTGCTATGTGTGACATCTGACCTTGTAGAACTAAAATTAAAAACAACTTGATTGTTTGTTACTTTGTCATGCGGTTTTATGTAGTATATTCCTTCCTTTACAGATATGATGAAGCTAAAAGGAAAGCCCTTAGTGCTTGTCTATGGAGCCCCTAGGGGTGTGCTGCTCTTTGCATGGAACAACAGATCCAAAATTTGGCGCTCTGTGCAAAGAGTGAGGGGATGCACCCAGCCCTGTCCTTAATTCCTGCCTGCAGCTTTCTGGTTACCAAATAAGCCCTAAAATCTATATTTACTGGAGGAGAATTGGAACAAGTAGAATTTTATCCTATTTCATTCCATTGAACACACAATTTGAACCCAAGACAGAGAGGCTTGTATACAGAGAACTTAGAGCAAATTCCTCCATCATATTGCAGCATATTGCTGTGAAATCGGCAGCTTCTATACCCTCAGTGCCCTCACATGTACAGTAACAAAACAAGTGTTTTGGTGCTAAGAATTAACAAAGTGACTCAACCTATGTCACTGTCATTTAAATATAGCCTTTAGGCCCTTTCCCAATATCCAATTGTCACTTGTGTTTTTTAATGAGACTTCTGTCATAAATGGTTAATTATGCTCACCCCGTGTAAATGGCAGGTGTCAAGACAAATGCTTCATCAATGTCAGTTGCTTTTATCAACCTTAGTTCCCACCCAGCGCGTATTTGCATAGGCAAATCTGATTGCTGAGTAATGGCAGGATTAAAATTTAAAACTGATTACAGGCAATTTAGCATGGGCTATGCATCTGAAACATGTTTTCTTATGGAATACATTTAAAATGAAGATGACATATTAAAGCACTATTACTTTCATCCACTAGGAGGAAGCATTGATTTGCATATCTCAGCTCAACACTCAGCTGCGGCTCATTCGTGTCTTGTGCCTCTTTTTCAGTGACAGAAGCATCATTGTAATGTTTTTAATTTAAAGAAATGTTAAAAGTGCAATTATAGCAATACAGAGTTTAATAATGTTTTAACATAGTTTAACAAAACTATAATACGATTGTGTAATTATAAGGATTTCAATATATATCAATGTAACTATCACAACAGAACCAATAGTAGGAAATTCTGTAGGCTTTTTATGTTGGTACTGTATTATAAGGATAATTTGCAGACTGCATTTAAAAAATACTTTGTAGTATAGTTTTACTCATACAAAGACAGTGAAAGTGATACTGTATATACTTATCTTCTTCAGGGTTCAATCATTTTGTTTTAGCATTTTAATGAGAGTCAGAATCTTGTGTGCCATTGCTCAAAAGCCTTGTTTCGTTTTGTGGAGACTGGCCATCCAGTATTGGGAGCTGGATACTGACGTACAGGACACTCTTCAGCTTGCTAAGATATATGCAACTACAGTTTGTGTTAAGCATCTCAATTCTCAACCCAAAGGCATTGATGTACAGTATTGGCTTTTCCCTATAATTATAATTCTTTATGGAACATTGTTGTTTGGATTTGCTTGTATTCAGCCACAAGAGCATTAGAGCTGTTGGGGAACAGGCCTGGCTCACTTACTATTTGACTATATGCATCTTTTCTACACCTGTCTCAGCAGAGAACTTACCCCCTTCCTACCAAAGGTAGGAAGAACAACATTTCCCCAAATGTCATTGTATGCTTTAGCTGTAAGACTTACTTTCAATGGAACCAAGGGCCCTATCCAGAACCATGAAAAAGACCATTATTAACCAAATATTATTATTGACCTTATGTATTTAGGCAGGTGGTGATTTCTTTGCAAATGCCAAGCTCAAACTTTTCCGTTAGAATGCTACATTGTGAAGTGCCGTTTCTCACTACAAAGGGTGTGTTTCCACTTCTCCAGAGTTCAATTGCAATGACATCAGTTCAGCCGATGCTTGGCATTGCATATGGTCATGTTAAGTTAGTTTGATATCTTATGTTTTGCCTTCTGCAGAAACAATGTACAACATTTCTAGCCTACTCCTTTAGTTAAGCTTTTGTTCTCCTTTAACTGGAAAGAACAGTGCAAACCGGAAACAAACCAATAGGCTCAAAAATCAGGGCTGGAACTAGGAGTAGGCAGAAAAGGGCACTTGGCAGGTACCTGTTAAATCGTCTTCTGCCTACCCCTAGTCTGGGTTGTCATGTACTCTCTGTCGTTCTCACCTTCCTCCCCGATGTTACTCTTCCCCTCTGCTGCTCTCCTTCTCCTCCCACTGTTATGATGCATGCACATGGATGTTGAGTGCGCATGAGGGGAGGGTGGCGGTTTTGAGGTAGATTGGTGGCCGGTTGGATTGCCTAGGGTGCCCGGACTGCTTGGCCGGGCCCTGTTAATAAGTGGCTGAACTCCTAGACTAGATTCTACAATGCAGCCTCTATTTGTCCCACTAACCAAATTTTTATTTATCGGATTCACATTAAACACAGGTGTATATATATTATTTGTCCCACTAACCAAATTTTTTTTTATTGGATTCACATTATATTATATGTATATATATTATTTGTTTATATTTCTGCACACAACTGCATTAGGTAGATCTAACGGTCAGCAGAATGTGACTATTTTGAGACATAAAGATAACTTCAGAATCAGTCAGAAACTTATGGACATCAGCACATTGCTTTGCTTCTTGGCAATGTGACCTTGCAGCAATCTGTGCAGGTGTTTTTAGCCGCACACGTAGGAAAACATTCCCTGCTGTGCACTGTTTGTTATTGAATCCAACTAAATGAAATTCCTTGATAGAAAATTAATTCCGTATTACATAAATACATTGATAAAAAAAAACAGTTCTCCAAGGTACTTGGTTTTTTTTCTTTCTTTCTTTTTTTTTGCACCTCCTCAGTGAAATGATCTAAGCATCACTCATTATTTATATGAACACTTGTCACAGATGTCTTTCCCTCTGGGAGACCAGGGAAGCAGGACCTGACAGACTCGCTAAGTACTAATGAAGAGACATGTCAGGTATGCTAGTTAGGGTTGCAGAAGTCTTCATGTGCTGCAAAATATCATAGTAACAGAGAGATGTCCTCAGAATCATTTAACTTTCTCAAATACAGAGCTTGACAGCTTCGGTCAAATTTCCAACAGAGTTCATCTTGCTTGACCGCAATCTTTTTTTAGGTTTTTATTCTAGTTACAAATGTTTCTGCTTCTAAGCCAAAGACTCCGATTCAAATCTCATATATTCTCTTCCAGCTTTGAGGTTATAACAGTGAAACATCACCTTATGACTGATAAAATGGAAAACAGCTTTTGTATTAACCAAGTGGGCATTCTCCTCCATTGGAAAGAATCTTGGCACCAGATTTTAGGGAAGGGTTTTATCATACCTATGACTATAGGTAACAGTATTCACTCTCTAATAAATGTTTGTCTATCTTAATAGCTGTACAACATATACTTTTCATCCATGCTTCTTATTATTGGAAAAATATTCAATGGCCACAAAATGTTACCTTTCACCAAGGATGCAAATCAACCTAAGCCAAGGGAGAAGTTTAGTCAAACTGAAAAAACGAAACCTATTAGGTGGTTTCCAGAACCCCTTATTCATCGGAGGGCTCATGAACATTGATGGACATTGATCAAGACTTCCTTCATTAATGGCAATATTAATAATAAGCTATTATCTTATTCACGTCCATTCTAATTCGGTGTTGAACATTTCATTAAAAAAGGTAGAAAAGAGGGGAAATTTATGGCAGGAGAACAGGACCAGGAATGAACAGTAGAGAAGTAAGAAGTCCAAAAGTGTCATTGATGGAAAATGTTGTACCATGGGCTTAGATTGGTTAGGAGGTTGGAATAAATGTTGTTAGCATAGCTAGGAAAACTGGGGAATGAAGTACCTCCTTGGGTACAATATTCCTGATAATACATGATCAGTAGATGTTTGAAGGAGGATTGGACAACTCAACCTCCTATATTTATAAACTTTTTATGGTATCTTATTTGTTTATAAAATGTCTATTGGTGCTATAATATTCATTTTTATGCATATGGTCAAGTTTGGGACCTTAACATGCAACTGTTTAGACCAGTGCTGTGTAGTGAGAGTCCAACAAAATGAATGTGGTCCTCCAAGAGATTTCTGTCCACAGCTCTATTGACTTATTTGTAGAACATCAGCATGTTGTGCTAATTCCTGAACAGGGGATGTATAGGGGAAAATGGGTGCATGACATGAATACTGAAAAGCACTGTTGTACAAGGTCAACACCAGCTGAGACTGGATGAAAGGAAGCATTCAGTGAAGTTTATTTTTAGTAAAGGCAGGGAAATGGCTGAATTTACTACTGAGATGAAAAGTATTGACAGATTAAGTCAATATCTTAAAGGGACACTGTCATGGGAAAACATGTTTTTTCCAAAATGCATCAGGTAATGCTCCCCCAGACTTCTGCAGTGAAATCCATTTTTCAAAAGTGCAAAATTATTTTTTTATATTTTATTTTGAAATCTGACATGGGGCTAGACATATTGTCAGTTTCCAGGTGCCTCCAGTCATGTGACTTGTACTCTAATAAGCTTCAGTCACTTTTTACTACTACACTGCAAGTTGAAGTGATATCACCTCCCTTCCCCCTAGCAGCCCATCAGCAGAATGGGAAGGTAACCAGATAACAGCTCCCTGGTAGATATAAAAACAGCACTCAATAGTAAAAACCCATGCCCCACTGCAACCCCATTCAGTTACACTGAGTAGGAAAAACAACAGCCTGTCAGAAAGCAGTTCCATAGTGCAGCACTGGCTCTTTCTGAAAGCACATGACCAGGTAAAATTACCTGAGATGGTTGCCTACACACCAAATATTACAAATACAAAAAAAAAATATACTATGTATATATAATACCTGTATATATATATATATATATATATATATATATATATATATATATATATATATATATATATATATATATAAACTACTATATAATATAATATATACGGTACTTTGCTGGTTGAAGAATGAAATTTTACATGGTACAGTGTATTATTTGCAGTGTAAACAGTTTAACTTAGGAATAAAACTACACCAAAAAAATCAAGACAGAATCCAATTAAAGAGATATTCATGTTTCTAATGTACGAGAGTATACAAACTCACAAACTATAATAATAGTAATGTCAAATTGGAAAACTGCCAACATATTGTCTGTTAAAGTCAGAAAATGCAATGTAATCACAAAAACCTTTTTCAATTTACCATCACTATAAATTGATTAAATGTACTATGACTGGGGTGGCTACTTTAAAGTTTGTTAAATATGCATGAAAAATTATCCTTTTTTTCTTATTTATAACCCTCATCATGTCCTTGAGAATGCATCACTATTTTGCCTAAAGTGTGGCTTGGAACATGTATCAAAATTTGCTGATTAATTGAAAAAAAGATAAAGTTCATGAAAAGGAGCTAGAACTAATTTTATAAAGCATTCTCCTCCTGATATATACAGTATTATAGCTACCTTTCCTTGGTAAAAAAAAAAATATTGCTCAGTATGCCAATATGACTTGATGCTGGTATACCATATTGTCAGCCAATTAGACTTGGCCAGAGATTTTGGTACAGAAGATTACCCCTGGAGGCCTCTAGTGGGGGTTAAACATGTAAATACTGGAATTATCAGAAGAATGCACTTTTGTAAACCTAATGCCCCAGGTGGATTTAAACTTCTATGATATCCACTCACTCTTCCTTATTTAACAACAGCAAACTTCTTTCTCAAGCTATGATAGTATATACTAGATCTGGAACATTTTTATAGATAAATGAAAGCTTTATATATGTTGCTTAGCTTAAGGTCGTCAATTAACTTGTATAATATATTAATTTGTTTCATGTGTTGGTGCTTAATCCTGGAAACCCCACAGTTACTTGCAAAACCAAAAACTAAATGCAACTTGAGAGTCTGCACGGCAGTTTAAAATACTACCTCTTAAACCATATTAATGTGTTCAATCTTATTTTTCTGTGTTGAATTTACATAAGGTGTAAGAAATGCAATGTACAAAAATGTAAATAAAATGTAAAAAAAAATGATTTTAAGAAGTCAGGTTTCTGAAAACAGTTTATTGAAGACATTACTTCTTATTTGTTGATTTTGTAACGCAAGCCATTTTCTCACTGATGATTCTATTCCTTATATATGAATTATGTACTTGGCACATTCTTAATTCACTTATAGTGGTATAAAGAAAACTGCTGCCATAACTCTTTCTTGCTGTGCTGCACATTGCCAATATGCAAACAGAAACCCAGAACCATAAAATCCACAGTGCTTTAATTCCAGCACTGTAAATTCTACTGTGGATGATATCTGTGGTTTAGTTTCAGTAACCTAAAATATCCATGCATTGTATGTGTTCTTAATTAAATATTAAGTTGATGTGCTTTGGACAATTTAGTAATAAGTACCAGCACAGAGCAGGGCTTAACCTCAAACTGTTACTCATGCCCTTGCTGCATCTAGTTAAAATCCCTGCTGACTAGCTGTCTCATTGACTTTAATCATCCTTTACATCTTTGGTTACAGCAAAAATTATGAAATATTATCCATGTTTGTAAGAATAATTTTGTTTGCATGTGTAATGCCTGATTCCAAACCCAAGTGCTGGGCACATTCACAAAAGTCAGTAGTTCTCCATCATTGCAAACAGACAGGCAGCAGAAAATAAAAACTAAACTTTATAGGGTTTACTGTCCCGTAAATAATGTTAATGCTTTTGATCTTACTGACTCACCATCTGTGCTCATCAGAACTCTATTTTGAACAGAACTTCGGCACCCTCCCCATGCTACGATGTGCATACATGAGTGTGACATCATGTCCCGTGGCCTCACCTCCGCCAGCTCATGTTGTCACCTTCCATAAATCGTCGGGCAGGTACCTCTAACCCCTCCACTGCCCCGCTGGATTTAAACATGACGTTTCAGGTGGTGGCTGGGGAAATTTTAGTTTTTTTTGAATTTTTTTTTCTTCACCCTAGGATGCTAATATATAAATATGCCACTGGTGCTTGTATGCATACCTCCGACTGTCCTGTCTTTTGTGGGACAGTCCCAATTTTATCAGCTCATCCTGCAGTCCTGGTTTCTTACTGAAATGTCCTGCATTTCTCTTGATCTTCTGCACTGACGGCTGGAAAAAATACAACGTTTCTAAAACTAAATTAAACAAGAAGCTTTTGGCAGAGGGCCCAGAATATTCAGCACCTGCACTTTTACAGCTGTAACTAATAAGATAAGCAGGTCTCTTGGGGAAACTGTGGCTTGTAGCTTAAAGAGCAATTCACCTTCATTAGCAAAACTGTAATAACACATAAAACATGACCCTAAACCCCCAAGAAATATGTTCAAACTTTCCATAACCGGCCAAGTTTTGTACAATGGACATGGTATTTAGATGGTGTGACCACAAAATGGGCATGGCCAAAGGTTTCTGCATGGCAGGACTTCCCTTCCATTTTAAAATGTTGGAAGGTATGTTGTATGGACAATTCTAGTTTAAACAAACCTCTTTGTGGTCCAATTCATTTTTTTATTGATAGAAAATCTGATTTTTTGATGCAAAGGTGCAAGAGGATAGAACTCAAAGCACTATTCAAATCCATGAAAGGGATTTGGACCTGGGAAATCCCAATGCTCAAATAGAAGTGTGTTGAGTCCTTTCAGACAAGAAGCAGCTTGGTGCCAGAAATAAGAGACCAGGCAATAGAAAAATGCAAGGCAGGACTAGGCAGAAGTAGCCAAGAGAAGAGGCGAGCAAAGGCTAGGGACAAACCCTATTGCTCAAGCAACAATGCTAAGGCCAGGAAGTGATATGGGAAAAGGTTCAAATAGGTTGCATCCAGCTTTGATTGACAGGACCTAAATAGCCAATTAGGCTGCTTCCTGAAAACGGGAAAGGTAAACATACTATTTGGTTAAAACAGGGATCCCCAACCTTTTGAACCCGTGAGCAACATTCAGATGTTAAAGGAGTTGGAGAGCAACACTAGCATGTAAAATGTTCTTGGGGTGCCAAATAAGGGCTGTGATTGGCCATTTAGTAGCCCCTATGTGTATTTTCAACCTACATTGAGGCTCTGTTTGGCAGTGCACCTGGTTTTTATACAACCAAAACTTTCCAAGCCTGGAATTCAAAAATAAGCACCTGCTTTGAGAACACTAAGAGCAACATCCAAGGGGGTTGGAGAGTAACATGTTGCTCACGAGCTACTGGTTGGGGATCACTGGGTTAAAATACCAAATTCATCAGGAACCTTCTTGTCAATAACTGGCTGCATTAATGGCTCAGCTCTATATAGTCAGTGGCTGAGTCAGGATATCATCCATAAAGCTTTAATAAAAATTAATGTAAACAAGGCTCCAGGGCCGGATGGCATACACCCCCGGGGTTCTAAGAGAGTCCCTATTTCTGATTAATTTCTCAGATTCGCTTTCCTCTGGTATGGTACCTATGGATTGGAGAAAATCTGATGTCATTCCAAGGGATTATGATCTCAGCCTGGCGATTATAGGCCAGTAAATTTGACATCTGTGGTGGGCAAATTATTTGAAGGCTTGTTAAGGGATCAAATTCAAAATTTTGTCCTAGTGAATGGCATTATGAGCAGCAATCCGCATGGCTTTATGAAGGATAGGTCATGTCAGAGAAATTTGATTGCTTTTTATGATGTGGTAAGTAAGATGCTGGACAGTGTGGGGGGCAGTAGATGTGATCTATTTGGATTTTGCCAAAGCATTTTATACCGTGCCCCACAAACGACCGCTTTCTAAACTAAGGTCTGTTGGGCTTAATGAAGTCGTTTGCACATGGATAGGAAACTGGCTACAGGATTGAGTACAGAGGGTGGTTGTTAATGGTACATTCTCTACTTGGAGTAAGGTTCTTAGTGGGGTCCCTCAGGGCTCTGTATTGGGTCCACTTTAACTTGTTTATTAATGACTTAGGGGAGTGTATTGCAAGTAATGTATCCGTGTTTGCAGATGACACAAAACTATCCAGCCCAATTAATTCCATCCAGGATGTGGCATCCTTGAAACAGGATCTTGACAAACTGGCAATCTGGGCAGCTAAGTGGCAAATGAGATTCAATGTTGATAAATATAAAGTCATGCACCTGGGATGTAAGAATATCCAAGCCACTTATACTTTAATGGGACTGCACTAGGCAAATCCATTATGGAAAAGGACCATGGAGTCTTTGTAGATGATAAACTTGGCTGTAGCGAGCAATGGCAGTCAGGAGCATCAAGGGCAAATAAGGTCTTGAGCTGTATTAAAAGGGACATTGATTCATGGCAGAAAGCGGTCATTCGTCCACTTTATAGTGCACTGGTAAGGCCCCATCTGGAATATGCCCTACAGTTTTGGTCTCCATCACTCAAACAGGACATTATTGTATTAGAGAGGGTGCAGAGAAGGGCAACTAAGCTGGTAAAAGGTATTGAAAATCTTAGCTATGAGGAAAGACTGGCTAAATTGGGGATGTTCACGCTAGAGAAGAGGTGTTTAAGGAATGATATGATAACTATGTATAAATATATAAGGGGATCATATAATAATCTCTCTAATACTTTATTTACCAGTAGGTCTTTCCAGCTGACACAAGGTCGCCCATTCCGATTAGAAGAAAAGAGGTTCCGCCTAAATATTCGGAATTGGTGTTTTTACAGTGAGAGCTGTGAAGATGTGGAATTCTCTCCCTGAATCAGTTGTACTGGCTGATACATTAGATAGCTTTAAGAAGGGGTTGGATAGCTTTATAGCAAGGGAGGGAATACAGGGTTATGACAGATAGCTCATAGTACAAGTTGATCCAGGGACTAGTCTGATTTTGATTTTTTCCATTTTGGATAAATTTTCCCCCCTGTGGAAATTGAAGAGGCTTCAGGTGGGGTTTTTTGCCTTCCTCTGATCAACTGGCAGTTAGGCAGGTTAAAAAAAGTTAAAAGGTTGAACTTGATGGACGAGTGTCTTTTTTCAACCTAACTTACTATGCACAAACGCGTTAGGCTTATGTGTACCCTAATAAAGTCTTTTTACCTTATCAAGACTTGAGCTTCTTCTTCAGTAGAAAATGGGCCTAACCCTGTGGACGCCTAGGGGCAGATTTATCAAGTGTCGAATTTCGAAGCATTACTTCGATTTTCGAAGTTGAAGTTTTTTTGAATCGAATTTGGGCATATTCGGTCGAAGTAAAATCGTTCGGTCGTACGATGAAGTCCGTCGAACTGAACGATTCGAACGATTTAATCGATCGATCAAACGATTTTACTTTGACTTCTAAAAACGTAGCCAGATGTTGTTCTAGGAGGTCCTCATAGGCTAACATAGCAATTTGGCAGGTTTAAGTTGGCGAAGTGTTGAATTCAAACTTTTTTAAAGAGACAGTACTTTGAATCGAAGTCTAAGTCAAATTTAGGCCTATGCGATGGTCGAAGTACCCAAAAATTAGTTTGAAATTCGAACTTTTCAAATTCGAAAATTCACTTCGACCCTTAGTAAATGTGCCCCTTACTGCATATGTTATGAATGTTCATATTTTCCCATTGGTTGAACCCTTGCTATTTGATAAAAATATCACATGTTGTTTTTTTATTCTGTGCTTCTCTCAGATTCCAGCAGAACTCATTAACAGCTTCTATTTTAGAGAAAGCCCAAAATGGTATCAAGTATGTCTAATTATACATACTTGGAAAGCAAAGCCTCATCCATTGAATCACCGTTGAGTCATCAGTCAATCAACACTTGGCATGGCTTGTTAAGCCTTAGTGAATTTGTTTTTTGTGGTGATCATACAGAAGAAAAAAAATCCTCTTCCCAGTGCGTAATGAGTACTTTCCATTTTCTCTGAATGCATGAGACACATAGCTTGAATGGGAGAGACCTTTTATTCAGCTTACATGACATTCTTTCTCTGAAATGTCATGGCAGGTGTCATTCAATTGAGTTTTAATAGTTTACTGTTTTAATAGAAAGTGCACCCTCACAAACTTTTTAAACTTTAAGTGTGTGTAATGGGATCACACAAATTCAATCAGTCGGCTTGTTTATACCAAGCACAATGCATTTCTCCAAAGCATTACAGGTAAAAGGGCAATTCAAAGCAGTCTCTCTAGTTTTTCTGTTTTCATTATTTTTGACTTGTGCAACTGCAATCTTCGTTTTTTTAATAAGCTGTCACTGCTACAAGGTATTTGTTAGAGGCATAGCTATTATTTTTAGCTAAATTGGGTATGTTTATTTCTGGCAGGTTGTCCAGTAACAATGCACATGTAGTTCAGAGAGAAAACTAAAACATTTATTGGATAGCCTGCTAAAGCTTAGAAACAGACACCTTTACAGTATAAGAAAGTTATTTCAGTTAGGCCTTAGGGGCAAATGTGAGATGTGAGTGAAGAATAACACCTAGCCATTGGCTGTCTCTTAGCTACTTTTTTATGGTGATGCCACTGATATTTATGTATAAAGGCCGGCAGGTAATAATTATTGAGTGGAAATACGAGTTCTGGTTTGGAGATGTTTTAGTGGCAAAATGTATGTTTTGTTCATGTTTACTAAAGTGCAATGCCCCTAATTTCTTTGTGATAGCTGGCAGGATTTATGTAAGCATAAAAAGATGTAATATCAATTTTAATTGGCAGCAATTTTGGTCAACTCCAGTTTATCCTATAAAAAAATGGTAGGTTTTTGGCACCATTGTAAAAGACAACAAAGCACCATCTGCCATGTTTTCTGCACTCTGCATCCT
Organism: Xenopus petersii; assembly: GCA_038501925.1. Classification (NCBI taxonomy): domain Eukaryota; kingdom Metazoa; phylum Chordata; class Amphibia; order Anura; family Pipidae; genus Xenopus; species Xenopus petersii. The sequence goes on from CM076680.1 coordinate 81,954,015, forward strand.
GCCCTATAAAAAGTACCAAAACAGAGTGCAGAGACCTGTATTCCTCCTTGAATACAGCACTGTCTGCAGTCAGCAACACTGTATTCATGTGGGACAGAGTGACAGAGGCACCCCCCTACTCATCTCCTAAATTGATAGTAGTTGAGTATTATGACATTACATTTGAATTATGGCCAATTAATGTCAATATCAACACTAATTTTCCATTTATATAGTCAAGTCACTTGACAATTATGGGTTATATTTTCAACATTGGAATTGTGGAAGTTTTTAATGTCATTTGAACTTGAATTTTCCCACTTCAAGATTCAATATTCAAGAATTCTTAAGCAAAAAAAAAAATCAGAAACAAAAAACTCAACCTCAAAAAGCTGACCAGTTTCTGTAGAAGTCAATGGAAGGTACATTTTCAAAATTCAAGATATTTGAAATAAGTTTTAAAACAAGTTTTTGAGATCATTTTGAAATTTTGCAAAATCATAGAAAATTAAATTGGGTTGTAATTTTTGTTAAAGGGGATGAAAAGGCAAAAAAAATAAATCCCATTTTTACTTTCTTTAATGAAGAAATCTATCTCCAATATACTTTAATAAAAAAAAAAAGTGTACAGTTTTTATAATAAACCTGACTGTATGCAGTGAAATTCCCCCTTCGTTTTATTTGCTCTGACTGCTGTGGATAGAAACTTCAGACGGTTCCTAACTGCTTTACAATCATACTTTTAAACAGCCCCCACCTTACTTCCCAGAACTCGAGCAGCTTAGTTTGTTTCCTTGTAGAGCAGCCGGCAACTGTGTAGAGATTCATATCAGCAGACCCAGTACAGCCTGAATATTATGATTATTAATCAGTCTTGCTTCTGGCAGATATTATTTCACTTGTACTGTTTTTATAATGTATGACAATCCCTAAGTTTAGCCTCCCAACTGAAGCCCAGACCACATCGAGCATGTGCATGGTCTTGGTCTTGCAAAGATGTTTAGCAAAGTTACAAGACAGCCCCCTGCGGCCAACTTTGAAAGCATAAATCATTTGTTTTATTAGGCTTCTGTTTAGTATACAAAATACAGCATTTCTAGCATTATTCTATTGTAAACTTTAGTTTCTCTTAAGGGGACATTAACCTTGCGTTTCCTAATATGATTATACATGTTGAAATATTTGAAGTTAGTGTATATTTTGGATCCAGTACTTGTTCTGTAACAGCTGGAGGCGCCACTCACATAGAGGAATATGTTATTATCCAATAGTACATATCAGTCTGAGGCACTCCAGCAGTCTCTGAATAGCTACTGCAGGCAGTTGTGATATATGCTATTGGATAATGAGAAGAATGTATGCTCCTCCATCGTCACAAAACTATACTTGCTTTTTGTTAAACTGGTTAGTTGTTCTCTGATACCTGGTAGGCAACTTAGCTACGAAAGTGCATCAGGAGGATTTTTTTCGGTTAAATCACATTTTGCTTTATCTAAGGTTGAAGGAAGTTGTTCATAGTTGTCAACCCCCTCCCCCCACTTAGTCAGGAGTCACTCCGGTCACTAAACGGAATTCCCCAAGTTTTTAAGGCTTTTTTTTAAGGTGATTCAGCGGCATTCAGCCAGTAAGTATTCACTGTTGTCAGCAGGAGCAATTGTGCATAAAGCTAACACTATGGGGCCGATTCACTCAGCTCGAGTGAAGGGTTCGAATGAAAAATACTTCAAATTTCGAAGTATTTTTTGGGTACTTCGACCATCGAATGGGCTACTTCGACCTTCGACTACGACCTTCGACTTCGATTCGAACGATTCGAAGTAAAAATCGTTCGACTATTCGACTATTCGATAGTCGAAGTACTTGCCCTTTAAAAAAAACTTCGACCCCCTACTTCGGCAGATAAAACCTACCGAAGTCAATGTTAGCCTATGGGGAAGGTCCCCATAGGCTTGCTAAGCTTTTTTTGATCGAAGGATTTTCGTTCGATCGTTGGATTAAAATCCTTCGAATCGTTCGATTCGAAGGATTTAATCGTTCGACCGAACGAAAAATCCTTCGATCGATCGATCGAACGTTTAGCGCTAAATCCTTCGACTTCGATATTCGAAGTCGAAGGATTTCAATTCGAGGGTCGAATTTCGAAGTATTTTTAACTTCGAAATTCGACCCTTAGTGAATCTGCCCCTATGTTTCCAGCACTATGTTTCACATATATAACCCACATGCCCATAGCATTGTGGGTAAATTTTAATGAAGCAGCGAAATTAAATCTTGACATGAATTCACAATGATGCTACCATGATATATTAATTCATGCCAGCACCTTAATTTAAGTTTAATATAATGGAACCTGAGGCACAGTGATATATGTGACTTTCTCAAGGTAAAACTTTGCTGACACCGGTATCACTCTTTTAGAAATAAGATCTAGCAAGACAGATAAGGGTCCTAGCCAGTGACTCACCGTTCTAATAGCTTTTAATAGAATGAACTGGCTACTAGCTGGATTTCAGATGTACAAAAAGGAAAATGCATTAGACTGAAAACAGAAAACGCTCCAACTTGAAATTCCTGCTCGGTTGTCAGTCCTGTGCTTGTGCAGCTGTAAGTGTGGGGTTAGCAGGAGGGCAATATTCACAGCATGGTTCATTAGACTTCCTTCCCCATCTCGCCTCTGCATTTCCAAGCCAACGGAATCCTTGAACTGGTGATGTCACACTGCTGATGCACAGGGAACCTTATATGAACCATTTCAAATGTTCTGAAGTGTTTTGCTAAAAAACGAAGGCACTGTACCATTAAATATGAACTACAGGAATTAAAAAAGATGTTCTGAAATTAAAGGGGCACTTGTGCCATGATTTAATTATCTCTATAATGAATACAATGAATAATGAATGGGCATTGCACTTTAGTTGTTTGCTGATATGTAATTTATGAAGAATTATAGCCCGACAAAAAAGGTTAGAAATGCAGTACCTTATACCTTCAATTCACAGTACATTCCTGAGATAGCAACTCTATAGCATTAATAATAAATGCCCCTGAAATTGCTCCTGATGCTCTCCATCTATTATGTCTTGGTCAGTCTGCATCCATGTGCCTAAAGGACAGGACATACTCAGTAAAGTTTCAGAACATCAACCCACTGACACACCATTCAAAGCCCATGTAAACACTAGGGGGCCCATTTACTTAGCTCAAGGGAAGGAATAGAAAAAAAAACTTCGAATTTTGAGTGTTTTTTTTGGCTACTTCGACCATCGAATTGGCTACTTCGACCTTCGACTATGACTTTGACTTCGAATCGAACGATTCAAACTAAAAATCCTTCGAATATTCGTTAATTAACCCTCGATATTTGACCTTTGGTAAATCTGCTCCCATGCATGTAGCATGTACAGTAATAAGTCAAATCAATTGGAATTGCTGTATTTTTTTCTTCTTGAAGACGTTTCACTAATTATGCATCTGGCTTCTCTATTTAAACTTGGGTTTTCTGTTTTTACATATTTGGCTTCTTTGAAGCCTCTTTTGAACCAAACCTCCTCCCTTTCCAGAATTTGAACTTTGTAGTCTTCAATTGAGTCCTGACCTAAGGAGCTGGCTCTCCTGTACTGCGTCATACTTTGTGTAATTGTTGTTTAGTTTCTCCTACATACAGTACAAGTCAGACATTCCTCACTGCACTGCACCACATACATAGAGTTACTCTTCTTATGCTTTAGTATTGGGTCTTTTGGGTGAATCAGTTGCTTCCTCAGTGTGTCGTTGGGATACAGGGATGTGGTGTTTATTAAAGATCCTTCTAAGTTTTTCAGACACCCTGCTACATATGGGAGGACCAAGTTATTTTGTTTGTCCTTCTTTCCACCTTCACTGGTATTTTTGTCTCTCCTTTACCGGTTTCAACAAAGGCACAATCTCTGAGATGTTCCAACTCTTTCACTGTAGTTTCTGTGCTGGTTGGGAACTTTTCTGCTCTGTGGTATAGTATTCTGATAACCGCCATTTTGGGAACTAGTGGATAGTGAAATTCAAATAGCAGGTGCTGGTCCTTTAGACCTCTACTTCTGTGAGCAACACCATGTTTCATCTATCTGTTTCAAGAACAACATGGAGACATAACTGCACAGATTAGGTGAAATACTCATGTTAGGATTATTTTGCATTTACTGGGCTACTGGCCCTGGAGAGCCAGAGAAAAACTAATTGGGTGATATAAAATACAACTGTTTACCCCTTGTTTTTATGCTACACAATCCTCTATTTCAAATCTAGTCCTGCCGTTTCTGTGCGTATCTCTAAGTCTATTGTGCCTATTCTGCATGGCTAAAGGACCCAAGTAGAGAGCCTTAAACATAATTTACATCACCTATACATTTTCCTATTTCTAAACAACATTTAAAGGACAAGGAAAGGCTGCCAATATGTTAGACATATACGTTAGTCCAATATGAAGTTTATTTCTTGGGCCACTGTTCCTTTTTGAAAAAAAAAGTGCCATGCCACCATCTTCTATTCCTAGGGATCCCTTTATTAGACTTGGGCATGCACAAAGGGTCAGTCCTTGGATATAGAAGTAAAACACTTTATAAAGTGTAAAACTTTATAAATGTAGTGATTTTATCCATTAAGGGGTGTCTGACATTTTGCCCCCCCCCCAGTGAATTAGCCTTTTCTTGTCCTTTTTGAAAATCCAAACAATTTTTTGCTCATTGCATTGGTTTTATGGTAAACTCTTCTGACTTACTGTTTTTTTTTCTTGAAAATCCTCTTTCATGTCAGCTTTGGAAGGCAAAGATTGCAAGTGCTCATGAGAGCTTTATTTCTTTGCTCTAGTTTTAATACTTTTAAATTAGCTCCCTAATGAAGGTTCTTGTCACATTCTAAATGTAATTTTCCATTAGCTTCACTAATGCAGAGAGTTTGGGCTTATCTAGACATACTCTGTGTGGTTCTGCGTATATTTACTCATATGCAGTTCATTTGCAGGAAATATGTTCTTCTCCACAGTTTGTTATAGTGCTAGGGGCGAGCCGACCTGTTCACATTTTTTTTTCCGCATAAGCTGCACACTTCACTTTCTTACATCTTATCTCTTCCCACTGTGAATTAAATTTGATGTTCAGTTTTCTCAGGCAGATCATTAGACCAACTAAAAACCTCTCTAGCATTTCAACTGGCCAGATACCGTACTCCAGAAATGATGAGATAAACATATGTCTTGTAAGTACAATACAGGAATTTTCAGTTCCTTTAGACATACTATTTATATAGTACATTTAGAGTACATTTAAATACATTTAATCAGGTCAAGGAAAGCCAATCTTGAGCCACACAGTGACTAAATTAAATGTGGGGAGCCTCCCTTTGTTATGAAGTATAATTTGTTTTTCAATAGTTACGTTGCAGTGGAACTTCTAGCTTTTGTGGCCACAGTTTTATCATCTAGTGACCATTTTCTTATAATATCTGCTTTTCTGTAAAATAGTGCATCATGCATTTACCAATATCCTTTCTTGGTTCTAAACTTTGGTGATTGACTTATTGTGGGGGTCTAAAACAAAGCAGCTGCCCATCTTAATTTATTGCTGACCAGTACCTGACCGCTCCTCTACCCCCCATGGAGCACATTTACTAAAGAGTGAAACTGAAAATTTGGAGTAATTTCACCAAAAATGAAGATTACCCTCAACATCATTTATTTATTCAAAATACCTGTGAATACAAATACAATTTACTTCTCCTTGCAATTTAGAGGTGAAATTATTCCAGTGAATATTCTCCAATTTACTCTGAGCACAAAAACTAATTTTCGCCAAGAGAAATTTCTCCAGGTTCAGGCTGGCAAACTACCATTTTAAAGGGGAACGATCGTGAAAATGAGAATTTAAAACAAGCTTCCGCATACTGAAATAAAAATCTTTGTTAATACAATCAATTAAATATTCTGCATTGTTTCTGAAATAAACAAGTTTATGTTCACTAATCCTCTCTCAGCATCTGTTTATCTTCCTTCTGTCTTCATGCAGCAGTTGGGTGTCAGATATTCATTGACAGTTAGATCCAATATATCTTATAGAGGATTGTAATTTATGAAGAATTATATCCAGACAAATTCTGCTTGTAGAGAGACAGGATTTTTGGTGATTTTAGTAGAATGAGCTCTAATATATCTTCTAGGTAAAGGAGATCCCCTATACCATATATTGCATCTAACTGTCAATGATTATATGATGCCCAACTCCTATATGAAGAGAGAATGAAGAGAAACAGATGCTGAGAGAGGAATAGTGAAGATCAACTTGATTATTTCAGAAACTGTACAGAATTTGTAATTGATTGTATTTACCGTAGTAAGTTTCTTATTTCAGTAGCTGAAGCTAATATTAAATTATAATTTTTGCGAAAGTTCCCCTTTAAGGATAAAACAGCCACTATTGAATCTCTTTAACTACATTATCCTCTCCAAGATAATTCTCCATAATTAATTTTTTCATGGTGAAAATTCTCTAGAGAATTTTCCCTACTACAATTTTATGGGGAAATATATTGGCGGATTTTCACAGAGAAATTACGACAGGAGAAAATTCACCACTCTACAAACAATTGGTAATGGTGCTTTACAAGCAAACAAAGCTAGATTGTACATCGGAGAGAGTTGGGGATCCTATCTACTGATTAAAACAATTTTCTGTTTCTGTTTAAACACATTCATCTGACATGATCATGTCATGATAGTTATATTCTCAGTATCCAGAAGTGGAACATCTAGTACATCTGATAACATTTTAATGGGATCATTTAGGGCACTGTTGAAGCTTCCTTGTGCTTTTAAGTAATTGCAGTTCTCAAAACAAGTATAAATATCAGACAACAACCCAAAGCAGGAAAAAATCTCTTTGTTCTTAGCTTTTCTAATAATAATCGTCAGTCTAGCTAGAAAGCTATAAATCAGTTCCCAAGAGTATAATCACCCACATGCCGTTATAATATTACACCATTAATGTTAAGACAAGAAATGACAATGAAGGAAATCCCACTGCAGTGTAATTTGTGTGCTTGCATTCTTTGTGACTTCTGAAAAAATAGATAGTGAAGCCCTAAAAAAGATTTGATATCACTGTACGTAAAAAGGGAAATTTGAAAAAAAGTTTAAGGCACCTGATAAACTGAAAATGCCTATTATAGGCTCAAGGTACTGTATTTCTATAATGGCTACAGCATGATTGTGGATTGTCAAGAATAAGGCTAAATCTCTTTGGTAGTCCTTTTCCATCCAGAGGTGTTGATTTTTGCATTCATCCACTAGTAACCATCGTCTAGGGGAAATTCCTGAATTATCATCTGTAATAAAAGCAAACCTAGTTGATTATACTGACGGGGTCGGTAATGTTTTGGAAATGATTCAAAAATTATAAGTGTTCCAAGATTAATATTTGTACAGGTAGGGGACCTGTTATCTAAAAAGCTCAGGACCTAAAGCGTTCCGGATAAGGGATCTTTCCGTAATTTGGATCACCATATCATAAGTCTACAAAAATGTATTTAAACATTAAATAAACCCAAATAGGCTGGTTTTGCTTCCAATAAGGATTAATTATATCTTAGCTTGGATCAAATATAAGGTACTGTTTTATTATTACAGAGAAAAAGTAAATCATGTTTTAAAAATGCCATTATTTGTTTATAATAGAGTCTACGGGAGATGGCCTTTTCGTAATTTCGTAGCTTTCTTGATAACAGGTTTCCAATAAGCGGATCCCATACCTGTACGACCACTTTTCCCACGCTTAGACAGCAATAGAACCATGTTATCAATTATGGTTCAATTATGGATAATCTGAACACTCATTTTTTCAATTCATGAAACTTTAACAAAAAATAAACAGGGTAATATATCTCTTTCCAGGGAAGCTGATGTCATTCTTGCTGTTAGCCAACCTTCAGCCAGCCAGACTCTTCTGCAACTATTGCATGCACTGCAATGGACATCTTCTTGCCCACAGACACATACATATTAGACAGGAAGACATTCATGGACTTTCTCTTGTGATAACTGAATACTGTCTTTACTAAGCACTACATTTCTTCTTGCTTTATCACAAAGTAATTCTGGTTTCTTTTAGGTACACATTTACTGCCTACTGCACTGAGGATCATGGAGACACTTGGTCCAAAACATATCATTAGATGTATATCTAATAAAGTGGTTTTGTGATTTATTATTTATTATATGGCATCATACATTGCATCTTGATGAATATGTTCTGATTACATTTGTCTTGAATAATTTGCTTTGTGATTTTTACATGTTATTAAGCATTTCATTATTTTTTTACTGCATGGGGTGGATAACCCATAAAGTTTTAATGGTTCTGGTTATCATTATTGAGTGCTGTTCTAGTTGTATTCTTTCTTTCTTCTCCCAAGCCCCTTTTTATTTTCCCACAGGATCTCTTCCCTGGCCCCTAGAAGAACTATATCCCTGAGTTGCATTAGCACCACACATATAAAGCTTTGTGAAGCAATGTGATCTTTTCAAGTACAGATGTGATATACTTTCTGCTCACATACCCTTGCACAAACTGATAAGGTTTCTTTTGAATCATACCTCCATTATGCATCCTTTAGCATTACTTCTTATAGATAATATCATGAAAAGAACAGAATAATTTACCTTGGCAGCACTCATGTGGGAGTTGGCCTTTTGCCACTGGGTTGGGTTTTGATAAAGCTTCATGTCAGAAAATCCATTCCATGCACATACAGTACGTGTTTGCAATGCCTTAGAACACTTCAACCTTGTCCTTATCGACTTTCATTTGAAAAATGCAACTAACTGCACATACAGTGCACACAATAAAATACATATTAATCATTTCCCTATTAAGTTGCTTGAAATGTAGCTTTATTCTTTTAAAGCTTCTAAAGCTTCTCAGGGGCACCATGTTTGTTTAAGGTTCAGCATCAAATTCCATCTTTGCATTTTTAAGCACAGAACATATGCCTTACTTGGTAGTTCTCCTATCATTGTGGGCACTGTATATTTGCCTCACAGAATTGTTGTCTCCATTGCTTTTTTCTTTTTTGCATCACCTGTTTATCGTCTGTGTTTCTCTGTGTAATGAGACTGCAGCATGTGAATACTCAATTTGGTGAAAGAATAGTGCTTGGCTATCTCTACTTGTGACCTCACATTTATACTTTGTGAGGTTGTCTGTTGGTGTGTACTTCCAAGTTTTGCCTCTTTGCTGCATTCCTTGACATCTGTCTGAACTTGTTATTGTGTGTATGCTGTCTGCCCTTGATTTTCAACTTGCCTACTGTACCTGCTCTTGTTTTACATTTGGCTGCATGTTTGGCACTCCCAATATACATTTCCTGCAGGTCTGTTTTGGATATTTTCAAGAGACACCCTGTCTGATTTGCTGACTTGCATTCCGACAATAAGTTTTCAGCCATAAAATGAGAACTATAGGTTCTGAATTTTTACATTACCAGCAGAAAACTCTGAATATATCATAATAAGTGGCATATCAAATAATCTTACCAAAAGGGCATATACGTATGAGCACATATTGCCCTTGAGGCATCATTTTGGAATGTTAAAGGCGTGGTTCACCCTCTAGTAAACTTTTAGTAAGTTATAGAATGGCTAATTCTAAGCAACTTTTCAATTGGCCTTCATTTTTTCCCACCCTCTCTCCTTGTTTGGCCAGTAGTCTGTAATGTGTCACCATTTCCATGGTGCTACCCATTGTTCAGTAATCAACTATCCGCTACACTTCTTGGGTAGTATCTCCTTAATTTTTAGTAGTGTACAGAAAAATATAGTATTTATGGTAAACCATGTTTTAGCCTTCCAGTGTCACACACCACCAATGATTATGCCCCTCTATGTAGCAGGGTCAGCAGATGGGGCTAGGCATATATGCTCAGAGACCACATTTGGGGAAAGAGTCTCATGTCAGTGGATCGAAAATGGCACCTGCAGTTAGGAATAGAGTCACCAATTTGGAAAGACTAGTAATGCAAAAGAAAGCATTTTTGGCCAGACGGGATATAGTATTTTGGAACAGCCAAAGTAATTGCAGTCATTGGGTAAAGTATGACTATGAATATTTAACACCTGCCTCAATAATTGTCATAGGATCACGGTGACTAGCATTTGCTAACATGATTCTCAGAAAGATATACCAGAGCCTGCCTGTTGTGGAACTTCTGTATGGCAGGTTGGTGGCAGAGGTGGTTTTTATGATGATCATGCAGGGAACACTCTGCATAGCAACTTGGGAAAGAATTTTCTTATGAATCACTCAGGGATAATACAGAGCACATTTAACAGTGTAGAAGTTTAAGGACAATATGGTGGAAAAACAAAAAGAAAACAGAAACAACAGAGTGCAGTAATACAACAGCACCAATCATTGTAATCATACATTAACAAAACTCACAGCACCACCTTGTGACCATTTTAATATTCTAGTGTATAAGCATGAATGCTGTTGCATGCATTCCAACACAGGTATGGTGCATTTCTTTTCCTATTGATGAAAATGTTTGTTGCTGGATATAGCTTCCGGTGTTACTCCACCAGTGGAGAGAATGCTACTAAAGGAAAAAAGGAAAGATTTCCTGCCACTCAGTTGAACTGAACAAGGCAGTTGGATGAGCATTTTCTAAAATACAGTATTTTGTTAATCCAATTGCAGCGAAATATTATAATTATCACAAACACATAAATCACATACATATTCTGCAGAACTATACAATAAATGGGTGTATATCTTGAACATACGATACCATACAATGGATTGAAGCCTAAGGATTAACATTCAAATACAAATGTAAAGTGCATAGGCTCAGCCCCTTAAACAAATGGCCAAGAGACCTTCAATAATCAAAGATAGAATATTAAAAATGAATAATTCAAAGCCTACTTGCCTGTTTCAGTATCCACGCATGTTACTGTTCAATACGATGGTTATTCATCTACATCTATTCAGTCAAATCCCTTGTGAATATTGCATTTCACTTCATTACTTCGTTACTTCGTTACTGCATAAAACTCACAGGGTTATTCTCAAAGTTTCTTGAATTCTACTGTACACGATTATCACTGTTCTTAGGAGCCTTGTATTTATGTTATATACAGTATTACTTACCCAAATATTTCAGTTTTACTCTTCTGAAGAGTAATGCTCAATGATTTCTATGAGTTACATACATTATTATTATTATTGATGTAAACAGAAAAGTTATAATCTTTTTTTGGAGATTTGGGGATCGTTGATGAAAACCACTTGAGATGTGTTTTAAGAAAATCATAACTTGATAACTTTGATAAAAATGATCAACAGTCTCATTTTTGTGGTTTCGAGGTTTTTGAAACCACGACTAATCTTACTTTCTGTAAAACCATGACATTTTTTAAAAAGCATGAATGGGAAAAGTTGCAGAAACCGCAACTTTCTCGAGTTGTCGTACAACTTTTTCTTATTGTACTACAAAAGTCAGCGTCTAAAACCACTAATCAAAGAAAGATCTTCCAGTTGTAAAATGTACCTTTGCTATTGATTTCTACATGTTTTCTACGTGGAGTATTTTCGTATTTGGAATTGTTGCAAATATGTCACATAATAAATCCCGAAAAAGTCACTCTCCCGCGCTTGTTCTGTATTTTTAGCATCAAAAAGCTTGATATGAAACAGTCGGGCTTAATAAATCAGCTCCATAGACACTTATGTTTAGGGGTTCTCCACCAGCCTACCACAGCATTTTAGCAATTAAGGTCTGTTTCACTAAATATATCATAATACAAAGCTAATAAGCCATTAATTCAGATTCATATTACATGCATTTAATAACCATCCCTGTAGAATCGGCTTCTGTGACAGACAAATCTCATTTTCTGCTTGATGATAGTCATTTCAAGTGAAATAGATAGATACAGGAGAGAAACTTAATAATAAATAGTGACATGACCACAATGATGAAAAATCTCTCTCAAAAGAAATAATCATCGTTACTGGAACAGTAATGCTATTTCAAATATTTTTATAAATATGTTTATCTGTTTATTGACACTTGATTGGCCTTAGGAGTTAAGCCTTTCCTGGATGTCTTCTCGGATGGCATTTTTTATAGGCCAGCAGGCTGTCTAATTATTATTTTTGATGATGTATGATGACTGAAACAAAGTCAGTCAGTCTTGTTTATTTCACCTCTATTTATTTAGTCTTTTTATACTTATATTTTCATATATACTATAGGATATGTAGAGACTGTTTAAAATGTGTAATAATAAATGATAATGTGCAGCAGTGGTTTCAACACACTTAAGTGAAATATTGCTAATATACACGGCAAATGCTAGACTGCAAGACTGTTAAAACACTACATTTTAGGGTCTGGGCACACAGGCAGATTCGGGGAAATTAGTCGCCAGGCGACAAATCTCCTCTTCTTCATGGCGACTAATCTCCCCGATATGCCTTCACCTGCCTTCAACTGACTTCCGCCGACTAAAATGTAAAACGCCTGGGGGCAGGCTCACGGAACACTTCGTTTCCCAAAGTCGCCCGTAATTGCCTCACGTGGAAACCTCGGACGCGACTTCGGAAAACGAAGCACTCCGTGTGCCTGTGCCCAGGCGATTTACATTTTAGCCGGCGAAAGTCAGTTGGGGGAGATTAGTCGCAGCGAAGAAGAAGAGATTTGTCATCTGGCGAATAATCTCACCGAATCTGCCCGTGTGGCCAGACCCATACACATGCACTTTACGGTTATGGTAATTTCGATAGTAGTACATGTTAGCTAGAGTACATATGACTTATTGTAATTTACTGTATTTAGAAGACAGACCTTTCTGTAACTTAAATGTATATAGCTAGAGTAAACAGAACTTTATTGTAACTTTATTTTATCATTGTATTATTAATTGTCTAGTCTGTGAAGAAGGCACTTAATTAACAATTTTCTTGTACTGTACTCTGTACATAGACAATACAACTTTAAATCTTGAATACATAAATATTTTATATGTTATAGTTCTTGGTGAGGTAATAGGGGCATTGGGAATGACAGGTGCAAAATCTGCTCCATTAACCCCCAGTATCCAATCAGCATGCAACATTTCGTGGCCTGAAAACTAAAATTTAATTGGTTTCTCTGAGTAAATAGACTTGGAATAAAATCATCTGTTTATGCTTTAACCCCTTAGGGCAGGGACACATGGTGCATTTTCTCTGCTGGCATGAATAAACTGCCTTCAGCAGGGCATGTAAATGTGAGTTTACATGTATACACAAAACTTGTATCCACTCTGATACTTCTGTCAGTGCATTTGCAGACACTTTGTGGAAGGTAGCAGTGCATTGCTGAAAAGGGCGAAAACTAATATCTATGAAAGCTGTCAATTTAATCTAAATTAAGAATGTTGAGTCACCTCTAGTCCTCTTCTATTGTCCCTAATTTATGTGTGATGTATACATTTCATTTTCCCTCTCCCGTCCTTGCTTATTGTAGTCTGTTTTATAGCTTTAGGAAGGGATCCATGACTTGTCTCTTCTCTTAATAAATGTGAACATCTAACAATAATCTATTTGTTGGCCACTTCGTAGACTGGTTGGATAATGAAAAACAATCTACCAAGCCTATTTACAGCATGTTATGGATAGTTTGGAACAATGCTGAAGTGTGAAGATGCTGGAGAAGATATTTTCAAGCAGTGTACTAATTTGTTTGTTGTATAAGAGTAGTGCCTTTTGTGCTACAGAATTCATTGGACACTGCATTTTCAATACCCTACAGTATAGTTCATTTGTGCTAAGTACAAAATCCTGATGCATATTGCTAATATTTTTTTAACCTTCAGTGCAACATATTTCACAGAATCAGGTGTATTTTAGGAGCATGTTGAGGTACCCACAATGACATCACTTCCAGCAGGGGGTGTCAATAACTGCATAAGCACCTGCTCATTTGGTGCAAGTAAGTTGTGGCTATGAATGCACTTAAAAAGAACATGTGATTCTTTACTGTATCTCCTTAATTGATCGTTACTTTTGTTAGGGTCAAGTAACCTGCACAGAGAGACCTGTAAAACGAGGATGAAGAAAGGATGGAGAGAGTGAAGTTCAAGCTGAAGGAAATCTGAAGGGTTCATACATTCACCTATAATTTTGCATTTGACTTTTATGTTTACATTAAGGGGCAAAATTTACTTAAGGTCGAATATCGAGGGTTAATTAACCCTCGATATTTGACTGCCGAATTGAAATCCTTCGACTTCGATATTTGGTCGAAGTACCCAAAAAAAAACATTCAAAATTTGAAGTTTTTTTTCCCTCTATTCCTTCACTCGAGCTAAGTAAATGGGCCCCAAAAAGTTGAGGCATAGAATAAATTATGGTCTGAAACAATTACAAGTGATTGCCCCCCCATATATCAATACACAATTTCTTCGGCACACCACTTACCTGTACTTAGTTGGTATTGTAAAGTTTATAGCACATAAAAAAGCAGCTAGTGCAGAACAATATACCTCTGGTAAATCACAAGGGCTTATGTATTGCTGTAACTATGGCAAGCTGCAAATAGCAGCTCATACCTTTTCAAAGTCTGCCTAGTCATTTCGGTGAAAATTCTCACATAAGCAGCATACTTTGTATCACAGTGTGAGACACATTTTTGGGAGAAGGAAGCAACAAGGAACGAAAGACAGCTCATGCAAAGACAAGGCACAGATACTTAAACTCCTAGGCAGTCTGATTGTAGCAGGCACAGCTGACTTTGAAACATTCACAGGAACAGCAATGTTAATGTCACAAGCCTACCACTTGATGGGCACATATTTTATAGTAAAAGTACTCAGGTATATCACTAAGCACTGTTTATAAAGATATAATTTACAGGATATTAATGGCTCGTTTGCGATATATATATATATATATATATATATATACATATGTATATGTATATATATATATATATATATATATATTCACAAGACTGGAGCACTCATGTATGCAAAGACAGCTGCCTGGGTGCAGTATTCAAAAATTATGTAAACCAATTATTGTACAAAAACCGCACTCTCAGGTCTTCTCAAAGGTGTAAAAAAAGAAAATATTTATTTCGGTCTAAATAAATATTTTCTTTTTTTACACCTTTGAGAAGACCTGAGAGTGCGGTTTTTGTACAATAATTGGTTTATATATATATATATATATATATATATATATATAATATATATTACCTTCTCAATATCATATTTACGTATCACGAACTCCAAGCATGGAATATAATCATAAATTAAAATGTTTTTTTTTGTTGGATATATTTTATTTAGCACAATAGACAGCCTGTCTAAACACAGGTATATATTGCACTGTTAAAGATGAAGTCTAAACAAAGATTTGTAATACATTAATATTACATTTTCATATCCCTAATGAAAAAAAAAAAGCTAAACGGCTCCACATTCTGTTGTGAGGTTTGTTGTCAGCAAAAATCGTTCTACATTGAAAGTTGCCTAGAGGAAATGTGTTTAATGTATAAGCAGCTTGCATTATGCCTTCCATATGCATAACGTCCATCTGCCATTTTTTTGCCTTTGCCCCACAACATCAAATTCTCTGTGGAAACAATTATTTTAATGCCAACGGCGAAAGTAGAAACATTACTTCTCAACTTCAAACTAGATTAAACTTAAATGGAGTTGGTAAATACATTTCTTTTTTTTTTTACATTTAATGGTGGTTTTAGAAACTCAGATGTTTCTTATTTGATATATTAGTGTGCCACTTCCTATAACGTACACTTTAAGATGCACAAAGTTCCACCACAATTCCCTATTTTACCATGTTGGAGTGTAGATGATGAGCAGACCACATTAGAATGCAAAAGCAATGCAGAAATAAAAAAAAAAAGCCGCAGAAACAAATATTTATAGATATACAGCATATACTCATAAATGGACACATATAAAGCAAACCAGCATCAATGTGAATATTTGAATATAAAAATGGTATGCATAATCTGCATGGAGTTTTTATATATTAATTTAGGTGCTGAAAAGCACAAATGAATCACAGTAATACCCTGTTTAATGCAGTTCATGGCAAATGTCCTTGAACAGAGTGTATCTCTTATTTTTATTTCTATTTACACCGTATTTTAACATTAACAAGAACCATAGGTTCTGGATTTTCTGCTTAAATAAAGTAAAATAGTCATTCCACTGTCAGGTAATACACGAAGGATAGAATCTAATTGATTTCAGTATAATTGCATTTGAATTGTACAAATTTTTCAATGCTCATGCTAACTCAACTTTGCTTTTTGTATTGTTCATCTATACCAGGGATCCCCAACCTTTAGAACCCGTGAGCAACATTCAGAAGTAAAAGGAGTTGGGTAGCAACACTAGCATGAAAAATGTTCTTGGGGTGCCAAATAAGGGCTGTTATTGGCCACTGAGTAGCCCCTATGTGGATTGTCAACCTACATTGAGGCTCTGTTTGGCAATACATCTAGTTTTAATGCAGCCAAAACTTGCCTCCGAGCCTGAAATTCAAAAATAATCACCTGCTTTGATGCCGCTGGGAGCAACATCCAAGGGGTTGGAGAGCAACATGTTGCTTACGAGCTACTGGTTGGGGATCACTGATCTATACTATGTAGATTATTTTTGCATTAACCTCTATTACAATTATATTAACAATTCTTTCTGCCCTTGAATCTTCTCTGTCTTCTACCATATTCTATTCTACATTTCAATCACAAGCCCTATTAGTTGTAATATGCTGCAAGTTCTTCTATTTAGCCATAATTAACTTGTTTGTATAGCTGACATTTTGCAAATCAACAGCTGCTTCGAATATCACCTTTTGATCGGTCCCATCATTACTGTAACACATAACTGTGGGAGTTTGTAAATTCCTTTTATGGTATGCACATTAGGGGGCCGATTCACTAAATTCGAGTGAAGGGTTCGAATTAAAAAAACTTCGAATTTTGAAGTTTTTTTGGCCTACTTCGACCATCGAATGGGCTACTTCGACCTTCGACTACGAAAATCGAACGATTCGAACTAAAAATCGTTCGACTATTCGACCATTCGATAGTCGAAGTACTGTCTCTTTAAGAAAAACTTCGACCCCCTACTTCGGCAGCTAAAAGCTACCGAAGTCAATGTTAGCCTATGGGGAAGGTCCCCATAGGCTTGCCTGGGATTTTTTGATTGAAGGATTTTCCTTCGATCGTTGGATTAAAATCCTTTGAATCGTTCGATTCGAAGGATTTAATTGTTCGATCGAATGAAAAATCCTTTGATCGATCGATCGCAGGATTTGCGCTAAATCGTTCGACTTCGATATTCGAAGTTGAACGATTTTAGTTCCTAGTCGAATATCGAGGGTTAATTAACCCTCGATATTCGACCCATAGTGAATCGGCCCCTTAAAATCTATATAGGAATTGGAATTAATTTGTGCAGCATTACAATTCAGCCAGTTCTAAGTACTGTGTGCAAACAAAAGGGGTAATTTATGCATTAGTGCAGCCGGGACCAGAGGCAGCCCAGTTCAGCACAACCGATGGCCTTGTGATTGGGGACCCCTGTTCTATAGTATCCTAAGCCTTAGCGACGATGCAGCCATGTGGAGCAGAGTTGCCAACTTTTTATCTCTTTTTATAGGGCAATAAGCTTTGTTATTATTGGTTCAGTAATGTGACTGTCAGTATTGCTTCACAGAATGGATATTTTATGTGTTTTGTGAGTTTTTATTTTGTTGATAGAATAAATCCTATACTTAAAATCTTGTTTTCTGTCACAAGCATCTATTTTGTCATTAAAATCTAGCTTGGCATGCACGTTAGTTTTAGCATTATATATTCTGTCCAAATTTTTTTTTACATACAGTAATTCATTCTGTAAGTAACTTTACACATAAGTGCGCCTATTATATGGAGGTTATACATTTGTGAGACAGATTGCTTGTTAAAATGTACAGAATGGTGTTTGTAATATAATGACATCCTTTTGTGCACTAACCAGATTTTGTTCTCATTCTTTAACATGAATAAGTCTTTTGTATCTTTTTTTATTGGTGTATATCGTCACAAATACATATGTACCATGAGAGCCATTCATTCTCTGTACTAGTGATAGTTTTGTATACAGAGTGCATTTGGGACAAATGGCACCCCATATAAATGTTAAAGCTGGTGGTTCTTCTCATTGAACATGCTGAAAAAACACAAGGAGTATAGGGTAAGTGTGCAACAGAAGTATGTAATGATATAAAACAAATTAAAAAAGAAAGCAAAATACTGAGATATCTAACAAAAAAGATATCTTACAAGAAAATACCAGAAGACATAACAACAAGGAGCATGAATCTATCCAAGCTGGAATGTATCCCTCACAGTGCATTGACTTGTTTCTATGGCTGCTAGATTTTATTTCCAAAATGTGTCATAATACCCATGAGCTGTTTCATAAGGCTAAACTTTTATCGCTTTTTGCAATAGTAAAAATCTGTTTTTTTTGCTGCTTTTTTTTGCTGCACAAGTAGAGGGACTTTATAGTGTTTAAGCCAGATGTGAATATGGCTGAAAGCATATTTTAACAGTTATCTGATTTTACATCTATTTGCTGTAATGCAGATTCAAAGAAATAGAAAGGAAAGCCAGTTTAGTATGAAATTGCTTATGGAATATGAATGTTAAGGGTGTAAAACCATTTACATAAATAAAAAATTGCTTACAGGCACATTGGAATTTATCTCTTCCAATCCCTCATGTGGTGTCTGTGCCAAAGGCTTAGCAATAAAGTATGTAGGTTATATACTTAGCAAAGTATTCTGCTGTCACTTAAGAATGTGTGCTTATCAGCCAACTTCTTAAAGGAACAGTTCAGTGTAAAAAGGAAACTTGGTAAATAGATAGGCTGTGCAAATCATGTGTTTTCAATATAATTAGCTAACAATGTAATGTATAAAGACTGGGGTGACTGTATGTTTACCATAACAGAACAGAACACAAGTTCCTGCTTTTCAATAACTCTTAGTCAGCGACTTGAAGGGCCACATGGGACACAACTGTTCAGTTAGTTTGCAATTGATCCTTAGCATTCAGCTCAGATTGAAAAGCAAACCGTTATGACCCATATGGCCCCCCTCAAGTCTCTGATTGGTTACTGGTAGCCAATCAGAGAGCTGCAAAGCAGGAAGTTGGATCCTGGCTATTATGTTAGACTCCCCAACACTTCAGCTTTTATATATACCATTTTTGACTGCCCATATTGAAAACATTCTATTTTCCTATTTATTTACCCAGTTTCATGTTTAGACTGAACTGTTCCTAGGGAAAATAATACGAGATATATGTGTATGGGGCAGGCCATTTAAGTCTCTCAGATAATATTAAATCTTTGCTCTCATATAGGTTTCAGATAGTATGAAGCTACCTTGTAGCTTAGCATTAAATAGACTCAAAGTCTTTAGGATGGTCTTCTGTCATCCACTATTGGTGTGTTTTTTTCAAATATGCAATTCTAACTGATTGCTTAAAATGCTCTTTTATAGATAAAATTAATTGTTTTTGTTTTTTGCCATTGACTAACTTTAAGGATTATGGCACACAGGGCAACAATGGTGGACACACAAGATCAGCCCCTTCATTTTTATCTGAGTATTTATGTGCACAATTATGTAAGAATTCCTGTGCCCAAGTTAGTTGGAGAGCATGTGAAAGTTCTTGTCCTCATAGTTGAGGTCTGTCCAAATCCAGGGGTCCAATGCAACATAATGTGCTTTATGCTTTTCTCATATAGGCAGAAAGATTCTTTTGCTGTTTGGAAGACTCCTGCACTGCATTGATTCATTAAATTGCCCCAACTACATCTGCATTCAGTGATGAAAGCTACAGTGGAGGGCTGAAAATAGCATTCTTGCAAAATTCTTGCAAAAAAGTATTTCATTTGTTTTTTTACAGAAGACTTTTATTTCCAAAATGTTTGTATCCTGGTCTGATATACTGAGCATTTTCCCCCAAAACAATCAAAATAAATTAATAATTAATTCATATAAACTTTATGATAACAATCCACATTAAAATATTATGTTCATGGTCATTGTGTATATGTTTGTTACTATGTACAGACAAATCTGAGTGTATAATATAATTCATATTATCTTTCCATTTGTATCATTTATAATATATATATAAATATTTACATGGAAAAGGCAATGTGCACACTGGGTACTTTTAAAAAAAATCTTTTATTTATCACACGTTAAAAAAGGGGTCACCATGGTATTGATAAATGTCTTAGGAAAGGACCAAAACAATGACCCCTTTTTTAAACATGTGATAAATAACAGTTTGTGATTTTTTTGTGTCATTTTTTGTATACTATTTTGCTTAAGGCTTAACGTGGTCTTCAAATAAATGTGATGAGTGGCTGTAGCTTCCTCACAGGGCTGGATTGAGAGTCAAAACAGGCCCTGGCATTTCAGGTACACAGAGGCCCAATCAGCCCACACAGAGGCCCAAACAGCCCCCACCAGCCCACTAAATACTGACTTTCTATGGCACCTTATAGCAGCCCCTCTGGCATTTGCCAGAACCCAGAGATTGCCAGTCCGGGCCTGCTTCCTCATTCTTCCTGTACTGGCTCCAAAACCAGAGAAAAATTGTAGACAAGCTACAAGAAAGTGCACAAGAGTTATATACAGTGCAGTATGTTTGAGAGGAGTGCATTAAGCACCCTCAAACCATGTTGGTATGCCCATGTCTAAAACTAAAAGCATTTAAGTGACACAAAGGCAGGACCATAAAAATAGTGCCCAATATAAGTGAATGATGATCCTCCTCAACACAGTGAGTTTCATCCTTTGTTGGCATTCAGAGCCTATATCTTAAAGCTGGCCATACACTATAAGATTCATTCGTTTTGCAAGGTGCCCAAATGAGTGGATCTTGCCCAATATGTTCACCAAAAGGTGGGTGATATTAGGCTAATCCGACCACAGCAAATAGCCGATGTGGTCCTTGATCGGGTGGGAAAATCAAATCTGTCTGATCAAGATCTGGCTGATTTTTGGCCAGATATTGATCTGGGAGGCCTGTCTGAGGGCTCCATACCCTGGCAGATACGCTGCCAAATCAGCATCTTAAATCTGTCTGTGTACGGCCACTTTAATTCTGCCACCTTGCAAAAATCTGTTCACCAATAAAGTGTGTTTCAGTTCATTGTGTGAAGATGCCTAATTATTTCACCAAAGGCCCTGTTTGTGCATTTTACAACAGTAGGAGGTTATTTACTAAAATCCGAATTTATCTCATTATTTTTATTAAAAAAACCACAACCAAACTCTCATTCCCAATTTTACCTTATTTATTATTAAAAAAGCTTGATTCAATCAGTTTAGGTAAAAACTCGATAAAATCAAGTGACAACCCGGATCGTACGATGTTTCATAGTTTTTTCCCAGAATCTCTCGATTTTTTTCAGGCTATTTCCTGAAAATCCTGAATATTTTGGATTTTGGCCTAAAAAGTCAGATTTTCTGACTAATTCCAGCGCAGACCACAGAAACTTCAAATAGGATAGGGATATCTGCCATTGACTTATACTCAACCTTTATTTGCAACTAGACATGTAAAGTCTTTGTTAGGTATTAGAGATGGCGCGAACTGTTCGCCGGCGAACTTGTTCGCGCGAACATCGGGTGTTCGCGCTCGCCGGAAGTTCGCGAACGTCGCGCGACGTTCGCCATTTTGGGTTCGCCATTGTTGGCGCTTTTTTTTGCCCTCTCACCCCAGACCAGCAGGTACATGGCAGCCAATCAGGAAGCTCTCCCCTGGACCACTCCCCTTCCCTATAAAAACCGAAGCCCTGCAGCTTTTTTTCACTCTGCCTGTGTGTGCTGAAGAGATAGTGTAGGGAGAGAGCTGCTGCCTGTTAGTGATTTCAGGGACAGTTGAAAGTTTGCTGGCTAGTAATCGTTTTGATACTGCTCTGTTATTGGAGGGACAGAAGTCTGCAGGGGTTTGAGGGACATTTAAGCTTAGGTAGCTTTGCTGGCTAGTAATCTACCTTCTACTGCAGTGCTCTGTATGTAGCTGCAGTGGGCAGCTGTCCTGCTTCTGATCTCATCTGCTGACTGCTGCAATAGCAATAGTCCTTGTAAGGACTGCTTTTATTTATTTTTTTGTTGTTTTACTACTACTACTACTACTACTACTACTACTACTACTACTATAAGAGCCCAGTGCTATTAGTCTAGCAGTGTTGGGGAGTGGGACTGGTGTGCTAATCTGCTGCTCCTAGTAGTTCAGCAGCACCAACTTTAATTTTTTTTTTTTTAATATTCATTCTTTTTTTATTTAACTTTTTTTTATTTTACTACCGCTGTAGTAGTGTATAAGTTGACCTTTTAGGCATTATTTGCCCTGTAGGCATTTTTTGCCCAGTGTGTTATTCAACCAACTGCTATCTAGCTGTGTGACCGTGTTCACATTCTGTCTAAATATCCATAATATTACCGTCTCCAGAAAAAACACCGGAGTGACTTTTTTCAAGCAGCCATAATAAATTTTACGTAATCCGTATCCATCGCTGTAGTAGTGTATAAGTTGACCTTTTAGGCATTATTTGCCCTGTAGGCATTTTTTGCCCAGTGTGTTATTCAACCAACTGCTATCTAGCTGTGTGACCGTGTTCACATTCTGTCTAAATATCCATAATATTACCGTCTCCAGAAAAAACACCGGAGTGACTTTTTTCAAGCAGCCATAATAAATTTTACGTAATCCGTATCCATCGCTGTAGTAGTGTATAAGTTGACCTTTTAGGCATTATTTGCCCTGTAGGCATTTTTTGCCCAGTGTGTTATTCAACCAACTGCTATCTAGCTGTGTGCCCGTGTTCACATTCTGTCTAAATATCCATAATATTACCGTCTCCAGAAAAAACACCGGAGTGACTTTTTTTCAAGCAGCATTCTTATATTTTACGTAATCCGTATCCACCGCTGTGTATACGTTGACCTTTTAGGCATTATTTGCCCTGTAGGCATTTTTTGCCCAGTGTGTTATTCAACCAACTGCTATCTAGCTGTGTGACCGTGTTCACATTCTGTCTAAATATCCATAATATTACCGTCTCCAGAAAAAACACCGGAGTGACTTTTTTTCAAGCAGCATTCTTATATTTTACGTAATCCGTATCCACCGCTGTGTATACGTTGACCTTGTAGGCATTATTTGCCCTGTAGGCATTTTTTGCCCAGTGTGTTATTCAACCAACTGCTATCTAGCTGTGTGACCGTGTTCTCATTCTGTCTAAATATCCATAATATTACCGTCTCCAGAAAAAACACCGGAGTGACTTTTTTTCAAGCAGCATTCTTATATTTTACGTAATCCGTATCCACCGCTGTGTATACGTTGACCTTGTAGGCATTATTTGCCCTGTAGGCATTTTTTGCCCAGTGTGTTATTCAACCAACTGCTATCTAGCTGTGTGACCGTGTTCTCATTCTGTCTAAATATCCATAATATTACCGTCTCCAGAAAAAACACCGGAGTGACTTTTTTTCAAGCAGCATTCTTATATTTTACGTAATCCGTATCCACCGCTGTGTATACGTTGACCTTGTAGGCATTATTTGCCCTGTAGGCATTTTTTGCCCAGTGTGTTATTCAACCAACTGCTATCTAGCTGTGTGACCGTGTTCTCATTCTGTCTAAATATCCATAATATTACCGTCTCCAGAAAAAACACCGGAGTGACTTTTTTTCAAGCAGCATTCTTATATTTTACGTAATCCGTATCCACCGCTGTGTATACGTTGACCTTGTAGGCATTATTTGCACAGTGTTTTCTTCAAACCGCCATCTAGCTGTGGGAGCTTGTTCACATTTTGTCTAAATATTGATAATATTATCGTCTCTAGAAAAACCACTTGAGTTACTTTTTTTCAAGCAGCATTCATATATTTTACGTAATCCGTATCCACCGCTGTAGTAGTGTATACGTTGATCTTGTAGGCATTATTTGCACACTGTTTTCTTCAAACTGCCATCTAGCTGTGTGTATTATCGTTTCCAGAAAAACCAACTGAGTTTTTGTTGTTGTTGTTTTTTTAAAAATAATGCCAGGCAAAGGCAGGCCGCCACGCAGAGGCCGTGCTAGGGGCCGTGCTGCTATGCAATCCTGTGGCCCTAGCAAATTGCCCAGTTTTAAAAAGCCAATGACCCTGAAATCCCAAAATGCTGAAGAGGTAGTTGACTGGCTTACACAGCACACCCCATCCTCTACCGTTTCTAACTTTACCACAACATCCTCCTCATCCTCCACTGCTATGGCCACCCCACGTAACACTTCCTCCACCACCGGTGCCCCTTCTTCACTGGAGTCAGAGGAGTTATTTTCCCATGAGTTTCTTGAACTGAGTAATGCGCAACCATTATTGGCAGAAGAAGATGAAGGAGATGAGGACGTTACACCAGATTTAATTCTGGCAGAGAACACGACAGAGATGGACATAATGATGAGTGATGAGGAGGAGGAGGAGGTCCCCGCTGCTGCTTCCTTCTGTGATGTGTCAGAAGAAATTGATGCATCTGAGGAGAATGATGATGAGGAGATTGATGTTTTGTGGGTGCCTAGTAGAAGAGAGCAAGAGGAGGGTAGTTCAGATGGAGAGACGGAGAGTCAGAGAGGCAGTAGGAGAATAAGACTTAGAAGAAGCAGGGAGGCCAGCCCGCAGGGATCAGTAGGGCAACAACATGTATCGGCACCTGTGTTCAGCCGGCCAACGCACCCGCCATTGCCGCCAATGCCGCCAACTTCTACTGTTACCGCCAGATCGCAGACTTCCAAAAAGTCAGCAGTGTGGGATTTTTTTAATGTGTGTGCCTCTGACAAAAGCATTGTAATTTGCAATGAGTGCAGTCAGAAACTGAGCCTTGGTAAGCCCAACAGCCACATAGGTACAACTTCTATGCGAAGGCACATGAGCGGCAAGCACAAAGCACTTTGGGAGCAACACCTCAAAGGCAACAGGCAAACTAAAAGCCACACTCCTTCTGGTCCAGCATCTTACTGCTCTACCTCTGCTCTCCTTGACCCATCTGAACCACCCTCCACTCCGCCTTCCACCTTGACCACCTGTTCCCATTCCCAGTCATCTGCCACCAGCCAAGTTTCTGTGAAGGCCATGTTTGAGCGTAAGAAGCCAATGTCTGACTGTCACCCCCTTGCCCGGCGTCTGACAGCTGGCTTGTCTGCACTCTTAGCCCGCCAGCTTTTACCATACCAGCTGGTGGACTCTGAGGCCTTCCGCAAATTTGTAGCAATTGGGACACCGCAGTGGAAGGTACCCAGCCGCAATTTTTTTTCTAAAAAGGGAATACCACACCTGTACCAACATGTGCAGAGCCAAGTTACCGCATCTCTGTCACTTAGTGTTGGGCCAAAGGTCCATATGACTACTGACGCATGGTCCTCCAAGCATGGTCAGGGCAGGTATGTCACCTACACTGCCCACTGGGTGAACTTGGTAATGGCTGGGAATGGGAAGCAGGGAATGGGTAGCTCAACAACAACAACAACAGTGGAGTTGGTGTCACCGCCACGGATTGCACGCGGTTCTGCCACCACCTCTACTCCTCCATCGCTCTCTACCTCGTCTTCTTCCTCTTCTTCTTCTTCCTCTGCTGCTGGGTCCTCCTTCTCCTCCTCCACACCTGTGCACCCCCAGCTCCCCCTAGGCTATTCGACGTGCCAGGTACGCCGTTGTCACGCTGTCTTGGGGATGACGTGCCTGGAAAGCAAAAACCATACCGGATCTGTACTCCTGTCATCTCTGCAGTCACAGGCCGATCGGTGGCTGACCCCACACCAACTGCAGATCGGAAAAGTGGTGTGTGACAATGGAAGCAATCTGTTGGCAGCGTTGAGACTGGGAAATTTAACACATGTGCCCTGCATGGCACATGTGTTAAATTTAATAGTCCAACGTTTTGTCTCCAAGTACCCAGGATTCCAGGACGTTCTCACCCAGTCCAGAAAGGTGTCGGCCCATTTCAGACGTTCCTACACAGCCATGGCACGCCTTGCTGACATTCAGCAGCGCTACAACATGCCAGTCAGGCGTTTGATTTCTGACAGCCAGACTCGCTGGAATTCAACGCTCCTTATGTTGGAACGTCTGCTGCAACAACAAAGGGCCGTCAACGAGTACCTTTTTGAACTGGGTGGTAGGACTGGATCTGCAGAGCTGGGGATTTTTTCCCCCCGTTACTGGGTGCTTATGCGCGATGCCTGCAGGCTCATGCGACCTTTTGAAGAGGTGACAAATATGGTCAGTCGCACCGAAGGCACCATCAGCGACCTAATACCCTTCGCTTTCTTCCTGGAGCGTGCCGTGCGACGAGTGACAGATGAGGCTGTAGACCAGCGTGACGAGGAGCTGGAAGCGCACGATTTATGGTCGCAATCACCAGAACGAACCCAGGCACCTGCTGCAACGCAGGGAGAGGTGCCAGAAGTGGAGTCAGAGGAGGAAGGTGGCTTTGTGGAGGAGGAGGAGGAGGACCAACAGGAGCAGGCTTCCCAGGGGGCTAGTGGTGACCTTTTGGGGACCCCTGGTCTTGTACGTGGCTGGGGGGAGGAGACCGTGGATGATGCAGTCCTTGATAATGAGGAAGCGGAGATGGATAGCTCTGCATCCAACCTTGTGAGAATGGGGTCTTTCATGCTGGCATGCCTGTTGAAGGACCCCCGTATCAAGAGGCTTAAGGAGAAGGACCTGTACTGGGTCGCAACGCTACTAGACCCTCGGTACAAGCATAAAGTGGCAGAAATGTTACCAACATACCACAAGTCCGAAAAGATGCGGCATTTACAAACCAGCCTGCAAAACATGTTGTACAATGCTTTTAAGGGTGATGTCACTTCAGGAACTCATCAACATTCCAGGGGCAGAGGTGCCAGTAATCCTGCCACGAGCACACCTGCAAGGACAAAGCCCTTTGGCCGGTCTGTAACATCAGACATGCAAATGTTTTTCTGTCCAAGGCAGCGCCACAACCCTTCTGGATCCACCCTCAAAGAACGCCTCGACCGGCAGGTAGCGGACTACCTGGCATTAACTGCAGATATCGACACTCTGAGGAGCGATGAACCCCTGGACTACTGGGTGCGCAGGCTTGATCTGTGGCCAGAGCTGTCACAATTTGCCATGAACCTCTTGTCTTGCCCAGCCTCAAGTGTGCTCTCAGAAAGGACCTTCAGTGCAGCAGGAGGGATTGTAACTGAGAAGAGAACTCGCCTAGGTCACAAAAGTGTCGATTACCTGACCTTTATTAAAATGAATGAGGGGTGGATCTCGGAGGGTTACTGCACGCCGGAAGACTTGTTCTGACTTCTATGCAGCTGTCCTTCTCTTCAAGCCTCATGACTCCACACACAGCTGTCCTTTAGCGTCCTCCTCCCTCCGCCACCGTTACAAACTAGGGTGCAAACCCTACTGGTTTAATTTTTTCTGGCCTCTGTGCTTCAGTGGCTGCGTCCAAAAAAACGGGGCAAACAATGTCTACAAGGTCAACGTATGGCGAAAAATTACTATTTTCAGCATTTAAATGGCATATTTTTTCTGGCAACTGTGCTTCAGTGGCTGCGTCCAAAAAAATGCATATTTTCTGCATTTATATGGCATAATTTTTCTGGCCTCTGTGCTTCAGTGGCTGCAACCAAAAAAATGCATATTTTCTGCATTTATATGGCATAATTTTTCTGGCCTCTGTGCTTCAGTGGCTGCAACCAAAAAAATTTATATTTTCAGCATTTATATGGCATAATTTTTCTGGCAACTGTGCTTCAGTGGCTGCGACCAAAAAAATGACTATTTTCAGCATTTATATGGCATATTTTTTCTGGCCTCTGTGCTTCAGTGGCTGCGGCCAAAAAAACTGGGCAAACAATGCCTACAAGGTCAACGACGTTGACCTTGTAGGCATTGTTTGCCCAGTTTTTTTGGCCGCAGCCACTGAAGCACAGAGGCCAGAAAAAATATGCCACATAAATGCTGAAAATAGTCATTTTTTGCCATACGTTGACTCAACGTATATGGCAAAAAATGACTATTTTCAGCATTTATATGGCATATTTTTTCTGGCAACTGTGCTTCAGTGGCTGCGTCCAAAAAAACTGGGCAAACAATGTCTACAAGGTCAACGTATGGCGAAAAATTACTATTTTCAGCATTTATATGGCATATTTTTTCTGGCAACTGTGCTTCAGTGGCTGCGTCCAAAAAAACTGGGCAAACAATGTCTACAAGGTCAACGTATGGCGAAAAATTACTATTTTCAGCATTTATATGGCATATTTTTTCTGGCAACTGTGCTTCAGTGGCTGCGTCCAAAAAAAACTGGGCAAACAATGTCTACAAGGTCAACGTATGGCGAAAAATGACTATTTTCAGCATTTATATGGCATATTTTTTCTGGCAACTGTGCTTCAGTGGCTGCGTCCAAAAAAACTGGGCAAACAATGCCTACAAGGGCAACGTATGGCAGTTGTTTAAAGAGAACAGTAGATTACTAGCCAGCAAAGCTACCTAAGCTAAAATGCCCCTCAAATCCCTGCAGACTTCTGTCCCTCCAATACAGAGCAGTATCAAGCAGATTACTAGCCAGCAAACTTACTATCATCTGTCCCTGAAATCACTAACAGCTCTCCCCCTACACTATCTCTTCCAAGCACACACAGGCAGATTTTTCAGATAAATTTTTGCCCTTGATCCCCCTCTGGCATGCCACTGTCCAGGTCGTTGCACCCTTTAAACAACTTTAAAATCATTTTTCTGGCCAGAAATGTCTTTTTTAGATGTTAAAGTTCGCCTTCCCATTGAAGTCTATGGGGTTCGCGAACCGTTCGCGAACCGCTCGCATTTTTGCGCAAGTTCGCGAATATGTTCGCGAACTTTTTTTCCGACGTTCGCTACATCCCTATTAGGTATGACACTCGCAGTCTTATTTTGCTGGAGAGGCAATCATTTAGTTTCTTCTTGCCATTATGCTGACCTTGGCTTCAAATATTTGTCCATTTATATACAATCATCAAACCCCATTTCTGTTGATGTATATAGTATGCACTGTGTGTTTTTTAATCCTGCAGCTTCTTGCCTTTAATAACAAGTCAAATATGTCCATAATAGAGACGAGCTGTCAGTTTATGAACTGACAGAAAAACAAGAAATCAATCAAATACATAGCCTCAAATGTGGACTCTTGCAATATACTTATAAAATAGTAAATGTCAGAATTTGAAGAGAAGAGTTTATATAATTGAATTTTTGTGTAAAATAAAGACCTTTGTAGGAGGCATCAGGAAGCAGTAATGTCAGCTCATTGAATGCAGCAGTGGCAAAAGCTTTTATTCATTCCAGTGGAAAAGTATTTTCTTGCAGTTGGCTGCTCCTTTCATCTATTTGGAAACCAAATAAATTGGTAAAATGTCCAAACCAATGACAGCGTGACAACATAACTTTGACAGTCTAACTTTGGACGTTCCACCAAAGGATCACAAGAGTCTGTAGCATTGAAAAGCTCTAGACACTTGCAAATTCACTTTAGGCTTAGTTGAAAAATGGTGGTCATACAATGAGATGGGGAGGCCCATTTATCAACATTCTCATTTTAGTGGATTTAGAGGTTTGTGCAACTCATTTTCTCTAAGACATATTAAAGATTCGAATATAAAAAGTATAAACGTAAAAAATAAATTAAAAAAACTAAATAAAAATACAAAAACCTCAAAATATTCAAGTTTTTTGGACAATTACTACCAAAAAAAAAAATTAAAAACCTCTATGGGGCTGATTTGCCAGCAATCAAATCTCTATTTTTTTCACAAATCTCTAAAAATTTTTGGTTTTCCTATTTTTTTAAAATAGGAAAACCAAAACTTCACCAGGTAAAAGTTTTCGAGGTCCTATAGAAGTCAGTGGGAGCTGCGCTGATCCAATTAGACTGCTTTTAATCAATTCAGACAGTTTTGGAGGCTTATTTATTTTTTTCAGCTGGGAATTGTCTGAAAAACTCACATTTTTAGAGGTTTTAGATGTATATGTATTTTTTTTCAGGTTGTTCAATGTTATTTTCCATCCGTAATTTTTCTATTCTGATCTTTTAATACATTTCATGACATTGGTGGTTTTAGAGAAAGTCAGTTTAGTTTCAAAAACTTCTAAAACCACTAAACTTCAATCTTTAAAGGGGTGGTTTATCTTTAAAGTGGTGGTTTATCTCTAAAGCGATACAGATACGTTCCCATAAAAATCATAGTAACGTGTCAGTATCAAGTATGTCTGAAAGGCTGAAAAAAAGTCCAATAGGATCAGCACAACTCCTATTGACTTCTATGGGACATCGACTGCTTTTACTTGGGGAAGTTTTGTATTAGCGTTTTTCTTGGTTTTTACACTTAATAAATTTCAACTTTTTAGAGTTTTAAAGAAATTGATAAAAAAACAAGAATTTTTAGAGGAAAAAATAGGATTTGTGAAAAAAACAGAAATCTAAATGTTAGTAAATCGGCCCCTTAGTGCTGTGTTTAAAAGGAGCAAATGATTTCTAAATAGCAATTTGATATCCAGTATATTAGAAAATCAGTAGAACACTTTTCAAACGTATTCTTGTTTATAATACATATTTGTTGTCTGACTTTATGCATTCTAAGAATTTAAGCATTTAATTAATGTGTTATTCATGTTTTATCTTCTGCAAAAGTGTTCCATTTTGTTGTGTTCTGTTGTTGATTTCTCCCAGGTTGGCCAACACTTTAATTCTAACACAGCAGCCAGAAACTGTGTTTTAGCACTTCCAAAGTTAATGGTTTTAATATCTTTGAGTGCTTATGTTTCTCAGACTGTTCTAATGAGAAAAAGTCATAACAGGGTCACAATTAAAAAAAAAAACTCAGAACAAGAGCAGCGGGTGTCACACATAATTATCAACATGGATGGCCATTGTATATAATATTGGATGATTTGACCTTCAATTCCCAACATCTCTTAACGGCTAGAGGGCTGCAAGTATTTTGACATCTTCTAGGCTAGACATTTATCTTAGCACTTGTTTATTATTCTCACCAAATATAGTTTTAGATTGCCGTTAGGTTGCCTTTCCTGAGTAACCAAAGGGTACTGCCTACTTTTAAAGGTTATGTTTTCTATCTTTTTTAGCTTGATGTGCCCAGTATTGTCTTCTTTTGTCAAAGTCACATTCAGGAATAAGCTAACTGATAGATCACAAAGGTGCTAAAATGGATGTTAACGATCATGTAGAAATATGACAAAATCCAAGATTGGATGAAGCAGGTGTGGCCTCTTTAAAAATGTATTAAGCAGGTGTAATACTGAAACTTGGGATCCCCTTCAAAAAATAAAACTCTAACTGTTATTGATTAGATTACCCTGTAATTAAATGTATTCATTTTATGTTCAGGTATGGGACCTGTTACACAGAATGCTCAGGACCTGGGGTTTTCTGGATAATGGATCTTTCAGTGATTTGGATCTTCATAACTTAAAGGAATAGTAACACCAAAAAATGAAAGTGTTTTAAAGTAAGAAAATATCATGTACTGTTGCCCTGCACTGGTAAAACTGATCAGTTTGCTTCAGAAACACTACTATAGTTCATATAATAAGCTGCTGAGTAGCAATGGTGGAAATTGAAAAAAGGCTATTTGGCACAGGATTATTATTATTTATTATTAACATGTATTTATATAGCACCAACATATTGGTGTATGAGCAGTATGCCAAGGTTGAAGTGGTTTGGGTCTAGAACATTTTGTTTTTATAGGAGCAAGCTCATTTAGGGCAGTGGTGAGAGTACTATAGTAGACAGCGATAGCCACATTAGGACATGAGATGGCTAACAGTGGATAACAGATACTGTAACACCATTATGTTCTACAGAGCTTATCTGCTGTGTAACCTTAGCCTTTTCTCCTTTGGATGGCTGCCCCCATTGCTACACAGCAGCTTATTTATATTAAACAATAGTAGTGTTTCTGAAGCAAACACAGCAGTTTTACTAGTGCAGGGCAACACTGCATTATATTTGTATTACTTTAAAACAATATAATTTTTTGATGTTACTGGTAGGGATGTAGCGAACTGCCGTTTTGGTGTTCGCTACACCGGCACCGGCAAAAATGCGAACAGTTCGCGAACAGTTCGCGAACTTCGAACACCCGCAAAATCATTCGATTCGAACGATCGAAGGATTTTAATCGTTCGATCGAAGGATTTTCGTTCGAATCGAACGATTGAAGCCATTCGATCGAATGCTTTTCATTCGATCGAATGCTTACAATCGTTCGAACGAATAGAAATCGTTCGATTTTAACGGTCGAAGGAATCGAATGGTCGAACGATTTTTATTCGAATCGAACGCGAACTCAAATTGGCGAACGTCGCGCGACGTTCGCGAACATTCGGCGGACGCGAACAGTCGAAGTTCGCGCGAACTAGTTCACCGGCGAACAGTTCGCTACATCCCTAGTTACTGGTCCTTTAAGGCTACTAGAAAATCCTGTAATCTTTAAATAAACCCAATAGAGTGGATTTGGTTCCAATAAGGATTTGTTATTTGTTAGTTTGGATCAAGCACAAGGTACTATATTATTATTACAGAGAAAGGGGAAATACTTTTTAAAAATTTGGATTATTTGAATAAAATGCAGTCTATGGGAAACGACCATTCCATCATTCAACGGGTTTCCAGATATAGCATCCCATACCTGTATCATGATGTAATAGGAAAAGGAAATGATTCTACTTCAAGTCATAATGAACTGTTTGTATACATGCTCAAAAAGAGGATGTTTATTACAGAAGAGTATATTCACTACATTTTACTATACCAAAGATTTGTGGACGACATTCTTGTAATATGGCAGGGAGATATCAAGGTGTTTCATGAAATTGTGGAGAAAGCTAATAAGAGCCACCCCATAATAAGATTCACCACAGAAGTAGCCAAGATACAGTACATT
This sequence comes from Xenopus petersii, assembly GCA_038501925.1. NCBI lineage: Eukaryota > Metazoa > Chordata > Amphibia > Anura > Pipidae > Xenopus > Xenopus petersii. The sequence goes on from CM076680.1 coordinate 81,987,091, forward strand.
TCCTAGATATAAAAATTACTATTGGGAATGATGAAATCAATACAAATCTATACCATAAACCTACTTATACACACACAAAGCTTCCGTAACCTGAAATGTAATTAGAGGGATTCCTAATGGTCAACTGCTGAGAGCAAGAAGGATTGCATCTAAGGACGAAGGTTTTGAGTAGGCTGCCCAAACTTTGAAACATAGATTCCATGAAAAAGTATATGCCCCACAGGTTATAAATACACTCATATAGTAGGTCAGGAAGGTACCGAGAGAATCCCTTCTGAAGGAGAAACCAAATAAGATACAAAAGGATATGATCCCTTTCTTGAGCCAATATGGCGAACAGCACAGGAAAATTTAAACCATCATTAAAAAATACTGGCCAATGTTATACACAGACAAAGTGCTGTCCAGTGTCTATAAGCAAATTCCCATGTTATGCTACAAGAAAGGGAAATCAGCTATGTAAGGCTGAATTGGAAAGTAAAAGCTGGATGCAAACAATCTTTCATAGCACCCCTTAAGTTGGTACTTTCCCATGCCTAAATTGCATGTGTTGTTTATCCGTTATAAAGGGCCAATACATCAGTCACCTCTCTAAAGGATATAAAATAAATATGAAAAACTTTGCCACATGCAATACAAGTTCTGCTGTGTACCTACTAAAATGCCTTGTGTGACTTACACAGGGCAAACATCAAGGTGTGTGAAAGAAAGAATAAAAGAACGTAAGGGGAACATAAGAAACTTTGTCCCCAATACTAGTACAGACACGTTAGTGTCCCGTCATTTTGCTGATAACCATCACAATTTATCTCAGCTGAGATGGCTAGTTGTAGAGGTAGTAAAGGCGCAGACAAGAGGAGGTGATAGAAAAAAAAGGACTATTACAGAGGGAAGCCAAATCAAGAAATTGGATAGCATGCAACTGAATGGTCTAAATAAACAATGGGAAGAAGATGCTTCCTATAATTGCTAACCTACTATATACTTTCTTTCACCCCACAGATACACCCACAGAGTGAGTCCTGCCCTAACCTTTTATTCAGTAAGAAACTAAGGGGGGAATGCAACTAAAGTCGCAAGGAGAAAAGCAATTTGCACAAAGAAGACTAAAAATCCCCATCTCATCTTGCCCATAAGTTTTCTAAGCTTTTTCTGATCGATCGTACTATCGAAGTATTTGCGGTAAATCCTTCGACTTCGATATTCAAAGTCGAAGGATTTTACTTAGAGGGTCGGATATCGAGGGTTAATTAACCCTCGATATTCGACCCTTAGTAAATGTGCCCCGTAGTGTCGAATAAAGGACTATTTGCAGCAAAGTACTGGTCTGTCTCCACCTAACCCATACATATTGACTGGTTTTGTCTGGTTTGTCAAGGCTTTTCCTACTAGTCAGAATGAGCTAGATAGAGAGTAGCAGGGAAAATATATCTCCTAAATATTGCATACACAAAATTAATGACATTACATTTTGCCCAGCACATGAAAATTAAAACCTACAAGTCCCCCTTTGCATTCTGTGCTGTTAAAGGGGAATATATAAAATAAAATATAGTCTACAAACCTTTATAATTTATGAATTAGAAATAATTAGACTGTTAACAGTAATAATAATGAGTGAAACCAGGTTTATCAGACATGTAAGAGAACAGCTGAGCTTTATATAAATGCATCCATAAAGATAAGAACCATATCTTGTGTGAGCGATAAATGCTTCCTGATACTGTTATAAATAGCCTGACGGATTTTAAACTGCACTATAGAATGCTTTATTTCCACAGATATTATCATACATTTATATTTATCTTGTGCTGGAATAGAAATCAATGTTGCTGGAGCTTTAAAATCATGCTCCAGTTAGTGCAATCATTCAGCTATGTAATACAACAAGTATATTTCAATTAAAACTAGATAATCTCATCATATATATATATATATATATATATATATATATATGACAGGAAACTTAAACCAATACTCAGTCTTTTTTCCCTTGCCTCGAAGTGCTAAAGCACAATTGAGTGCAGTCATATAAAGCTATAGTCATTTGTCAGTGGCTAAAATAATGTGTTCCTGTCGGTTTATGATGGGGTTGGAGAAGATGATGGAGTGGGCCTCTATGCAGAGGCTGTTGCAGGAGATATAGACTGCCTCACCAAATCTTTTTACTCTTCATTACCAGCAGACAGCTTTATGTTAATGCAGATCCTAAAGAGCAATGCTTTAGAAAGCTTTGTTTCACAATTCATCTGTATTTTTTTTTTTTTGTTAGGATGTTAATATTTAAAGGAGAAGTAATATTTTTTGCTTTGAGTGTTCTATCGTCTACAAATGTCTATAAATAAGATGAATAGAGCATTTACAATGGACATTGATGTTCAGCAAAAACATTATCAAGCTTTTTAGATATTTCTCTTTTACTTGATGGCAGGTTGTGCTGTTCTGTGTGGGTTATGTCCCTAGAGGACTGTTAGCACAAACCATGTATATTGTTTCTCAGGAGCACTTGAAAAACGTTCTATATGAATAAGACATTCAAGGCTCTCTTTCCCCCATATGTAATAAAAGGCACTAAGTTTTCCCAGTAGCAGTAAAAAGAAAAAGTTTCATGCATTTTCAAGTACGTTTCATTGATTTCCAAGATATTGTGAAAATTTAGATGGTGAAGTTTACAATTTTTTATTTTACAATTATAAATTCTGCAAAACTGCAGGAAAAAAACGATAAATTGCAATCAAATATTGTAATCTTTGTGACCTGTACTGTTGTATACTACATACCTTCATGATAGCTGCCTGGCTCTGCAGGTTGTTTTATTGGCAGTTACCAGATATTATTATCCCTGTCTTTTATGTTACATATTTAGCACTTGGCTGTTTTGGGTGATTGGTTTTCCATATTTGTTTTCTATAGGCTCTGAAGATGCACACAAATCCATTCAACTTCTGTGGATTCCACTGGATACAATCCTCCAAAATAGAATTATACATTAAACCTGAACAAAAGCTAGTTTATAAATACAGGTATCCATTATCCAGAAACCAGTTTATTCAAATAATCAAAATCTTTAAAAATGATTTCCCTTTTCCCTGTAATATTAAAACAGTGTATCGAACATGATCCAAACTAGGATATAATTAGTCCTTATTGGAAGCAAAACCAGTCTATTGGGTTTATTTAATTGGGTTTGGGTTTATTTACATCATTTTCTAGTAGACTTAAGATATGAAAATCCAAATTACAGATTGATCTGGAATTATCTGGAATGCCCCAGATACTGAGTATTTTGGTATAGAGGTCCCATATTTGCATTTTTCTCAGAATTTTGTTTAGATTTTAATATATCACCAAAATAGTTGGGATTTGGCTGAATCTAGAAAGTTTGTGAACCCTGAAACAAATCATGCATCAAGTTCTCTGTTGGAATAAGGATTCTAGTTGATCAATGTTGCCTTGAACTTGGGAGCCTTGCAGTTGGCCATGTGAAAGTGACAAAGTAATCTGTAAAATGCAGTACAGTTTTGACAAACATGTCACTGGAATATTTTGGTATTGTTAACATGTATTGTGCGCAGCATAGTGGCACAATGGTTAGCATTGCAACCTTGAGGGTCCTAGGTTCATTTATAGCCAGGTCATTTTCTGCAAAGAACTTGAATGTTCCCCATGGGCTTGCCTGAGTTTCCCCTGCATTCTTCTGTTTCCTTCCTTATACTAAATATATATAGAGAGAGGCCAGTTAACTTTTACCTGATTTTACCATTTATCACAGAGCGTGTGAAGGTGATCCGGACATTAGACTGTAAGCTCCCCTGGGGCAGTCAATGATGTATAATCTCTTTATAAATTCTTTTAAAAGAATATACTGGTGATATATAAATCATAATACTAATAATGCATGTGTTATGCATACTGCATGAAGCATCTTATGCTGGCAGTTATCATTTTTCTTGGAATCCTTGCACTAACCTTGGCATATTCCTTTAGTGAACACCATCTCCATTGATATGTGCAACATGCTTATATTCTGTACTAAAATGGCTCACTCTGTGATACAACTAGTAAACGTGTTACCACATTCAGAAGGTATACAGCTGCATCAATCCCAAACACTCATAAACACAAGTTTTCACTGTATATGAAGGAAAATGTAATATTTAATATTTGTAGCACATGTGTTCTATACTGTGCTGTGAAAATAGAATATATATATATATATATATATATACAGTACATACAAACATAAACAGTATGTAATCATAATATACAGGTATGGGATCCAGACACGCATCATCCAGAAAGCGCAGAATTACAGGACAACTATCTCCCATAGACTCCATTTTAAACTAATTTTTTCAATACAATAATAAAACAGTACAGGGATGGGATCTATTATTCGGAAAGATCCGAATTATAAGGGGATGGGAAGGCCCCCCTCCTGTTTTTTTTAATAATGATTCAATTTTTCTCTGTAATAAAGCAGTACCATGGACTTGAGCCTACCTAAATATATAATTAATCCTAATTGGAGGCAAAACAAGGCCATTGGGTTTAATTAATGTTTCAGTGCTTTTTAGTGGACTTAAGGTATGAAGATACAAATTACAGAAAGTTCCCTTATCTGGAAAACCCCAGATCCCAAGCATTCTGCACTGGAGTTGGGTTTTAAGTAAGTCATGCATTTCCATATTATAAAAAGACCTTCTAAATAAATCTGGGCCCATTTGGAATAATTTAGTTTCACTTTGAACATGTTTTTGAATAATTTACTTTACATTGTGTAGTGTTGATTTGTATCAGTCTTTTGTGCTCCCTAGAAATTGTTTGGTAAGTTCAGATTTGCTAATTTCTTTAAAGTAGCTTTTGATCTGTGTACATGCTAAAGCTTTATCTAGCATGACATACAATGAATAATATCATTTCCATTGACCTGCTCCTTATAGTGTTATTTCTTTACCTATTTGTATGGTAATAAGTGTAGTACATGGCCATGTTATTAATCCTGCATAGGGTTCTGTATCTTTGCAAAAGAATCCGATTGCAACATGTTTTTAGTACTTGTGTAGTCCCCCTCCCCATTTATCAAATGGTGAATTTATGTTAATAATGTTTTCTAACAAAGTGGTACTGAATTATGGCTTTATTTCCTATGTTTTATTTGTTTGGTGTGCTATATCAGCATGACCAGAGTGAAAAAATCAGATCTGTGCTCAATATAGTCACTTCTCAGTTGTACTATCCACTTCAGAAGTGGGCTATTGTATACTCCCATCTACTTACCTGTATATAGGGCTCCTACCTTTATTATTACATTCCAAGTTAACTTGTTCGTGTTTCCTGATTCTGCTTTGTTCCCGTTCCTGATAGTTTCCAGCTCCTAGTTCTGCTACATTTTGACACTGGACTGCTTTATGACTTTGCTTCCATCTGCCCTGACTTTTCTGAAAGGGATGGAAGGTTTAAATTATGAAGGTAGATTTTCAAGGTTGAGGTTGTTTTCTCTCAAAAAAAAAGACATTTGTGATGGGACATGTTGACTCTTTACAAGTACATTAGAGGCAAAGAACTTTCATTTGAAGCAACGTAGGTGGTAATTCAAAGTGAGGACAGTGAGCTTGTGAAATGCACTGCCAGGTGATGTTGTGATGGCTGATTAATGCTTTTAAGAGGGGCTTGAATGATTTCTTAGACAGCCATGATATCCAAGGCTATTGTGATACTAAAATCTACTATTAGTATAGATATGGATATATACAGTATAATTTATGTGAGTGTATGAAGGGGTCAGTGTGTCTATGTATGGACGCTGGGTTTCATTTGTAGGGATTGAACTTGATGGACTTTGGTCTTTTTTCAACCCAACTGAACTATGTTAGTGAGTTGGACATGGATTCAGCCTTATGGCTTTGTATAATTTCGGATACTGACCAACCTGTATGCAGCTCCTCTTCAGCCCATGTACTACACTTTGCTTCCATCATTTTGTGGGAGATTATTATGTGATGTAGTATAGACATGCTTGCGCCACCGTAGTTGAAAATTAGATTGAAGATCAAAGCTGGCTGTCACACACAGAGAAAAATGTGTGGAGACTTAGTTCCTGATGTTTTCTTTAGTTTTGAGAATGACAGATATTCAGTAAATATTGTACATGCACCACACTATGGGGAGAGAGCCTGAGGCACTCTCTGCAGTTTCTATATGCCATACTGATATGGGGTATGGGATCCTTAAGAACATAATACAGGAAAAGGTTATGACATGACATCCCAAGTAATCGAGAGAATTTGTATGGATTCCAAGACCCAGATAAACCCAGAGAGTGTCATATCACAAGCAGTGCTAAAAAAACCACACATTTTCCCAGAAATATTTTATTTCAATTGTAAGCACGGGAAATTATCTTGATTTTTTTGTACACTATAACAGTACTGAATAAACAGACCAGGATATACAATATTAGAAGCATGCCTACTCAAGAGATCTACGCATTACTTACAAAAACTTTGAGAGACACTCTTCTGCAGGACAAATTCTTGTTTACAAAAAAAAAAAAGGAATCAGCACAGAATGTATTTTTAAACAGAACATATTACAATAGAAAAATGTAGACTTCGCACAGCAATGTTATTACCCCTTAGGAACTAATAGTGTCCAGCAATGTGTTTTCATATCACTTCTACAATAGTGTGAAAAATATAGTATATATATATATATATATATATATATATATATATATATATACTGTATGTATATATATATATATATATATATATAGAGAGAGAGAGAGAGAGATATTAAATAAACTACCCCCTCTTGTAAAATATAAGAATATCATAAGTTACAGAGGAGTTCCATGACCATATAAAAGTATGAGGCCGAATGACGAAGGTCATGGAACTTACTTCGAAGTGGTGACTTCAAATAAACTCATATTTGATCTGATATAATTTACAGGATATTCATGGCTCTTTTTTTCCTTGAGAAAGGTCATAATAAGGACCAAACTTAGGACATTGATACAACACAATAAAGAAGTGAAGTTTTATATGGGTGTGCCGGTTTCTTGAAATTCGTGGATAAATATACATTTTAACCATGCACCCCAGCTATATACGCAAGAATAACATTTGCCTTGGAGTGCGGATATTTACAGACTGCAATATCAGCTGTTTATCTTGGATGTTTACTTCATATGCATGCCGTGAATATAAAGAAGCACCTTATTGAGTGGTTCTGCATCGATTGATTGGTACACGAAAGCACATGCACATGTATTAACGTAATGTGATGGCTGGGATCTCATTATAGGTGAATACATGGGCATAAAGAGGTGATAATAAAAGGCAAGGTTTAAAATGGAATAATACAAGTCTGAGAGCATAATTAAAAAGCAGATTGCTAATGGTTTGGATTTTCCAGAGCATGCTGGAATAGTATCAGTTATGGCTCTGGATACTTTTCATGAATTCACATCAATATACTGTACTGCCATCCACAATATAAACAAGAAGGCTTGTATGAGAAATTATGTTGCTTACTTTAACCATTCTATCAGTCCATGTCATCCTGTATCCCTTCATCAGGCTTCTTTTCTTTTTTCACTCCCCTTACAGAATATTGTTCCTTCACAAATCAAACCTTTAAAACCTTTTATTAAATTTTTTCTTCACACGGAATCTTTAACTGATCATTAAGACATCCTGCTTTTATTAAAACAACTCTTTATTATTTATCCTCTCTTGCGAAAAAATACTTTTACGCCACTACATAGGTGCGGTAAAATTTTGTGAATATTCTTGCATAAATTCTGTCTTTTGCACATTTCGCTGTTTAGTAAACCAGGCGTTAATGTGTACGTAGCGTTATTTTCAGCAAATGTGATAACTGGCGAAAACATATTTTTGCGCAAGAAAATTCACAAATTTATATTTACCGCAGGTTAGTAAACTGACGAAAACATATTTGGAGACAAATTTGTCTATATTTTGTGCCCATATTTTTACCGCGCTTTAGTAAATGGACCCCCTAAGTTTGTTACCCATAGCGACACAGAAACATATTACCAGTTTAAAGGCAGGCAGTCTTCAGCTATTAGAATTGGTGCAAACTTTACATTTATTGGATTAACCCCATAGTTTATTACGCAGGTTATTATGTTGGTTGTGGAAAGCAGAGAGATCATAATTGGGCTACCAACAAATCACCTGCTCCTATGTCTGCTATATATATTTACTCTGTGCCAAAAATGCAAAACAGCTCGAGAGGAATAATGATATACCTTTGTTTTAGAGAGTGGCTATGCTGAAATGTATTGCTTGGTACAGCAAGTAAACATTTAAACATTTTCTTGAAGCTTTCACTACTATTGATCCTTGTTTCGTTACAGTCTAAGGATTGGTAATCCATTGTCAAAGGAACCATTGTGGCTCATCCCATTGAATGAATACAGTAGATATGTACTGTAATACTTCCTAAGAAGAAACAAAGAATAGGCACATCTGCCAAAATCAATCATTCATTCATACACATAAATCACATTTAATTCCTATTTCATTTTTTCTATATCTTAAATTTAGTCTAAATAACATTATTCATTATTTTTTTTCTCTTCCCTAAATGACCTTATGTGGAATTCACATACAGAAAATTGTGACCTTCATACAATCTCTTGAAATGCTCTGAAATCACATTAGGTACTAAGTACTTACCTTCACTCTTGCTAGTGGCCTGTGTATTCTGTCTGTTTTGATCAGTCATAAAAAGGCAGCAAATAACTCTACATGGTGAAGTAAAAGGTTTATGAATCATTTAACTTATTTAACTCTTTATCAGGACAATAGTACTAGTAGCTATAGTGCAATCGTCAGGCAGAATTATCCAAAATTTTAAAATTCTTATAAACAGTTCTCAACTCACCTGGTGCTTGAAAAATATTCCTTGGTATCTGTTGCTAGAATTTTCCAATAGGCTTAATTGTGATGCCACTGAAGAATTCAGAGTAACATGAATGCTGGAAAGAATTCAATTTAAACAAATATTTTTGTACCCATTGGTTTGAATGGATTTTGGGAATGATGATACATAGGGGCAGATTTAATAAGGTTCAAGTTGTCTTTTCCATGAAAATTTGAGTTTTCAAGTTGTATTTTTTGGTCAAAACTCACATTTTCCGGTTACATTTTTTCAAGGTTTATTATATCCCGACCCTGGAAATGGCTTGAATCCGAGAAATACACCATCTAAAACCTGTTGAGTTCTTGTAGGAGTCAATAGCAGAGGTCCCTTGAACCATCTGAGGATAGTTTTGCTCAGAAACTTGAACGATTTGAGTGATTTGAGGGGTTTTTTCTCTGAAAACTCGATCAATTCGAGTTTTCGGGTCTCAAAATCGGAGCATTGAATTGTGTTTTTGCCATTTGAGTTTTTTCTTAATTAAGGTACCATTTGAGTTTAAAGTTCATTCAAAGTATAAATTTTTTTTTAAAAAATCGACCTTTTATAAATAAACCCTATAATGTGAGTATGACAGTACCCAACACGCCCTATCAGTACTGTATAACTATAATTGTACTCGGGTCTGTACTGTATCTTGGAACCAGGAATATGTAAAATGTTAACATTTGCAGAGGGGGTGGATAACTCTTTTAAGTTTATCCATCAGAGGGAGGGTGCAGCGTATTTATGTTCAGGGAATGCAGTCAATAAATAACCAATACGTTACTAAAGCTTTAAGACAGAACACCATTCTCTAGTAAAATGTATTTGCTTTGCCAATGCCCTAGCCCACCAAGCATATTCTCTCTCTCTTCGTTTTTCCTATGTTAGAACTACTGTATGCTTATTTCAATTTGCATGCATATGTTTGGTTAAAAAAAAATAAAAATAGCATCCCTTTTTATTTACAGATTCTTCAAATATATTTACTTTGAATTTGATACTCCATATTTTTTCATTTGCCAAACCTAACCTTTTAGTACTAATAACACACGATGCAAGGCTATCAACAGCCTTCTGCAACTGACAATATATGACTGTCTTGCTTAAAAGTGATGAGTTAAATGGGCAATAAAAAAATCTGTATTTGGCAGAAGTAGAAAATACATCTACCCTGGAGCAGGAAGTATTATATATGTCCATTTAAAGGTTATTCTATCTAACAACATTTGTGTGATTTGTACTCTTGCTTCAGTGGAGCAGGACTTGGCTGGCAATAACTCATCAGTGATAGTATACAAGCTATATTGCTTCTGAGGAGAGAACATATTTTAAACTAACCCAATGAGATTTTGCAGCAGCAGGTAAAAGCCATCAGTGTGCAAAAGAGCCAGCATCATTCTCGTCCTTTTTTAAATTATTTATTGCCTAAACGGCAGGTTCATTTTACTCCTCAGTAAGTCCTCTGAAAACAGATTATAATAATCTATTTTTTGCAAGGATAACAGGTGTGTTAAAAGGTCAAGACTGCTGTATAATTGTAAATGCTATTCTGACTAATAGTAATGGCATAAATTACTGGGTATCAGGCGGAAAGGATATGGCATGCTGCTTTATTATGTATTCATTATTAATTCAGACGTACTGAGGAGTTAGTAGAAGCCTTTTCAGTTATGAAAAAGATGCCTTATAGTGGTTTATGGAACAGAACACATCAATTCTTAAATCTATTCTGTAAGAACAGTTGCAGGCCCAGTAAATTTCCAACATATGTCTACAAAACTGATTGCTACTTGTTTCTTCCATTATAGGGCCATTATATCCTCAATTTTTCCAGCAGAACTGTGCTTAGTAAAAGCAAAATATGCTGGCATCAACTTATGAGCATCCTTGGTGCTTCAGTCAACAGGCAAAAATTGGAGTGTCAAAATTCACAATTATTCATCATAATTGATTGCCATCTAATTGCATCGCCTCTTTGGGTATTTGGGGAATTCAGTTTGTCTAGCATAAAGAGTATCATTAACTATCCCTTTTAACAGCAGACCAAGTATAAAATGGTTTTATACTATGCCCCTTGATCAGCAAGTCATACCTACACCTTGTTTCTGGTAATGCATTTATAAATGCAAGAATAACCCTTTTAGGAGGTAATAAGAAGCTTGTATTCAGCCTGAAGTGAGACGGTGGATACTTAGGAACATTAAAACTGCAGGCTGAGGGGGCGTGGCCTGATGGCGACCTAGCTGCACGCACTAGCAGAGAGCTCCGAGCCGCTGCCATCCTGTTAGCCCATTTTTTCGCCTTACAGCAGCTGAAACTGGTATTACCTGCCGCTACATTATCTGCTGCTTTCCAGGTGCACGACGATGCGCAGAACAGCGCCAAAAACTAAGCCAGATGCGGCTGCAAGACTCGAGCAGTTTGCCCGCGTGCCGAACCAAGATGGCGCCGCCTCACCACCACGCACTCCGGAGCGGTCTCCCACAGCATTGCCGACTAAAGACAAAGGCCCGGCACCTGACCCTGCTCCGGCGGTTCCCTCGCCCGCTGACCTGCTGTCCGCAATTACGCAGTGCCAATCCACGCTGGCTGCCACGTTTACCTCCAAGATTGAAGAACTTAAGGTAGATCTGTCGCTTATTAAACAAGATATGCAGGCCATACGAGAGCGCACTGGGCAGCTAGAGGAGCGGGTGGGAGGTCTGGAAGACCGCATGGTGAGAGTCCCAAGGGACTTGTCGCTTGTACAAGAGCGTCTGATAACAGCTATGGACCGTATTGAAGACCTGGAAAATAGGCAGAGACGGTCTAATGTAAGGATCCTGGGCCTACCGGAGCGCGTGGAAGGCACTCATCCTGAGCTCTTTATAGAAAACTGGCTCAAAAATGTACTGGGCAGTGAGAACTTTTCAACGCAGTTTGTGGTTGAGAGGGCACACAGAGTCCCTACAAGGCCCCTGCCTCCTGGTGCTCCTCCTCGGGCGTTCCTTATCAAGCTCCTAAACTATCAAGACAGAGATGCAGCCCTTAGAGCAGCGAGGAATAAAGGTGACATACAGTTTGAGGGGGCCCGTGTCTCTCTCTACCCAGACTACTCTACTGCCGAGGGATCAAGAGACGACTGCGGGATAAAGGGCTTCAGTACTCAATGTTGTTTCCTGCCAAACTCAAGGTGCTTGATGGCAACAGCTCTGTCTTCTTTGATAAGCCCGAGGCGGTTGCTGACTGGTTGGACCGCAGAGTGTCCCCGCCACGGAGTCCACAGCGTTAGCATTAACAGACTCAGCGGTCGCTTACATCTGTGGCCTGAAGAAGACCCTTGCTGATGATCTGGTACAGTATACTTCGTCTGTGCCTAGTTCACCTGTTGATTTTCTAATACTTGGAGTTGACTACCACTAGCTAAGCCCGATCCGGCTTGTATTTTTATGATGGGTTAATAGTTATTGGAGGTACAGTTCCTTTCTACAGCTGCTTTTGTTGAAACCCTGCTGTCTGCTGCTGTTTACTCTTTGGAACTTTACAAAGTGTGGGCTGAATTGGCCTAGCCAACTACGAGAAGGGGGCCTCCTGTACCTGTCAAGTGTGGGTCATCCGTCCCGCTATGGAGGGCCTCTTAGGGGAGAGTTGAGTAAGACACGACCAGACCTTCCTTCTTTTTCTCCCTATGTGCCTACAGTTGTTATGTACCAGGACTTCACCACACTGTTAATTGCTGCAAATAGTAGAGGAGACTGCCATCCTCGTCATCTCTTTGGGACTCGCAGGGCCGGTTCTCCGTGCATACTAATTTCTTACCTCTACTTGTACACTCAGAGTAAGGTGTTCACTTACTCTATGGCTCGGTTCTCTGGACTGGGCTTTGCTTGGACGTAACTCAGACCCTACCCTAGTTGGTTAATAAGTTGGGGATGTATGTATCTTCAGGTTGGGGGAGGATACCGGGTGGGGGGAACATGTCTTTGGGGATTACTTACTGTATATTTTCTGTCTTCTTAATCTATCTCTTCTTTTCTTATCTTTGTCTCAAGGGCTGCTTGGGGTATGTAGCGTGCCAAACTGTGTTTCTGTATTGGGCCATTCATGCGGATGAGCCTAACCCTCGGGGCTGCCCAGAGTTGCCTCCACAGTCCTGTGTAACATCATCTTATGATGGCAAGTAACAAGTTTCAGGTATTAACGTGGAATGTGCGGGGGTTGAATGATAGGATCAAACGGTCTGTTATACTTGACACTGTAAAAAAGTCTGGCGCTGACCTCATTCTTCTCCAGGAAACTCATTTAGTGGGGCAGCGGGTGCGAGCTCTTAGGCGCCACTGGGTAGCTGCAGTGTACGCTTCTGAATACTCTACTCACTCCAGGGGTGTGGCGATCCTTGTTCGTAAATCCCTACACTTTCAACTTGATAGCCTCACCACAGATCGATTTGGCAGGTATATAATCCTACAAGCTAAAATTTGGGGAACGTCCTATATAATAGTAAATGTTTATCTTCCACCTCCGGCAGACCTACTCCTATTAAATGAAATAGTATTGAAAGTGGCTGAGCTTGGCCAAAAACCAACAATATGGGCAGGTGATTTTAATATGGTGCTAAATCCGTCTCTGGACAGACTTAAGCCCAATCCCCATGATTCCCCTTCCTTTGCCCATTGGGTGGAAACAATAGGCTTGGTGGATGCGTGGACTTGGAAGAACCCCCACTCCAAACAATTCACATGTTATACGGCAGCTACGGGAGCCCTATCTCGCATTGATCTTTACCTAGTCTCTACTGAGATACTCTCAACCCTGAGAGAAGTACGGGTTCTGCCCAGAGTCTGCTCGGACCATACCCCCATAATGTTATGCATTGGTGGCACATCTAAACCCCTAGACCTACTTTGGAGACTTCCTCCAAAGTGGATACAAAACCCAGAGGTAGCGGAAAAAATTCCAGTGGCTCTGACTCAATACTGGGAGACTAATGTGGGTTCGGCGTCAGACTTAGTGGTGTGGGATGCAGCCAAGGCTTATGTGCGGGGAACGTATATTGCACTCATTAAATCGATTAGGCGACAGATCGATTCTAAAGTAATTGCAGCGCACTCTAGATTACATGAGGCGGAAAGGGCTCTGGTTGACTCCCCCTCCGAAGCCGCAAAAGCTGAAATTGCGGACTCTCAAAGGTTACTTGATCTGCTTTATGTGGATAAATACTCTCAGAGAGACCTATATAGGAATGCTGCCTGGTTTGATAAGGGTGATAAAAATGGGAAGCTATTAGCAGTGCTGGCTAGGGGGGCTCTCTCATGTACAGTGATTAGGGGTGTCAAGAATAGTGCTGGAGAGTTGATTACAGAGCAACAAGAACTTGCAAATACTTTCGGGCAATATTTTCAGTCCACTTATGCTGCCCCACCTGCTAAGCCCTTCTCTGAACTCGTAGATTATCTGAATGGTATTGTGTTTCCCCATCTCACTGTTGATCAGAGAGCCCAGCTGGAGGTTGATATTAGTCAGGAGGAGATTGATAGAGCAATTTCGGATCTTCCATCCGGTAAAACCCCGGGCCCTGACGGTATTCCCAGTGAGTGGTACAAAGCCCATAGAACGGTTCTCACCTCTAAACTAGGCGGTTGGTTTAACGACATCTCTCAAGATAGGCTACTTCCAGAATCTTGCTACCAGGCGTACATTATTCTGATCCCCAAACCTGGTAAGCCGCCAGACCGGTGTGACTCTTACAGGCCCATATCGCTTTTAAATTGTGATCTAAAAATTTTGGCAAAAATCCTTTCTAATAGGCTTAAAGGAATTATAGAGGAGCTAATACACCCGGATCAAACAGGCTTTATGCCGAATAAATCCACTAATATCAATCTGCGCTGCCTATATACTAATCTTTCACTTGTGCACGATAATGTGGGACAAAGAGTGGCAGTATCACTTGACACCGCCAAGGCGTTTGACACCGTTAGCTGGGAATATTTATGGGAGGTGCTGGCCCGATACAATATAGGCCCGAGATTTAGGGTGTGGATCAGAGCTTTATATGCACATCCGCAGGCTAGAGTTTTGGTAAATGGAGCACTCTCCACCGCCATAACCTTGGAAAGGGGAACACGTCAGGGCTGCCCACTCTCACCACTACTGTTCGCCCTGGCGATTGAGCCACTGGCTATACAAATTCGGGCAAACCAGCAGATAGAAGGGCTTAAACTTGGGGCTGTCACTGGAAAAATGTCGTTATATGCAGATGACATGTTAGTATATCTAGCAAATTCCAACTGTGCATTGACTGCACTCCTTCACACAGTAACTGCCTTTGGTGAGTTTTCTGGGCTGAAGGTAAATGAGAGTAAATCAGTGATATTTCCAATTGATCCCTCCCCTGAAAACTGTCCACCGACTATAGGTAATTTGCAAGTGGTTGACTCATTTCGGTATCTTGGAGTCATTATCCATAAGGACCTGTCCAAATATATCACTCTCAACTTGGATCCCATAGTGAGGTCATTTAGCGTAAAATTGGAAACGTGGCAGGCCCTTCCGCTCTCACTCCCTGGCAGGGTGAATTTGTTTAAAATGGTCTATCTACCAAAGTTTCTGTATGCATTTCAGAACTCTCCGGTAACCCCGCAGTTGAGTTGGTTCAAACGGATAGACAGTCTATTAAGGAATCTCTTATGGGCAGGGGGACACCCGCGTATTGCCTTAAAAACCCTATGTGCTCCAGCAACGGGGGGGGGATTAGCTCTGCCTGACCTCAGACTCTACTTCTTGGCTAGCCAGCTGGTATTTGCTCATTGGTGGATAAATCCTAAACTAGATAATCAGGCGGTGGTATTGGAGGCCGCATTGGTCGGTTCCTTTGAAGCTCTAGCCCGGTCCTTGTATAGAGGTCCGTCTCGACCCCAAACCAAAATAATTCCTATGGTAACAGTAATTCGAGCTTTTCAGAAGGCCCTCTCAATGGGGCTGCGACCCTCCTCTGTGTGGTCGGTATGGACACCGTTATGGGGTAATAATAATCTGCCCCACTTTCAGCTTATTCCTGAAGTCAGCTGTTGGGCACTGCATGGTGTTAAGGTACTGAAGGACGTAGTGGACAATGGGGATCTTAAACAGTTTCCAAGTCTTAGGCAAGAGTTTAATCTCCCGTCTAACATGATCTTTCGCTACCTACAACTTAAACATGCTTTTTTGGTGCAGTTCCCGACATGTCCACTACAACTAAAAGAATCTACTCTAGAAAAGTATCTTCTTAGAGCAGACCTGTGGAAACCACTCTCCTGGTGCTACACAATCTTGCTGCAGGCATGCCCCAACCCGCTGGAAAAAGTTAAACAGAAATGGTGTAGAGATATTCCTGAACTAGATGATGAAATGTGGAGTGATGCACTACAACAAGTACCTGGGATAACGATCTCAATGCGAGATAGATTTATACAACTTAAATTTCTCAATAGGGTATATTACACCCCATATAGATTAGCCAAATTGTATCCTACAGCCTCTGATGTTTGCCCAAAATGTGAAACCTCTGTTGGTACTTATATGCATGTGTTTTGGGACTGCGCTGAAGTGCAACGGTTTTGGACAGAGGTGTTGCAATATATGGCTGCAGAACTTGATCTGCCCAATATTCGTTCTCCCCTTACTTGCCTCCTTGGTATAGTCACGGATCACACATTAGGCTCCCACTTGAAACTTTGCTACTTACAGCTTCTGTACTATGCTAAGAAAGCGATTTTACTGCAATGGAAGTCGATAACTGCTCCTACTCTTGGCTTCTGGAAGCAACTGGTCAACGACTCCCTTCCTAAGCAAAAACTTACCTATCTTGCTAGAGGGTGTCCCCGAAAGTTTGATGCGGTGTGGGGGACCTGGGTGATGGCCCAGGATCAGTGATTAGCCCCGTGGGATGTTTCAGGTGTTAAACGAATGTTGAATATGTCCTGTAAAGTACAGGTGGGCCCTTGAGACCACTCTCTTTCTTTTTCTTCCTTCTCTTCTTCTCTCTTTCTTTCCTTCCTTCTCTATCATTGTACTTTTTTGTTGTAAAAATGGAAAAATAAAAAACTTTAAAAAAAAAACTGCAGGCTGAGCCTCAACCTGTCATACGTAACACAGTTTGTAATTGGGGAGTACAAAGTTAAAAGTCAAGTAAATATTTTTTACATTTTTTTTCTCTGGGTTTGCCTAATACAATAACTTATTATATAATGAATAATACTTATAATTAATTAATATACAGGTATGGGATCTGTTTCCAGAATGCTTGGGACCTGGGGTTTAACAAATAATGGATATTTCCGTAATTTGGATTTTCATACCTTAAAGGAAAACTTTTCCCCAAAAATGAGTATTTAAAGGGATACTGTCATGGGAAAATTTTTTTTTCCAAAATGAATCAGTTAATAGTGCTGCTCCAGCAGAATTCTGCACTGAAATCCATTTCTCCAAAGAGCAAACAGATTTTTTTATATTCAATTTTGAAATCTGACATGGGGCTAGACATATTGTCAATTTCCCAGCTGCCTCAAGTCATGTGACTTGTGATCTGATAAACTTCAATCACTCTTTACTGCTGTATTGCAAGTTGGAGTGATATCACCCCCTCCTTTTTCCCCCCAGCAGCCAAACAAAAGAACAATGGGAAGGTAACCCGATAACAGCTCCCTAACACAAGATAACAGCTCCCTGGTAGATCTAAGAACAACACTCAATAGTAAAAACCCATGTCCCACTGAGACACATTCAGTTACATTGAGAAGGAAAAACAGCAGCCTGCCAGAAAGCATTTCTCTCCTAAAGTGCAGGCACAAGTCACATGACCAGGGGCAGCTGGGAAATTGACACAATGTCTAACCCCATGTCAGATTTCAAAATTGAATATAAAAAAATCTGTTTGCTCTTTTGAGAAATGGATTTCAGTGCAGAATTCTGCTGGAGTAGCACTATTAACTAATGCGTTTTGTTTTCCGATGACAGGATCCCTTTAAGCAACAGATAGTTATCATATTAAGTGGCATATTAAAGAATCTTACCAAACTGGTAAATATATTTAACTAAATATTGCCCTTTTACATCTCTTGCCTGGAACCACCATTTCATAATGGTCTGTGTGCTGCCTCAGAGATCACCTGACCAGAATTACTACAATTCTAACTGTAACAGGAAGAAGTGTGGAAGCAAAAGACAGAACTCTCTCTTTTAATTGGCTCATGTGACCTAACATGTATGGTTTGTTTAGTATGTTTGTGTGCACCGTGAATCCTACAATCCCAGGGAATGGCCCTTATTTTTTTAAAACGGCAATTTTCTATTCAGGATTACCCAATGGCACATACTAGTTTACTAAAAAAAGTATATTATTATGAAAATGGTTTATTTTCATGAAGCAGGGTTTTACTCATGAGCTGGTTTATGTAATATCTTTTTTAAAGAGACCTAAATTGTTCGGGGGGGGGGTATAGTTTTCCTTTAAGGTGGTTATTTATTAAAATCCAAATTTTACCTTATTTATTTTTTAAAAAGCTTGATTTAATCAGTTTGGGTAAAAACTCAATAAAATTGACCAAAAAACCTGAATCGTGCAATTTTCTGAATTTTTCCCCATTTCGTTCTATTTTTTCGGAGCTTTATCCTGAAATGCCGAAATTTTTCAGATTTTTGCCCATAAATCCCGAAATGGGCGGATTTTCAGGCTAATTTCCGCGCAGATCACAGAGATTTCAAAATAGGATAGGGACCTCTGCCATTGACTTATACACAACCTCAGCAGGTCTGAGATGACGGCTTTTTGCTGCATCAGGCTGTGATAAATCAAGAAAAGTTTGAGTTTTTAAAAAAAAAGAAAAATTTGAGTTTTGCCCCAAAAAGCCAGACCATATTTTAGTAAATAACCCTCTAAATCTTCTAGAAAATCATTAAAACATTAAATAAAACCAATAGGCTGGTTTTGATTCCAGTACGTATTAATTATATCTTAGTTTGGATCAAGCACAAGGTAAAATGTTATTATTATAGAGAAAAAGGAAATCATTTTTAAAAAATCTTGATTTGGATAGAATGGAGTCTATGGGAAACGGCCTTCCTGTAATTCGGGGATTTCTGGATAATGGATTTCCGGATAATGGATCCCAAACCTGTATTGTATTAGGCAAACCTATAGGAAAAATTAAAAAAAATATTTACTCAACCTTTAACATTTTTTTTAACTCTAATTTTTTGCGATTTATTAAAGCGCGATGCAGCAAAAAGCTTGAATCTGAAAATTCACCATCTCAGAACCTGCCAAGGTTATATATAAGTCAATGGCAGAGGTCCGTATATGTTAGGAATTTAATGTAACAATGTGGTGAATCCTGTACTGAAGCAACAAGAAAACATATACCGGGTCTTCAGGTACTGGTAACGAAAGATTCCTCACGGATGCCAGTGGGAGCTGACCCACATGCTGACAGAAGAGTGGCCTGAGCTTCCAGGAAAATACAGCTGTAGCAGGAAGATAATTTCGACTAGAGTTATGTGGTCTTAATGATGACCTCTTCCTTATGGTACTTGGAGAAATGGATCCTTCACAAGGTGAACCACCTTACAGGAAGGGATGGGGTTAATCCAGAACAACGATTCTCACAGAGGTAAATAATCATGGGCTGTTGGAAACTTGGGTAAGTATACAGTTCCGGACAGTGACGTAACTAGAGGGCCCCCGCCCCCCTCCTTACATCCAGAACCGCCGGGGAATCGTGGCGCGTGAGCTGCCGGGGGGCCCTGAGGGGGTGCGGGCCCTGGCCCAATTGCACCCCCTGCTCCCCCGGTAGTTACACCATTGGTTCCAGAATTAGGAGCCAATCAATGATGTAAGCCCCCCAATTAGGTAGATAATCATGCAGTCAATATAGAATAATACTGTAATACGCTAAGCCAGGCAACATAGATAAGCAAGGGTAAGCAGCACAGTCTTTAGCGGCAATAAGTTGCTTTGCAGGGAAAAAAAGCATAGCACAGCTGACAAGAGTTAATGGCACTGTCTTGACTAAGCTGATAAGGGCAGTGCTATCCTTTGCTTTTAGAAATGAAAGTTTCAGGCAGAAAATAAATGTAGATTGTTGCTGCAATAGTCACTCACGGACAGGAAGAACCAAAGCAGAGCTAAGGAGCACCATCCAGGAAACGGAGCCGGTGAGGAATGAGTGTAGCCGAAAACAGGAACACGACGGGTCAAGCCAGAAGCGATGCTGAAGTGCCAAGGGAGAAGAACTGAGCCAAATCCAAAAATGAGACGAAGTTAGGAACCAAGAGAATCACAGAGAATGCAGACACTGAAGTTACTTCCGGGTAGATGTAAGAATAACTACGCAGCAAAACTGCGCATACGTCGCCCCTAAAATAGTCGGAGGAAGGCAACCGCAAGCTCTGGCATGGAGCTGCAGAGCTGCGGTGTCTTACACTATCCTATTTTGAAGTTTCTGTAATTAGCCTGAAAATCCAACCATTTGTGGCTTTTTGGGCAAAAATCTGGAAAATGTCTGAATAAATTGAGCGATTTTATAGAGTTTTTACTTAAACTGGTTAAAGGAACAGTAACAGCAAAAAATGTAAATGTTTTAACAGAACGACAATATAATGTAGTGTGTTGCCCTGCACTGGTACAACTGGTTTGTTTGCTTCAGAAAGATTACTATAGTTCATATAAAACAAGCTGCTGTGTAGACATGGGGGCAGCCATTCAAGCACGGGATACACAGTAGATACCAGATAACTTCTGAAGAATCCCATTGTATACTACACAGCTTATCTGTTATCTGCTGTGTATCCTGTGCCTTTTCTCCTTTTTGAGCTTTAAATGGCTGCCCCCATGGCTACACAGCAGCTTGTTTATATAAACTATAGTAGAGTTTCTGAAGCAAACATGTCAGTTTTAACAGTGCAGCACAACAGTACATTATATTTTCATTACTTTAAAATACTTACATTTTTTGGTGTTACTGTTCCTTTAAATCAAGTTTTTTTAATAATAAATCTGGTAAAATTGAGTATGGAAGTTTGGTTGTGTTTTTTTTTAATTTAAAAAATTAGATGAATTCAGATTTTAGTATAACCCTCTTAGAGGGTCGAATATCGAGTGTTAATTAACCCTCGATATTCGACCATCGAAGTTAAATCCTTCGACTTCGAATATCAAAGTCGAAGAATTTACCGCAAATACTTTGATTGAACGATCGAAGGAAAAATCTTTGATCGAACGATTCGAAGGATTTTAATCCATCGATCGAATGCTTTTCCTTCGATCAGAAATTGCTTAGAAAGCTTATGGGGAAGGTCCCCATATAGGCTAACATTGGTGCTCGGTAGGTTTAAAGTGCCGAAGTAGGTAGTCGAAGTTTTTTTTAAAGAGACAGTACTTTGACTATCGAATGGTTGAATAGTCGAACAATTTTTAGTTCGAATCGTTCGATTTGAAGTCAAAGTCGTAGTCGAAGTAGCCTATTCCATGGTCGAAGTACCCAAAAAAAACCTTCAAAATTTTAAGTTTTTTTACTTCGAATCCTTCACTCGAGCTTAGTAAATATGCCCCTTGATGTTTAAATGATTTTCTAGTAAACTTAAAATATAAGGATCCAAATTACAGAAAGATCCATTATTCGGAAAACCCAGGTCCTGAGCATTCTGGATAACAGGTCCTATACCTGTACGCATCTTTGACAACCTTGGCCCTAACTGCAAAAACATTGGGGGTTATTTAATAAAAGGCACTAAGTTTGCCCAGGAGCAGTAACCCATAGCAACCAATAAGATATTTGCTTTTAAACAGGTAACCAGTGAATTCCACCTGCTGATTGGTTGCTATTTATAACTTTTCCTGGGCAAACTTAGTGACTTTTATTACATAACCCCCATTGATTGAGATTGTCTGCCCAAATATGCACATACTAAAAAATGTCATGACCTGGGGAAACAGACTGCTGAAACATGCAAGTTGAGCTAGTAAAACTTTTAATAGAACTGGGGAAAGGGTTGGGAAAGTACAGGTAATAATATTTTCAACTTATTAGATCAATACAAATGAAATTAATGTATTTTAGTGAATTGAGAAGAGGGTTTTGTGCAGCATAATGTTTTGACATGATAGAAGCTTCCTTGGGATCATTAAATTCATTGGGCTTTCTTCATTCTTCATTTTTTTATTTACATTTATTGCAGACTTGCCTTGTAAGTATTTAGCCTTTAAATTTATTCATATATTGAGCACGACCTCCACTTTAAATTAAATAGGTCCATTTTATTTATTTACAACAAATACTGTATACTGTCTACAGCATTATAAGAGTGGAATTAAACTTCACAATGGTAGTAAAGTTTTAAATACTATTATGAGCCATGCATAATTCTGGGGGAAATTGATTTCAGCCAAGCTGTGTGGTATTCATTTACAAATGTACTCGTTGAAAAGGTCAGAACTGCTAGCACGGTGGGACAATGTAAAGAAATGCCCACTGCAGCTATAAAATGTTGTTAAATGATGCAAATTGATCCAAACTCTAGTTCCTCCCCTATCAGTAAAAACATTTTGTTTGCTATTTTCTTTTTCTCTGTAGTACGGATGCAACTTTAATTTATGTTTACATTTTTTAAAACTTAAGGTATGCTTGTCCAATGCCCCTTTGTGGTCTTCTGTTGTATTTTGTTGTACCGGTATTTATTTTATTTTAGAAACTCACTCTCCTCTCATAAAGGCATCCTATTATCTGGAAAGCCAACCCTTAAGGGTTCTTATGGACACAGCATAAAAATTCATAGTGTTTAACAGTAAGTAATACAAATAACATTTGCATGACGCAACTCCGATTCAGTTGAGTGGAGTAATATGATTACATGGAGACCTCAGTATAGATTTCTTTTGGCATTTTGGCAAAGGATGGAATAGTGAATAGAATTTGCAGGGTTGGCTTGCAATTATTCATACTTAATTAAAGACATATTCATGGTTTTCCTTTTGTATGAAAGTGATAACGCATAATTCCAAGAACAAACAGCAATGCCCATTCCCAGTTCTTTATGATAGCAGCCAGCTAATAAAAGATATAAAGTGACAAAGAGCAAGTAATTGGATTCGAGAGTTGGCATTCAGATGGCTTATATTTATGGCCATGTGTAACTGATAAAAATGCTCCTTTATATTTCCAGGAAGCTTGCACTAGATACACACACATAACTATAAGTACGACATGCTTATTTGGTCATGTATTACAAGGATGTTAATGCTGTATGTGTTGAAATATTTTGCATTTTTGTAGGAATAGGGGCAACAGAAAATAAAGGAAAGAAAAGAGGAGAGGGCATAATAAACTTTGAAAAGTCACATAGTAATATATATAGTGAATAAAGTACCCCCTATTGTAAAACATAAGGATATTATAAGTCACAGAGGAGTTCTATGACCATATAAAAACATGAGGACAAAGGCTGAGTGCTTTAATTCAGGGTATTGAACCAAAAACAGGATCAGGAATGAGCAGGGGCAAGGATAGGTATTCTTACATCCCTACTAACATTCTGTTTACATTAGAATTAGTAAGTAATAGTTATAAATGTTGTTCTCATTTCCCTTCTCCATATGTTGGTGTCAGAATAAATAACTAGAAAATAATGACAGTGCACACAAATGCAGGTGATATCTTAGTAGCTGGATGGGAAGAAAAACAACCCAAGTTCTTTTTATTGCAGTGATAGAAACCATATACAGTATATTCTTATCTAAAAATATTATTTATGTTATTAAACACATTAGAGAAAATAATTAATAATTCATACAAGAGTCATGCAATGTAATACCCCTTTCACAAAGACAAGAGTCAGTTTCATAAGAAATCAATTAACCTTCTAGGATGTATCTGGACTGTGAGAGCAGTCAGAACACCTGGTGCAAGCTCATGCAAATAGATCATACAGAAACCACCCACATATTATCATACATGAGACCAAAATCAAGACTCAGGCCATGTGAACAAAAACACTGTACAGATATAGGATCCATAATCTGGAAACCCGTTCTCCACAAAGCTCTGAATTATGGAAAGTTCTTTTCCCACAGACTCCATTTTATCCAAATAATCCACATTTTTAAAAATGATTTCCTTTTTCTCTGTAGTAATAAAACAGTACCTTGTACTTGATCCAAACTAAGATATAATTAATCCTTATTGGAAGCAAAACCAGCCCACTGAGCTACCCAACCCTAGGTGCTGGGTATAATGTGCTGGGGAAGTCTTTTTTAAGGATTAAAATCTCTTCTCATTTTTATTGGACTTTTATTATGCTAATCATTTCATGATAAATCCCCAACAACTCCACACTGTACACAAGGACATTGGATGCAGTCAGTCTATTTGTGCTTCCCATGAGCACTTCATTTCGTACTCACTGCACTGTAGAACAAGACAGAGAATTAAAACCGAAAAATTAAAAATTCTCTTTTTTGAATGTCCTTTGTGATTTTTAGTATAAAGAATAGGGATTGCCAATAACTTTCAATAAATGAAATGAGTATTTGCCACTCTCATCTGATGTCACATATTCAAGCCGTGGCTGCCAATTCAGCCTCTTTGGCACATAATTTCAGGCATCATTTAGGACTCTATATTTTTGTTGGTAATGTTATAACTCAATTGTCTTCTGTAATACTCTTGACAGATGTATTATTTTGTAATATCAATATTAAAACAACAGTAATATTATCCCCATTTACTGCATGAAAATTTTCTGATTCCACTCTGCTATGATGAAAGCTGTAGTTTATTACTGAAATTCTCATGCATAGGCCTGTGGATCTTTTTATGTTTTTGTTTATCAGCCTCCCTGCAGCTCTGTGCTGTTACAGCCTTTACTTGTTATGCTCGCTCTCTTCCCAAAAGCATGATATTAAAGGTCTCTGTTTCTCAATGTTTTTATCTCTTATTGTTGTCACAAACCTTGATAAGAGGGAATAAGACATTATTTTCAAGCATTGTCATGCCTGACTTTATATCCAGCTGTTATATCTTTTATGCATGGCTTATTTCTGCCCAATGAAAGTATTATTTTGCAGTATGAATAATAATCACTTATGCCATAGTAAACATGAGCTATATTATCTAACAGATATACTATCTAATAGATAATATAATATAAAATAGTTTAATAATATATAATCTAATAGAGAATATAAAATAATAAATACTTAAATAATGTAAGAATAAACCTATAAGCACTTGGGGGCAGATTTATCAAGGGTCGAATTGAAAATTTTAATTTTTTAATTCGAATTTCGAGTTTATTTTAGTGTAATTCGACTAGGGAACAGTCCAAATTCGATTTCAGTTTAAAAAAAAAAATCAAAATTCAAATTTTTAAATTTATCATGTAATGTCTCTTTAAGAATTCAAATTAGACTATTCGCCATCTCAAACCTGCCGAATTGATGTTTTAGCCTATAGGGGACCAATTCAGAGTCATTTGGTGAACTTTTGAAACTTGAATTTTTTAAAAAAAACTCTAATCAAATTAAATTAAAACTGGAATGGATTGTTGTTGTTGTCGTGATGTGGGGTATTTTGTTATGGCCTAAGCCCTGTTGACTTATTTTCTTTATTCCCAAATACTGGGGCATATTTATTTTATTTAAAGGGTAAATATTGCACAACTGATAATCCCCCAACCCCCCGGTCCTTTCCAGAAAAACAGCCGGATGGGAAAACCAAACACAGCTCTGCAGTGACACAAGCAAAGACATGCTTCAGTTCCCTATCAGGTCAGCCTAGCTGCTGATTGGTCCTTATCCTACAATGCAGTGTGCTGCACCTCTGCACAACATGGAAAAGGAAACAAGTGGAAAAAATGAGGCGGGAGTCCGGGACTAGTAGGGTTTTTAAAGAAATTTTCAACAAATAAGCCCAACACAACTTTTTTAAGTCCATTCCTTTCATATTTAAATGAGTATAATGCAATGGCGCATTCTTACACAATATGTCCCCTTTAAATAGACAAAGGGCAGAGCCATTCAGAGACTGACTTGTATCACAAGTAACACGACGTTCATTCAGGGTGTCTGATTCCTGTTAAACCCTTCTTGCACATGTCCCACTACCCAAGTTTTTTCTAATAGTGCTCTTTCGACCGGGCATCCATTTATTATATGCTTGCATGCAAGTATTAGGAGTAATTAGTTATACACTGAGTGCTGGGCTGATTTCAAACTCAGTGTCACCATACCATAAGTCTACTTCAAATTGTACCTAACAGGATTGGTTAGCCTCCAATATGGATTTATGCAGCTTAGTTTGGATCATGTACAAGGTACTTTTTTATTATTAGAGAGAAAAAAGGAAATTGTATAAAAATTAGAATGATTTGATTAAAATGGAGTCTATGGGAGATGGTCTTCCCATAATTCTGAGCTTTCTGGATAAGGGGTTTCCTGGATAAGGGATCTCATACTTGTCTTTTTTATTTAGCCATCCTTTAACTAACATGTTTCTTTAAAACGTTTCAAAAAGCCTTGATGTTTCCATATTACTCATTAAAGGAAAACTATACCCCCCAAACAATGTAGGTATCTATTAAAAGATACTGAGTAAAACAGCTCATGTGTAAAACCCTGCTTCATGTAAATGAACCATTATCATAATAATATACTTTTTTAGTAGTATGTGCCATTGGGTAATCATAAATAGAAAATTGCCATTTTAAAAAATAAGGGCCGCCCCCTGAGATTGTAAGATTCACTGTGCACACATACAAACCACATGTAAGGTCACATGAGCCAATTAACAGACAGAGTTCTGCCTTTTGCTTCCTCACTTCTTCCTGTTACAGTTAGTGTTGTAGTATTTCTGGTCAGGTGATCTCTGAGGCAGCACAGATAGAGTCACGAAATGGTGGTTCAAGGCAAGAGATGTAAAAGGGCAATATGTATTTAAATATTTATTCCAGTTTGGTAAGATTCTTTAATATGTGATTCAATTTGATATAAACTATCTATTGCTTAAGTATTCATTTTGGGGGTATAGTTTTCCTTTAAGTACACAGTGTGAGTGTGTAAGGATAGCTGCCAGTTATAGCATAGTACATAATCATGGAGCATAGAAGGTGAATCTACAAACCAGACAGTGAAATGGTGGCTTCCTATAACACACACCTAAATAAAGACACTTCTGTCGATTTTATATTTTTCTTCACAATGCGGATAAATCTTTCATTTTCTTTAACCTCATTAAAATTGACCTGAAATTCATGAACAAATATACAGTGCTAACAAAATGTTTTAAAAGCATTACGTAATGTCATTTACTGGGAAATGAAAAAAACATAAAATATGAGTCAGTGTTTATGAATAGAGCAAAATGGAAGCATAAGGGATAAATTGAAGATTTTATTAGATGTGACATGTGATCAGTGCAACTCAAGCCAAGCAGGTTAAAAAAAGGAACAAATCATTGTATTTTATGATGGGAGACATTTATAACTGCTCAATTTGTTTTCATAAGAAATCAGAAACATTAGAAATAAATATCAGCTATAATATCACTATTATAACATTTGAAATGGAAGATCTAGTCACACAATGGCAAAAATAGAACATCTGCTTGTCTGATACTCCCATAATCTACTTAGTTCTTCACTACACTAGTCCTACAATATATTTTCTTGGCCAATGTTGCAATATGGACCTGCACATGGCCAAAAATAATAGGCATAGGCGGATGGTGATATTTTTGTTTGGAGAGTCTAAAGGTGGCATACTTGGGATTACCAACTGATGGCCCTGCAGGATGAATGCAAATTTAAGGTGTGGGACTTGTTATCCAGAATGCTCGAGACCTGGGGTTTTACTGATAATGGATCTTTCCGTAATTTGGATCTTCATACATAAAGTCTACTAGGAAATCATGTAAACATTAACAAATGCAATTCTTGCTTCCAGTAAGGATTCATTATATCTTTGTTTGGATCAAGTACAAGGTACTGTTTTACTATTACAGAGAAAAAGGAAATCAATTTTTGAAAATTTGGATTATTTGGATAAAATGGAGTCTGGATAGTGGGTTTCTGGATAACGGATGCCATTATTGACCTCTTTCAGTTGACTTTTTTTTTTACATTTACATTGTGGCGAAGGTCGCACCTCTTCTGGTTAAAAATTCTGGCCTACCTACTGTATTTGTTTAACTTGCTGCCCTTTTAATAACATTGACAGCATTTTTACTGGCCAGGCTAGTAAAATACTGGCCAGGTGTAAACCCTATCTGCAGAAGACAAACTGCAATAAAAAAACATGTCCATCTGTACAAATAAATATTATTTGGCAAAAAAAAAAACCAATTACTTTGAGTCTGCATGTATTTTAGCACAACACAGCACAATGTAATTTACACAAGTGCCTATTTAGGTTTGGTTGCAATAGGAAGGAATCAATGTTCCCTCTAATTCCTTCTTGGCTATGTGAGCAAAAAAAATCTTTTGTGCAAAATTTATTGTTTTCACACAAAATTGTTTTGTGTGCACCACAATGTGTTGCGTGCGCTTGCTTCAAAATGTGTGCGCGTGTTCACAAATACACAATATAGAGGGAACATTGAAAGGAATATACAGAAATACCTGTTTAGTTCTGGTTTATAGCTCAGTACATTTTTCCACATAATGTAACTGGTTTCTCTTTATGTATACAACTCATACCATATAAATCTGTGCTACTGGCAGTGCCACCTTTCCTGCATCCAAACTGTTCAACAATGAGTGCAGTGCACCTTACATTTATGACATATCATCCATCAGTTGCAAATTGTCCACCAAGCAATATTTCTAAGGCATCTTTTATGCCAGCTTCATATTTAATGCCCCAGGCAACACTGTCACAGTCTAAATGCAGCGCCAGCTTCATGTTAAATGTCCCAAACGCACAGGGGTCCATTCACTAAGTTCGAGTGAAGGAATAGAGGAAAAAAAACTTCGAATTTCGAAGTGTTTTTTGGCTACTTTGACCATCGAATGGGCTACTTCGACCTTCGACCCCGACTTCGAATCGAACGATTCAAACTAAAAATCGTTCGACTATTCGACCATTCGATAGTGGAAGTACTGTCTCTTTAAGAAAAAACTTCGACCCCCTAGTTCGCCACCTAAAAGCTACCGAAGTCCATAGGTCCCCATAGGCTTTCCAAGTTTTTTCTGATCGAAGGATAATCCTTCAATCGATGGAATAAAATCCTTCGAATCGTTCGATCGAACGAATTGCGCAAAATCCTTTGACTTCGATATTCAAAGTCGAAGGATTTTAATTCGCCAGTCTAATATCAAGGGTTAATTAACCCTCGATATTCGACCCTTAATACATCTGCCCCACACTGTAGCATTATAAATGCAGTGCCAGCTTCATGTAAAATGCCAAACCCAGGCGATATGATACTGCAACAGTGTAATGCAGTACAATGGCACCGAGCAGCACAAAATAAGGAACAGGACAGAGGCAGTCTGGATATTTCAATCACGGCAAGTAAAAGTTTGTTTCAAAATTATTTCTAGTCACTCTATAGCTATTGATGTCAGATACATAAATATCTGACATCAAGATAGATCACACGCTCACATGAATTAGTTCATGCACCCATTTTCCAGCAGCACACTACATGCCAAAGATCCCCCTGACCTTGCTTCACTTGGTTGCCATCTCTGCAAATGTTCACTTACTTCTCTTCTATTACATTAAGCACTATATTTGGCTCTCACAGCACAATAACTTCAACTTGAGGAATAAGAGTAAAATAATTATTTACAAGATGTCACCTTTATGCTTAAATGAGCCAGTACTGGATTCTCTACATATAAGCAAAGTCCTTGCGTACCAAGGAAATGCTTTATTTTCCTTTTGAAATGAATGTACAGCCATTTGCTTGGGTAAGCATAATGGAAAAAGAACTGCTGAAATATATTTCATTTGAAAACAAAGTTTTGCAAACCAAAGTGAATGCATACATAACATGAACCTTGTGACTTATCTGTTTTAAACTTTGTTCTCATTGTCCCTTTTGGTATAAACAAAATCAACCCTATTTGGTACAGAATACCATATAGTCACAGTCTAGAGAAACACAGAATAACTAGCAGCTATCCACCATGAAAAAGAGGTACAGGTATAGGATCCGTTATCCAGAAACCCATTATCCAGAAAGTTCCAAATTACAAAAAGGCCGTCTCCCATAGACTCCATTTTATCCAAATAATCCACATTTTTGAAACTGATTTCCTTTTTCTTTGTAATAATAAAACAGTACCTTGCACTTGATCCCAGCTAAGATATATTTAATCCTTATTAGAAACAAAAAGCCTATGGGGTTTATTTAATGTTTACATGATTTTCTAGTAGACATCCAAATTACGGAAAGACCCATTATCTGAAAAACCCAAGGTCCTGAGCATTCTGGATAACAGGTCCCATACCTGTATTAGATGTTTAGGAGCGGATTTATCAACGGTCGAAAACTTCAAAATTCAAATAAAAAAAGACCAACTTTATTAAAGAAGTTTTTTTTCCCGGGTGAATAGGCCGTTTTCATTCGAATTCGAAATCGTACGAATCGAAGTAACATCATATACGATCAAATTCAATTCTTGGGGGCCGATTCACTATGGGTCGAATATCGAGGGTTAATTAACCCTCGATATTCGACTAGGAACTAAAATCGTTCGACTTCGAATATCGAAGTCGAACGATTTAGCGCAAATCCTGCGATCGAACGATCAAAGGATTATTCCTTCGATCGAACGATTAAATCCTTCGAATCGAACGATTCGAAGGATTTTAATCCAACGATCGAAGGAATATCCTTCGATCAAAAAATCTCAGGCAAGCCTATGGGGACCTTCCCCATAGGCTAACATTGACTTCGGTAGCTTTTAGCTGCCGAAGTAGGGGGTCGAAGTTTTTCTTAAAGAGACAGTACTTCGACTATCGAATGGTCGAATAGTCGATCGATTTTTAGTTCGAATCGTTTGATTCGAAGTCGAAGTAGTAGTCGAAGGTCGAAGTAGCCCATTCGAAAGTCGAAGTAGCCAAAAAAACACTTCGAAATTCGAAGTTTTTTTAATTCGAATCCTTCACTCGAGCTTCATGAATCGGCCCCTTAATCTTTTCTATAAAAAACTAAAATTTTTCAAAATTCACCAATTGACTTCAAATAGGTTCTAGGAGGTCCCCCATAGGCTAAAACAGCAGGTTTTAGAAGGACGAATGGTCGATGTTGAATTTTTAAAGAGACAGTACATGATAAATTTCGATATTCGAATTCGAAATTTTTATTCAAATTCGAATCAAATTTGGACTATTCCCTAGTCGTAGTACACAAAAAATAGCTCAAAGTAGAATTTTTTTAATTAGAATTTTCAATTCAACCCTTGATAATTCTGCCCCTAAGTATCTGAATCAGTAAATACTCAAACAGATGGCCAAGACAATGCTGCAGCCCATGAAACAATTCATTATTACCCTGAGAAGAAATACAATCTCTTCAATCCGGGTCCAGATAGCCCCCCTCCAGCCACTAAACAAATAACAGCTCTTGATAAACTGTAAAGAACATCCCATCATAGGGCAAAATTACAGTACCTGGAGAATTTACCAGACAATAACTAAATAAATATTACATAGAAGGCTATATTCTAGATATACAATTCATTCCACACACATAGGAAGATAATCTGTCAAAAATAAATATGTTAATCAATAGAAACCTCATGCTCAAAACGTAATCCCCTAGATACAGATGAATGTTATTTTGCATTCTTACAGGCCAGGAGGTAGTGATTATAGCTCCTGTCCTCTAGTCTAAAAATGGGGGAACACATGGTTCTCTTTGTACTGCACTCCAGAAGATGCTACTGGAGGTAGCCTGAGGTTGAAGGATAATGAATGAAATATACAACCCTTAATCCTCAATGTTCAGTCATTTGTTTGTAGTCTTTTCTGGCTGTACTTTACAAATAACATTAATATTTTTTACTTTATTGTTGAAGTCAGGTCATATGGGAAGACATAATCAGCAATGTCATGCATTATATATGATATCAATGTCATTAGCCATCTTTCACAGCATGCAACTGGAAACGGTGCCAAGGTTGCACAAAAAGAAATATTTAATTGTATTAAATATACAGTATTTATATATAAATGCTTGAAGCATTTTTTAACTTTGATCTTCAGTTCAAACACAGTTGTAAAGTGATTCAATCAAATGAGACAGTTATATTTTTTCATCAACCTTGTGTGTATATTTAAACAAAAAAATTATCCAAAAGTTGCAATTTTCCAAAGGGTTGCAGTCTTGCTAAACCTCACCTCACCACAATTTATACAAGCCTTGCTTTTAACCAATATTTAATAATTAATAATAAAAGCAAGGCTTGTATTAATTGTGGGGAGGTGAGGTTTAGCATGACTGCAACCTTTTGGATAATTTTTTTGTTTAAATACACACACAAGGTTGATGAAAGAAGTATAAAAGAACACTACAGTGCACAGCGAACACCATAATAAATAACTAGCGTTAAAAAGACATTATCATTTTTCATTTATCATTTATAGATATAAGATCTCGGGCAACCTGCTATGCAATATTTTTTAAATGTAAGATATCAATTTAGCTTGCAGTTGATGATTTAGTAGCTACATTAAAACTGACACCTAGTGACATTTAAACTTAATGGAAATCTTCTTACGGACGGTCATACATGGAATACTGCAATTATTATTTGGACAGAATGTTTTATGCAAAGTAAAGATTGGAGTAAAAATGTATCTGAAAGGTTCTTGCACTAGAACAAATTCAGACTTCTAATTTTCCAGTTGTATTTAACAACATTTTATCAGTCTGTTGAACTTTAATGGAGAAAGTATGTGTGTTTTTTTTTTTGGAAATAGAAATATGTCCCCCATATTATGCTCATAGTTATACTGATTTTACAGGTTTATGGATAGTCACCATGACTAGAAATTACTCCACCTTCTGACTTGTCTTCCACAACATTTTCAGTGTGTCAGACATTTTAGTGCACTAATGACCCACTAAAGAAGATATTTCATGTTTGAACTATGAGCATGTGGTTCTCGTGCCTTACTGATAAATTTGGATCCAAAATCATCAGAGAATATCTTAATGCAAGGGTCCCCAACCTTTTTTACCCGTGAGCCACATTCAAATTTAAAAAGAGTTGGGGAGCAACACAAGCATGGAAAATGTTCCTGTGGATGCCAGATAAGGGCTGTGTTTGCCTATTGGTAGCCCCTATGTGGACTGGCAGCCTATAGGAGATTCTACTTGGCACTATACTTAGTTTTTATGCAATTAAAACTTGCTTCCAAGCCTGGAATTCAAAAATAAGCGCCTGCTTTGAGGACACTGAGAGCAACATCCAAGGGGTTGGAGAGCAACATGTTGCTCACGAGCTACTGGTTGGGGATCACTGGCTTAATGAGTCATCTCATAAAATGTTATCATAGGGACAAACAGGTCAATTTCTTGGGTCTCTGAGGTTGGCACTTAAAACCACCGTACCACAAGAAAAGGCTTTATTATACTGATTACAAATGAACTGGACAGTGGGTTTGCTGCATTCAGAATGGGAATCTGGATTATAGGTAGGTCATTTTGCACTCCCATTAAATCAGCAGAGATGACAGTGTGGTACTCAAGGAATAATACCCACTTTTCAGCAAATAGCAGCTCCAGCCTAGATAAGTGATTATATTCACTGGGGGGTTGCCTAACACATCAATACCCCTCCAATAATTTTAACTTCACTTGTCCTTTGTGAGAGACATTCACTGCTCACTGCTCTGCTCACTGTGTTACCACATAATTAGGTGAGGCTGCTTTGTGTTTTTTAGTACAGGCAACAATAGGAACCCCTCTATCTATATAAATAAATAAAAGTCGGAAGAGAACCACGAGAATAGAGAACCAGCAGAATACAAGATATATTAGATAGCTTTAAAAGTGAGTTGGATGGTTTTTTAGCAAGTATGAGAATACAGGGTTATGGAAGATCATAGTACAAGTTGATCCAGGGACTAGTCCCTGATTGCCATTTTGGAGTCAGGAAGAAATTCTGAGGAAAAATGGAGAGCAGTAACGTAACTAGAGGGGGATGAGCCCTGGCACGGGACGTGCAACCGGGCCCCCGCCCCCTCCATACGCCATTTTCTGCCGCCAGAGTCAGTGGTGCTGCAAGCTGCCGGGGGCCCTGAGGGGGTGCGGGCCCTGGCCCAATCGCACCCCCTGCTCCCCTGGTAGTTACGCCACTGTTGGAGAGGCTTCAGATTAGGGATGCACCGAATCCAGGATACGGTTCGGGATACGGCCAGGATTCGGCCTTTTTCAGCAGGATTTGGATTCGGCCGAATCCTTCTGCCCGGCCGAACCGAATCCGAATCCTAATTTGCATATGCAAATTAGGGGCAGGGAGGGAAATTGCGTGACTTTTTGTCAGAAAACAAGGAAGTAAAAAATGTTTTCCCCTTCCCACCCCTAATTTGCATATGCAAATTAGGGTTCGGTATTCGACCGAATCCTTCGTGAAGGATTCAGGGGTTCGGCCGAATCCAAAAAAGTGGATTCGGTTCATCCCTACTTCAGATGGGTTTTTTTTGCCTTCCTCTGGATTAACTGGCAGTTAGGTGGGTTAAAAAAAAGAGTTTAAAGGTTGAACTTGATTGATAACTTACTATGTTATTATGTTACATTAGTGACAAAGTACACAAAAGCTGGTGTCCTAACAGTCCCATAAAGGAAAGTTCCTAGAGTCCCAGAAAGCCACCAGTCTACAGGGGTAGACTTTTAAAATTCCATTGACCTTCAACACATACTGTCTTTTCTATTTCACACAACACACAAAGATCTTGTTGCCAGACTAAAAAAATGTCATAGATCTTGGACACATACTCTTAATAATGTCGCTGATTCCTACTCTTCTATTTCTGCAGAGGTTACTATTCGGTCTGACATTATTTTAGTTTGCTGCTTCTTTTTATGTGAAAATGAATTCAGAACAACAATGTGGATATATATATATATATATATATATATATATATATATATATATATATTCTTAGTTCTTTTTTGAACATAAAAATAAATTACTTAGCATCCACTAGTGCTGTTTCAATAACATTAATAGAATTGAATCTTTCAATTTCCCTTTAAAAAATCTATAAAACAGGCCTAGCATTATCTCTTAGTTCCAGACTCAAGACATAATTGATTTTGCATTGAATAGCGCAGTATGGAAGGATCTAAATCCTTGTAATGAAAAGAACACCAATATTTAGCTTTTAAATATTATTCCACAAAAGATTATTGGGCTGTAACAATAGAAGTAATGATTACCCCAAATGGAAATCTAGAATGATATCTCAGCAAGCTATGAGCTTGTGATTAATTACATCAGGAAAGGCATCATCAGCTTCTGAGATCTCCAGCTGGAGGATGAGAAAGATAAACAAGTCAACACAAATATTTTAGATCAGAGATAGCGACAGTGGTCACTGTCCTAACAAGATTTACAAAGTTCTACTCACAGTCCAACTGAACACAAACCCCGATATGTAATATAAGGCACTACATTTGCCCAGGAACAATAGCCCATAGCAACCAATAAGAAATTTGCATTTAAACAGGTGACTAGTGAATTCTATCTACCGATTGGTTGCTGTGAGTTACTGCCTCTGGGTAAACTTAGTGCATTTTATTACATAACCCAAAAAGTTTACTTTTAAAAGGGGAAAGTGCCCACACATTTCATTAACTTCTAGATTGCAATCTCAAACACAGACAGAAAACATATATTTGTCATTCTTATTTTGTACCTTTGAAGCATTAGGTAAGTCATTTTGCAATACCATTGCCAGTGAATCATCCTTTTTAACAAACCCTAAGTTATTTGTGATTTAAACAAGACATTGACTCAGGACATAACCATAACCATTCACCCGGGCCTGGTTGTAATTACAAGATTCCCTTAGTAGGTTTCATTAATAACTGCAACAGCCTAGAATTGAACCAGGGACCTGCATTTTAATATATCGTTTGCAATACCTCTGATCTATAAGAGCATATAGATTGTTTGTTTACTGTTTTGCCATCCTTGAGTTTTCATGTAGCTATGGTCTGCCTGCAGTTGTTATTAATCTGACCACAGCTGACTTTTCCATCATCTTTCCTATATAATTATCAGCCTCCCTAGAGCACATACGCTGCCTTTTGTAGATCAAGACTGCTTGGAACCTGGGTTCTCTGATTCCTATTCCTGTATTCTTATTCCTGCAGTGGTCCTTCCTGACATATTGATCATCTGATTTTGATCCCAGTCTGTTCTTGTTTAGGAGTTTGCCAGGGTCGGACTGGGCCCACTTTCCAAACTATTATACCTCCTCTCCTCAATCGTTTTTCTCTACATACTTGTCACGGCCGGCACCCAATACCAGAACTAGAGCCAAGCACCGTGATCAGAGCTCTCTTCACCAGTATGTGTGACCACTTTTGGGCTTCGGGAAGGCCCTCCGCCTACTGGGGTGCCACCTGGACTTATGAGTGGGCAAGACTAGAGTTCTGGCAGGCAATGGGGCACGGCAAGTAGTAGAGTCTTTTGGGCCGAGGATCACGGTTACAGGCAAGGATAGTCAGACAGGCTGGGTCAAGGCAGGCAGATAGCAAGGATCGTCAGGCAGGCAAGGGTAAAAACTGGGTATCAAGCAGAAGGGGTACAGGCAATAGAGTAGTCGGGTAACAGGCACAGGTCAGGATTCAGATGGGAGCGTCGTCAGGAAACAGGCTGAGGTCAAAACCGGATAACAAGCAGAATAAACACGGACAAACAGCACAAGGCTTCAGGCAAAACCACAGGATAAATCCTATCACGGGCAACCAGCAGATTTTGAATTTCGCGCCATTGCTTGCTAACGTAATTACGCCAGCGCGCCTGCGCCTTTAAATAATGTGCATGCGTGCCGCGCGCGCACTAGGACCCGGAAGCCGGCGGAGAAGGAGCGCGGCGGCATGGCGGCTGTCCACGCCGCCGCGACCCAGGTATTTTCTTTACAATACTATACTCTATTTTTCCATTATTAAGCCTCTTTGTTCCCATGAAGGAACAGGGAATGACCATGAAATAGGCCAAATCAAGAGACCCACTGACACCTGGGACCTGGTATCCTTGTGGGCCAGTTTGACACTGAGTTTGCCTCACAATTTTGTGGTTGCTTATCTGCTTCTAACCCATTGCATTATGCCTAGCTGTGTCCTTTCCCTGAGTTCTACGTTTAACTCAAATACCTTCTACTAAAAACAAGCCATAGCCCTTCATGCATAAGAATTTGCACAGATTCACATTATACAGATGGATGCTTGGTTTTTTTTACTATTTGGTTTAAAATATCTTTAGCCATCAACAAAGGTATGGAATCTTGTAATGCCAAATATGTTATTTGTTTTTCTTACATCTTTGAAGAAATTCCCCAGTACAAATTTATGTTATCCATCGATTTGTGTAAACATGTGAACAGAGAGATCAGCTTCTCATAATTCATATTCCATCGTCACACTGAAATATAGATAAAAATGGAAACATGTTTAAAATGCTTTATAGCTCCTCATATCATAAACACCATTAAATTGCTTACATTTGAACCCCTTTTGCCTCATATCTTATGCTCCGCCATCTAGATTTATATATCTGAATAAAACAAATGAAAGCCATATACTTTCATTACTGACAATATTCTGTATTGTGTTCTGCATCATTCATGCTTGTACACATAGAGAATGAAAATGTAGAATTGGATACAATGGATCAGTTAAGGCCTACATAACATTTTCCTGTTATTTGATTCATACAGTGTTTTGTGTGTGACTGAAAATTAATGCTAAATAGGCAAAAATAGAAAAGGAAACAGTCTTGGCATGATATTGAAGTTTTTTCTATTAAATAGAACATGTGGTGTAGCTGCCTCGGATACAAACTTGCATCTCTCTAGGTCTGTTCAGAAAATATAAAGGATTATATATTTCTTATATTAGGCCGTTATTCACAGAATCTTATGTCACTAATGTAAACGAAAATGTTCTAGCTAAGCCTTTGTTTGAATTAATAGGCTTATCCATCTGCTATATGCTAATATCACTGCAGCATATAATGCTGAATTTTCTAGAGGGAAAAATATTGTAAGTGTTATGACACAACAGCCTCTTTTTCACTTGAATTTGAAAGGAAATGATTTGGAAGAAATAGGACTTGTACAAAATGCCCACCAAAACCATTATTTCAATGTAGTAAATCAAAGATAAAATGGTAATTTTTTGGGGGCAGATCGACTCTATCTTTTGTGCCAAAGAGTTACTAATCTGTTTCTGAGCAATAGGGATGTCGCGGACTGTTCGCCGGCGAACTTGTTCGCGCGAACATCGGCTGTTCGCGTCCGCCGCAAGTTCACGAACGTCGCGCGACGTTCGCCAATAGGCGTTCGCGTCAAAATCGTTCGACCATTCGACCATTCGATCGCTAAAATCGAAGGATTGTCGTTCGAATCGAACGATCGAAGCCATTGGATTGAATGAAATCATTCGATCCAATGCTTCGATCGTTCGATTCAAACGAAAATCCTTCGATCGTTCGAATCAAACGATTTTCGGATGTTCGAAGTTCGCGAACTGTTCGCAAATTTTGCCGGTGTTCGCGAACGGCGTTCGCGAACACATTGGCGGCGGTTCGCTACATCCCTACTGAGCAAATTGTGACTTAAAGGAAAACTATACCCTCCAAACAATGTAGGTCTCTATTAAAAGATACTGAGTAAAACAGCTCATGTGTAAAACCCTGCTTCATGTAAATGAACCATTATCATAATGATATACTTTTTTTAGTAGTATGTGCCATTGGGTAATCATAAATAGAAAATTGCCATTTTAAAAAATAAGGGCCGCCCCCTGAGATCGTAAGATTCACTGTGCACACATACAAACCACATGTAAGGTCACATGAGCCAATTAACAGACAGAGTTCTGCCTTTTGCTTCCTCACTTCTTCCTGTTACAGTTAGTGTTGTAGTATTTCTGGTCAGGTGATCTCTGAGGCAGCACAGATAGAGTCACGAAATGGTGGTTCAAGGCAAGAGATGTAAAAGGGCAATATTTATGTAAATATATATTCCAGTTTGGTAAGATTCTTTAATATGTTATTCAATTTGATATAAACTATCTGTTGCTTAAGTATTCATTTTGGGGGTATAGTTTTCCTTTAAATACAGCTCTGTAAGTTGATTTGTCTTCCTCTAAGGCTACACCAATATTTGCATTGAGATTGATGCAAACATATTAACTAAATAATGGAGTAATGTGTGTTCTTTTTAACAGATCCTGGGAGTATGATTGCCATCGTTTTTGAAAATAAACAAATAATAGTACCTAGTGCAATATTGTTAATATTCGGTGCAGTCACCAAAGTACTACAACACCAATCTGTGTGTGTCTTGAACCATAGAAAGTCTATGCACAGATTTTTTGTGTGTGTTCCTAAAGTGCTATAGTGATTTCTACAAAGTGATATCTCCAAACTAAAATTATAATTAAGTCAAACAAG
Source organism: Xenopus petersii (assembly GCA_038501925.1). Taxonomy (NCBI): domain Eukaryota; kingdom Metazoa; phylum Chordata; class Amphibia; order Anura; family Pipidae; genus Xenopus; species Xenopus petersii. Next base: position 82,026,682 of record CM076680.1, read on the forward strand.
GTGCTTCTAAGGCTTGCTTCAAAAGGTAGAATGAATTAAAATAAGGTGCAACAGTGTTTTCTTCAATCAGTAAAACTCAGCATGTGGCTTCTCCACTCTCTAAAGATGCTGACCTCTGCGAAACGCGTTAGGTGTGACATCACTTCCGAGCTTAGCAGTGAGTGAATGTACAGGTGGAACACACCGAGAGGGAGACTCCGGCAGAACCCATCTCTTTGTATTGCAAAGGTTCACCTCCATGATCTGCACTATAAGACTGGATTGTTTGATATGCGCTCAGAAGTGTGACTTATGTGAGTGCGATAAGTTTTAAAACCTTTTAAAAAATAAAGGCAAATTACACTATGGGTACGGGTATTACACTGTCCCTGCTTTTTAATGTCTTTACAGAAAAAGGAATACCCTGCAGTTGAAATTGATATGCTGTTTTGAAATCAAGAGTCTTGTAAGTTGCCAATCTCACCAGATAGAGGAGAAGCCACATGAAGAAAACACAATTGAAGAAAACACCATTGCACCTTATTTTAATTCATTTTACCTTTTGAAGCAAGCAATACAAGCACCTTGTTTGACTTAATTACAATTTTAATTTGGAGATAGCACTTTGCAGAAATCACCATAGCACTTTAGGAGATGAAAGATCTGTGCATAGACTTTCTATGGTTCAAGACACACATAGATTAGTGTTGTAACTCTTTGGTGACTGCACTGAATATTAACAACTATTACTAGGTTCTGTTATTTGTTTTTTTCCATAGCCTGTGGCGCTGATCTATAATTGTATCTTGATTTGATGATCCAGTGGAGGAACTGTGAAAAAGATCGGCAAAGGAAAAGATTCTGAGGGTTTACTTTTCCTTTAAATTTTGCAAATTTTGTTTGTTTTTGCAATTTTGACTCTGTTATTGTAAGATGCGTCTGGAGATTTCTCCAGCTTCTTACCTCCCGGCACGTCTCTCCTCGAATAATGGCGCACATGCATGCACTTCCGGGTTCGTCTTCTAAGTGACGCTGGCGTCCGACGCCGAGCATCTTGATGCCTGCTCCAAGTCGCGGCGTCATGAAGTCATCATTGTGTATCAAATTTGATTTTTTTTGCCCCAAAGACAGCTTAAAAGGCCAGTCCACCATTTTGTTAATGCCCAAGCTGGTTCCAGTTTTTCTGATCCTGCCGAAGCGTACTTTGTTTTTAAATTCCTGTTTTTTTGACTTTTTGCCTGACTCTTGACTACGATTTCTGCCGCCTGCCTTGAACCTTTTGCTCGACTTTGACTACGTCTTCTCTTCAACCCTGCCGGTACCCCGCTTACGGTTTTTTCTACGCACTTCCTTGTTGGATTCTGTAGCAGAAAGCCTGGGGCCCCAAAAGGGCGCCGGTGAACCCGGAACCCACAGGGTTCTTCTGTGCGTCCGCAAGCTACAGTCACCGTCAAAGGTTCCTGACAACATGGTCGTTACAGTTATACGTTTATGAAAAGAAACCCACCAGGCTTAATGTATTTTTATCTTTCTTTCCTATTAATAACATTGACATCAAGCATCCTTTTTTATTGGCCAGGCCAGTAAAATACCAGCCAGGTGGCAAACCAACCTGTGAGTTGTAAAGCATCTGTTCTATAAAATCACTGTCACCCAGTTTAAATGAAGGTGTTCTGCAATAATCAAGAAAATTTACAGATTCCTCCCTGAAGGTCAAAGGTCCCATGCACTAAGTTCTCTCTCACTCCAGAGACCAAACCGGCATATTGTACAGGGCCAGGGGGCCAGAAGGAAGTAGGCCCAATTTCAGGCCCTCAGCTGAAAATACTATGCTTTAAGAACAGTAATCCGTTTTTTTCCAGATGGATACAAAAGAAACTGCTGAAACTCACAGTGCTTGCATGCACATTTATTCATAAGGAGAACTGACAGCTTTGATCAAGCTGAGTTATAAAAATATCATTTTGTTTATCTGATATTTGGCTTTCTAACAGAAAGAAGTATTATTCAGGAAGCTACTAGTAATTAATGCATATATATTTATAGCCATTATTGATTTATATCCCATTATGTGATGATGGATGTAAGGTATGAAATCTGTTATCTGGGTACCCGTTATCCGGTAAGCTCCAGTGCCTTGTACTCGATCCAAACTGAAATATAGTTAATCCTTATTGGAGGCAAAACAATCCTATTGGTTTGTATTCATGTTAAAATTATTTTTAGTAGACTTATAGTATGGAGATGAAAATTATCCAGAAAAAGCCATGCTCTGAACATTCATTAATTTGGCCCGTTTGCTCTCAGCAGAATGTTAAAATGATCATGGAAACCAGTTGCTCTTCAAAGTGGATGTTGGTAATATTATGAGAGAAACATAAGAAATATTTTTACAACAAAGGGGAAAGCAGCCTGTAGCTGGGACCTGATTGTAATTACCCTGGCTGGTAGGGCTCTTACTCACGAGCAGTTGTAGCTGCGCTCCCCTGCGTTCCATTTTTCTGCATTCAGCCGCAGGGGAGCGCAGGAATAGACGCATTACATATTTTCCAATGGGGCTGGAAAGATGCAGCATGTTGCGTCTCAACCTGCATTCGGCGCCTACACACACCTGTGTGAGTACAGCCCCATTGGAAAAAATGTAATGCGTCTATTCCTGCGCTCCCCTGCGGCTGAACGCAGAAAAACGGAACGAAGGGGAGCGCAGCTACAAACGCTTGTGAGTAAGAGCCCTAAAGGAGATCTCTTTCCTTTCTTACTGAACAAATTCTCTTGCATTTGCTGGCCCTTAACAGATGAAGAAAGCCTGATTGATCTCAAAATGCATTAACCCTTAACATATATTAACCCTTAACATATTGTGATTTGTAGGCCAGAACAATAAGGGCAAAGTAAGGTTAAGATACCATGATTAGGGTTCAACAAATTGACAGCATGGTACAATTTTGCAACAGGCATTACATGGAAGTAAACCCAGGTTTATTGAAATCTACCTGTTGGCCGAAAAATGTTAATCATGGATTGGTTGCATTGAGTCACTGCCCAAATGCGGTATTGATAATTGAACCCTAGTGTATTTTATTTCATATGCTTTTGGGGTTTTACATTTATAACATGTCGCCCATCTTCTCTATTCTTTTTCAAACACATACATTTTTATGTGTAACTATATGCAGCTACATTATTATTAATACATAACTTTCCTTTATGTCTTATGGATTCTAATGTTGTCCAGGGAGTTCTCTCTGCATTTGTTTTACATTGCTTTTATGTTTCCCTAAACTGAAGGTTTAGGATCCCTTGACTCCTTAACAGTCCATACACAAACTAAATTTGATGCAGAATTTGCATTTTCTACATTATTTCTACATTATTTAACAAAGTTCGAATTTTACTGATTATTTTTATGTAAAATGTTTGACCAAACTAGAATCCACGATTGGACCTTATTTAATATTAAAAATTCATGAATTAATTGAATCGGGGAAAACGCGAAAAAATTGTTCAAAAATCCGAATCCTATGCGTTTTTCCCGAAAATCCAATATTTTTGTTTTTTTTGACCAAAAAAGTCGGATTTTCAGGCTAATACCAGCGCAGACCACAGCAGCTTCCAAATAGGATAGGAACGTCTCCCATTGACTTATATACAACCATGGTAGGTTTGAGATGCCAGATTTTTGGATTCAGTCTTGTTGCAGTATTGTGCTTTCATAAATCCTGAAAAATTCAAGTTTTTTTTATAGTGAAAAAAATTAGATTTTTTGAGTTTTTGGCATTCAGGCTTTGATAAATAGCCCCCTTTATGTCTCATGCAGTTACAATGTGTTTCTAGTCAACAAGCTCCAGGTTAGTGTTTGTTCTAATGTGTGCAGTTGCCTCCCATAATAGCTAACGTGTGTTCTTTTTGCGCCTTATATTTGGGATTTTAAAGTACCCATAATTGCCCTGTGTAACTTAGCCCTGTCTTATGTAAACAAGCTGGTCATAAGTGGACCTCTCAAGCAAGCAGTCTGTAACTGCTCTGTGTTTATTGATTAATATTACAAGTAGTGACTTTGGCAGGGGTTTGTCTGCCACTATTTTTACCTGGGGCAGCAGTAGCAGTCAAAACACCCCATGTACAATTAGTATCATAGTGTTTCAAAATGTTATATTCTTCATGAAATATTAATTAGAATTTTAATTATGTATAGCACATTCTTTTCAGGCCTGCTTAAAAATAACTTTTTCTGTTATAAGTTTGCATACATAAACAGTGAAAAGGCTGTTACTAATAAATGCACAAATCTTTTTTTCTTAAAAAAACAAAAACATGAAATACTGCATATTAAATGTCTGTCAAGTTTTATTAACATGCATCTTGATCACAGAAACAATAAAGTGCTAATTATGATATTTTTAAAGATGTATAATTTATTTCAGACCACTCTAATGTCATAATTCACACCATTATTTTACACAACCTCAGACCTGCCGTAGACTATTTAAATAAATGAGATATTTCAGACAGCCAAGAAAAGGTAAAAGCAGCGGTGATCAGAAACACAGAAACATGGGATTTTTACACATTATCGTATTTCACTTAGCGCTCTTACACACGGGCGGTTTTTCCTGTGCTCCCCTGTGTTGTGATTTCTTCCGTTCAGCCGCAGAGGAGGGCAGGAGTAAATGCACTCAAGTATTGTGAAGGGGGCTGTACTCACACAAGTGGGACGCAGCATGTTGCATTTCACCTGCGTTTGGCACATATATGCATCTGTGTGAGTACAGCCCCCTTCACAATACTTGAGTAGATACTCCTGCACTCCCCTGCGGCTGAGCGAAAGAAAGCTCAACGCAGGGGAGCACAGGAAAAACGGCCTGTGTGTAAGAGCCCTAATAGGGATTGTTCCCCTCTGAGTTAACTTTTATTATGATGTAGAGAGTGATATTCTGAGACAATTTGCAATTGATTTGAATTTTTTATTATTTGTGGTTTATGAATTATTTAGCTTTTTATTCAGCAGCTCTCCGGGTCCAAATTACCCTAGCAACCATGCATTGGTTTGAATAAGGGACTGGAATATGAACAGGGGAGGGCCTGAAGAGAAAGATGAGCAATAGAAAGTAGCAGTAAGAATACATTTGTAGTCTTACAGAGCATTTGTTTTAAGATGGGGTCATTGAAAGGTGGAAAGAGTCAGAAGAAAAGGGCAAATATTTAAAAAAAACTGTAAAAAAATAAACAATGAAGACTAATTGACAAGTTATTTAGAATTGGTCATTCTATAACATACTGAAAGTTAACTGAAAGGTGAATCATCCTTTTCAAATGTGTCCCTCAGAGCCCTTCTGAAACATGTTTCTGGATAGAAACTTCTGTCCTTAAAGGAACAGTTCAGTGTAAAAATAAAAACGGGGTAAATAGATAGGCTGAGCAAAATAAAAAATGTTTCTAATATAGTTAGTTAGGCAAAAATATAATGTATCAAGGCTGGAGTGAGTGGATGTCTAACATAATAGCCAGAATCCAACTTCCTGCTTTTCATCTCTCTAAGTTAGTCAGCGACTTGAAGGGGGGCCACATGGTACATTTCTGTTCAGTAAGTTTGTAATTGATCCACAGCATTCAGCTCATATTCAAAAGCAACATATATGATCCATGTGCCCCCCTCAAGTCTCTGATTGGTTACTGCCTGGTAACCACGGTAACCAGTCAGCGTAAACCAAGAGAGCTGAAAAGCAGGAAGTAGTGTTCTGGCTATTATGTTAGACATCCAGTCACTCCAGCCTTTATACATTACATTTTTGGCTAACTAACTATATTAGAAAATTTTTTTATTTTGCACAGCCTATCTATTTACCCAGTTTTTTATTTTTACACTGAACAATTCCTTTAAAGGACATTTCAGAAAGCGGGCAGGATGAAATAATGTATTGGAGTCATTGAGCGTTTTTCTCGACCTAAATGTGTTGGAGTGATTTGCCATATTTTCTCTCTCCAAATGCAGTAAAGTGAATTGTTTTTGTTTTTTCTTGCACCAAATACATTGGTGTCAATGGGCATTTTTTCTTCTCATTGTGCAGCAATAAAACTGAATAAAACATGTTGTGGGGACCCTGGAATTACTGTTATTTGGTGTGGCTGTAACTTAGGGTTTGGAGTGTAAAAAGCTGCACTAGGTGCATGTTTCATCAGAACAGACTGGGCAGGAGCACTGAAACTTATGATAACTAGAAGAAAGTGCTATGGGTTATGTTACCTTTAATGAATTACCCCAGTACAAGCAGCAGTTTAGGATGACCATCCTTGCTTCTGCATGAGTAAATATGCTTTATAGTGTATCAATACATTGTCATTTTAGTTATAAATCAGATAACTTCATCATATTATATATATTATTAATGCCCTAGATGATTAAGCTTATACATTGGCAGCTTTTATATAATTTCAGATTAAAAACACACTGCTGTGTGATAACTCTGAAGCTGAACTTAATATATGTGGAGCCCTAAATAAAATTCTAGTTTCATCCTAATCATTTTCTTACCTGCAATTTCACACTCTGCCACTCAACATAAGAACTGTCATTATGGTGCCAGCACAGAAGGCTAAGTAGAAAAATGTCTTAAATAATATCGTACAATATGCAATGCTATTTAAACTTAATTTTGCCATATATATAATGAGCCAGAGCCCGACAGATTAATTTATTGCATGCATTTATTTTTGCAGATCAAAAAGCTTAATTGCTGCTGCTCAATAATTATGATACCTTTATTAACTAGATGAAATAAGATCAGCAAGATATACCATATATACTCAAGTATAAGCCTTCCCGAGTATAAGCCGAGGTACCTAATTTTACCTCCAAAAACTGGGAAAGCTTATTGACTCGAGTATAAGCCGAGGGTGAGAAATGCAGCAGCTTCTGGTAAGTTTCAATCTCGTTTTTGGATGACTATTCTTAGGCGACGGCTACTATTCTAAGGCGCCGGCGAATATTCTTAGGCGCCGGCTACTATTCTAAGGCGCCGGCGAATATTCTTAGGCGTCGGCTACTATTCTAAGGCGCCGGTGAATATTCTTAGGCGCCGGCTACTATTCTAAGGCGCCGGCGAATATTCTTAGGTGCCGGCTACTATTCTAAGGCATCGGCGAATATTCTTAGGCGCCGGCGACCGTTTTTGCGCTTGACCCGAGTATAAGCCGAGGTAGAGTTTTTCAGCATATTTTGGGGGCTGAAAAACTCAGCTTATACTCGAGTATATACGGTAAATACAATCATTTTTTGAAAGGTGACAAAAAAGATCTGTTATCTCGCAGTATACAAATATAATAAAATTAAAAGACAAAGGGGCAGGTCATGTTAACAAAACTTATTAGAGTTAATTTACAAATGCAAATCAGCATGTTTGTTACCATGAATGCATTCATTTTTGAAAGGCAGCAAAAAAAAATCTGTTATCTCGCAGTATACAAATATAATGAAATTAAAAGACAAAGGGGCAGGTCATGTTAACAAAAAGAGTTAATCTCTAATGCAAATCAGCATGTTTGTTACCCAGAAGGCAGTCGATTTCCAGTGTCATTGTAGGCATCCTCTAATTAGGATAAACAATGTGGACGCTAATTCCATCTGCATTGTTAAATCACACATAAGTTAAATTAAGATTTTGCTTGCCCGAATAGGTTTTGGAATGGTGACCAAAAATAGTACAGGTATGAGACCTTTGAGACAGAAAACAATGTGTATTTATAGAAAGTGGCCACTTGGTTGAAAGTTTTTCAATATATGGACAAATTTGCAATTAAAGGGTAGCTTTATCAAGGATCAAAGTGAAAATTCCAATTTCAAATTTAAAAATTTTAATTTTTGAGTTGATTTTAGTGTCATTCGACCAGGAAATAGTTAAAATTCGATTCGATGTACTGGCCCTTTAAGAATTCAAATTTGACTTTTTGCCACTTTAAACCTGCCAAATTGCTGTGTTAGCCTATGGGGGACGTCCTGTAAGTTGTTTAGGGGCATCCTGAAAATCAATTTTTTTCGAGGAAAAAACTTGAATCAAATTTGATTCCAGTTTGTGGGTCAATACCATTCACCCGAATTGAAAAAAATTACATGTTTTAAAAAAAATTTGGTCGATTTTAACTCGAAAATACAGTTTAAGGGAGTTTATGGGTGTTTTTCTAAACTCCCATAAACTCTAAATTCGTCCCTTGATAAATCTGCCCCAAATGTTTCCCAACTTGTTTTTCCCTTATATTGCTATTTTTGCAGACTTATCCATAAACAAAAAAGAGAAGGGTTTATTTAGTAAAATAGGACAGTAGAAACCAATCAGATTTTTCTGCTTTCATTTTCTATTGTTCAAAACTGGGTGCTCTTGACAACTGCACTTGTAAAAGTTAGCTCCTATGTTCATAAAACAGCCAAACAGTTCTGTACTGGCCTTATCTCTGTATTCTACTATTTGCTCTGTACTTAAAAGATAAGGCTAGCTAGACAATCTTAATGTAAGTATTTGGGTACTACACCCTACAGGTTTAGAATTAGAACTTGGTTTTATTACTTGCTGACTCAAATGGCTCTCATTATTTACTTCTAAATTGCATCTCTAATTCTTTATCCATTAAGTGGCAAACAAGCTGTGAAATGGAGCCAAAAGCTTGTTTAATGTGTTTTCTGATCATTAGTGATAGTACTAAGTAAAATATTGATTTTACTGAAACCACTATCTCACATGGCAAATAAATCACCAACTGTAAATTAAAAATACAGCAAGCTTGAGTTTAAAATGGTATGGAATTACATATGGCAATTTCAATTTATGAGTAGTGATGGGGGAATAAATTTGCCTGGCACGAATTCAAAAATTTTAGGATGCACGTCCAAAAAGTCATTCACATCAAAATCGGCGTGCGTCAACACTATTCGGACGCCAATTGATTTTAACTCCAGTGTCAGCTTGGACGAGGGCATCAATTTCTGATTTTCATGATTTTTTGTGAAAATGTATGATTTTCGCAATTTTTTTGTGAAAATATCTGATTTTCAAGATTTTTTCATGAAACTGTCCAATTTTCACGTTTTTTTGTGAAAATGTCTGATTTTCGTGTGAAAATGTCTGATTTTCACGTTTTTTTCATGAAACTTTCCGATTTCACGTTTTTCCTGAAAATTTTTCGCCATTTTGCAAATGGGAGAAATTCGCCCATCACTATTTCTGAGAATAAAAAAATAAAATAAAATTGGTGGACAAAGTACCTTGTGTACCATCACTCTAGTAAGCTCAGTCTGGCCTGAGCTGATTTAGTTTCAGTTCAGTCTGCACCAGTATGACCCAGCCTGAAAAAAAGAGACAAAATGAATACTGTACTGTACATAGTAGGGCTCCTGCAGAGGCCCAGTTTCCCAACCACTAGATCAACACTCTCAAACATAGCACTGCTTCCACATACAGTATGAGAAAAGGCAGAACAGAGCTTTGGCGTTAGAAGATACTATGTATGAAAAGTGCAAAGTGTAACATAAGGAATCCCAAACCCAGAACAAACCCCAAGGTCCTGGCCTCAGCTCACACTTCCCCCTATAACTGCTGCCTTTTGCTTCGGAAGGAGCCCTCCGCTACTCTGATGCTGCCAGGTCTTCTAGCGAGAGGAACATGGGGAGAGTTCTATGCAGACAAGGGAACCAAACGTAAACTAAAGGAACAAGGAGCATGGTTAAGGGACAGGCAGCATTGATTTCAATCTGGCAGAGCAGTACACAATCAAAAGACAAGAGCGTAGTTGAGGTCACAGACCATAGTCAAAAACCAACAGTATCACAGTGCAAAAACAGGATCTGAGAGAATGGTCAGTAAATGGGCAGAGGTCAGGACAGGCAGCAAACTAGCAATGGTCAGGACAGTGTCCTCGTGGGCCCCCGCTGGGCCAGACCCCCTCTACCAGTATAAAAATCTTGAAAAAGTTTCCGGTGATGCGAATCGCATCGCCGCTTGTGCACCGAGAAGCGCTGCTCGCGCATGGCAGCGTTCAAGCGGCGCAGTAGGGGGGCAGGGGGCCCTGGACCATCAGTCCCGGTGGGCCCCAGGCCCCCCAGTCCGACCCTGGGTCAGGAAAAGGCAAGGTCAGGGACAGACAAGACAAATTAGAAATCTTAGGAAGGAACAATTGAAAATAGATCTACATTGGACAATTGGCTAGGGGCCCTTTTACTATTGGAATTTTGTGATGAACATAATGACATCAGACGCAGTGCTCGCGTTAAAAACCCGGAAGAGGTGCAAGCGCATGTTTATTGCGCATCAGCGCATCGGCGCATGGCTTAAATAATGCTTTTTGCTTAAACTTACAGTGACTTTGAGCAACGGCTGGAAACTTTTATCGTTAAAAGTACAACATAACTATCAACTAGAGATGAGCACATTTTTTGCCAGGCATGGTTTTGTCATGAATTTCTGCGTTTCAGCACTGGTGAAATTTTTTACAAAACTGTAACAAATATTTGCCATGCAATTTCAGGGAAAAAACATGAAGAAAAAAATGCTGCAATAAGTTCTTGAGCTCTACCAGCAACACTACCTGATAAAATACCTGCTAAGGGCAGGGTATGACTTTTCCCCTTGGGGACCCAAGGGGTACAACAGTAAAAAAGAATGCTCATCATTGCCCACTTGACAGGCCCAGGAGAAGAAACGGCCTCTGTTTGCAGCTGCACCACCACCTTCCCCATCACAGGCACCTGTTCTACGGTTTTGCCTCCTGGACCACCTACCCCACCCCTGAATCTTCTTCATCACTTTCGCAAGCTTCTTTATAACCATATACATGTCCAGCACTGTCTGCACAACCTGCAGCACTACCACACGCACCACTTGCACTGCTGAAGGATGTTGGAACCCAAAAAAAGAAGCAACAGGGGGTAATAAATTAGCTGCTGGAGAGAGTGGGGAACCTGGACTACAAGGCAGGCACACATTGAGCAGATCTTGGTGCTTCTGGCCAACACTTCTACACCACCACACTGACTTTTTTTAATTTCATCTTCATTATCCTTTATTTATATAGCTCCAGCAAGTTACGCCACAGATTAACTTTCATATACCGTACATACTCGCTGAGTTTTTCAGCATCCAAAATGTGCTGAAAAAGTCTACCTTGGCTTATACTCGGGTCAGCGGGCAGTAGCTGAAATTGCAGTCACTTTTAATCATTCCTATACCAACAGTTCACTTGGGGAGAGACTGCAATATCCCACAATGCCCTCTGTTGGTTATATGAAAGAATAACAGTGCGCCCTCTGTTGGTTATATGAAAGATTAACAGTGACTGCAATATTACACAGTGCCCTCTGTTGGTTATATGAAAGAATAACAGTGACTGCAATATCACACAGTGCCCTCTGTTGGTTATATGAAGGATTAACAGTGATGGCAATATCACACAGCGCCCTCTGTTGGTTATACGAAAGATTAACAGTGATGGCAATATCACACAGCACCCTCTGCACATGGTAGTGGGACAGTGGGACAATGCACACAGTAATCCGTTTGGCAATTCTCTGTCACCATCAACTTTGCAAAGAAGTCTGGTTGATCGCTGGGGGGTCGCTTTGGCAGAATGTGCGCTGCTGGGAGACAGGGCTGTAGTTGTGTCTAGGCTTATACTAGAGTCAATAAGTTTTCCCAGTTTTCGTAGGTAAAATTAGGTACCTCGGCTTATACTTGGGTCGGCTTATACTCGAGTATATACGGTACCTTTATTATACAAGTAAGGCTTAGATGTATTTATTTGCATGTTTGTTTGAATTTATTACCTTGTCATATTTAATTTGTGTCAGACTTGGAAAAATGTTTTCTTTGGTTAGAAAAATAGAAAGAAATCTATTTCTTTGAATGTATTTTTAATTTGACTATGCAGTCAGTAATTTGGTGGGAATAACATAAATACGAGTAGTAGTGTTTTTGGGGTATCATTATCTAAGAACGATCTGGTGGATTTTGTGGATAACAAACTGTGTAACTCTAGGCAGGGTCATTAAGTGGCTACTAAAGCAAATACTGCTGTGCATAAAAAAGGCATTAATTGTTTACCTTTAGATTAACTTTTAGTATGATGTAGTGAGTGATATTTTAAGTCAATTTGCAATTGGTATTCATTCTTTATTATTTGTCGTTTTTGAGTTATTTAGCGTTTTATTCAGCAGCTCCCCAGTTTGCAATTTCAGCAATCTAGTTGCTAGGGTCCAAATTACCCTAGCAATCAAGCATTGCTTTGAATAAGAGACTGGAATGTGAATAGAAGAGAGCTTGAACAGAAAGCTTTAAAGGGTAATAACAGATTAGTAATAGAGTAATAAAAAGTAGTAATAACAATACATTTGTAGCCTTACAGATCATTTATTTTTAAGATGGGGTCACTGACCCCTATTTGAAAGCGGAAAAGACAATAGAAAATAGAACAATAGAAAAGAACTATAAAGTCGGCTTTTTCGTTCAACTGTGCATGCGGCTGCCCCGGGAAATTTGAAGAAAGAAAAAGACGGAAGAGAAGTGCTCCGTGGTGCTCATGGTATAACCCCAGGCCGGGGCAGTTTTCTTCTGATAAATCAATACAATCACTTGGAGGTGCCTAACATTTGGCACCCTCAAGTGGACAAAGCCTTTTCTTTTCCTTTAATGCAAAAAAATGACTATTCTCAATATGTTATGTAACATTACATTACATCAGTTATCTCCAAGCAGTGGTTCATGAGCAACATGTTACTCACCAACCCATTGGATGTTGCTCCCAGTGGCCTCAAAACAGGTGCTTATTTTTGAATTCCGGGCTTGGAGGCAAGTTTTGGTTCCATAAAAAGTGTACTGCCAAACAGAGTCTCCTGTAGGCTGCGATTCACATGGGCACTACCAATAGCCAATCACAGCACTTATTTTGCACCACCTAGGTACATTTTTCATGCTTGTGTTGCTCCCCAACTCTTTTTACAGCTGAATATTGCTCCTGGGTAAAAAGGTTGGGGCATTACTTAATGTTTCAGATTCAGTACACTTACACATGTAGGTTCATTCATTTTAATGTTTGAGATATAAAGCACTGGGATATTATCTGTTGGTAATAGTAACATGGTTTTATTAGTTGTTTTGTAAACTAGTGTTGTATTCAATAAACTATTAAATAGTACATTTTGGTTACACAGCAAAATAAAGTAGTAGTTACCATTACCAGCCCACTAAAGGCAATGTCAAAAACATATTTTTAAGAAATTGGCAAAATGGGAGCTTTTTTTTTGTTGAAAAAGTAGTTGTAGCATAGTGAATAGAATGTGTTTAGATTAACTAAGCGAAAAGCGCATATTATACCTAATTTCATCTTCCTATTGACTCTAATGCAAATCAACAGCTAATGTTATGTTGCTAAACACTTCTGTTGCTGAGTTCCTGATTCCTGTGTGTGTGTGTAAATCTGATTTTCGGTATTGACTTTGGTCTGTTTCTGATCCTGCCTTAATATCTGTCTGTGCTAACCAATGACAAGACTTGGACTTTGAGCTTTGTTACCCCCTTTTGTTCCTGTTTATACATCCTTTGCCTGCTCTGCCTGTTACCTGTACCCACCTTGCCTAGTCTGGTCTAGTACCTGTCACGCCTCTTCATTGCCTTTTATTTGTAATAAAGTCTTGTTTGCAAAAACCATTGTTTAAATTAGTCCATAAGATGCCAAATTACCCAGTGATACGCTAAACTAAACTTGATTCCACTGATCAGTTTTGTGGTGTCACTAATTTCGTCAGAAGAGACGTTTCTGATGGGGACAGCAGTTTATCATGGACACTAAGGGGGTTAATTTACTAGTGATCATTATGGACTAATCAATTTTGATTGATCGATAACATGCATTAGGATTCATTAGCACACTGATTGGGCCATAACTAACTGTAATGTTTTGTTATAGATTGATCAAATGTAAATGATCTACAGATTTTTCATTTAATATCTAAATTGAAAGGCCACCTAGTTTTGCTCAGACCAGAACTTGCTCTGCTAGGCCTCAAAATGGGTGCATTGTATCATAATACATCTTCTTTCCTTAACTAGAACTGCCATAGAGCAACACGGGAAGAACAATGAGCACCCATCTTACCATAAAATAATTGCCTTTGTCTCCAAAACTCCCCCTACAAAAGAATATTGACAGCTTCCCAAATGAATATGGAAAAATGTACAAAAAGATGCCATTCATGAACTGTTTACAAAGCATTTCAGTACAAATAGTTCCTTATTTTGTCTCTTGCTAACTCTTTTTTCCTTCTTTCTTTGCTCTTCTATTTTCTCTAAATTGGCTGTGTAATAAGTTACAGACTGCACAATGATACTTTTCGCAATGCTGTTTATAGTCATGACAAGAATCAATATTGAAAAAAAAAACACATATTCCCGATAGAATCCTGTTAACGTTCAGGATCCCAATTTACATATTTGATAAATTAACCACCGAATGACCTTGACTTTTCATGCTGTGTTGATATGGACATTAAAACAGTTGTTGACTTCATTAGTAGTCCACACGCTTTTCTCATCATTTTGATGGAGGTGACCATAAAAGCTAAGTATCCTATCAGCTGAGCTGACTTTACCCATGGGTGATAAATTATTTCATCATTTAAAAGCTTTCTATTTCTACTGATACTGGATTTTTATTTCACTATTCACTAAATAGTCATTTTCATGTCGGTCAGATCTGAGCATCAAGGCAGATCTTTATTCTTGAAAGTATTCTTCTGCAATATTGTCTATATCCTTCACGTCACTGTGTTTTATGGTCTCGAATTCTTTCTTCAAATTCTTTTGCTATCTCTCTCAGCTCTGCGTGTGGTAACAAAACACCTTAAGCTCCATTTACAATATGACACATTGTGAAAAACCACCATGAAAAAAAACCTTTCAGTGCAGATTTTCTTCCTCAGAATTGCAGCCTTATTGTAGGTGCATGGTAGTTTGCATTCATTGCAAATCGATTATTCATTGAAATGAATACAATTTGCATAGGATTTGTGTTAGAATTGCGTTGTTTCTGTTGCAATGTTAATAAACAGCATTAGATTCACTTGGTACATGTCACTTATGGCTATTGACATACCTTACCCTGGAATTACTGTCATGCTGAATCGTGTGGTAATTCCAGCGCTCCATTAGAGAATTGTGTCAATAGTCTAACTGATTTGCAGCAAGCAAATCTCATGCTAATGCCATTTATTAATGCAGCACTGGAAGCAATGCTATTCTAACACTTCATATGCAAATTGTATTCATTTATCTTTTGTCAAATTGTGCACTTGCAAGTAAGTAATCAAAGCACACTGAATGGCCATATACAGGCTTCCTATAAGTTTAAACAAGCATTTGTGACTGCAAGGACCTTTCTGTATAATGTCAATGGGCATTCACCTTAGCATACAAAATAGTGCTTTGCACTTGCATTTGTTAGGATCACGACCAGAACTAGTGGTATGCAGAAGAGATAGGTGACTAGGGTGCAACTGTGGGTGGGATGATATGCATGTACCTATTCTGTCTCTTATCCCTAGTCTTGTAATCACCTCCACTCTCACCATTAACATATAAACATGCATGCAGAGGGGGGGGGAGTTGGCCACCGAGTTGACTAGCTGGTTTGAACAGACCCTGGTAAACATAAATGAGGCTGCCATTATTGTCTTCTGATGAATAAGTCCTTCTTTGATATTTATGTAGAACACCTTTTTTTATTATTCCCATTCAGGTATATTTTGCCATTGACTCAAGATCATTTTGATCGATGTTTAGGGATGTAGCGAACCGCCGACAATGTCGGAACACCGGCAAAAAATGCGAACAGTTCGCGAACAGTTCGCAAACTTCGAACATCCGAAAATCGTTCGATTCGAACGATCGAAGGATTTTAATGACACTCAGCAGCATTACACCTTCATTCAGTTTCAAGTTATTTGACTTCAT
The DNA here is from genome assembly GCA_038501925.1 of Xenopus petersii. Classification (NCBI taxonomy): domain Eukaryota; kingdom Metazoa; phylum Chordata; class Amphibia; order Anura; family Pipidae; genus Xenopus; species Xenopus petersii. The sequence continues at coordinate 82,042,647 of CM076680.1, forward strand.
GCTTAATGCCATGTCTATCAAACTGATTCTAGCTAGTTTATGATTAGAATCATTTCATAACTGTATAAATGAAATATGCTCCAGAAACATAACTTACAGAGAAAGATAAAAACTCCTCTCAGAGTGCCTGCTTAGATTCCAACTCACAGCTCTGGTTACTGTGGATCTTTTCCTTGTCACCATAACCCCTGGCTTTTGTGCAAGGTTTTCTACGTATGCCATATGCCAATAAACTGAATTAACAAAACTGCTTTTGTATTTGATCTGAGCATGCTTATGAACCTGGACTACAGAATGTTGGCAGCACAAACCTAAATGCAAACAGAAGAGCAACATTTCAACTTAAAGGTATAGAATGTAGTTGTTCACCTTTAAGTTAGTTTAAGTTAACATTTAGGGGCAGATTTACTAAATTCGAGTGAAGGATTCGAATTAAAAAAACTTCGAATTTCTAAGTTTTTTTTGGGCTACTTCGACCATCGAATGGGCTACTTCGACCTTCGACTACGACTATCGAACGATTCGAACTAAAAATTCGATAGTCGAAGTACTGTCTCTTTAAAAAAAATTCGGCCCCCGAGTTCGGCAGATAAAAGCTACCGAACACAATGTTAGCCTATGGGGAAGGTCCCCATAGGCTTGCCCAAGTTTTTTTGATCGAAGGATATTCATTCGATCGTTGGATTAAAATCCTTCGAATCGTTCGATTCGAAGGATTTAATCGTTCGATCGAATGAATAATCCTTCGATCGATCGATCGAATTTCCTGCGCTAAATCCTTCAAATTCGATATTCGAATTCGAAGGATTTAAATTCCTAGTCGAATATCGAGGGTTAATTAACCCTCGATATTCGACCCATAGTAAATCTGCCCCTTAGTATGATGTAGAGAATGCTCTTCTGTGACAACTCACCAGTTTGGAATTGCAAAAGCCATTGAAAAGTTACTAAAAATAGTTCATTCTAAAAAATTCTGAAGGCCAATCACCCCTTTAATGACAAGTTAAACCTTGAGCTCCAACAGCTATTAAAGCTTTCTGCCCAAAATGGCCTTCCAGCAATGCTTACTTCTGTACATCTTTAATGCAGCCATGTACATTTCTTTATTGGAATGCAACCTCTTTAACCTTATCAGCCCTGCTGTGTCTGGTACCATCTTTCTCTCCTATGTATGGGGGATAGGCAATAACATCTGCAAGAATTTTCTCAACTCATTCAGTTACCTTCGCACAAGCAGCTTGCCAGTGTCCCCTTCTGTACCACGCTACTTACCAAACCAAAAACTACGCAGGAATCAAAATGCTTCTTCCATAATGATAGGACATGGATACTGGAGTAGGGGAGCCAAATGAACAAACAACTTAATAAAAAACAGCATAACTGGGTCATGGTGGCATTGGCAAGGGGTGTGCTGCTTGTTTGCGTCCAGAGATTTAAAGAGCTTGTGGGTGTTGAAAATCAATACATTTAAACATGCAGCAATGCTTATTTATTAATTGCTGTGTGTCACTGTTGGTGTCTGCTATGCCCCAACCAGTATCCTAAACCAACTACCATGACTAACATAATGCACAGTGCTATCCATAAGAGTTTATTCAGAAAATTGGCTGGCACCAGTAAGGAAGGGAGAGAGCAGCCGTGATGACTAAACCTCTATCTAAAAATTTCACATTAATCCATCCAGGTAGCACCAGTCAATGAACAGATCAGAGAGTAGCCAATAAACTGTATCACACAGACATCCAAAGACCAAGAAATCCATGCAGTAATTGGTAGCATAAATCAACGGAAGACAGAATGAATAGAAATTAGAATTTTGTACCATACAGACCCTCGACTAACAGGAATGGAATTACTATTTATATTGAGCAGAAAGTGTACCTAAGTTGTGTACAGCTTTTTACTCTCATACTTTGATCTGCCGTTGAAAGCTTTGCTATGCTCTGACAGTACCCCAAGTAAAAAGCATCTTATGCACCATTTAAAGAATATAGAAGTGCACATAAAGAAAATCCACATCCCCTTGAAGAAAAGTACAAGTACATTTTTTTGGGGAGATTTGGTCACCTGGCGACTAATCGTCTTGTTCGGGCGACTTCGGAAAATGAATTGGCGCATGTGATTAGCGCTGGCGTTTTTCATTTTAGCCGGCACAGAGTGAGGGAAGGCGTTTGGGGAGATTGGTCGCTGTAAAAACTAGATGATTAGTCGCTAGGTGACCAAATTTGCCCAAAACGCCCAGTGTGGCCTGACCCTTACTTTCTGAATTCAGGCAACAAAGGAGGAATATAATCAATTACAATGTTTCCTTTGTGCAATTCATAGTATACATAGGTGAGGAACATGTTTTAGATCAAAGCATCTTACAAAATGATGTAGTACAGTCAAAATAGATATTACATCACAGATCAGCATAGCTGCTACTCTTGATTCCCAATATTAATGTCAGCTCTTTTAGCGTAGATCTAGCTTCCATTGTAAACTTTAATTATTAATTAATGCAATAGCCTTGTTTATTAATCAGATTCTGGTGTCCCTGGAGGGGTTGGGACCTATTTACTGCATATATATATATATATATATATATATATATATATATATATATATATATATATATATATATATATATATATATATATATATAACAAACAAGGGAAAGTTGTGCTCACCACTATTTTTTAAAACCATTAGGCGGGGGTGCAATGAGGGTGTGACCACAAAATACATATAGTCAAATACAAGAGTCCTCTGCACTCAACCCATTATCAATATATTTAAGACAGCGACATTTTGTGCATACTGCTACTGAAAAATGCCTTACCCTTTAAACAAAACAGGGATTGTTTGTCCATATATTGCAATATATTTAAGCTGGCCAACTACGGCAAAGTCATCCCATATCTGGCCAGTCCTATGCTCAATTTTATCTGATTCATTAAGAATTCTATTGCTTCATTATATATTTTTTACAAAGGGACTAGGTTTTACCTGCAACTTACTTGCTGCTTTCAAAGTAAACCCCCATACTTGGCTGCCCTTTTATTAGACACCAGTGGGATCACCTGACTATAGCTGGGAAGGGTGGGAGCTACAACATGGAGCTGGTCACTGCTCCTGTATAACTATAACAAACAAGGGAAAGTTGTGCTCACCACTATTTTTTAAAACCATTATGCGGGGGTGCAATGAGGGTGTGACCACAAAATACATATAGTCAAATACAAGAGTCCTCTGCACTCAACCCATTATCAATATATTTAAGACAGCGACATTTATACTATACTATTTATATTGAGCAGAAAGTGTACCTAAGTTGTGTACAGCTTTTTACTCTCATACTTTGATCTGCCGTTGAAAGCTTTGCTATGCTCTGACAGTACCCCAAGTAAAAAGCATCTTATGCACCATTTAAAGAATATAGAAGTGCACATAAAGAAAATCCACATCCCCTTGAAGAAAAGTACAAGTACATTTTTTTGGGGAGATTTGGTCACCTGGCGACTAATCGCCTTGTTCGGGCGACTTCGGAAAATGAATTGGCGCATGTGATTAGCGCTGGCGTTTTTCATTTTAGCCGGCACAGAGTGAGGGAAGGCGTTTGGGGAGATTGGTCGCCGTAAAAACGAGATGATTAGTCGCTAGGTGACCAAATTTGCCCAAAACGCCCAGTGTGGCCTGACCCTTACTTTCTGAATTCAGGCAACAAAGGAGGAATATAATCAATTACAATGTTTCCTTTGTGCAATTCATAGTATACATAGGTGAGGAACATGTTTTAGATCAAAGCATCTTACAAAATGATGTAGTACAGTCAAAATAGATATTACATCACAGATCAGCATAGCTGCTACTCTTGATTCCCAATATTAATGTCAGCTCTTTTAGCGTAGATCTAGCTTCCATTGTAAACTTTAATTATTAATTAATGCAATAGCCTTGTTTATTAATCAGATTCTGGTGTCCCTGGAGGGGTTGGGACCTATTTACTGCATATATATATATATATATATATATATAAGAAAGAGATTGTAGCGGCACGCACACCGGTTTAGATAAAATTCAATATTTATTCATCTTTGATAAAAGATGAATAAATATTGAATTTTATCTAAACCGGTGTGCGTGCCGCTACAATCTCTTTCTTCTGTGATACAACATTGACACAGCACCCGGAAGCAAAATAATTGATTCACAACTTGGAATACGGCGTGTGCGGCCGCCATTGGCATTATATATATATATATATATATATATATATATATATATATATATATACTGTATATATATATATATATATATATATATTGAATAAAGTACTCCCTTTTGTAAAATATAAGGATATTATAAGTTACCGAGGAGTTTCATGACCATATAAAAACACGAGGCCGAAGGCCGAGTGTTTTTATAAAGGTCATGGAACTCCGAGGTAACTTCTAATATCCTCATATTTTACAACTGGGGGTATTTTATTTATTTTAATACACAAATTTCAGTGAGTCATGTGACAGAAATGACATCACTACTCAGTTTATAACTGATGACATTTATGATATTTATGGCTTTTGTGTATTATATATATATATATATATGCCCCCCTCTCCTTTGTGAGCAGGTTTCAGATGGAGTACCGGCGATTAGTCACACAGGGGATTAAAGAACAGTCAAATCTCCTACGTGTCCCCAGTGCTTCGAAAAAATTAAGATGTGGCTGAGCAGCATGCCTCCCCTAAAGTCTTGCTGCCCTTTGTGGCCTTCCCAGAAATCCGGTCTGTGCATATCCTAGTGCTGCCTGCTTCGTGATTTGCCTCAGTTCTGTCCCACCCTCCTGCTTCTGGTCAGTACCTGTTCACCCCTGCCTTAAGTGCCTCACCTACCAGGCATTCAAGGTAAATTTTGTTCCTTACATTACCTAGTACAGGCATTATTTAGAAAACTCAGAATAAAGAAATGGCTCCCATAGACTCCATTTCATCCAAATCATCCAAATAATCCAAAAGTATTAAAAATGATTTCCTTTTTCTATGTAATAGTAAAACAGTACCTTCTACTTGGTTCTACAAATTAATATACAATTACTCCTTATTGGATAATCAGGGTAGACTGTCACTTTTGGGGGCATTATAGGCATCTAGCAGAAGATATCTTTTTCAATAAAAATGATCAATGTACCAGAGGCCACCCCTTCAGTCTAGAGGAACAGAACTTTTATTTGAAGCAGCGTAGATGGTTCTTCACAGTGATGACAGTGAGGTTATGGAATGCACTGCCGGGTGATGTGATGGCTGATTATATTACTGCTTTTAAGAGTAGCTTGGATGATTTCTTGGACAAGCATAATATCATAGGCAAATGTGATAGTAAAATCTACAATTAGTATAAATATTGGTATATATAGTTTATGTGAGTGTATGAAGGGGTTGTTGTGAGTATGTATATGGACACTAGATTGCATTTGATGGACTTTGGTCTTTTTTTAACCCAACTTAACTATGTAACTAGTAGACTCAAGGTATGAAGAGCCAAATTACAGATCTTCCATTATCTGGAAAACCCCAAGTCCCGAATGTTCTGGATAATAGGTCTTATACCTATACGTGTTTCATTCTACCAAAAACCATTCCAATATTATGCCTCTAGTCACCTGAAATATTTGCACTCTCTTTATGTACTGAAAATAAGCATTTCTAAAGGCATGGACAGTTTTTTTTTTCACTGAAGCCATTTGGCGCAGTGCTTACAGCTATCTAAACCCCTAGAGAAAGAAACATTGTAAATGAGAAGCAAGAGCTGAAAAATCCCACAAGGTAATTTACATTAATAGAGACATGCCATTTTAATTTCCATATGTAATGAATTTACTTTTAAGATGCACTTAAATATTCTCTGCAATGAAATAATGTTTTGCTTCTTTTTAGTCCTAATGTATTTATTCATGCTGTAGATATTTCTGCTGATAATAGGAGTTAGCACTCAATGTAATAAAGTAGTGGTCTCGAGTACATGTAGAAAAAGATGAACAACCTTTGATTTAATGTTCTGCTAGCTGTATTAATACCAGTAACCTTGCACTTTCTGCAAACAAGAATAAAATAAAAGCTAAACATGAATGCAATGCTTTCTTGAAATTATTTTCTTTATCCAACAGTGCATCTGATTTAAAAGACAAATCCACAGCTTATTGTCACTTAAAGAATACATCCTGCAGCTGTAGATGAAATCTCCTTTATTCTAGTCTCCAGAAATGTGCTTGTGTCCATTGATTCATGCAATTAGCCTTATCAAGACTCTCCTCACCTCTCTAATGTCCTTTCTTTGTTCAAGAGCTGCACTGTATTTCCTAGGGAAAGAATTATGTTATAGCATTTTAAAGACATATTTTTGCCAGTGTATTATTATCTAAAATCTTGCTACAATGGAAACTCAATTTTACATACCCCTGAGTTTAAGTTTTCCTGCATTTTTTTCACTTTTTGTCTGTGGTCCCACAAATAAATAACCCTGATTTTACATTTTCCCAGATTTTACACCATTTGTTTCGGATGTCCTAAAAAACGTGAAATGGGGGGTTCTATAGAATCTCAGATACAGACTGTACCACTGATCAGTGGGCCCCATGAATGGGCATGCCCTAAAGGAATCCTTACCCCCAATATTCCATCCCTATTCTCTAGATGGTTTTGTTAAAGGGATACTGTCATGCAGGGCCGGACTGGGAGTAAAAAGCAGCCCTGGCAAAAAAAATCAAAGCAGCCCACATAGAAATGCATGCTGGTCTTTTATTTACACATGATTATATATATATATATATATATATATCTATATATATATATATATATATATCATATTATATATATAAGTCATAAACAAATGCAAAAGTTTCTGCGCTAAAGGAGAACTAATAATGCATCCTATGAGATAAATACCAATGGGCATTTCAATTTATATTTGCTTATCATTTACAGTAGGGGGTATATTATCCCTTCTAATACATGAGTGATACTCAGAGTTCCCTGTATAACTCAGCCAGCAGCAGTACTGTAGTGTTGCCGAAACCCTGCCTTTGTACTGTATACCTCTCTTCCTTGTTCCATTAGCCCCCTAGCACTTCATGGATAGTGGTCCACAACTATCTCATACTATCACAGCCCACTGCCGCAAAAATAACAGAAAGTGGAGGGATCCTTTCTGCTTTACTTTTTTCAAACGCATGACCCTTCATTTTTCCACCTTCACCATTAAGCTTTACTTTTTTCAGCTTTCTCTCCTCTTCATTGCTTATTCTGCTTCCCCATCTTCACTCCCATTTATTTTGCACCTTTATTCTTTATTACATAAGCCTAAGGTATTTTTTTTCAAAGGTTTTGTGTGCACATTGCAACAAAAAAAAAGGATAATGCATCTTACTGTGGCAGGGGGGATTATGTTCAGCACTGCTCAGCACAGGAAGGGCAACAGTCAGCATAAAAAATACGATCCACCTCTCCACAGCCCCAGTAACTACAGGGCAGACGTGGGACCTGCTGGCTGCTGCTGTACTGTAGTGAACTGCAGAGTGTGCGGGCTGCTAAAACAGGTGAGTGAGAGGCCCTGCTGGAGGCCCTGTTGATCCGGCTTCCAGCGTGAACGATAGGGACAGCAGCAGCAGCAGAGAACGGAGAGGCATATAAGGGGCGGAGCCACAGTGGGAGCTAGGACGGAGGAGCGGTCCTAGAGCCCTCCAGATGCCCTGAAAGTTACAGTAGTTAATAATAAGTATCGCTCAGATGCGGCCCACTTAAGCAAAATATAGAGCGGCCCTTCGGGGAATTGCCCGACCCAATAAATTGTCAGTCCGGGCCTGCTGTCATGAATAAAATGTTTTTTTTTCCAAAATGAAACAGTTAATAGTGCTGCTTCAGCGGAATTCTTCACTGAAATTCATTTCTCAAAAGAGCAAACAGATTTTTTTATATTCAGTTTTGAAATCTGACATGGGGCTAGACGTTTTGTCAATTTCCCAGCTGCCCCAAGTCATGTGATAAACTCTGATAAACTTCAATCACTCTTTACTGCTGTACTGTAAATTGGAGTGATATCACCCCCCCAGCAGCCAAACAAAAGAACAATGGGAAGGTAACCAGATAGCAGCTCCCTAACACACGATAACAGCTGCCTGGTAGATCTAAGAACAACACTCAATAGTAAAAACCCATGTCTCACTGAGACACATTCAGTTACATTGAGAAGGAAAAACAGCAGCCTGCCAGAAAGCAATTCTCTCCTAAAGTGCAGGCACAAGTCTCATGACCAGGGGCAGCTGGGAAATTGACAAAATGTCTAGCCCCATGTCAGATTTCAAAATTAAATCTAAAAAAATCTCTTTGCTCTTTTGAGAAATGGATTTCAGTGCAGAATTGTGCTGGAGTAGCACTATTAACTGATGCGTTTTGAAAAAAACATGTTTTCCGATGATAGGATCCCTTTAAATCAGAAAGTTTTCTTTCAATGTATGTGTTTAAGTCACTATCTAAAGAACTGCTGATAGCTTTAGAGTAAGATAAGGATGAACCATTGGCAACTACACACTCAGTGAATCTCTATCCAGAGAATAAACTTGTTGTAATGTGCAACAACAAGGGTTCTTAAGTGATTAGAAGTAACCAAGTGTGCCTTGATTTAAAGAAGCATTGATGTTTAAAAGGTTACCACGACAAGAGAGTCTTGTAGACTTAGGTGAGTATGGACTTCATACTCCTCACATGTGATACTGGCCTTTCTCAGTGATAAATTTGGGTCTGAAAAAAGTTCAACAATATGCTGGGGGGTGACACTGGGAGTGCACTTCATTAATTCACTTAATTACTATTCTGCCTGGTAGGTGAACCATTCACACCCAAATTTATGGACTTTGTTGCTGGACTCCCTGTATACTTTCAGGATTCTCACATTCTAAGCCAGAATGCATTCTATGGGGATCAGAGCATCCGTTTACTAAACCACGGTAAATGCGGCTGTCTTTTTCCGCAAGTTATCACTGCAAATATTTTCCCAGCCAAAATATTTGTCTTTGGGCCACTTCGCTGAAAACCTGGCACTAAGTCATTACATTGCGTTAATTCAGCGAATGCGAAAAGTGGCGATCAAATAATTCTACACAAAAACTGATAGTAAAGTAGCAGTAGCATATTTTGCGATAATTTATTTGAGTTTTTGTTCACAAACATTTACCTCGTTTTAGTAAAAGGACGCCCAGGAGTGTGGATGGCTACTGTGAGTAAAATACGTTATCCAGGAATACTGATTTTCAAAAACAGCAACCTTATGCACAATTTCCCTGCCCACGTTCTTGGCACCACCCGATATGACATCACACACGTCTAGATCACAATGTGTGCATATGCAGGCAAGCCTCTGAAGAATAACGGGGGAATGTAATTAAAGTTGCAAAGAGCAAAACAATTTGCACCATTAAGACTAAAAATATACATCTCGCAATGTAATATTGTTCCTTAAACTGTTATTGCATTGCAAATTTTATTTGCGCATTGCAAATTTTAATTGCACCCTCTTAAGAAGTGCTTGAAGGTGTTGTAATCTTTTGGAGCAAAACATAACTTTTTCAGTAAGAAGTTTTATTACATCTACTGCGCATTGGTGCAAACTATGAAATTCGCAAACAGTTTTCCATTGTCGGAAGTGGTCGCTAAATAGTTTCCGGGTTCGCAAAATCAAAATTTGTTCGCACAAGGCATAACTTTTCGCATTGCGAATAGTTTTTCCGTTACCAACTTTAATTACATTGCTTACATTACACCATAAGTCTTTTACCCTTCATTTCTATATCAAGTAATGATTCGGTGCTTTGAAAGTTTAGGCAAACTTTGTTACTGACATCCTTAGCCAAAACCAAACATCTTCACTACAGTGAAATCAGAAAACATTTACAGAGTACGTTACTAGAGGCATATATGTATATGTATATATATATATATATATATATATATATATATATATAGTTCAATCCTCATATATTCAACACATTTCAGTTCCTTCTATATACAGTATATATATATATATAATATTTGTATTTGTTCGTGTTAACAGAATAAAACAACCTCTGGCTTACTATCCACTCTAAACATCTGCTGCTATCTCTTACAATTCTCATGTTTTATTGGAATTTAGCAAAAGATAAATACATTACTTTCTTAAATGATATTAAAGCCTTAAATGATATTGGAACCATGCTTTCTAAACTATACACTGCTGCACGCACAATTATGTTCTGACATAAAACATATTTAATAATTAAATTAATATAAATACAAATAAATGTATATATAAATATAAATTAATTAATAAATAATTACACAGGTATAGGATCCCTTATCCAGAAATTCATTATCCAGAGAGCTCTCAGTTACTGAAAGGCCATCTTAGTTTTTTAAAATGATTTCTTTCTCTGTAATTATAAAGCAGTGTCTTAATGGTAACTAAAATGCAACTAAAATGAATTAACATTGGTGGCATAAAATAATCCTATTGTTTGAATGTTTTTTTTAGCATACTTAACGTATGGTGCTTCAAATTATGGACAGATTCCTTATCTAGAAAATCCCTAGCATTGCAGATAATAAACCCTATAGCTTAAAAAGTAATCTTTTCCTCAAATCATTTTCCTGGAATGTTTTTGTAATCAGTGCTGCAGACTTTTATTAGGCCAAATGTGCAAGCTTCAAAAAGTAAAACTGTATTTAAATCAATCAGAAGCACTCAGACCTATGTGGATTTAACAGCACAAAATTTACCAAGCACAACCCCCTGCATGGGGGGGTGGCTAGGTCCCCAAAGTTACACCACTGATGAATATTTGTTTTTGGTACAGAAATAACACATTTTCTGGAAGTTACCTCCAAGCACCTCCAATTTCAATTGCTAAAAAAAAAAAATAGTCAAATTTATCTTTACTATCACTCTCTCATGTGTTTCTCTTCATTCTCTCTTCTTGTAGCAGTTGAGTGTCAGATATTCATTGACATTCAGATCCAATATTTCTTATAGAGGGGCTTATTTTTGCATAGAAGATGTATTAAATCACCAGAAATCCTGTCTCTCTACATGCAGAATTTATGCAAAAGGCAGTTGTTTTGTTAGATATTTTTTTGTACTTGAATCAGTTATTTGAGTGAGCTCTAATACATCTGCTGGGAAAGGAAGCTACCCCCCTATAAGATATATTGGATCGAACTGACAATGACAACCAACTCCTGCAAGAAGACAGAATTAAAAGAAACAGATGCTGAGAGAGCGATAGTGAAAATAAATTTGATTACTTCAGAAATGATGCAGAATATTTAATTGTTTGTATTTAGAAATTATTTCAGTACGATGAATCTTCTATTAAATTTTAATTTTTACGATAGTTAAGCAGGTAATATTGCTAAACTAAACTAATCCTACATGCCATCTTTTCTCAGATTGGCGATTACAGCTGGATCTCTAGAGAGCTACCTTATTAAATACACAAATTCAGAAAAACACTTACATGAATGCTAGGGATGCACTGTATCCAAAATGTTTGCCATCATTTATGAAAATTAATTTTGAACAGTATGCTGCAAGTTGGAAAATGAAAGAAATAACCTGATTGGTTGCTATTGGCAACTGCACTTATGCAAATCAGCCCCACTTTGTATGATTTCATATTATAATCACAGATGTATCATTTGTTTGTCCTTTTAATATATTTTACTTTTTACATGGCAGCATACTATATTGGCAATTAAACAAACTATTTAAGCTGTAAGTTTAAAATAATTTTTAAAAATATTCTCAACAACAATAGAGAAATGCCTGAGAGAAAAAGAGAGAAAGATAGAGGTTAGGGGAGCTTGCCATTATTGTAAAACCCTGGGCATCAAAGTATGTCCATTAAAAGGGCATATTATGCATTACTGCACAACTATACCCAATCATACATTAGTGCAAATATAGATATTCCCAAATGCAAGCCAGAGGGTGGGGTTGTGCATTAACACCAGAGGTATGGTACTGGCAAGTATTTTTCAACATTTAGGCTAGGGACACACAAGGTACAGCCTCAGCTTCTCTCCACTTGTGTTTTCAGTAGGGGTCCCCAACCTTTTTTTTACCCGTGAGCCACATTCAAAAATAAAAAGAGCTGGGGAGCAACACAGGCATGGAAAAAGTTCCTGGGGTACCAAATAAAATACTTCAACTATTGAATGGTCGAATAGTCGAACGATTTTTAATTTGAATCGTTCGATTCAAAGTCTTACTCGAAGGTCGAAGTAGCCAATTAGATGGTCGAAGTAGCCAAAAAAATACTTTGAAATTCGAAGTATTTTTATTCTAATTCTGCACTCGAGCTTAGTAAATGTGCCCCTACATCCTGGTTTGGAAACAGCTGTGTCCAGAACTGCAAAGCCCTTCAGAGAGTGATTCAAGCAGCAGAACACTGCTGCAGGTCAGCTCTTCCATCCTTGCTGAATATTTACACAGAGATGCAGGACCAAAGCCCTCAGGATTCTCAAGGACTCATCGCATCACCGTAATGATGTAAAGAGAGTGGAGTATGAACACCTCCCACCGATCAGGAAACAACGTAAATGGTGTGCAGGGTCAAGGATTATATGATAAATGTTCGGTAGAGAGTAAAGAATGGCCCAAAAGTTGCACCACCCCATTTATTATTCCATAAATCCCATGAACAAAAAACGTAAAACTTAACCTTTATTGGTATGTTTTAAAATGACCCAAGGGTGAAAAATCAAAATAATTAAAATTACAATAAGGAGGAGCACATTGTTTGATGGATTGTGTAGTCTGCCCCAGATGCTTAACAATTGATCGTGTTCAAAACTGATAGGATCATATAAGAAGCATCACAATGGGGATTAACTACTTTAGGTTCTGTGAGTTATAGCAAAAGGCCATAGTGGTAGCACTCAATTCCCCAAAGGGTTAATTCACTGATGAGTGCAAAATCATACAAGATGCGATTGTTTATCAAATCGAAACGCACCGTGGGCATCATTTGTATAAGCCCAGAGAATTTTCCAAAACAACCCTCATGAGACAGGCAATGTATGGTTCAAGAACCTGCCTATAGAGATTCAGTTGTCTGAGCTGCTTGCTATCAAAGTTAACCACTATGGTATCATTCAGCCCCCCACCCTTGATGCACCCCCAGAGGTGCTGTATAGTCAGCCGTGAGGTATATTGCAAATAAAGTAACCAAGATTACAGCAAATGGACTCCCTGCCTAATTGAGCTAAAAGAAGTAACCAGCGCCTGACGCGCATTTCGCTCGTTCTGCGAGCTTTGTCAAAGGCAATCTGCGGCGCGAAGAGGAGTGCGTCTATAAATAGATACGGAATAGCCGTTACTTTTCAAATGAACCAATGCGCAAGCATTTGAACCCGATGAGCCAATGCGCAAGCATCTGAGGGCATGGGGGGAGGAGCAAGTATGACTCATTCAGTGTCAGTAAGTTGCAGGATATGTAACATTGTATCTAAACTGACATCACAGTAATGGACTGTTTCACCTACTTAAATCAGAGAAAAGTTTTTGCAGTATCATGGCCAAAACTGAGAGACTTAAAAGAAGTTTCTATCCTTAGGCCATCAGACTGCTACACCAGGATATGCCACTGTACCCATAATTTTCCATATCCTTCCCCTTCTTCTTTTTTTCCCTTGCACTTATTTGACCTATGTGACACTCTATATCACTACAATACAGTATTGCACTCCTGTTTTTTTATATCTTTATACGTTTTTTTTTCACTCACTGTCACTATGTAAATAATATGGTTTATGTCACCTTATCCATATCTCCTTCCCCCTCTCCCTTTTTTCACTTCCACCTACTTGATCTATGTGACACATTACGTCACCACAATACAGTACTATACAATTCACAGATATTGCACTTTAATACTGTGTACTTTTACTGCACCGTTTTCTTTTCTTTTATTTCACCATCACCATAATATGGTTATTTGGTGTACTGCACTGCTGTTTCTATATTTAATATTTTTATACTATCGTCACTCACGGTCACTTATGTAAATAACATGGTTCATCTTGTATTACATATGCTCTGCTGCTATACTTCATTTTAAAATTGTTTTAATTTTTTTATGTAAAAATGTTACTTAGTTGTAGTATTTAACTAATATGTTTTAACTTTGCACAGTCTAAAAAAGTGGATCAGGATGCATTTCACTGCATGTTGTACTTGTATAACTATGCATGTGACAAATAAAGAATCTTATCTTAGATTATGTTAAAAAGAATAGCTGACCTAAAAACAGGCCATCATTTCTGGGTAGACTTGATGCAGACTGTAGAAAGCTTTTTGGGGATCTCACTATGGTACAAAGTCACTGTGCATGTAATTGGTTTCTACTTTTTGGGTATGATTCATGCCATAGAATTGGGGCAGAGGAGAAAGAGAGCAAGTCCTAAGGAGAATGCATACACTCAACATGGATTATTAATGCACCTGCAGCTATTATTCCTTCAGGTCCTACAGTTCTCTAAATTCTATAAAATATTATAGGGTGTTATAAGAGGGACTCAATTTAAAGAAATGCTTTTCTGCAATGTGAATTCAACATAACTTACTAGAAAGCACATTTTATAGTTTTGATACTTTGAATAAAGTTCTCCATTTTTGTAAATTACTGTACTTTGTAAATAAGAATCACACATTGGTGATAAAATGTTTACTCGTCTTGCCTGAGCAGAATTTGTTCATTCAGTTGCAAAAGACTACATCGACATTTGTTCATGAATCACTTTCTAGAGCTATGTCTTGACAGTAATGTATGACCTATTTATTCTGATTACAAACAAGAACAATTTATTCTAAGTGCTATAAGGTTTTCAACTTGGTAATGACCAACTCATCAAGCATTGACAAATCATTAAATCGATTCTTTCCTGTATTTGAGCTCTACACAAACAGACCAATCAGAAAAAAAAAACAGGCTTTTCTTTTGTACTTTAGATCACCTACGCTCGGCATAGGAAATACGCTCTTGATTTCTTTTACAGATAATGTCTGTATTGAAGCACTATAACTGTAGCTGATGAGAGGGAGAAAAGAAACTTTCAGGAAAGAACAAATCAAGAGTAATTTTAAAAATGCGGTGACAGGAAAATGGCCAGCATTATGTAAACCACTTGTATACCGTTTCTGAAACCATGCCATTGCTATAATGAGCCAAAGATTATTTCTATGAAAAATGAACACAACCTCATAAAATTCATATTTTATAGTTATGTAGTACAATGGACGGCCCTATGAACTGTGTGCCCCCTTTTCTAATGTCCCCTTTAGACTAAAGCAAAGATCCTATTTGGCAAAAACAATGATTCTCATATTTAAAGGCATCGATTTGTCTACATGTTAATGTATAATGTTGGATGGGAAATACTGAAGGTGGAAGAAGGAGAACTTTAATATAAACCCTACTGTAATAATGTGCATAATGTGCAAAAATGAAATAAAAGAGCAGATGAGCAAGTTTAAGAGTTTGTTATCAATATGATTTAGATTCTAGGTGGCCCAGCGTCAATAAAAAGAAAAAAAATCAGGAAGAGAACTTAAAATTAAATGTGGATGAAATAAACTATAGTATGCTCAAAAAAGAGTTGACTAGATACATGAAAGATATTTCTCATGTGATTAATCGATAAAGTACCTCTTAGTTCTTTGATGATACAAGAGAGAAAATGAGACCGGAAGATCCCTATCATTTATTCTTTTCCTTGGCAAAAATTACAGGATCCCATTCCTACTTCTGTTATTGTAGGAAAGCCAAAGGGACTTTCTTATTTTGGTTTGTAAATTAATCCTAAAAGAAGGATATATAGTCTTATCTTGATTTAACATGTCTGGTAGTCCTTACCAGAATGCTTCAGACCATTATAGCTGAAATGGGTTGTATGACATATGTATGTAATAAAAGGCACTAAGTTTGCCTAGGAACAATAACTCATAGTAAGCAATCGTTTACTGGTCACCTGTTTAAAAGCAACACCCAAGTGGTTGTTATGGGTTACCTCTCCACTATATAATCATGAGTTCCATGATCATATAAATCAGTGATCTTCAAACATTTTGGATTCAGGTTTGCATTTATGGTTCAACAATTGGGCTTTATTAAAAGAAAGTCCCATGTATAAAAACATGGTTGTTATAGAGATTTTTAGTAGCTTTGGGGTATAATAAATCTCTAAAAATGTGAGTTTTCCCCTTTAAAAACTTTAACCAGAAAAATGCAAAGTTTAATAAATAGGCCTCTGATCATGGAATTCCTATTTGACTTATTAAGTCCTTATATTTTATAATAGGGGGTATATTATTCACTATATAATCTGTAAAGTAATATGTTTTTAATGACGAGCAATACAGAGATGGTTATGAAGAGAATATGAATAATCAATCAGTACAATTATCAGGCATATTGCCTAATTCTGGGCATTTAGATATTTTCACTGATGGATGATTAACATGCCATGTATATTCTTGTGTTTAAAATTAATCCATGCAGGGCTGTATGAGGTTTTCTGTAAGGCTTTCACTGGTACTGTACATACAGAAGAAAAATAAATACATTCAAGGCACACTGTTTTGCAGCAGGATGCCTTTTTGGTTGTTATGATGAATCATTATGCTTTGGGTCATATGCAAATGGACTTGTATTGCAGCTTGCCCAGAAATACATAATTCTTAGTGTGTATGACAGATCTTGCCTCAGAATTACCTTCGTGAAGGTCTCTCGGCATTGCAGTTTGGCTTCTTGCTGTTTACATTCTTTTTTATTATATGCAGCTTCTTTGATAGAAATAGTATGCTACTGAAAGCCTGTAAGATAAACACACTTCCTCTGTATTTGTTTTCCTTTGAGGCTGTTGTTTTGTTCCCCTTGAAATATATCATTTCTGGCAATATGGACTTTTTTTATTCTTCATGCAGCCTTTCAGGTAAAAACCTTCCGGTACAGAAATTTACAATGTGCTCTTTCCTTGCCCTCTAATCTCAGAGGGCCACATGCTATCTTTGTTCCTGCAAAGCTTAGCTTTATTTAATACCCTTTCCACATCCATGCTAGGTAAATATTTCATCAAAAACAGCAGCTGGAGAGCGCACATTTAAGGTCAAGGTTTGCATATTCATTATGCAGCTCGTAGGCTAAACATTATGGGTTTTTGTTCTTGATAATGCCCTTATTTAATGTGCACATGCTACTATGGGCTTGCATCACATGGTAATATATCAGAGAGGTTGACTGCCCAGAGACCCGGAAGATAACCCAAATGGCCTGGATTCTCTATTTCAATAAGTCATTTTTCGTTACATCATTTGAAATCTTCTTCTTGTACTGTAGCAATACAATACTTTAGTCATGTTTAAGCTTACATATACCTTGCAAAACACTGTTTTGTTGTCATAACATCATGAAATGTATTTTAGAAATGTTTAGAATTGATTAGTAAGTATGAATTATACAGAAATGTGATGTGTTGGCGATTTCTAAATATTATATTATACACATATATAATTCTTTGTATAATAAAATGTATGACTATTTAAAATCTTGTAAATGTGACAATATTTTCTTAAATAAAAGGCACAGTTTACTCACTTGCAATAACCCATAGCAGCCAATCAGAAGGTAGCATTTAATAGCAAACATCTTATTGGTTGCTATGGATTACTGCACCTGGGCAAACATTTAATACATTTAGTGGCTAAGAGTTTCCCAAACATGAGGGCCTTTTAGTGCCACTAAACATAGAAAACTCATAAAGACAATATAGTACTGACACCATAGATGTGATGTTTCCAATCTGCTTTTTGAACTGTTTATTCTCTACTAATATTAATGGTGCACTGAATCCAGGATTCAGTTGGGGATTTGGTGCTTTTCTGAGCATATATCAGTAAAGCAGGCCTTTGCATCTTCCTTTTGGTCCATTTTGAAAAATAATGTAATGCTATGCCTAATGCATTTTAGTCTGATTAATTTGCAAATATAAATTATTATAGGAAAATTTCTGCTATAGATAATATCCACTTTCTTGGAGGATAAGTAACACACAAGGATGAACATTATTCATATCATAATACAGGTATGGGATCTGTTATCCAGAAAGTTTTCAAATTATGGGAATGCCATCTCCTATAGACATTTTATCCACATAATCCGAATTCTTAAAAATGATTTCCTTTTTCTCTGTAATAATAAAACAGTACATTGTACTTCATGAACATTAAGATATAATTAATCCTAATTGGAAGCAAACCCCACCTATTGGGTTTATTTAAATGAAAACTATATATATATATATATATCTATATATATATATATATATATATATATATATACTGAAGTTATTGCACCAGCCTAAAGTTTCAGCTTCTCATTAGCAGAAAAAACCTCACAAACTCGACCTTTGATAAATACCCCGATACATGTATGTACAACATTTCTAGCCTACTTCTTTAGTTAAGCTTCTACTTTACTTCTCCATTAATGTTTAAATGCTTTTCTAGTAGACTTAAGGTATGAAGATTGATACAGGGGAGGAAAAAAACTTTAAAGGGGTTGTTCCCCTTCCAATCACTTTTTTCAGTTCACTTGTTTTCAGATTGTTCATCAGAAATAAAGACTTTTTTCAATTACTTTCCATCATTTATTTTTTACCTTTTCGCCAAAATAGAACTTTAAAGTTTAATGTCCCTGTCTCCAGGGCCGCCATTAGAAATCACGGGGCCCCGTACAACAAAATTTTTGGGGCCCCCTGGGCCCCGCCCACACTGACGACCAAGCTCCACCCCATTTCCCGCCCACTCCACATCGCAGTTAAAAGACCACACAGACATCAGCACTAAAAAAGTAACCCCCCCCACACAAGTTGTAAAAAGCTATTGATGGTCAGGGCCCCCTTATAAAAAATTGGGGCCCCAAAAAAAAAAAAATTTAAAATTTTTTTTTTTAAAAAAAAACATTGGTGGCAGGGGCCCCCTTACAAGTTAAAAACAAATTGGGGCCCCAAAAAAAAATTAAAAAAAAAAAACATTGGCGTCAGGGGCCCCCTTATAAGTTAAAAACAAATTGGGGCCCCAAAAAAAAATTTAAAAAAAAAAAAATTTTTTTGAAAAAAAAAAAAACATTGGCGGCAGGGGCCCCCTTATAAGTTAAAAACAAATTGGGGCCCCAAAAAAAAATTTGAAAAAAAAAAAAAATTTTTTTGAAAAAAAAAAAAAAAACATTGGCGGCAGGGGCCCCCTTATAAGTTAAAAACAAATTGGGGCCCCAAAAAAAAATTTGAAAAAAAAAAAAAATTTTTTTGAAAAAAAAAAAAAAAACATTGGCGGCAGGGGCCCCCTTACAAGTTAAAAACAAATTGGGGCCCCAAAAAAAATTTTAAAAAAAAATTTTTTGAAAAAAAAAAAAAACATTGGCGTCAGGGGCCCCTTACGAGTTAAAAAAAAAAATTGGGGCCCCAAAAAAACATGTTTTAAAAAAAAGATTGGTTGCAGGGGCCTATAGAATATTAAAATAATACATTGGTGGCCAGGAGATTAAAAAAAAAAAAATACACAAACTGGTGTTCAGTAGAATTGAACTCACGGCTTCAGTACTTCAACTTCACCTCCTTTCGTGACTTCGGGTCTTTTCACCGCTTCAGGACTTCGGCTTCGGCTGTTTTCGTGACTTCGGGTCTTTGCGCTGCTTCAGGACTTCGGCTTCGGCTGTTTTCGTGACTTCGGGTCTTTTCGGCGCTTCGTGACTTCGGCTTTTTCCGTGACTTCGGGTCTTTTCGGCGCATCGGCTTCGGCTTTTCGGCACTTCCGCATTCGGCAGCACAGAAGCAAGACGTACGGCTCGGGCGCTCGTAAGGGGGGCCCGGATCTTCAAAAAATGCAGCGCTGCCGGGCCCCCCTTCATGCCCGGGCCCGGTACGCTTGTCCCCCCTGTCCCCCCCTGATGGCGGCCCTGCCTGTCTCTGGTGTTTCAGTCTGACAAACTCTAAACTGTTAAAATGTTGCAACATTTAGTTGATACATTTTTTAGCAGCATCTGTGGAGTATTAGCAACTTTTGTATCAATTATAACAGCTGCCTGTAATGAAGGCATTCTGCTCAGCAGGGACAAAGATAAAACAATGTATCAACTCAGGGGCAGATTTAGGGTCCAATTTCGAGTTCATAAGAATTAAATAAAAGTCCCATCAATTCGAAATTCGACCGATAGAAATTAATTTAAAAAAAAAAAAATTCAAAGTGAAAAATGAAACTTTACACTTCAATATTAGAAAAACAGTCACACATTGGAAATAGAAAGTAATTGGAAAAAGTCTTTATTACTGGTGAACTATATGAAACCAACTGAAAAAGGTGTTTGAAGGTGAACATCGCCTTAAAGAGCCCAATTTCCTTTTTTTTGTGTTGTCTGCACTAGCGATGCTTCCCCTCAAGTGCAGGAAAGTCCCAGTGGCAGCTTTTGACCTTGAATCTCTCCCAATCCAAATTACGGAAATATCCGTTATCCTGAGCAATCTGGATAACAGGTCCCATACCTGTATATTTAATACTTATACTAATTGCTGTTGATATATAGGAATGCAGCAAACCTTTGTGCATAGTTGTTATTGCCAAATTACACTAGCAATGATAGGAATCGGTAGCTTTTTGTAGAAATTCTCTCACATTAATATAATTAACACGTCATAATTTCTATTTTTTCCCCTATAGTCTTAGGTTATACCATAGCCTCTGCTAGAAAGTTTTCATTTACATCAATTCAAAAATTGAAAAGCAAATATGAAAGTGGAAGGCACAGTGCATTGCGGGCCAAAAAGTGGTGCTTTGCACCTGTCATTTTGCTATGTGCATTTTTCACCCAATTGTAAGTGGCCTATTTCTTAAACCTCAATTTTTTTCTCGTCAAGTTTTTAAAGGGGAAATCTCAAATTTTTGGAGTTAAAAAAACCCCTAATTTTTAGAGATTTTTATACCCCAAAGCCGCTAAAAATCTGAATCCGAAAATACTCCAGCTAAAACATATCGAGGTCATGTGGAAGTTAATGTTCCTTTTATAATCTGAGGGTGTTGTGATCTGTGCTGGTTTTTGTGCAATAATCCAAAAAGGTCTGGGTTTTCAGGAGACAACTCGAAAAAGTTGCACAATTCGAATTGTCGCTTGATTTTGTCGAGATTTTTCTGACTATTTTGAGCTGATTTTTTTTGCATAACTCAGTGGATGTTAATTAAGTTGACTTTGTTTTAATAAAAAGATGGGATGAATTGAGTTTTAATAAATACCCCCTTCTAGTATATAAACCGTCTTAACGGGTTTCCAACAATTTTATCCCTGGCTGGTTGAGGTGTCTATGGCATATTATTTATTACCAAGGAATTACCAGAAATATTATAGCTGGAATAGATCTGCTTGCTGTGGTGTTCTCATTCTATGGCATATTTCTATCAATGGTATCGGAAAGTGATCTGAGCAAGCAGCATTCAAACATGTTTGGTGGCAGGGGCGTAACTACAGAGGAAGCAGACCCTGCAGCTGCAGGGGGGCCCAGGAGGTTTAGGGGCCCCATGAGGCCCTACTTAATGAGCATTTCAATATATATTGGTAAAACAGGACAAACTCTGGATATTTTGGGGGCCCAGTAACATCTAGTTATGCCACTGTTTGGTGGGACATAGCCTTTACTATTATGTCCATTAAGAATATGTAACAGAATACACTATTAATAAAGTATCTACCTATATTTCCTGCTCTTCATAATTTAAGCTTAATTGCTCACTGGTAAACAAACACATTTATAATCATTTGCTGATTATTTCTGACACAAGCTAACAAGGTGTTCTAATAATCCTATAAATCCATATCTATATACAGGTATAAGATCCGTTATGTGGAAACCCGTTATCCAGAAAGTTCCGAATTACGGAATGAACATCTCCCACAGACTCCATTATAATCAAATAATCCACATTTTTAGAAAGAATTCACTTTTTCTCTGTAATAATAAAACAGTACCTTATACTTGATCCCAACTAAGATATTATTAATCCTTAATTAATTAATCCTTATTGGAAGCAGAACCAGTCTATTGGGTTTATTTAATGTTTACACGATTTTCTAGTAGACTTAAGGTATGAAGATCCAAATTACGGAAATATCCGTTATCCGGAAAACCCCAGGTCCCGAGCATTCTGAATAACAGGTCCCATACCAGTATTAGGGAGCAGATTTAATAAGGTTCGAATGGTAAATTCAAATTTTCAATTTTTTTGTCAAAACTCACAAATTCAAATTTAAAAGCACCAACTCGAATGGAAACAGTTCTAATTCGAATATTCACCGCCTAAACCTGCCGTGTTCATTTACAAGTCAATGGGGTATATTTATCAAAGATTGAAGTTAGAGATCGCCACAGTCCTCTAGAGTGAAATACTGCCTCTCTCTATTCATGTCTATGGGATTTTTAAAGGTGTATTTATTAAATGGTGAACATTCACTTCCCTTTGATAAATACCCCTTTAAAAATCCCATAGAAATTAATGGAGAGAGGCGGTATTTCATGCTAGCAGACTGTGGTGATCTCTAACTTCACTCTTTGTGCCCAATGGCAGAGGTTGGTTGAACCATTCGAATATGTTAATTGCCTTCCTGACAGTTTTTTTTCGAGTAATTCGATTTATTAGATGTTCGATTTTTTTTATAAATAACCTCCCATTCGAATTGTGAGTACATTCGAATTTATTAAGTTAAAAAAATGTACATATATTCGAAATTCGACTTTTGATAAATAACCCCTATTTAATATGAGAAAATAAAACCCATGTACACACTTTGTTCTATGAAATGTCTCTATGATGGCTTCCTATTTTCATAAGGTGAGGAATCCAAGACATTTTTACATTATCAGTTGTGTAAGATAAGAGGACAAAGCAGTTCACTTATCCAGCATAAAAGACAGCTCTGTTTTGTGTGTTTGGGATAAATCTATTACAGCAGTGTCTGAAAATCCCAATCTAAATGTAATAGCATGAAAAGCATATCATACCAACCCATTCCCGTGTGAAATGGGTATAACAAACCCACATACAGAATACAAGTTCTTTTCAATATTCTTATAATGTTAAGAGTTCATGCTTTTTTCAGTCTCATTTAGTCTGCTTGCATCCTCCTGTGGCTTCCGGATGTTGTTAAGGATGAGTGGTTGGGAAATATATTATAGAGCTAATCTTGGTCGTTGTTCCTAGCTGAATCCTTGCTCCAGTGCTTTTGCAGTCTGCACATCAGATGGTGTCGTCTAGATCATGTGTAACTGAATTGCAGCAAATTGCCCAATGTTCTAACAAAAACCATGTGTTCTTTTGAAAACATAAATTATACGGTACCTTGATCATTTTATAAGCATGTATAAATCTGTTTAAGATAAGATGGTGATTTATTGCTGTGTTTATAGTAATAAGGGATATTAAAATAATAGTTAAAAACAGTTACCTATGCCTAAAACAACTGAATAATATTCTGTAAAGCAGTACAGGTATGGGATCTGTTATCCGGAAACACGTTATCCAGAAAGCTCAGAATTTTACAGGCAGGCAGTCTTTATTTTAATCAAATAAAATTGATTTTCTTTTTCTCTGTAAAAAGAAAACAGTACCTTGTAGTTGATTGAAACTAACTTTTAATTAATCCTTATTATGGGCAAAACAATCCTACATATTTCATGTTTCAATTAATTTTAAGTAAACTTAGAAGCATATTTATTATGCTGTATAAAACACCATGCGAACACCGGATTTGCTGTCGTTATTTTACATTGCTTCAGACCTTTGTCCGGCGGAAGTCACTCTAAGAAAAAACACATAAATAAATGACACTGTTTTTTAGATGGTGGAGCCTGGTGGATGGGTGGTAAATTATTCAGCCGTTTTTTGAACCACATAATAAATCTTCCCTTTAATGTATGGAGATCCAAATTACAGAAACATCCCTTATTCAGAAAAACCCAGGTCCTGAGCATTGTGGATAATAGGTCCCATACCTGTAAAGTTTCCCTTTCTCTGATATGATCATTTTCCTGTAGCACACATGGTGGCATATGGCATCTTACATATTCTAGCCTTCTCAGTCTAAGAGCATACATGCTTACAGGTATAAAAGAAGGGCTGCCACCTCTGGCCTCAGCAAAACCTCAACAAGGGGGCAGGTTGATGACATTGTGGGGGGGGGGAGCAGATCACATGAAGGTGCACAGACAGTTTTGAATCAAACAACCCCTAACAAACTAACTGATCAGTTCATAATCAGACGGATGGAAAGCCTAGAGTAAAGTTATACTGACAGCAGAAACATGTACAGTATCTACCATAATGCACCAAACATGGAGTTGCTTCTGTTTCCTATCAAAACTTAACGGCCTTCATAATGGTATTTTTCTGGTCAAGTTTTTAAAGGGAAAAACTCAAGTTTCTAGAGGGGAAAACCCTAGAATTTTTAGAGATTTATTATACCCCAAAGTTACTAAAAATCCAAAAATACCCCACCTCAACCTGTCGAGGTCATGTAGAAGTCAATGGCAGATGTCCCTGGAGATGCTTCTTGATAACGTAATCTGCATTTTTTTCGTCCGAAAAAGTCGTACTATTCGGAATATTTCGCAGTGTTTTTTCGCACCAACTTTTTCAAGAAGAATTATTGATAAATGCGCTCAATTCGTGAACGGAAGTTAGGTTGACTTTGTTTTATTAAAATCATGCAATAAATTAGAGTTTTAGTAAATACCCCCCTAATTGTTTCATTGGAAGTTTTAGTCAGACAATCTAACTTATAGCTCATAATTTATAGCTGTTATAGCACTTTCTGCCATTTATTATATGGAGGAGTTTTGTTTGCTTTGCTGTAGGCTGCTTGTGTAGTGGCCATTATGAATCTGGTGATGGTACATTTTGAAGCCCGCTCCTCTCTTTTGTGTCTGCTATGAAGGACAAAGAGAATTTTGGACTTCCGGATGTCTAGCGTCTTGCTAATGTAGTGTTTGTGACCTGTTTGGATCCAGCATTCTGAGAGAGGTATTCTGAGTCACTACCGGATCCTGACTGAAAGCTGGGTTGACTATCTCCTGTTTAATGTGCAAAAGAGACACTACCTTAGGCAGGAAGGAAGGAATCATCCAGAGGACGGCTATGTCTGGATGGAAAACGAACCAAGGAGATTTGCAGAAAAGGGCTGCAACTTCTGACACTGTTTTAGCTGAGCAGATGGCGAACAGGAAACCCGTCTTCCACTTAAGGAATTCCAGTTCCACCATGTCTATTGGCTCGAAGGGATGCTGCTGCAGTACCTCTAGAACCATAATGAGGTCCCATGGTAGTGTGGGATCCTGAATAAGAGGCTGCAGCCTTGACAGAGCTTGGAAGAAAAGTCAGAATTCCGGAAGAATGGCCCATTGTTGAAGTTGATGAAAAAGAGCTCCAGGGGGCAACAGTTGCACTTTGAGGGGGGATAGGCTGAGATGATTTTCTGTCCCGTCTTTGGAGAAACTGGAGTATCTGTGGTGATGTATAGGATCTCCAGTGAAGGTCTCGACCAGTGCACCACTGAAAAAATATTATCCAGACCAGTGGCGTAACTTCAGATGCCAGGGCCCCTTTGTACAAAATAGTGGGAGAATTTCATGTATAATATCCCCAGAACTCATAGAAGGATGCATTGCATTGAAACAAAGTTCAAGTCCAATTCCTTACCAGTTATCTCCCTATCCTGAGACGGAAGGAGGGGGGGGTCACTGAGCCACCAATTTGCCTTTTATCAAGTCCATAGCCCAGCTTACAGAGCCAGTGCGGACGGAAAATTCAAATCATGAGTCTGTCACCGCTTGGCTCTTCTACTGCTCCTTTTATAAGAGGAGGTGGGGAAATGTAGCCTGCAATTGACCTGAGCACCCTAGCAGGGTATCTGAGGACATCCCGCATTGTCAGGGGACAACAGTTTTTCTGCCCAAAACCTATGGGTACCAGACCCAATTCAGGACTCAAGTATGAGGTCCAGCATAATTTCTTCACTCCCCACCCACCCTCTGCAGCCAGCTATAGAACTGATCCCTGTACATTTTTTCTTGTCAATCGTACACTTCAATCGTACACTTCAATCAACACTTCAATCCACAGGCGAAACAACCAGTTGTAAAATTTCTGTTGCATGCGACTTGTCACAGCGCGTCGGATCGCGCTGAAAACATCCATGTAGTCCTACCCTGCCCCTATAATTATACTGCTGTGCACTATAGCATTGGGGTGCCCCTATAATAACACTGTATTGCACATTGTGTAACAGCACATTGGGGTGCCCCTATAATAACACTGAATTGCACATTGTTGCACCAGCAGGTTTAGGTACCATTGTGTCACTCTTATAACATTGCACGGTTGATATCAGTGTATTGAAGGTATTCCAGGCTAGAACCCTGCAAATGTCTCTGTTTAACAAAACAGTGCAAAAAAAAAACCAAAAACAAAACAGTGCAAAAAACAAAACAAAGAGTTTATAAAACTATTCAGCATACACGCATTGTTTTCTAGCAGACTAATGAACACAATGTTGTCTGTTTGTTTCCTGCTACTCAGCAGCTCATGCAGGAAGTTCAAAAGCAGGAGACTCTGGCTCTGTCTCTGGCTGAAGATCCGATCCGTGCCAGACCTGCATCATCAATCACGGTGTGCGCTCTTTAAAAAAAACTTTGTGCGGTACAAAATATTACCTCACACGCTGCCGCACACAGTGATTGATGATGCAGGTCTGGCACGGATCGGATCTTCAGCCAGAGACAGAGCCAAAGTCTCCTGCTTTTGAACTTCCTGTGTGGGGGGAGGAAGTAGAAAAATTACTCACAGCTTGTCCTGGCCTTCATGGTGTGGGGCACGGGCTCAATTGGATGAAATTAGCCTAAGGCCGGCACTTCCCTCAGAGGTCCCAATTGGCCGCACCACGTTCTAAATTGCTCCCTGAAGGTTGCGCATACTACAGAGGAAGCAGGCCCGCCGGGCCCCCTGAACCCCCGGGCCCCCTGCGACTGCAGGGTCTGCTTCCTCTGTAGTTACGCCACTGATCCAGACCCTGTTGTAGTCCTTGACTGTGGTTGATCTGTGGGCCGCCATCAGATTGTCTGTGACTGATAAAAACCTTTCAAAATACAAGATTGGGCTTCAATAGCCAGGCAGTTAGGTGCAGTTTGTGAAGTTCTGGGATAGGCTGAGATGCTTTTCTGCCCCGTCCTGGAGAAACTGCAGTATCTGTGGTAATGTGCCAGTGAAGGCTTCGACCAGTGAACCGCTGAATAAATATTATCCAAACCCTGTGGTAGGCCTTGATTGTGGTTGATCTGTGGGCCACCATCAGGGTGTCTGTGACTGATGTTAAGAACCTTTCAGAAGCCAAGATTGGGCTTCAATAGCCAGGCAGTTAGGTGCGGTAAACAGCTTGTTCTCTGCCATGGTAACAATGTCCGCAAACCACCTCTGTCTTGCACTGCTGGGGCCACGAGGATGGTGGGGACTCTTTTGTTGCAGATCTTTGTCATAAGTCTGGGGAACATAGGTATTGGTTAGCTAGTTGGAATAACCAGGGAGTAGTAAAGGCTTCTACAGCCTCCACACAGGGATCCTGGAGAAGAACCTTGGGTACTGCATATTGCTTCT
The DNA here is from genome assembly GCA_038501925.1 of Xenopus petersii. Taxonomy (NCBI): domain Eukaryota; kingdom Metazoa; phylum Chordata; class Amphibia; order Anura; family Pipidae; genus Xenopus; species Xenopus petersii. Next base: position 82,070,397 of record CM076680.1, read on the forward strand.
GGAAGCCATGACGTCCACACAGTGGGTGCACCATCTGTGAACGATCATCTGGAAGACTGATCTGTTGAGCATCTTTTCAACCAGGGTTGAGAGTGTTCCTGCAGAGAAAATCTGCATACCAGTTTTGGACTCCCATGCTAATGTTGGGATTCTGCCCATTAAATGAACTTCGTGATCTCTGACATTGCTTTCTTGCTCTTCGTGCTGCCCTGCCTGTTGAGGTAGGTGACCGCGGTGCCATTTTACACTTGTATGTGGACATGGGGGTTTTGGAGTCAAATTTCTAGCATATTGATACGAAGTTTCTTCTCTGCAGTCAACCATGTCCCTTGACACGACCGATGGTTCTATGCGGCTCCCTAACTTGCATCTGTTGATAAATCGTTTGGGTCCGGAGGTTGCCATAGTGTTGCCCCTGATGACATTGTTGGGCTGCTACCACCAATAGAGGCTGTTCACGATCTGAGCGAGAAGATGGATCTTTTGAGACAGATTTTGATGGTCCCTGTTACACTGACTATCCCGTGTGTGGATAGTGTGTGGATTCAGATCTGCATCCTGTAGTGGGCTTGCTGCTAAAATTTGGCATAGATGAGGATGTCGTCTAAATAAGGGAAAATGTGGTAACCTGAAGCACTGATGGTAGCTACCAATGCTCCCAACATTTCTGAGAAGACTAAAGGGCATTGCTCTGAATTGAAAATGTTGCCGCTCCATTAATCTTAGGTATTTTTGAAGATCAACATGTATGGGGATGTGCAGGTAAGCATCGTGTAGATCCACCTTGGACATTAAGGCTTCTTGATGGATGAATACTGTGATGGATTGAATTGTTTCCATCTTGAATCTTTGGTATTGCACATGTTAGTTGAGTGGGTGTAGGTTTAGGACAGGGCGGAAACCACCATCTTTTTTGACACCAAGAATAGATTGGAATAATAGCCCTGGTAATGTTGTTGAATTGGAACTGGAACAATCACTCTTTTCAACAGCAGTTCATGAATTATGTCGTTCATGGCTACCTCTTTTACTGTTTTTTCCAGAATGCATGATGGAACGAAGCAATTGTTTGGTATTTTGCAAAAGGGTATTTTGTATCCTGATGCCGTTATTTGGAGGACCCATTGATCTTCAGTTGAGTTTTGCTATTCTGATAGTCGGGAATGCTGCGTCTTCGCAGGGCCTGACTTTTTGCTGTCCTTGCCAGGATTTAAAACTCCTGTTGGATGCCTGTGATGTAGATGGGCTGTTTCTGTATAATAATCTCTGAGAAGAATTCCAGGATCTGTGGTGGCCTTACACCCTTAAGGAAGAAAGCACCCTTGCCCCCCCCCCGTAAAATTGGAGATAATTTTTTTAAGCTCTGAACTGAAGAGATAAGAGCCTTTGAATTTCAATGATGCTAGTTTGTGATGCAGCATCACCTGCCTGTTGTCTAAGCCAAATCACTTGTAGTGACTGAGGCTATGGAGGCTTTTGCGGCGAGGTTTGCAATTTGAAGAGATGCTTCACTCAGGAATGCAAAGGCCGCACTTATCTTATCCAGATCCTCTGCTGTAGGGATTTCCTTATCAGATTTTGACACCAATATCTTGCAGTTTTAGCAAGGACTGCCGAGGCTGTTCAGAAAATGACTGTTGTGTGGAGGAAGACTAGTTGTGTTTTTTTATAGTCAAACTCTGGCTGATTCAACTTTGGGTGATCTATCCCATGTGCCTTTGAGTTCTTTCACTACTGGGAAATTGCTGAAAATGTTTTGAGAAAGGGATGTGCTCCTATCCGGCTCCGCCCATTCTTCTGCCATTACTGTGATATACTTGCTAGTGGGAAAATAGCTTTTTCTTTGGATTTATTTCCAAGCAAGCACTTTGTCTGCTTTGGAGATTGGTACTTGGGTCTCTTTAATTTCTAATGTCTCTCAAATGTGTTTTAGAATCATTTTAACTTCTTCAGGCTGTTTGGTTGATGGAGATGAAGCAGATTGAGAGGAATTGGAAGAGGATTCTTTTGTATCAGAGGTGTGGGTATCAATATCAGAAGCTACGTCTGACTGAGAGTTGGAAGTTGTAAAGGGAGCTTTAGGTTTGCTTTTGCTGATATGCTTACTTTGAGATTTTGAGGCTTGGGAGAATAAAGTGTTAATCTGAGTTTGGATCCATTCCACAAATTGAGTTTCCTGAGGAAAATGAGCAGTGTTGGGAACTTTTGTCAGGTTTGGAAGGTTTGGTTTGTTAGCTAAGGGCTCAGAATGAACTTAAGCTGTAGTTGTGAAAGTTGCTGATGGAGAAGTGTTATCAGGGTCAGAAGGGTGTGATTTGGACCCAGAATCTATGGAGTGTAGATCTAGACTGCCTTCTCTTCTTACCTCTCCTGGCTTTTTGTTTTGGCTGCACCTTCTTAATGAGTAGTGTGGATGTTTCATGTGCCATCTTCTGAATCAAGTTCATCAGCTGTTCTGGAGCTGCCATTGTATTTGTGCAGAGTTTTGCTCACAATAGATCGTTACTGTGCAGCTGCTGTAGATGTAAAGACCATGCTGATAGGGCTCTACCAGTGGGAGAACACTATCAGGGCTCAACCTAGTGGAGCTCTCTGTATTTTCTGATAGTCTTGATAGCTGCTTGTGAAGTGGAGATAGGGAAGAGGAGGAGACATAAAACAAGATACCATTTGACCCGCCTCCAGAGGGAAGAACATTAACCTCAGGCATCCTGAACTGACAGGTATGGCTGCCTGCATAAGCAGTAATGAAATATATAGACAATGCAATGAAAATAGTAAATTTACAATATCAACATAACACATAAAATGTAAAGCAATATAATAGTGATCACCCCTTGTATTAAAGTGTCCAATGTCTCTTTAAGAAAGCTGAAAGTGCACACTATGGGTCTGCAGTGATATGCCAAAGTAGTATGAGCAGGGTTATGTGTTGCAACACCAGATTGATGCATCCCGGTGTGTAAAGTAAAGGTCTCACCAACTTCCAGTGGTAATGAAAAAGGAATAAATCATGTGAGGCAGAGGAAATTTAGCAAAGAAGTCTGGCACATTAAATCTACACTTTTTAAATCCTGAGGAGATCCAGTGCAGGTGTCATGGAGGCTGATGGGTAATCTACAGTCCAGATCCAGTGTACATGCTGGCAACTTACTACAGGGCTGAAGTCCTATTTATCATACATTGATTTCTTACCTAGCAATAACTCAGGTCGGCTGCATTAGTCCCATTCACTATGTTGGCTCAATGGAAAGGGTTAACTTACTCCTTACGCTCTGACTATGGGGTTCCCTATATGGGAAAATGTTCAACAGATGACACCACTAGCTTCCTACTCAAACAGATCAGCAGGAACACTCAAAGAAGAAAGGCAGGAATCCCAGGCTGACTCTCTGTGCTAATGTGCTAATGTTTCCATGCCCATGTGCTGATGTGTCCTAGTGAGTCCATGCTTTCCTTACTTCGCTTCTTCCTGGAAAATATCTGCCTCACTTTCATTTTGGCTCCAAGACCTCCTTCAGAGAGGTCACAAGATCAGAAGCAAATCCCTCTTGCTAATTGGCCAGGCTCTGGCTGATCTCATTAGCAAACAATCAGATATTTTCTTTTGTTTTCTGACTGTTGAAACCTAATTGCTGATTGGTTGCTCTGGGTAAAATCATTGGTAGTGCTTGACTTTTTTTTTTTACACAATATGATAAATAGGCCTCAATATTTACATTTAGAAGAAAAGATGTGTCTTTGGTTTGTTTATGGGAAATGGCTGAAAGTGGGTGGGGCCTAAAAAACGTTGCTACCTGTCCAAAGACTTCACTTTCAAAATCTGATAACCTTAGTGTATTGCCCCATGCACAATACAAGTTGAGTATTGCATTGATGCGCCTAGACGTTGGACCAATAATAGTAAACAAGCTCCATAGACCTCCAATATTTATGGTGTCTGCCCTAAACATGTAATAACCACCAATTTTTGTCTGCCCAATGAAACAACCGATGCAGCCATGTTTGACAATTACCAGCCACGTCAATCAGATTAATAAATGCAATCAGCTCAAGCTTCCCATTTTTTATCCTGACAAGCTTCTTGTATTATTAAACAACCCTATACAGTTGCTGCCAGTCTGTAATTTATTTTAGGCTATAAAACTTTCAGTAAGTGCTTCTGACTAGTGGCCTATTAATCATCTGACGTAACCTTAATCACCTGAACTTGTTTAAAAATATTGATGGTTTTATGCAAATAAAAAGAGTTTCATTAGCATTTTTTTTAAACATTGTATAAAACGTGGAGTAAAGTACAAAACCGCAATTAGAATGCAGGGATTTCACAGATTTTCTGTCCTCTGATAAACATTATTAAGAACTAGGCCACAGATACGATTATGTGTAATTTCAAACATAAATGGGATACAAAAAGGAAAAGGGGAAAGGGGGAACATAAATTGTAGCTTATTCCGTTATCAGAACTTTAAACATATCTACTTAATTATATGCAGGTAAAAGAATTGATTAAAGAGAAAGAAGGGAAGGATGAGATGGTCTAGTAAGGAATAAGGATATAAAGGAGAGTTCAGGGAAGGCGGAGGAGAAGAGGAGTTCCTTGTTCTTTTCATTTTAGATCGAAATCCTAGAATTTTAAATTGACTAAGGGTACTTCACTGGACGGTTTCTGCACCAAAACACAGAAATCCACTCAGTGTGGTTCATTTATCAACACTGGGCAAATTTGCCCATGGGCTGTTACCTATAGCAACCAATCAGTGATTAGCTTTATAAAGCCAGCTGCAAGAAGAAAAATGAATGCAGCAATCTGATTGGTTGCTATAGGTAAGAGCCCATGGGCAAATTTGCCCAGTGTTAATAAATGAGCCCCAGCTTTCTGTGTCTATACCCATGCCAACACAGTAAAGCTCATTTATAAACACTGGGCAAATTTGAACTTGGGCAGATACCCATGGCAACTAATCAAATGCTCGATTTTGTTGCTAAACCTGCAGCTGACTGATATGGGTTACTACCCAAGTGCAAATTTGACCAGTATTTATAAATGAGCTCCACTGTCTCTGAGTGCAGACCAAAGAGAAAGTGAATTCAAGTTAAGGGCTGTTCCTTGGCCTGCAATTATACGTGGACCGAGAAACAGCCCAGTATGACAGTAGCCTAAAGGTCATGCTTTATCATTTGTAGGTTCTTCTACTGGAACATCTTTAATATCTCTCAGTTCTTTTGTAAGGCCACTTTATGTATCCCAGGTGAGTATGGTAAATATCTTTGTTCTTTTATCTGCCTTTAGTATTAGCTGCAAATATACTGTACGTAGGTGAACAGGTACATTTTACAATATTATTATTGCTGATTATTCTTCGGTCATGCTGGATAACCTCTGAGGTGACTGATACTCCTCTAATATTATCTAATATTATTATTATCTAATATTACTATTATCCAGGATTTCCAAACTGTAATATTTCCTTTACTTTTTCTACCCAATAATTACTTTTAGAAGTCATAATTAAATAGAATTAGTACAAAGGAGATTGTGGAATTCTGTTTCAGTAACTTTATCACCTTAGTTACACCATTCCAATTTTTTTTTAAAAAATGTATCACATGAGTACCAGATGTGGTCAAATGTTCCTATTGCTGCATAACATCTTCAGCATATTGCACTCGCATGGAGATACATATCCAATATTCTTTCTGGGGTATAGCACCAACTAGAAATCAGTTTATATCTCTGTTCTTGTTGTCTAGTATTTCCTTTGGCACAGGATATATTTTGTCAATGTGTTCTTATTTACATAAGATATCCTACCTTTGTTTTTTGATTCTCTTCTTAGCATCAGATATTTAAATACAAATATTGTGGTTTTGATGATAAAAGTATTTAACTGCATGTATGTCCATTCATCCTCTGGGATTTTTATCATAATTGTTTTGTATCATTTCTAAAGATATTTATTGGTTTGCTTTATTATTATTATTATTATTATTATTGTCATGATTTATATGGTTTCGTTTTATTACTACATTACACTATGTACATCGCAGGTAATTCATTCTACCATTTTGAACCAATAAATGTATTTTTTTAGTTGTAAAATTGGTGTACAGGCAGCCATCTCAGCTCATTGTGTCTGATCATGTGCTTTTAGAAAGAGTCAGCAATTCACAATGCAACTGTTTAGATTAGCTGCTGTTTTTCCTGCTCAGTGAAAATGGATGAGTTGCAGAGGGACTTGGATTTTTACTACTGAGTGTTGTTATCCTATCAACCACTAGGTGGGGCATGGGAGCATTGTAAGCAATTCAAGTGTCCCGGAGCTATCTGGTGTCTTTCCATTGTTTTGCTGATGGTCTACTAGGGGGAATGGAGGGAGGGGGGTTACATCACTCCAACTTGCAGTGTAGCAGTGAAGAGAAGCAGTGATTGAAGTCACATGGCTGAGGACACCTGGAAAACTAACCCCACATCAAATTTCAAAATTAAATATTACAAAATCTGATGCTATTTGTAAACAACATGTTTTCACATGACAGATTTTTTCTTCAAACGCTTTCCCCAAACTATGTCTTAAAGGTTAGAATCTAAGCCTGAACCAAATTTTAAATTTCTTGTAACTGGTATAAAAGGGAATGGAAACTTTAGTTTATTCTCAAATTGCGATAAAGAGGGACAGTCCCATTCTCTCAGGGCCCAGGGCATATTTTTTAAAGTTATATTCAAGTTTTTACCACTTTTTTATGTTAACTCAAAACTTGAAAATAAAAAGAAACTCTAGTCACTGTAAAGACTCAATTTCAAACATTAATAAATCTGACACTAGGGGGTTATTCATCAAGTCCGAATTTATCTCATTATTTCTATTAAAAAAGTCCAACCAACTCTGAATTGCCAATTGTACCTTATTTATCATAGAAAAAGCTTGCTAAAATCAGTTTGGGCAAAAAATCCAAAAAAATCTGATTTTTTTTTGGCCAAAAAAAATTGATTTTTTTGTGATTTTTGTATTCGGAGTTTGATAAATAACCCGCTAGGTGCTGGCTGAACAGTAGTCCTACTATGCATGAGATTTCATACATTTCTTAGCTTTGTCCATAATAGTTTGCTCAAGATTATAATTGTAAAAAATGAATGTAATGTGTCCATTTCGGAAAAGAGCTATGCAGCTGTTTTTATATATATAGTACACCTCTCAGAAAGAACAGCCAACTCCTTACAAAAATCCATCACAGAGTTCATTAGGGATAAAAAGCGCCCCAGAATCAAACTAGACATACTGACTAAACCAAAAACTATAGGGGGATTGGGAGTGCCCCACGTATTTAGGTACTACATGGCAGCAAGACTATCTGAAAAGATAACAATGCATAGAAGCCCAAACATGCCATGACTAGACATTGAAAACCTGGGTCTGACCCCTTTAACATTGGACCAGGTCATCTTGGTTCCTGAAAATGACAAGACAATTCCCTGGGGATCTCCCTCCCAAAAAAACTCATTCAATACAACTCTGGGACAAATATCGGGAAAAGCTACAGCTATCACCACGAGACTCTATGTTTTGCTCCTTCCTGAGAAATAAACAGTTTCCCCAGGTGAAGACCCAAAAGCTTTTCTCCCTTGGGTTACCAGCAAGACCCACTTACGCACAACATTAGTCACAGGGCGAGAGGTACTGACTCTCCAAGACCTCAAAGAAAACTTCCAGATACCAAATAGACAGTTTTTTAGGTACCTGCAAATTCACCACTTTATCTCACAGACAATCCTACATAGTGGTACCTCTTTGCCTGCCCCACACATTTTGAGCTACTGTGTTACACCTCCGAGCAGAACACTCATCTGATATCAATACTGTACAACTACCTTAAAGCAACCTTACATGACCAGGTGGGAGGGAGGTTTGCAAGAGGCAATCGAACCATAAAAGTGGCAGATTGTCTGGGACAAGGCCAGCAAAACATCAATGTGGACTATAGTGATGGAAAAGGCCTATAAACTGATATCCAGATGGTATTACACTCCCACAAAGCTGGCTTGCCTGTCAAGAAACACCCTCTCCCCGGAATGCTTTGCCGGTTGTGGGAAGAGGGGCACATTTTACCACATGTGGTGGACCTGTGGGGTAGTTAAGAGAGTTCTGGAGAATGGTAGCCCATACCCTATCAAACACACCATAGAGCCCATCCCCCTATCATTCTTACTGGGCCTGCCTATCAGAACACTGAAAACCTCAGAGACTAATAAACTAGCGACACATATACTGACAGCAACAAAAAAGCTGCAATCTGCTAAATGGAAGAGCACTTCTCTACCGAATTAACAGGTCCTCATCACCAAAGTGAAATGGATTAGAACAATGGAAACCATTAGTGCATACTTACAGGACAAAGGATATGAGAACACATTTCTATGGTTCCCTTGGGCGGAATTTGCGATAGCTCACAACATAGAGTCAAAATGACTTACAAACTGAACTGCCAATCTGTATCTGTTTTATCACATTTGTTATTTGACTAATAATAGATTTGTATGTAACTTGCTTGCATGAGAAAAAAAAACGACAATAAACATTTAATGAAAAAAAAAATGACGGAAAGATCCCTTATTTGGAAACCCCAGGTCCCTTTGGATAAAAGGTCCCATACCTGTATATGCAGTCCACAATACCTTTATTTTACATTTGGAAAGAAAACAGAAGCTCATTTATGAAGCACCAGTGAGGAAAACAGTTAATAAATTTGTACGTTATTTTACGTAATTTAGAAATACATTTCTACATTATATTTAACTCATGGGGGCACAATGGGAAGTGAAAAAAACACTAGAAAATCTTTTTTATGGCTTACACAGAGTAACAATTTGAGGCGACTACAAAGCAAACAAATGAATGTTACATTTATTGGTATATTTGCGGGCGAGGTATAAAGGCCATATACTGTATTGAAAGCTATTCTTGGGAAATGAATTAGTCTGAATAAACAAGTTGGATGCATAAACTTTGTTTCCTCTATAGGAATGCTTTTTATTATGTGGCAAACCTGATATTAAATATTTATCTATTTCAGCAAGTATTTCATTTAAACTGTACAAGCTGTTGAAGATCTTATTTGTGCTGAAGCAACTTCTGTTACTTTGTACACTCAACTTCTGTGACAATTGGAAGCTTCATCTTCCCATTCAAGCAAATAAAATATAATATAGCTTATATAATAGGGTTATACAGATGTTTGTTTGCTCATGCATAACATTGTCCCTACTGTCTTAGAACTGACCTTCAAAATTGTCTTTTACACTGTAGGTCCTAATTTAACTTGCAATGACCACTTAACCATTTTTATTGTAAGATATTGTGCAGTTAACTAAGGGTACCTATTATTCAGTCTATAAGTATATGAAGAGTTCTTAAAGATGAAAACAAATAGCTGTCATCTCCATAAATCCACAATACAACACTTCCACAATCTGCCTGAATTTAGCAGGCACGTAAATGTGTAGACTATGTTATTCTGTGGCAAAAGCTACATTAAAAACACAGGAGAGATGAAATCAAGTCTAGCGCCCATGTCTCTAATGACCCACAGCCATCTGGTAAACAAAACAAAGTGAACTGCTGTCAGACTCAATTATGAGATTCATTCTGATTGTTTCATGTAAAGCCCTTGGGAAGAATGCATATGGAAAAAAGTCACTTACCACAATAGCCCAACTGTTAGCAGATTAACACCCACGAAAAATATGTAAATGCTTTGTCCCAGCTTTACATATATTCCATTTGCTTTTCATTTATTTTGTATAACACTTTTGTACAACTTTTGACCTATGTTATATTTAGTTTTGCTGAAATAAATTCATTGCAAACAGCAATACAATAACCCTTTAGTTACAGTTAACCCCTGCCTTGCCAGTCTGCTGACAGAGGTTTCAGGATCCTAAGATCCTATGGCATGTGACGGCGAAAAAGAATTGTGACATTGTGTGAGGACAATTGTCTATCTCTCATGACAGCACAAAACAATGTGGGCATTCCCAGTAAAGCACAGAATCAAGGTGGTCACAAGGGCTAATGCAATCACTGGTTCAAAGTCTATGCAATACACTCAGCAGGATATCTGGGCCCTAAGGGCCCTAAGCAGAAGTCTTGAATACCCATTGTGTATTCAGGCTCTGGAGCAAGTTGTCAGTTGTCAAATCAGTTGACAAAAGGTTCCAGAAGCACAGATGAGCATCAAGGGAGCAGTTTGTTAAGTGTGCCATACTTAAAAAGTGTATTTATTCAAAGTCTTCAATGTCATAGGAAGACAACGCAATCCCTGGAGTTCCTAAAAATTGATTACATGTTTTTTTTTTAGCTATCTATCTATCTATCTATCTATCTATCTATCTATCTATCTATCTATCTCTATCTATCTATCTATCTATCTATCTATCTATCTATCTATCTATCTATCTATCTATCTATCTATCTATCTATCTATCATCTATCTATCTATCTATCTATCTATCTATCTATCTATCTATCTATCTATCTATCTATCTATCTATCTATCTATCTTATAGCACTATTTTTGTAAAACAACAAAAAAAGTGCTTGCTCAAAGTGTCCAATGATTATAATACATACCATATACACATATCTATCTATCTATCTATCTATCTATCTATCTATCTATCTATCTATCTATCTATCTACCTATCTTAAGAGTATAATAGTCTTGGATTTTAAACTTGTTCATCATTGAAGCCACTCTTAGGGCAAGGTCACACGTTGCGTTTTTACGTTGTGCTTTTAAAAACGCCAGTGAAACCACACATGCATGATAATATGCGTTTTTCAGCCTGTAAAAAGCCAAGTGGAAAACAATTTCATGTAGAATTTAGCCTTACTGCTTGTCAATACACAACGTAATTACGTCACCAGCATACAACTCCGTAAATACGTATATGCGAAATCCATGTCGCCATGTTGAAAATACGCAGCGTATTTCAGCAAAGTGTATTTCAAAACCTGCGGATCCCATAGAGTTCAATTATATGGTGTTACCGTGTTTCCTTGGCGTATTGGTGTTTCTGCTAAGAAACGCAAATACTGGCATCTTGTGGCGGATGTTGGCTCAGGTATTTACACTCGGCTGTACGTTTTTTAAAAAGGCAATGTAAATGCCACGTGTGACCTTGCCCTTAAAGGAATTAATAGAATCTGCCATCGCAACATCACAACCTCAACGTCCACACTGTGAAGAACCACTTCACTTGCTACTTCAAATAAATGTTCAGTTCCTGAAGTTTAAAGGGGAAGGAAACCTAGTCGGCGCAAAGCCCCCACCCTCCCTCCCGTTTGTTGCCCACCCGTCCCGCTGGGCAAATGCCCCTAACTTGTTACTTACCCTTCTGCGTAGGTCCAGTCCAAGGAGTTCACTGACGACATCTTCTTCCACGCAATCTTCTTTTTGTGTGTATACTTATAGTATGTTTCACTTAAATAAAATACATTACTAAGGAAACCCTATCTGCCATGAAATGAGTTTGACAATGAGATTAATGTAATAACTGCTAATGTCAGAGCTCACCAGTTCATGATGATGCCCTTTTCTGGTGATTATAGGATTATTATGCAATTTCATGCTTACCTTGATCCAGGGCTGATCCTTCTAATCAACAGGATAAATTACTTTTGGAATAATTTTGCAAGGGAATGACCATTGCTTTATTGTTTAATTCAAATAAAATAATGCTACGTCGTTTGACATAGTCTAATCTGTAACATGGTAATTTTTTTTTTTTTTACAGACAATGGCATTTATAACTCTTTGTCCCTTAAGAGCCTAAAAATGATTTTAAAATGGATTTAAGCTCTGGCATTTTGCCTTTCCCCGGACTTTACAGAATGAGATAGTTTGGCAGCAAATTCATGAAAAGTTTTAGGTTCTCTCTGGGCACCGGCGGCTGTGAGCAAGACAAGCAGATGGTGATAAAATGTTCTCACATTATCCAAGTTTAGATCCTGCATGCTTGCATATGCTGTAGCAGCTTTGGAGTGAAAGTGTCCCATAATCGAATGCACTGGTAACACGTTTCATATGCCTGTGCAGCTTTGAACTCCTTTTCTATTCTGCAGTGAAATAAGACCTGGTTCATTCATAAGAACTTGAAATTCTTTAAGTTTTTGTGGTTCCTCTTTGGGGAAACAACATGTACATATAAGTCTATAAAAAAGGCAGTAGTGGTTCAGTGTTTAGCCCAACTGTTTTGCAGTGTTTGATTGCAACCTAGACACCATCTGCAAGGAGTTTGTAAATATCACTTGTTCCCACCTGGGTTAACTCTGGTTTCTGTGTGATAGGAACTTTAGATTATAGACTCTACTGGGGCAGGGAGAGACGTGAAAGATTAATAGTCTCTGCATAAATGTGTTTTCACCATATAAATAGAAGATAATAAATTAACATGAACATTTGTTGAGGGAATATTTGTTGAGTCAGTGTATCCTTTTCTGCTGTTACAGTGTATCACCTTCATAAATCCTTATTCCTGAATCTTTAAATAGTGGATGTGTAGTAGTAACTGAAAAGGCAATATGTTTGGAAAAAAAGATAACAGAAGAGTCAAGTACATTAATTAACAGTAAATCTTGTAAATTACTTTACCAATTCTTCCATAGAGGAGATTTCCAGCCTCTAGCGGCCTTATTAAATAGGCGGAAAACGCTCCACTCTGTTTGCCTTCATTCTGTTAATGAGAAGTGGCAAAAGACTTAAAAAAGTACATTTTATCTTCCATATATTATCAACCTGTGTTACTCACCATGACAGCAGTACACAAGGGGGGATGTTGGAAAATTGTACATTGGATATAAATTAACCTTTCAGCACTGAAATTCTTCATGGCAGTCTCTGAAAGGTGTTTAAACGGATATGTCTCAGGTGTATACTGACTGAATATCTAAGTCAGGCTGCATAGTGACATTTATCTTTGGCAGTTACAGCTAGGTAATCAGAACAAATTTTCTAAGAAATGCATTTATCTGCAGATAGTGGTAAGACCACTATCTACCCACACAGCCAAAAAAACCCAAAAACCGAACAAGTAATGGCACATGGGGCCTTACACTATTCCATTACAATAACCCAATTAAATTTGATACAATCCAGAAGATGCCCTCATAAATAAATGGATTTCCAATATAAATAGAAATAAGAGGGAGCTTATTAATTATATCTTTATAGCAGCCAAGTGTTACCTTTTCTATTCCCTATAGAGCAATTGAAAACTAAACTTAACTGGATACTGATAAGTGTAAAATGAACAAACATAGTGTTGTATACTGTATATTATCCCAGGAGATGTAGATGGTGCTCTCCTTTATATGTAATTTAACTAATATTTGGAAAGAATATATTTATCTTATGTATGTGGAGTGGTGAATTTAGATATATTGTAGGTGGGTGCTGCTCTCCTCCCTCATTTCCTTATGGTGGTGATTAAGAGAAAGTAAAGTTATAATGTGTTTTATTTTTAAAACAATGAACAAGGTCCTCCTTTAAATTTCCTTCTTTGAGTTTCCTATTTGCTTTGTTGAAAACTAAACTCCCTTATCAGCACTATATCAGGGGTCTCCAACCTTTTTATCCATGAGCCACATTCAAATGTAAAAAGAGGTGGTGAGCTTGTAAAATATTCCTGGGGATGCCAAACGAGGTCTGTAATTGACTATTTTGTAACCACTATGTGGACTGGCAGCCTACGGGAGGCTCTACTTGGCAGTACTCATGGTTTTTATGCAATTAAAACTTTCCTCTAAGACTGGAATTCAAAAATAAGAACCTGCTTTGAGGCTACTGAGAGCAACATCCAAGGGGTTGGTGAGCAACGTATTGCTTGTGAGCCACTGGTTGAGGATCACTGCTCTATAATGTAGAAAAAAGGCAACAAACAAGTTGCTTTTTAAAGGTTTTTATTAAGAATGCCAGGTTACATAGCAAAAGTATACTCTTACAGAGTTGTGCATAAAAACATCAATAAAGTATATATCAATTAACGTGTCCAATGTTTCATTATTATGGGAAAGGTGGGGGAGAGGAGAAAGGAAAAGGGGAGAAGGGAAGCTGTGCATGTGGAGAGATAAAGAGGAAAAAAATATTGGTCTGTCTCTTGCAGATGCATGACTTGCAATTTACATGGTATCATTTTACATTTTAAAAAAAGGTATCTGGCTAAATAAGATGCAACCGGTAACCTTATCTTGGTTCATTTTTATATGGGTCAAGACTGAGATATGGAATGGTACAAATGAGATAGATGTGAAAAAATACAAAGAATGTTGTTTCCAGTAACCAACTCTTAGAAACCAACATCGAACAAGAATCAGAAATCAAAAACTAAAGATCCTCAATTAAAAAATCAAAACATAAAAATGATAAAACTATCGAAAACCTTAACTGAGTTATGCTTGGCTGTATTGACATGTTATATGTCCACCCTTCACCCAAGGATATCGCTGAACCACAAAGTAGGTGAACCGGTGCTCCTTTCACAAATCCCACCTCACCACCTTGTTCACATTCCTTACCTACCTTAATTCCTCTAATATTAAAATATTAAAACACTAAGGGGGGTTGTTTACTAAGCTCCGAATACCCGAAATTCCTCGAAATACGAAAAATTTGTGATTTGTTTTTTTATAAAATGAGACTTAAAAAAATCACAAATTTTTCGGAATTTATTAAACCCCGAGGGCTAAAAAGCCTGAATATAAAGGTTGCATAACCTCAACAGGTTATGCAACCTGTTGAGGTTGCATAAAAGTCAATGGGAACAGTCCCATTGATTTTTGGTTGTGTCGGGGGTGTTGTGTTTTCAAGCTTTCGGGTGAAAAATTCTGAGATTTCTGGGAAAATCTGAGCTTTTTCCGCAAAGCAAATTTTCTGTAAAATGTAATAATAAATAAGCGTTAAAAACCCGAGTGGATTAGATCGGAGTTTGTAGCAGCCAATATTGAGATAAATTCGGACCTTGATAAATAACCCCCCAAAAGTCATTGTACAAAAAGTGAACATATTGTTATATATGAGAAAAGTTATAATGACAAAGATACCTTTTACAATTTTGATTGATTTTTGAAAAAACGATTTAAATAATGGCAGGCAATAGTTGCAGTCACTTCCAGTCATTTTTCTTTCGAAAATTAAAAATTCTCTCCTTAGTGATAGAAAGCTTTGGGTGCTGATGTGTTACTTGTACAAAAGTACTTCAGAACCATCCCAGATTAGTGGTTCTGTTTCTAGCACTTTGGTTCCATTGTAAACATTCACTTTTGTATTTATATCATGTCTTTGCCTCTGTTGCTATGTATGGATATCAATATTCTAAGCACAGGCAGCACTGTTCTACATACGTAAAAATTAATTTAGCTCATTAGTTCGCTGATCATATTAATACACAATTGTCCCTAACAAATGCATTTCCTTATATACTGGTTAATGAAAATCAAATACATTGGATTCTAGATGAAAGAACACATTGTGGCATTTAGATATGTAATTATATTATGCACTACTGATAAGGAACGTGATTGCATGTGCTCTTTTTCAGTAGGTAAGGGAAAGGAATTGCGAAGTGACATTGTGTGTTTCTCAGTGTTCTTAATGTAAATAGATTAATACCACCACAGGGGTTAGGCAGAATATTTTGACTTTATTGGTGGTTTAACAATGCCATGTGCAAAATGACAATTCAGAAGCAAGTGTCTTTCCTAGAGACTACAGTGGACAAACTACAGAAGAGAGGTTTTATTATATACTCATCTAAATGTTTGTGAGTACCTCCTCCTTTGGTGTATGAGTGTTTCTGAGCAATTTTAAGGGAAAGTTAACCCTATCTCATTATTCACGAGTGAATCTAAGTGGTTTTAAAGGGAACGCTAACCCTACTTCGCTACTTAGAAAAAAGACACTGGTGAAAGGAAAAATATTTTATCTGTTTTTTAATTTTCAGCAAATGATGAAAGGGAAGCACAAAAAGGTGTTACAGAAATAGTAAAAAATTACTGCACTATATATACATAATTATTCTTGCTGTCTTTCCTCGAGCTTCTTAGGGAGCACTGTTTCATCACTTATGAATACTTATCATTTTGGAGAACAAAGGGAAACGGCTAGAGGACTGAACTTTGGGAATACCTTGAAAAAACTTTATGTGTTGACATGGGAGGAAGGGTTTAATAGGAGGCTATCTTGACAAGGGGATTGACCCTTCGTCCTCAGCCCCACTGAACCCCATTGTTACACACCATAATGAAAAACCAGGAGTCAGAAATGGGGTAAAATGGCTACAGCATTTATTCACATTTTATCAAATAAATAGGACCTTGCCAGCCTCACCCCAAGGCAATACTCAAAGCCAGAATTCCATAACAGATTGCTAGTATGCTGTGCCATTCATCACTTGAAATCAGTACTATGTTATTACAGTATATCCACCACTGAGTATTAGACTGCCTCTACCTACAGATATGCTGAAATTGCATCTACCCCCAAATGATATGCATGCTGAGCGCTATACTAGGTGTATAGTATTTTCTCTGGTGCAGATTTAAAGCATGAAGCAGAGAGAATGCTAGCCAGTACTCAACCACCATATGCCTTCTTGGGCTACCTGGCACGCAGGTCACCTAACCACTAGGGGTTGGGTGGGCAAGTGTAACCAGGCAGTCAATTTTCGCCACTCCTGCGGAATCCCTGCCTGTCATGAGCCTGTCACGCTACCAGTCAGCTACTCCGTTGTATCAACCCTGGTGATAGGGCCCCAAGGCAAGCATCTCAACACTGTTCTAGTTGTGCACCCCAGGGACTGAGACCTACCATGTGTTCTTAGTTGGTACACTCATACATATATATCTATAAATATACATATATATGCATACACCCCAAATTATTTCTATATAATATAGAGTATGCCAATTTTGGGCCCAGGTTGACCTCCATGCTGTCTAAGTGACTGCAGTAAAATTAAATTCTGTAAAATAACAAGGAAATTGCATGAGACTAACAAACAGTCTATCTAAGTAGTTCTACCCCCAAAGCTAGCAGTATACTGAGAAGTTAGTGTGTATATACCAGTATACTGAAAAGTTAGCGTATATACAGTATACTGCAGATGATAACATCAGCCTGAACGACAGTGTATAGCTTCTATAGGGTATGATAACAGGGCAGCTGGAACATTGTCCGAATAAATATATGGCTAGCCTGTAGGCACTGCATGGGTTAATATATATATATATGTATTCCTCCAATGAAGAAGCCACACTCACAGGTCTTATCCAAAAGTAAAAACAATTTATTCAAGAAACTAACGTTTCGGCTGCACCTCAGCGTTTGTCAAAGTTACAACTTGCAATGTGAACCTCTGCCAGGAATACCAGGAAGATGGCGCGAAATCCCAGTTCCCTCCCACTCTGATGAGTTCCCCCTAATCAGACTAATGAAATTCATCCTTCCTAAATCTAAAAAACTGTCGCTTAGGCATCCTCAAGTGATACATTTACACAGCACAAATTAGTCCAATGACTTTCAATTATGTGTCAATTCGCAACAAAGTGTCTCTCCATCAATAAAGCCGCAACAGTGTGTCACTCACCAATAACCCACAGTGTTTTGCTTATCATGCAGTGTTTAACATTTCTTTCACAGCATGTTTCTAAGCAGTGAATAAAAATGTAAAAACAATCAGTGAGCTTACCTCCATTACAAGTGTCTATACCCCGCGTGAGTGACACACTGTTGTGGTTTTATTGATGGAGAGACACTTTGTTGCGAATTGACACATAATTGAAAGTCATTCTACTAATATGTGCTGTGTCCCTCCCAACATTCTGGAAACTGAAAGAGGTACTAAAAAATTAGCTGCGGAGCAGTGCAATTTTTTGACAATGCCCCTTTTTGAGGCCACACCTCCTAATTACCATGCCCATTTTGCAAAATTTGCCAGGTTATGAAAGTCTGAACACATTTCTGTAGTTTTTATGTTTTATTACTCCGTACGTGATTCGGCCCGGATTTCAGTGGCGCTCGAGCTGCCGGGGGGCCCTTAGGGGGTGCGGGCCCTGGCCCGTTCGCACCCCCTGCTCCCCCGTTAGTTCCGCCACTGGTTTTACTAATGAACGTGAATTACCCTTAAAGCTATGAGTCTAACTTCTCCCAAGGGACAAAACTGTTACAAAAGTATCTATTCTGGGCTCTCTGCCAAGAGCCAATTAAGTTAAAAACATTGTATCTTTTTTGGCTGTTCAGTACAGAGAAATCAGGACTTTCTAGAACAACTAGAACTGTCAAAAGAGGTCAGACTCTGAAGACAGACTGCTGAATCAAGTAACGACAGCAAAGTCAAGGAAAGTTACTGTATTCAGGCTTTGAATCTATTCCTGTCTGAGCCCCATCGCTCTCTCCAACTACAGCTCTTTGTATCCTTTAAAGAATCGCAGTAGTAGCAGCTCATTGTCTCAGCCTGGATTTCTATATAATATGGAGGATACCTTCTGGGCCCAGGCTGACTGCCATGCTGACTATAGTGAGATTAACTGCAGTGTAAAACAGATAATATACAGCAAAAGACTAACAAGCAGCTGCCCAAATAGTTCTACCCCCAAGCCAGCAGTATAGTGAGGGGTAAGTATAAGCTGCAGCTATAACATTATATAAAAGAGAGAGCTCTGCCTCATGTTTCTTCCTGCGCAGAAGATAAGGAAGTGAACTGCTTCTTCCCCTGACATCACATCCCTCTATTTCTCCACCCCCAACCCAGCTTTCCCCTGCTTTAACTCATTCCTTCTCACCCACTCACAGCTATATCTGATTCTGCCAATATTTAAACATAAACCAGTGTAATCTGGCTGCTGGTCATTCAGATCCCTTGTCATGCAGCCTCTGCGTTTATAGTGACAGGTCTTTCCTTTACATGGTGTCCAATTGATGTTCACCCAATTAATTATTATTGAGAATTTCTAAGGTGCTATGCACATTAAGGAGGAGTATTTACTAAAACTCAAATTTATCCATTTTTTTTAATTAAACAAAGTCCCATCCACAAATTGAACTCATTTATCAAAAAATCAGCTTAAAAAGGGGGTGCAGGAAAAAAATCGACAAAATCGTGTGACAAGTTGTACAACGTTTTCAAATTTGGTGATCTAAACGTAAGTATTTTTTCGAGTTGGCCCTCCCCAAAACCCTGATTTTTTTTGGATTATCGTATGAAAACCAGCGCAGATCATGATGTCAAGAAACATTTTCACATTGTAAAAGGGACATCTGCTATTGACTTCTACATGACCTCGACAGGTGTTAGCTGGAGTATTTTTGGATTTGGATTTTTAGCAGCTTTGGGGTATAATAAATCTTTTTTCCCCTAAAAACTCTACTAGAAAAAATTGAAGCTTCATAAATAAGCCCCTATTGTGAATAAGTCAGTTTTGCACAATTGTAATTTCGATAATGTTATGTTGTGTTATAAATATTTTAATACATGTTATATTTATACATAAATAGACAGTGTGGTTTATTTATGAACCAATATGCATAGTACAAAACGTGGCATGTTTATACACAATGCAGTATTTTTCCCAGCTTGCTTGAAAATCACAAATGTTGGTGCAGTTATTAGCAGCAAAAGTTGTGGCACAAACCGTTTGTGTAGGAATGAGCTAACTTCTGGCACACAGCAGTAATAGCATTGAAGCAGACACAAGTTTCTATCCATTTTAGTGTCTGTAGTTGCTCTTTCAGTCCTAAGCGTGCCCTAGGATCCATACCAATAACTGACAATCATGTCATTTATAAAGCCATTATAAAGACCATAAATCTTTCCACACCATTTTCAGTATCTTCTGTGAATATTCTTCTGTAATTCAACTGCATATAATTATATTGTTTCACTTAAAATGCCAGCCTGATATAATAATTGCAGGGATTAATTTGGAAAAAAAAAAGACTGCGGCATGAACTAAAGTTTTCAATTGCCTTACTTGGCTTATCATTGGACTAAAAGGAAGATAAGCAGTTCTCTTATTTAATTTCTTCTATGCATGACTGCCGCCTCAATAATTTGCACGACAAGTTATCTTTATTATTGACTTCCTCCATTCTACTCATTGTGGTGCTGTGAACTTGTGGGCACACGTTCTGTTATTCACTTAACTCTACTCTACATTAAGTCACTTGAGCCCTCATCATGAGTTACTCTTTATATTAACTTAATAACAAAATGTATCCAAAGGACATTTAACGACTTAAAGCTCAAAGTACTGATTTTATTTGGAGCTCACTTTCTATAGATTTCACCTGGAGAAGTAACTTTGTGCATAAGAGTATAGATTTCCTATCTAAAGGAATACAGGTTTATTGCATACTCCTGCAGGGATCCTATGCCCTACGCATTTTGGGAATAGGGATGCCTATGATTAAGGGATTGATTCCAGAAACGCGTAGGGCGTAGGATCCCTGCAGGGGTATGCAATAAACCTGTATTCCTTTTGATGGGAGTGCCGTCCAATTCTTTGGTGTTGATGTGGATCTTAGCAGTGGGGAGGCTGCGGACAGAGCACCCAATAGGAGACATATATAGTATAGATCTCCTATCCATGAGCCTGAGGTGGCACTAAGTCTTAAGGGCTCATTTAAGTTTGCAAATGCAGTCAGCAAAGTGCAATTTTGAATGCAATCTGCATGTTTTTTTTTACCCAGGATCCCAATGTAATTGCTGACACAAAGGGACATTGAATCTGATGCAATTGTGCTGCGCTGTGTACAGTGTGCTTTGTCAGGCACAGTTGCACCAAATATTTTCAAAGTCCAGGGAAAAGCGCAAGTTGCCTGCGGTCATAAATGTATGCTGTTCCAGAGCTATTATAAATAGCTGTTCCATATGTCTCCTATCGGGTGCTCTGTCCGCAGCATCCCCACTGCTAAGATCCACGTCAACACCAAAGAACTGGACGGCACTCCGATCAAAAGGAATACAGGTTTATTGCATATTGCATTTGTCTTCTTATGGGAGCCAACATGCTTGTTAACAAAAGCAATCAGGTGAACACTAATCTCAGGCTACAGGAAGTTGCAAAGTGGCCTGGGAGTGGCCAGAAGAAAGTAAGATTGAATGGATTACTTAGATGAGAGGCCCCTAGGCTACACTTTCCACAGGCCCCTATCAAGGTGGCATCCTGGTCTGGAAGTATAAATTAAGTATAAATTAAAAATGGAATGGACCTTTACAGCTTCTGAAGCCACTTTTTATAGTGACGGCAGAGGTGGATTAATTTCTTGTTGGCCCAGCTCCTCGATAGTTATTTTTCTTTTAAAGGGGTGCATGCATCATCCTGTGTTCACCTTCACATGCTTTACTTTTTCACATAAGGCACAGCGGCAACGTTTCAGACCTAACTGGTCCTTTATCAAGCTACACTTTGTCAGCTTGAAAAGGGATCAGTTAGGTCTAAAACGTTGCTGCTGTGCCTTATGTGAAAAATAAAGGCAGTTTTATATTATCACTGGGAGTGCTGCAAATTCCTTTGGAGCCAGAGGTGGATTAATGTCAGTGAGTGACTCACTCTCTGTCTTTTATTATTTGTGCTAGGTCAGGCTTACAAGTGCACCTGTAGACACAAGAGGCCCATCTAGCTTTTTTTCATCATTTAATCACAATTTCCTTTTATATTATTTTATTTTTATTTTCTTTTTATCTGGTCTACTGGGACAAAGTCAAAAGTGCACCATCTAGCTTTTTAATTGTTATTTGTATTTTATTTATTTTTTTCTTTTCTCTTCTTTTTTTGTATTTACTTTTATCAGCACTGTGCTGGGCCTGGGTCTGGTCATGTGCCATGCACAGTTGGTACCTGCTTGCAGGCTAGTCACTGGCATTCACAGAACGCAATGCTCCTTAGAGACCAAGAGTACCAAGTACTGACGGCGCATAGCACCTTCCGGACACAGGGACAGCACAAAGCAGATAAAAATAATTTTTTTTAAAGAAAATAAAAATGATAATTGAAAAAGCTAAATGGGCCCCTGAGCAGTCTGGGCCCTTAGGATATAGCCTACGGTAGCCTATTCTTTCATCTGCCTCTGGAAGTAAGAGGTAGAAAGCCTGGCAGAGGAAACCAGGAGGAGGAGAAAGATGGCTCCAGAGAACCGGAACGCACCAATAAATGTGATCCTTTGGAGATGACTGAATCCTGACTGGAGGAACAACCAGCTACAGAAGAAGATTAAGTGTAAAATATTAGAGTATTAGCTCTTAATGCAACACTGTGTTAAAGGGATTCCTGAAGATTTACAGAAACTGCATTTTTGGGCTGAGTTAAAGGACTTAGCATTATGTAGTAACCCCAAGCAACCAATTAGAAAGTAACTTTCACTGGTCACCTGGTTAAAGGCAAACTTCTTATTGGTTGCTATGGGTTATTATATGGAGACTGTATCTGTGTTATTTGTGTTGCTATTGGTGCAGCCTGAAGATGCTTTTCCAGATCCCACCAGGAGGAGGGACTGTGCTAATGAGTACCAGGTAGCCATTCTCCCCCCTCATACCATCACAGAGTGACTCAGTTTTGTCCCATGCCAACATATAAGCACCACATGAGGAGAATAACAAGAAAGGGTGTTGATAGGGTAAGAATAACGTGGTGAAATTCCCAGTTTATATGACGCTTTGCTTGCTCCCTCCTTGATAAGAACATTTCTGCATTACAATCAGATTTATATTCATCTTGCTAAATGAACTGGCTGTGGTTTGCTTTACTTTGTGCGACAAGAGAAAATGAATCCCCGGGCACAGGGCAGAGGAAGAATTTATGAAAAAGCTATATACAATGATCCATTTCTTTGACTTGCTAAAGATTAATATAACCCATGGTGCCAATCAACATTTCATGTTGGAGCATTAACAGTGTATCTATCATCATTATGCACCAAAAAAAACAATATCCTTTTAAAATGATATAATGTGAAAATTCAAACAAAAACACCAAAGATCTGCTATTTCATTCACTATTAACAGGTGTGACATCTTGGGTAAAAAAGAATCCAGAGAATTTAATTTGCAAAAACCAGACATAAAAGGCTCCATGGATGCTGGAGTGTGTGACTTTCCTAACATTTGCATTTTCATGCAATCAGTCAGTAATAGACCAGAACGGAACTATGACTGAGTCCTTTCAACTGCCTCGTTTTTGAAGTGCCAATTCCATTTACACCATACAGCACTCAAACTTATTTTTATCAGTAGACAAAAATGTATGCCTAGACTGTAAAAGGCAAAAGTATTTTAATATTATATGGCATTATTTGCCTTATTAAAGAGGCTGTTCACCTATAAATTAACTGTATGATGTAGAGAGAGTGATATTCTGAGACAGAAACTATTTGGTTGCCAGGGTCCAAATTAACCTAGCAACCAAGCAGCGGTTGGAATGCAAGACTGGAATATGAATAGAAGAAGACCTAAATAAAAAGATGAGCAACAAAAAAGAACAATGCTATTGCAGCCTTACAGAGCAACAGCTTATGGGCTACCTGCCAGTGACCTTTATGAATGTTGGAGAAGAAGGCAAATAATTCAAAAACTATTAAGAATAAAAAAAATGAAGAACAATTAAAAAGTTGCTAAAAACTGACCATTCTATAATATGCTAAGAGTTATCTTGAAGATGAACCACCTGGTAACATGGAAACAATACATAGAAAATGGATGGAGACAGATCAGGAAACGCAGTGCTATGCTGCAAATTATCCTTTTATTAGACACTACAATGTTTCGAGCAGAGTTGCCCTTTATCAAGTGGAAACAAACTTGTAGCGGTTGGTAAACTCCCACATGTGACTACATAGGGCCAGATTTATCAAGGGTCAAAATTAGAGCTCATAAGAGTTTTGAAAAACTCCCATAATCCCCCATAAACTCTAAATGCAACTAAAATTCAACCATCTGCAATTTATTATAAAATTCAAATTTTTAAAACTCCAGTGAATGGGATTGACTCGCAAACTTGAATCGAATTTGATTTGAGTTTTTTCTCAAAAAAAAACTATATTTTCAGGAAAACTGCAAACAACTCCAAAACGATCCCAGGATGTCCCCCATAGGCTAAAACAGCAAATCTGCAGGTTTAAGGTGGCAAATAGTCAAACTCAAACTCTTAAAGGAGAAGGAAAGGCTAACATTAAGTAAGCTTTATCAGAAAGGTCTATATAAATACACCAGTAAACCCTCAAAGTAATGCTGCTCTGAGTCCTCTGTCAAAAGAAACATCACATTTCTTTCCTTCTATTGTGTACACATGGGCTTCTGTATCAGACTTCCTGTTTTCAGCTTAAACCTCCAGGGCACGGCCTTGAGCATGCTCAGTTTGCTTCTCTCCCCCTCCCTCCTCCCATCCCTGCTGTAATCTGAGCTCAGAACTGTTAGTGAGCAGGGAGAGACTCAGGCAGGAAGTGATGTCACGCCAAGCTTATATGGCAGCTTCTATCCTAAACAAACAGAGAGAGTGTCTAGAGCTGTTTACTCAGGAATGGTAAAGCATTCTGCAGAATAAATATAGCGTTCTAGCTTGCACTATTGTGGCTATTCTATTGGCAATAAACTGTCTTGGAGCTTTCCTTCTCCTTTAAAGGGCTAGTACATGATACATTTTGAAATTCGAATTTAAAAAAAAAACTCAAATCCAATTTTAACAATTCCCTAGTCGAATTTGACAGCTTTGGCCATAATAAAAATCAAAAATTCTATTTCAAAATCGTATATTAGAATTTTCACTTTGACCCTTGATAAATCTGCCCCATGCGCCAAAGCTGTGCTTTTATTTATATTTAATGCAAAATAAGAAATGAAAATGGGGCTAGTTCAGTCATTTGTTTCTCATAATATGTACCATTTTTTTGCATAGAACATCATGTTATTTTCTTGTGTGCAAACATTGAGACACAACCTGCACAAAACAAAATATGCATACAAATAAGATCAAAGTCAACATCATAAGATCATACTTTATAATTGAGCCTCTGTTTTAATTAGACAGGGAAGATAACCGCATTTGTGCAAAAGATAAAATCCTAATGAGACCTAAGCTAACTCAGTGTACTACAACAAATGAATAGTGAAGTAATCTCTTAAACACTCGGAAACATAGACATGGATACAAGTACCAGTTTTCCACTTTGGGAACATCACTAACTAGCAGACTCTTTAGTGTTTAATGAGTAAACTAGTTCAGTAGCTTTGTGACCAAGACAAAAGTCAGTTCAAGCCAAATCTGTTGGGTGAAATAAACAAAGGATTTACATTTGGAGGGCTGCTAATTTCTAAATTCTAATTTTTCTAATTTATTAGCACTAGAATAGCCGTATCTCTGGTAAGCACTTACTAAGCACTCACTGACAGGCAGGCAGCTAGTATACTGTGCCAGTCATCTCCAGAACATTAAACCATTATAGAAATTGGTGGCACTATCATAGTATACTATGATAGTATTTGGTTCTGCGTCATTATAATAATAAATCTGACCACCAACAGATAATATCCCACTTTAAGGGGCAGGTTTATTAAGGTTCAAATTGTGAATTTGAATTTGGATTCAAATTTTCAGTTGGAATTTTGGTCAAAATGCACAAATTGGAGTTGGGAATAATCCAAACTCGAATTCGAATTCAAGCTTTATCATACTTTGACCCTGGGAACAAATCCAAGTCAACTATTCGCCACCTAAAACATGCCGAGTTCTTGTAGCAGTCAATGGCAGAGGTCCAGTGACCATTTGAAGATGTTAATAGCCTTCCTGATATACAAATTTTTTTCGGAGAAAAAAACTGAATTCGAGTTTAGCCTAATTCCATTCAAATTAGATTTGAGTTTTCGGGTCGGTAATATTTGATCGAGTTTTAGATGTTTGTGTTTTTTCTTAAATAAGATACTTTTGAGGTCATTCAAGTTCAAGAGAAAAAAAATTCTCATTCGACCTTTAATAAAACAGCCCTTAAAATGAAGAAAATGAATACTCATGTGTATGTCCTTATATAGACAGTGAGATGTATCAGATCCCTCCGGTTGATATTGAAGGAGAGGGGTCTCTTTTTTTTATTGCACGTCTTTTTTTTTGTAGCACATCATTTTTCTTTTTTGGTGCAGAAAGCAAAACAAGCGTGGGGTGATTTTTTTTACCCAGTTTAGCGAAAGTTTTCACCGCCAGTGAATAAATTCACAAAACTGCCGAAAAAATGGACGCCGGTGTCAAAAACGGACACCGGCGTTAAAAACTAGACGCTGGCGCTGTTTTGCGTATTTTTCTGCGAATCGAAACGCCCCAAATTCACCCATCACTAGTCGCGGCAAATCTGTACATCGTGAAACTTTTCTCTCATCATTATCTGCCATCTCATTTTGGTCTAAGTGTCAATTCAGCATAACTGATGCTAAAAATTATGAATGTGAAATGAAAGAACATAAGAGTATACAAAGTACACATTCTGTTTTCAGTCTGTTACCATAGGGTAATATTAAAAACATTTAAAAAAAAAATCAATTATTTATTCTTGGCTGTTTTCCTTTTTCCTAGTACTGATAAGGTAGTACAGGTATGAGATCCGTTATCCGGAAACCGTTTTCCAGAAAGCGCCAAATGACTGAAATGCTGTCTCCCATAGACTCCCTTTTATACAAATAATCCACATTTTTAAAAATGATTTCCTTTTTCTCTGTAGTTACAAAACAGTGCCTTGGACTAGATCCAAACTAAGATATATATACAAAATCCTTGTTGAATGCAAAACAATCCTACTGTGTTTAATTCATGCTTAAATATTATTTTAGTAGACTAAGAGGCAGATTTATCAAGAGTAGAAGTGAAAATTCGAATGAAAAAAAAGAATTTCAAGCTATTTTTTGTGTACTTCGAGTAGGAAATAGTCCAAATTCGATTTGAATTTGAAAAAATTTCTTTAAAAATTGAACTTTGACCAATCGTCATCTAAAACCTGCCGAATTGCTGTTTTAGCCTATGGGGGACCTCCTAGAACCCATTTGGAGTCAATTGGTGGACTTTAAATAAAGACTTTTAGAAAAAACTTTGAATCGAATTCGATCGAATATGATGTTACTTTGATTCGTATGACTTAAATTCAAACTAAAACGGCCTATTCACCCATATATCCAAATAATAGATAACCGGTCGCTCTATGTGACCATGTCCTTAAAGTAATACCGACACTAAAAAGTTTCTTTTCAAAATATTAATCTAGATTAGGGTGCAGATTTATCAAGGGTTGAATTGAAAATTCAACTTAAAAAAATAAGAATTTTGAACTATTTTTTGTGTTCTTCGACTAGGAAATAGTCCAAATTCGATTTTAAAGAAATTTGAAAATTCGATTATCGAATTTATCATGTACTGTCTCTTTAAAAATTAGACTTTGACCATTTGCCATCTAAAACCTGCTGAATTGCTGTTTTAGCCTATGGGGGACCTCCTAGAACCTATTTGGTTACTTTGATTCGTACGATTCGATCCGATCGGAAAAGGACCAATTCACCCAAAAAAAAACTTAGATTTTTTGATAAATTTTGATCTTTTTCAATTCGAATTTCGAAGTTATGGGAGTTAAAAAAAACTCCCATTACTTTAAAATTCGACCCTTGAATTTGGCAACCTGACTGTCCCTTTTTAACATGTCAGTTAGAGTTTCTAATGCTAACAGACTCCTGCTGCACAAATATGGCAGCCCCCTCCTAGAGGAACAGGGTAGTAAGAAAGGTAATGTCAAAGCATCAGGCAAATACTTTAATGGCAAAATTATAAATATCATTCAAAGACAATGTTATGATAAATATAAAAAAAGATTATTTTCTGGTGTCAGTATCTCTTTAAGGTTACTGACCCGTTACTGTTGGCTGCACTGGCAACTCCATAACCTCTAAACCAATAACAATGAATCAATGGCACTTGTCAGTGGCACTCGGTTACCTGAGTGCCAGTGATGTAGATTTATGCATTGCAGACTGGCAAAGGCTTACATAATTACATTTTAACATGTTTTGACGCCTTATTTAATATGTGCATGTTTTAAGTGCAATTATCATAAATGTCATAAAAAATTCAAATTAGTAAAATTTGACAGCTTCCTCCAGGGACAAACTAGCTTTAAGTGTCTGATAAATATAAAACACATGGTTTCAATAGGCAAAAGTTACTTTACGAAATTAAAACTATGAATTACCTTGTCTATATAAATTTTTTTGTCAGTACCCTCTCATAGATGATGGTGAAACAAGAAGCAGTTTTAACCCATTAGACAATGGGGATGGTCCATGGAAACACACCTTAGGCAAGCCTTTTGTGTATATATCAGCAACCACCAAGTGTTCCCTTTACAAAAAAAGAAAAACCTAATGTCACAGATGCATCTGAAACTTTTGTCTGCAGGTAAAGTAAAAGCAGGGTAGCTATTGCCATTTCAACATTACAGTATCTCTGTTTCTAACCCAAGCTCTGGTTTGCCCTCATGTTTCAGCACCTTCTTTTCTTCAAATATAAGTTTTTTTGAGCTTAATTTTTCTCCTGCATGCAGGTAATACGGAATATAATTACCCATAAAAGAAAAAGAAATAATAAAAATAAGACAGCAAGATAGTACATATCCAAGTTTTTTTACTCACATATCAACAAGTCTAAAATAAAGGGAAACGTTCGGCCTACTAAATATAGCAAACAGTTTGTTTCAGCTCTTTCTTAATCATTTTGTAAATAATGGATTAACACCTCACATTACTGACTATTCCATAATGAAATAAGGGATAAAAGGGCACTTTTTTGAAGAACTGTACAGAACGTTCCCTAAAATGCTAGTAGAATAAAAATCTGCCTTGTTTTATAGACTTATTTACTGTAGATGCCCCAGCTGACTTTCATTCCTGCTTAGTCCCCAGCTTATCAAAAAGAGCAGTCGCTGTTGTTGACATTTGTATCAGGTAATATCACAAAATGCATTCCTCTTATCAGAAAAGCCCTTAGTATCACTAGTTTTTTGAATTATCAACTGAAGATAAAAATTAAATTGTCTCCGTGCTTTGCTTTATTGCATCTAGATAATATGATGTTTTCTTCGGTTCCTAAGACAAATTTTATTTCCCATGAAAGTAAATTATCGACAGTTTTTCTAGCTGCTTCTAGGAAAGCTTTATTTAATTCTTGGTTACAAAAAGAACCCCCTTGTTAACGGACGCCATTTCTTATATGAACCAGCTTAGTTGGCAAGAAGCCTTATTAACCAAAACCAAAGGGTATAATTCCAAAGACTCTTTTAAGCTGATTTGGTCTCTAATACAGGTGATCAAATAGGACGGTTTCTCCAATTGTAAGATGCTCTTTCAGACATTCCAGTTGATGAATGGGCATTCTTTCTTTCTTTCTTTCTTTCTTTCTTTCTTTCTTTCTTTCTTTCTTTCTTTCTTTCTTTCTTTCTTTCTTTCTTTCTTTCAATATGTGTACATCCACTGGCTTAGTTAATTTTAGTTAGTTCTTGTTAGTCTCTTTAAATGGTATTTAGTTTTTAATAATACTATGCCATTGTATCGAATACAACATGTTTTCTTCATCTACATAATATTTGCTGTCATACTGTTTTCATTTGTTTAATATGAAAATCTAATAAAATATTTTCAAAGCTTTAACCTTAAAAAAAAAGAAGAAAAGACCTTAGGTGAAGGACACACTGGCAGATTCGGGGAGATTTAGTCGCCCGTCGACTAATAGCCTCTTCTTTGGGGCGACTAATCTCCCTTAACTGCTTCCCCCTGTCTTCCGCCTGCTAGAATGAGAAATTGCTTGCGGCATGGCACTAGCGGGCCTTCGTTTTCCGAAGTCGCCCAAAGTTGCCTCACAGGAAACTTCGGGCGACTTCGGAAAATGAAGGCCCGTAGAAGTGCCATTCTATGATCAGTCTCTTGTCTCCTTTAATTATGAAGTTTGAGTGTAATTTTAAAAGACTGTGACTTACAGCTGCCACTTTATGCCCTTAAATGCATGAAGTACAATTATTCCACACAATTCATGGCTATTTAGCAAATACTTTATGCACCTGTACATAGTAACGGATTTTTGTCAAAATCATAAACTTTTGATATTCTGTGTAGGTTACATATTGACTAGCATGAACCTTCGTTCCATTTTATTTTTAAAGTTACAAAATACAGTATTAATCACAATGGGAGGATGGCCTGCCCACTTTGTCTTCTCCAGACAAACTATATCTTTAAATATAATATATAAGCTTGATTTGGTATTTTTTCAGAGTGTGTCTAAGTAACTTTCTCATATGTCAAAGAATGTCTTACTTTGTGTTTCCTTTTTTTTTTGTTTTGACCCTATTTATTCCGTATGAAAGACATACATCAATTACATTTTGAACAGGTCAATAGTTAGTGATTCGGAAATCTTTTGTATGTGTCGAACTGACTTTTTAACTACTGAGGAGATTATTGTTAGTGGTTTTCCACCTCCTGTAGAACACCTATGGCCTGTAGGGTCAATAATGTTACATAAAGAAGTCAGGTGTTAAGGGTAAGCAATGTGTTAAGTTCTGCATAGCATATTTCTAGACCTGTTTCTAAAAATGTTTTTATTCAAAATTAATCACAAAAGCTACAGCACCAATCATCCTCCTCTTTCAAATTTGTGGCAACAAGAGGAATCTTGTCCCCCATATATATAGTAAAAGGCAATAAGGTGCTATAAACCATAGCAACAACAGCACACTGGCTAGCCAAATACTAACGTTTATTAAAATTACTTTATTGGCCAAAGGAACACCCAAATGCTTTGGAGTGTATGATGGGAGGCAGAATGCTACGAGGACACCAGCCCAAGTAGGTAGACTCTAACACTGGTAAATAGGTCTTGAAGGATATAAAGCTATATGTAAGTGTGAAACCAAGGAATCTTTCTTTATTCATTATAATGTACATTGTAGTGCATGACAATTGTACCAACATTGATATTGATGTAGTTATTGCTCATGATTTCTGGCATAGACAATGTGCCATTCCTGGAGTCTCATTGCAGGTAAAACACTGAAAATGTTGATGAACTTCCCTTCCAAATAAATGTGCAAAACATTTCATGCATGTGGGCACAGGAGTGTTTTCGTAAATTACTTTTTGCTGACCATGCAGAATTTGGGCATGTCTAGTCTTAACAGGGTCGGTCCCCTTTCTTCTGTAGACTTACGATTGTGCATCCATTGGCATATGCATGCCAGCATCCATTGGCAGATGCGCGCCAGCATCCATTAGGGTATACAAGCTAGTGTTCATTCGCGGCATGCGCACCAGCGTCCGTTCGCACACGCACGCATCTGTGGCCAGGTTGCCTAGGACGCTTGGCTGGCCTGGCCTGGCCCAGCTCTGAGTCTGAATGTAGCAAGAAGGCAACCTCAGTGAGAGTATGTACCACTAACACTAAATAATAATGAATAATAATAAAGAATAATACTGTTAGTATTCCTTTAAAACTGAAATATAAAAAGGAAAAAAAACTGAATAGCACTTTATGGCATCTCAGCTCACATTTATAAAGAAGTGTAGGGCTTACAGATGGATTATTTTCATGTAATGCAGATAATAAGCTTGACATCTCCAGGGAGTGACAGAGTGGTTTTTATTACTCTTTACTAAGCCATATGCTATTTTTTAATTTCATTAGGTTGATTTCATAGTACTGCAAAGCAATTTCAGTAACTTAAGCTTTGAAAAAGATTTGAAGGAAGGGGTTTCAAATCAAATGTGCTATTATTGGTGATGTAGATTAAAGAGCTTCCATTTTACATTGAAAAGACAATTATTTCATATATTAGCTTACCAAAAAAAAGCCTAAAATCTTAGGAAGAAGAATAGTAGACGGACAAAGTAATTTCCTCTTCTATTATCACCATTACATGTGCTTGCAGGAACCTTGCATCAATTTACATTGATTACAATTTCTGTCCTAGGATTTTCTGTTAGTACAGGTATGGGACCTGTTATCCAGAATGCTCGGGACCTGGGGTTTTCCGGATAACGGATCATTCCGTAATTTGGGTCTTCATGTCTTAAGTCCACTAGAAATTCATTTAAACATTAAATAAAAACAGACTGTTTTTTCCTTCAATAAGGATTAATTATATCTTAGTTGGGATCATGTACAAGGTACTGTTTTATTATTATAGAGAAAAAGGAATTTTTAAAAAAAAATTTGGATTATTTGGATAAAATGAAGTCTATGGGAGGCAGCTATTCCGTAATTCAGAGCTTTCTGGATATCGGGTTTCCGGATAAGGGATCCTATAGATGTACAATATAAACATAAGGGCTGGACCTATTGCCATTTTTTATAATTTGTAGACTAGTATCTTATAGAGTCTAAAATTAAGGGGGTTATTTATTAAAATACGAATTTATCTCATTATTTTCTGAGATATACTCTGACCAAATTCGCATGCGTTATTTCCCCTTATTTATCAATACATTTTCCTGGAAAAACTCAAAAAAACATCAAAAATTTTCGGATCTTTTCCCGAAAAACCACAAAACCTTCAGATTTTTGAAGGAAACCCAACGCAGATCAAGATATCTTCGGGATTTCTGCCATTGACTTACAATATATACAACCTCAGCAGGTCTGAGATTCTGACTTTTTACATCCTCGGGGTATAATAAATCACAAAAAATTCCAATTTGTTTTCACAAAAAAATTTGGATTTTAAAGTAAAAGAAATTTTTAATTTTTCTAGTTTTTGCCATTCAGATTTTAATAAATAACCTCCTTAGAATCGCTCATTGGCTTGTGCAAAATAAATGAATATTCCCATTTAAAGGGGGCATTTGTTGCTACTAGCAACATTCAAATTATTTCATTGGCCTGTGCTGTAATCCTGGTACTACCCTAGTCCTAACAGTAGGTCTAATTTATAGGGGGTGACTGCAGCCTCCCTAACAGCTTGATTTGTATCTTGTTACAACAACCACCTCTTCTTTACAGTAAGTTCCCATACTTCCCTATGGGGCAAATTCACTAAGCGCCGAAGCGCCGAACGCTAGCGTTACTTCGCTAGTGTTTGGCATTTTCGTTACTGCGCAAATTCACTAACGAACGCTGGCGTAGATTCGCTAGTGTTACTTCGCACCCTTACGCCTGGCGAAGTTTCGCTAGCGACGTAACTACGCAAATTCACTAACGTGCGCAGTGTACTGAACGCTACCTTTTACGCTAGACTTCCTTCGCCACCTCAGACCAGGCGAAGCGCAATAGAGTAGATAGGTATTGCTTCAAAAAAAGTCCCAAAAAACGCTGGCGTGTTTTCTACATGATGGGTGATAGGCTGAAAAAGATTGAAATTTTTTTTGGGGCTCCCCTCCTTCCCCCCTACATCTCCTGACTCA
This sequence comes from Xenopus petersii, assembly GCA_038501925.1. Classification (NCBI taxonomy): domain Eukaryota; kingdom Metazoa; phylum Chordata; class Amphibia; order Anura; family Pipidae; genus Xenopus; species Xenopus petersii. The sequence goes on from CM076680.1 coordinate 82,103,857, forward strand.
TGGCAACTTACCTATACACTGGGCACGTGTGTAGGGCAAAATTTGAATTTGGCGCCGTATGCAAATTAGCCTTCGCTAGCGTAACTTCGCTTTACTTAGCGAATCAACACTAGCGCAACTTCGCAACCTTACGCTACCCCTGAGCGCAACTTTGGATTTTAGTGAATTTGCAAAGCGCTGGCGAAACTACGCCTGGCGAAGTGTGGCAAAGTGTGGCAAAGTGCGGCGAAGTTACGCCTGGCGCAACTACGAATCTTAGTGAATTTGCCCCTATGAGTGGTAATGAATTGCCTGCATGCTACATTCTAATATGCTAAGGAAAGAAGTAAATAATTACCTACAAAGGAGAATCTTTAAAGAAAAAATGAAGCAATCAAGAATATGACAGAAAAAAAAGAAATTAATTCAGATGATGTTGTAGGCATTCTTTGTTCAAATAATAAACCATGTCACTTCAACATACATGGTTCCTTTTCCTTGGATCCAATTTTCTGATGTCTGATGCCAAGATTTAAGAACGCAAAAACATTTTAGTTACTGTACTGCAGACATCTATATGAGAGATGCAAATGTTGTTCTCGTATAGTGCACTAGCAATTCAAACAACATAATATTCATGACACCTTAAATAGGTCAACAAATAAATAAGAAGCCTGCAGACAATATATTTCCTAAAGAAATGTCCTTTCACTGGTTTTACTGGAGAATTATTCAAACTGAAACATACTTATCAGGAATTTTACTCCTGGACTTTGATACAGTGTTAATTCATTCTTCTCTTCTTGCTTTTGTTCCTGTTCTGTACTCTTTTGCACCATGCCTTGTACCTTATTTACTATTTCTGAGTATGTGACATATGCCAGTGGGGCACAGAGCTTGCAGGTGTGCATGGAGCAATGCCCATTTGGGTTGACGGGGAAACTCGCAGGTGTGAGTGGCCATTAGGGTCCTGGTGATCTAAAGTTACACCCTCTAACATATAGGGGATTATTTATCAAAGGTTGAGTTTTAGAGGTTTGTGAGTTTTTTTGTATACATGTACCTCGAATGAACTCACAACTCTGTTTTCCGATTTAAGAAAAAACTTGAATGGAACAAACTTGAATCAGTGAATTCAGGTTGAACAACCTGAAAACTCGAATTAATTGAGTTTTCCACAGGAAAAAGTGGAATTGATCTTGGTAGTCGAGTTTTCTAGTGAAATCCATGGAAAAAACCCAAACACCATGAATAGTGATGGGCGATTTGCGTTGAATTTCTGCATTTAGCCACCTTCTAATTCATTTAAAAAATTTGCAGCTGAAATAATTTGCTGCGGCAAAAATGCCTTGCACTTAAAAATTAACGGGCGTTAAAATTATTTTGACGCCCATTTACTTTAATGCATTTGGACAAAAGAGTCACGCGTGTAAAAATGATTTTGACGTCCATTGACTTCAATGCGTTTTGAAAATTTTTTGCCTTTTCACAATTTTTTTTTGCCAAACATGACATATTCAATAGGGATGCACCGAATCCAGGATTCGGTTCGGAATCCTTCTGCCCGGCCGAACCGAATCTGAACCCTAATTTGCATATGCAAATTAGGGGCAGGGAGGGAAATCACGTGACTTTTTGTCAGAAAACAAGGAAGTAAAAAATGTTTCCAACTTCCCACCCCTAATTTGCATATATATTCCAAAATAGTGGATTCGGTGCATCCCTAATATTCAATCATCACTAATCATGAAGACCATTAATAGCTTTAAATGGTTCAAGGGACCTCTGCCATTGACTTCTATATGACCTAGACAGGTTTTAGCTGGAGTATTTTCAGATTCAAGCTATTTCCAGCTAAATGGTATAATAAATCTTGAAAAATTCAAGTTTTTTTTTTTTTTACAGAAACCCAAATAATTAAATTTCTTTTAATAAAACCCCAACAATTCTAGTTTCTTTTTAACCCAAAAAATTGAGTTTTTGACTTTAAACAATACAAACCCAATATTTGTATTCTTAGTATTTGCACCCACAATGTTTCTCTATGGGGGTCTATATATATATATATATATAAAACTTGGGATAGGTTAAAAAACAATTTTTCCTGACAATGCTGAATTGTTTATCTAATTCTTATGATGAACAGCACCAATGTCAACTACAAGCGGAAAGTTTCAACATTGGTATTAGAAGTTTAAAAGTAAATGGCAATCAGGGCAATGTGTGTTACACCAGGTAAAACATAATTTGAATAGAAAGAGACTGGCTTAAAAGCAAGTCACTGCGTTCCTTATTTCAATTGAATCAAACTGTAGTACATTTCACAAAACATTTCTCCATTTTGCCTTCCAATAGCCTATTATTTCTTGCAGTTCCACATATTTCCAGTCGATATACCCCTTGGAGCATTCTGTCGCTCGTATTGTGTGCAAGGCTCTCCATTTTCATGCTTATCTATAAACCTACATTTTTAAGCAGAGCTTTTTAATGGAACAGAATGAATGTTCTCTAAAGCTCTTCAAACACATCAGTCTGGTATGTCCTATAAACTTCCCGCATACCTAGCAATCTTTGTTACATTTCTGAAACTCATTTGATATCTTACCTAGAATGTACTGTGCATTGCTAAGCAAAGCACAATGTAAGTTATTAAAGAACAATAATTCTATTTTGGAGATTCAGTAAGGACAAATTAACTCCAGTTTTTTTTTTTTAAATAGGGGTAAAGCATGAATGTCCCAAGTGAAGGGCATCTTAAGTTTTTAAATATGTTTTTATTATACAGACATCCAACTTATTTTATATTTAATAAAAAATCCAATTTATTATATATTTAATTAAAAATCTGTTTCCATTGCTTGTAAGAACTACTGCCTGTTCTCTCCAGGACCTGTAGCGGAAGGTCGTTAGAAAAAGAGTAGACTTGCTTCCTTACAGTTTTAAACATACACTGTTTCATTCCCAATTAATTGTTGCTCCAAGTCCAGGTTGCTTAACATGGGGATCAGTAAAACAGAGTAAAGAAGAGGGAATGGTACAGAATTTTTAGAGCTATATAAGTGAGTTAGTTATTTCAATTTCTAAAAATAAATTCACTTTCTGTGAGACAGGAACCATAGGACTGCTTAGGAAATCACATCCTTTTGTGAGCCCTGCTGGGACCCGTCTTCACTGATGCCCTTTTGGGGTCCCAGAACTAGGGATGCTTCAAATCCACCTGATTGTAAAGATTCAGATTTGGGGATATGGCCGAATCCAAATCCTGATGGTAAAGGCAGAATTCTGCCAAATACAGAACTGAATCCTGGAATTTAGTTCATTCCTACCCAGAACTTTCTGCTGCAGACTGAAAGGGAGAATCTGTATGCATACAAAGTCAGATCCGGAGACTGGCACTAAGGGGCAGATTTATATATGGTTGAATATCGAGGGTTAATTAACCCTCGATATTCGCCTGCCGAAGGTAAATCCTTGGACTTGGAATATCGAAGTCGAAGGATTTACCGCAATTCGTTCGATTGAACGATTAAATCCTTCGAATCGTTCGATTCAAAGGATTTTAATCCATCGATTGAACGATTTTTCTTCGACCAAGAAAAGCTTTTTTTTAAAGAGACAGTATTTCGACTATCGAATGGTCGAAAAGTCAAACGATTTTTATTTCGAATCGTTCGATTCAAAGTCGTAGTCGAAGGTCAAAGTAGCCAATTCGATGGTCGAAGTAGCCAAAAAAAATCATTCGAAATTCAAAGTTTTTTTTTTCTATTCCTTCACACGAGTAAATGTGCCCCTAAGAGTTAGGAAGGCATGTCTGTCTCCCAAAACGTGTAACATATAGATTTTTAATATGTAAATACCATTTAATTGTTAACAAGTTTATAATTTTATATATTTACAGCCAGTCTTTACTATTCACTGCATACTATATAAAATGGAACTTTAGGACTTTTTCATTCTCTTATTATTTGTCTACTGTAATGGAACTTCTTGGGCAAGTTAAAGGTAGCTTCAGCATCTGACTAAATTCACAAACCAAAAGCTTTCAAACAATAACAAAGCAATCCATTAAGTGGCCAGCACACCCAAGCAAACTTGCACACAAATAAATATATATCTCTATCTAGAGTGCTGCTAATTTGCCCAAATGAATCAAAATGATAACTCACAGCATTAGTGCACATCGCTTTAATACATTCTTAATACAGCAAATATCCAGTCTATTGTGTATTGCTAAGCAAAGCATAATGTGTGTTATCGAAAACAATGATAATTCTATTTTGAAATTCAGTCAAGAATAAATTAATTCGCCAAATTGCTGTTTTAATATAGGGCCTAAAAGCATTAAAGTCCCAACAAAATATTTGCTAATTTAACATTGAATAATAACACTTGGGAACATTAGCATGACATGCAGAAAACGAATCCCTGGAATGTAACTGGAAAGCTAGGCATGTACCTTGGTCCCTCTCAATCTACAGTTTAATTCTTAGGCACAAGATTTAAGTAGTACCCTACTAATAGATTACTGCTATCTTAGAGGTTGGTCTGATCAGTTAAATAAATAAAACACTAACACTGCAGTGAGTGTTTCTGAGCATGTGCCATGAGCTATATTCAGCCTGCAGTACCATGTTAAGCAATTTGTGCTTTTGTCTTTTGATCCGGCAGTGCTGCAGTCAGACTATAAAATTGGTGCTATAAAATAGCAAACTGAGAAGCTGATATCTAAAGATTTCAAAAAGGCTGCTCACTGATTAAATTTTTTGTGAAGGGGGTTTATATGTCCTTTAAGCTGGGGTGCAATGAGGTTGTGACCACAAAATTCATACAGACAAATACAAGAAATCCTCTGCACTCAACCCTTTATCAATATATTTAAGTATTTGAGACATCATGGGGCAAATTCACTAAAGAGCGAATGGGCTAACGCTAGTGCAAATTTGCTAGCGTGACGTCATTTCATTACTTCGCCAATTTACTAACAGGTGCTGGCTTAAATTCGCTAGCTAAGTGGACCTACTCTAGCGCTACTTCGCACCCTTACGCCAGGCGAAGTTGCGTTATGGCGATGGGACGTAACTACTCTTGCATCCAGACTTGCCTTCACCACCTCAGACCAGGCAAAGTGCAATAGAGTAGATAGGGATTGGTTCAAAAAAAGTTGAAATTTTTTTTCTAAGTCCCAAAAAATGCTGGCATCTTTTAAGTTTTTTAAGGGTGATAGGCTGAAAAAGAATTTTTTTTGGGGGTACCCTCCTTCCCCCCTACATTTCCTAACATATGGCACCTAAACTATACAGTGGGCACATGTGTAGGGCA